>JAMJFZ010004023.1:6592500-7192500 GCA_026225945.1 Cricetomys ansorgei
TGGCTTCAGAAACCCAATGTAACACCATCATCCTTACCATGCTGGCTTTCTTCACTCCCTTCTGTGTAGAACTAGCTTCCTGTTTATTTTGGCCAAAGTACCCTGCTTACAAATACTAAATCCACATGCAGAAGCACTAGCCACAAGAGGAACTAGGGAGACAGATATATTTGTCTCCCATAGTGGCAGGCCGATTTTAAGGTCATAAGTCAGTCTAACATAGAAACATTAAAAAACAAAAACAAAACAAACAAACAAACAAAAACCCTCTGGATTACAAAAACATAACAGTAAGACAACCACTCATCTGGCCATCTTGCAAAGAGAATGAGGGCTGACATATTGATTAGTCTGCACGAAAGTATTGATAGAAACAGAAACCCAGAATGGCCTATAGTGAAATTAATTTATTTCAAAATAATCAAGAAAGAAGTGGTAGGCAGTGCTAACTCACTCTTTTCAAAACACAAGATCTACCTATATTTTTAAAATGTATGCAATGAGTTTTAAATAAAATAACATGAATTGACTGTCAAACACAATTCTCTATATCCTCCTTCTGTAAAGAGACTGCCTTTCACTGTGCCTATAACCTATAGGTTATAACCTATAACCCTGGTCAACTTACGTTGGTTTAATCTAAGTAGGACACAAGCATTCAATTAATGAAGTCAGAGGAAAAGGATAGTGATCATTAAAGATTGAAAGAGTATCTGGTGAAGGATAAGATGTCCTTGGCTGATACTTATGACCTGGTTATATAAGAAGACTCCCTTTGGGGAACCTCTCTGGTAAAATACCAGAGGTCACAGAGGCCCTGGGAGAGTCAACAGTGGAAGAGGTCTTATCTTATCTTACCTGAAGAGTCATGCATTAACTCCCACTCAGTGAATGATTCAATTCCATACCTAAACTCTGTCAACATTTCTGTGTCCCTCTGACATCTAGAACACTGGTTAGGACTCACCACTGAGAAGATAGGCAATCAATTAAAATGGAAGGACTGCTCTTATGTGAGGAGAGGTGGGGTCAGGGTGGTTAGATCAGGAGGAGAGGGGAGATGGAGGGAGCTGGGAGGGGGGGTCAGCATGCATTATACAAGAGAAGAAAAATAAATAAATAAGAAGACCAAAAAAAGTAGAATGAGAAGAAAAAGAGAAAAACAAAAGTTACTTTGGTACAAAGGTACAAAGTTGTATGGTGTACCAGAGCAGCAAGAGTGAGGTGAAGTGCAGTATGGGTCGAGATAGGAGAATGGGAACAGACTAAGGACCTGCCGTGGGTGACATACAAATCACAGCACACACGTAAGAGTGGAAGGCCGTGACATTGATACCACAGGCATCCATCATGAATACCCTGACTACCCTGGCCTTCAGTGTCATGCCATGAGTTGTTTCTCTAAGTTATAAGATACTTTTGACCCCAGCAGGAACAGACACTGTGACTATAATTTGATGAAGCACTGAGAGGAAGAAAGAAGAGGAAGACTTGGAGGAGGAGGCCATCTTAAGAGTTATCGCAGAAGAAATATGAGCCCCTTGTGGGGCAGAAGTAGCGAGGACAGGAATTAGCTTAGGAGAATAACGGGTGATATTGTACAGGGGTATGTGTGTGGCCAAAAGGCTGAGTTATTTGTTTGAATACATGTACAAGTACAGGCCAGAACCCAAGCACGTTACAGGGTAGAGACTAAAAAGAAATCCCAGGCTGGGCCACTGGGGATCCATCCTGTAAAGCTCCTTGCCTCTACACCACAGATCACAGGGTCATAACTGACAATTGAAAGGCCTCCATGTTGTATGAATTACAGTATTTCCTGCCCCAAGCTATGTTTCCTGCCTTTCGGTCATCACTCACTGAAACGCTCCCACATCTGATTCACTCCTCTGCATCTTAAAAGCATTTGGCTTCATCCCTTCTCAACTACAACTCAAATGCCCTGAAAAGGGAAGAATCCCTACATTCTTATCAGTCCCTACTCAATTATAGCTCTCTTATCACTTCCAGTCTCTGCTCGAATCTTCCTTGCAGAACTAAGTCTGGGTTCATCTTTGCTCTCCCATGCTGGCTTCTAATCGTCTGAGGGCAGAGACCGACTATGTCTTTTTCATCTTTAGTGTCTCAACAACTAATCCCATGCCCTGGGCTCTGAGGGATAGACATGAGATGCCAGATTTCCCATGAGCAGCCGAGACCTTAAACAAAGCCATTTAACCTCTTGAGCTTCCTTATCTCTAACCCATCTGCAAGATGAAAGCATCAAAATGCACTCGCTGGGTTGTTAAGAGGCTTCTATTGGAACATAGCTGGCAAATTATAAGTCGCTGTACAAATACAAATCAATATTTGCAAGCAGCTAACGTAATTTCTGGCGAGTAAATGTGTGTTGATTGGATGAAGGAACAAGTGTGCATTTCTTTCATTAACACCCCTTCTTTCCCTCAGGAGGGGTCTTAAAATGCAACAGGGGGTGGTAGGGAGGTGTTGGGGGCCAGCCAAGGATAATGATGCTGGCGTCACAGACTGGCATGTGTATCTCCTCTTGATGCCCGAGCTTAGAAGGAATTGCAGCATGCTCTGACTCAGTGAGATAGAGACATCAGGCGCTCCACACTGCCAGACCCCAACTTCACAGATGATCGCTGCCTTCCTGGGGTCCCTCCTTCCCAACCCTCCCAGTCAGGTCTTACTACTCATGTGTCAGCTGCGAGGCCCAGTTGCAATCTATTACTTTCATTTACTGGGTTTCGGTTGCTTCTCCAGGTGTCTGCGTCTGTTTCTCTTTGAATCTCTTAACTAAATATATATATATATGCTGAGCTCAAAGTATTTTTACTTCTTTTCCTTCTAGCTCCCCAGCCAATTTTGAAATCTGCCTCTCTAAAACAGTCAATTTATAAGTGGGTTGGTTTGGAACATCCTTAAACAAAGTTCATCCTCGTTATTTCTATAATCACCCTCATTCCTTTCCGCTCTCCTCCCCAAGAAACACCAACTCCATTTAAAAAAAAAAACAAAAAAACATGTACAGTGTAAGAGATGCAGAGACATAATGAAGAAAGTGATGGCAGATGTGGTTAGTGGAGCATATGGTGGGACAAGGGAGGGGGTGCTGGCGACGGGGACATCTCCCCAGGCATCAGCAATCACCCCTAGAGGAGAAATCTCAATAAAGCAGTCCATTTAGAGAGGTAACCTTTGCAGGAACATTAGAAATTATGAGACAATAAGGCCATGGAGGCCCACAGGTCACTGCAGAGAAGATGCTTCAGTCACTACCGTATAGCAAGGACATCCCTGGGGGACAGACAGCTCTGCTCCTCCACATCGCCGTCTTTGTAGCAAGGGTGGCCACATCCTAGCTCAAGTTAGCTCTCAGCCCATCTGTTACCATTTTTCTGGGTCAGTGGTAGCTAAGAATTGGACAAGTTAGAAGGAAAATTGGCTAGCTTGGTTTGGGCCTTTTATCTCCTCTTCCTAGTGCAGAATTATCTGCCATGCACCTGTACTGTAGGAGCCTTTGCTAACAGGCTGGTAACCTGAGTTAAAATTAGGCCCTGCAGGAACGTAAAGCCTTATTTAAGTCTGATTGCCCAGAAATCTACAATCTTTGCTACACTGGTGAAGCCAAATCAGAGTGAAATATAACATTTTATCCCAGAAGAAAACGGTTGAATTTAAAATAAAGAATCGGGAAGAACCAACTGAAGAGAAGAAGAGGAAAAAGTGTGACCTTCAGGCCTAAGGCTAATGAGTAGGGGCTTTGTATCTGTAGACAGCATGGGCCTCCACCCTGCCTCTCAGGAGCTTGAAGGGTACCTGCTAGAGTCGGTGCAAACTGACCCAACCATGCACATGAACATTAGCTGTCAAAGACTAATCAAAGTTTCCTTTCTATAAGTCAAAGAATAAGTTTTTAAACTCCCTCAGAAATAAATATAACCAAACCATGAGTGGGCTGGTCAAGGGCATGGCTAACTTCTCAGAATCCCAAGTTCTTACTTTTACAGAAGGAGAATAAGACTTGTGCTGCAAAACACTGTGAGGATTAGGTATGAGGGTGTATTTGTCAATCATCCCACCCACAGAAGAAGGACGCTGTAGGGATAATAAAAAGCTAATGCTTGCTGGTAGCAGCGCTGAAGGGAAGAGTGAGAGAGAATGTGGAGGAGGCAGAAGAAGGAAAGATAAATCAACCGGGTCTGATTTCTTGGAAAGGGAAGGAATGATGATTTCTATAAAAGTAAAAGGCAAGTGCTCGCTCTGACAGCACGTATACTAAAATTGGAACGACGCAGAGAAGATTAGCATGGCCCTGAGCAAGGATGGCGTGCAGACTCATGAAGAGTTCCATAGTTTTTTTTGTATTTTATTTTGTTATTATTCCTTAGATACCCGTTTGGTTTCTAATGAGAGACATAAAGAGTGTGGATTTAGATGGGTGGGGAGGTTGGATGGTTTGGGAGGTAGGGAGGAGCTGGGAGGAGTGGAGGGAGGGGAACCGTACACAGAATATATTATATAAAATTCTATCTTCAGTAAAATAATAAGTAAATGAATAGAAAGAAAGAAAGAAAGGAAGGAAGGAAGGAAGGAAGGAAGGAAGGAAGGATAAATTAAAAAGTAAAAGGTGAAGGTACAGAACAAGACTATTGGTGGAAATGTAAATTGGTACAGACACCATTTCTTCCAAAATCCAAAAGAGAAAGCACCACATGATCTGATCACCTCACTCCTATGCACAGACCTAAAGGAAATGAAGTTAATATTATAAGAGCTACAGCTGCATACTCAAACAACTTTTTTGTAACACTGTCCATAATGGCCAAGACAGGATCTCAGTCTCTAGGCCCGTCAACATATGAGTGGAATATATTCATATGTATGTATGTATATATGCATGCATGTGTATGCATGTATGTGTATATGTATATATGTGTGTATGTGTGCATGCATGTGTATGTATGTGCATGTATGTATGTATGTATGTATCCACCCACAATGGGATACTATTCAATCACAAAGAAGAGTAAGATCCTTTTATTTATAGCAAGAGGACACATGTTAATCAAAATAAGCTACACCCAGAAATATAAGTATCACATGATCTTTCTCACACATGGAGAGTTGAAAAAAAGAACTGAAAAAAAGAAAAGAAAAATTATGAGGGTCTGAGGTTAAAGGAGGATGGAAGGACACCATCAGTGCACCTATATAATAAAACAACAGTGAACACCATTAATTTGTGCAAAAAAAAATAGACATTCGGCATTATATATTTTTAAGGTTTATTTTTGATATAGATGAGAGTGTGCTTGCATATAAATACATAATACCACAAGCATACTTGTCCACAGAGGCCAGAGAGGATGTTAGGTCCTGTGGAACTGGAGTTACAAACGATTGTGAGCTCCTATGTGGGTTCTGGGACTGAATGTGGGTCCTCTGAAAAAACAGTCAATATGTTTAACCGCTGAGCCATTTCTCAAGCCCAGTCCTGATACTGTTTCTTTAAAAAAACACCAAGAAAGGGGTGTGGGATTCTCGGGCAAGGGCTTTTTTTTAAAACTCCATTCTTTTCTATCTAACATAAAATGATTTTTAAAGGTCTCAAATAGATGATTGCTTACATTTTGAGAGATATCCTACCTCCTGGGAATGCTCCAAAACAGGCAAATGCTTTTTTTGTTTGTTTTAAGACGTAATTTGAACATATATCCCTGACTGACTTGGAAATCACTATAGAGATCAAGCTAGCTTTGAATTCAGGAAGATTGTCCTGCCTCTGCCTCCCAACTGCTTAGACTAAAGGCATGCACGCCACACCTGGACATGCTTTTAAAAAAGAATTTGTTTTAACGAAAACACACTAAGCACTAGGCATTATACTAAGTGTCAGACATCCAAAAGTAAATAGGGCAAAGGAGTTTGTGTGACTTAGAAATGAGGAAATGAACCTGATATACCACTAAATTCAGTACCAAGTAACAATACCACAGAGGCAGTGGAACCAGCAGCTAATACAGCAGCTACCTGCCTGGCAGATGTGGGGCTGGGTCTTCACTGAAAGCTGAACTCTTGACTTGGAAGGGCAAGACAAAGCAGAGAGGGGGAGCCACCAGTTTGGGTTGACAGAATGATCAGGGCAACAACAAGCATTCATGTGCTCCTCTTGGGGGACTTAGCACCTCCACACCCAAGCAACATAATTCTACCTTCCTTGCACACTAACCCGAGGACAACAAGTCTTGACAAACGACCAACTGTTGTATTCAGGATCTGTAGACTTATCCTTCTGTGAAAAATCAGCTTGGGCAAATATTTCACACACCCCACCATGTTTATGGCATCTTTATCATTATTTCTGGAAATATACTGATGTAAAACTATGTATTTCAGTCATGAGAATTTCAATCATGCTGGTCAGTCAAGGCTAAGTCAGATGCTGGCGAGATGGATCATTTGGAGCTGAAAGTCACATTCGCATACGCATGTCGACACTTCTTGGTAATTTCTTGATGCATAAAGCTATGTTGGAGCATAGCTATAAGAAAGAAAAAAAATCATTGATTTTAGACACTCAGAAAATAATACTAAGGGAAAAGGGGTTTGTTTGTTTGTTTTGGTCTGTTTGAATGTATGTTCACAAGAGAAGATAAGTTGCTTGTGTTACACAAAGCTCAGCACTTGGGTTTGCAAAAGTGATTTATTCTATTCTCCTGCTGTAGTGGCTAAGATGTTAGTAGCAGTGCGACCAGCTTTGGGTGAGGACATTTGGTGACACCATGGTTGTAAATATAGTGCCCATAAAACGTCTGGCAACTGTGGAAGTGAAGAGTCTCTGTGATTCCAAAGCCAGTGGTGTGAAGTGGAGTGGTAGAACCCAGAGTCACCATCCAAGGTTATGCCCCCATCTGGAATTTACAACGCACCATGCAGGGGTTGGGCTGAAGGTTGCCGACCCTTAGAAAAATCTTTGCTCATACTAATTGTAAAAAGACAATGAGAAGGTGATATTTTAAACAGAGAAGAAAAAAGACAAGCTTTTGTAACTATTTTAAACATATGACTCCTATGAAAATTACAAGCTAAATACTCATCAAACCCATGTTGAGCAGCTGTAGTGGGAAAGAGTATGTATAAGAACTGCAGAGCCCTTTGTCCTCACATGTAGATAACTTCAAAGGAATTAAAGAGACTAGGAAACGCAGGGATAGAGTGAACATTAACTCTATCTATGTGGGTATCCTAGGGCTGGGGGTGCCGATGGATTGGTAGATTGTTTGCCTAGCATGCATGAAGCCCTGGGTTCAATTCCCTGCACAGCACAGCATAAAACTTGTGGCACATGCCATAATCCCAAACTTGGGAGGTGGAGGCAGAAGAGTCAGGAGATCAAATTCATCCTTGACTATGTGGTGAGATCAAGGCCACCTTGGGCTACATAAGACCCTGCCTCAAGAACTGAGTCCGAAAAGGGCTACCTAGCAAATGAAAAGCATGGACGCATGTCAGAAGTGCATTATCTATTTGCTGTGTGGCCTCTTGTACACTCATCCAGCCTATTTTCCCATCTATAGAAGAAGAGACTTCAAAAATACTAAGTGTGGAGAAGAGACTTGAAGTGAGGCATTGGCTCTACCCAATCAGATCATCTTCTGTGAGGACATGGGTTCTAAAACTACACCCGGGTTCAGGGAGGGAAGTGCCACTTTAGATTAGCAACAATTATCATGAATTTTAAAACGTGTGATGCTGAAGGAACAGAGCTGTACACATGCTATCCCTCTGAGCAGATAAGGATGTCTTCCAGCCCTAAATAGAAGGGGCTGGTTTGTTTTCGGTCCGCTCACACACCTCCCGGGTATCTCACTCACAATTGCCACTGCTCTCTGCACTGAGACACCATGAAGCTAATCACAGGGACTCGCACTCCGAGAGTCTGATCTGTTTTAGAAGGACAAACCCGTGTGCATCTAGAATGCACTGTGACTGCGTTGTAGCCACATGAGCATTAGAGGGAAGCCCCGCTGCCTGGGGATGTGACCCCCAGGACTGACTTAGAAGAGTAATGGAGGGCTTCTAAGAATAACAGAGTTGCACACGTGTGCAAACAGCTCATCGCACTTAGGAAAAAGCAGGGAGCCCAGCGACGGTACAATATCAGGTGTCTGTTCCGGAGCAACAAGAAATCTCCCAGGAAAATTAAATCAAGTCAATTTGGTACGTTCTTTGTAGGCCAGAATATAAAGTGTATACTAATTAGGCAATGAGGATTCCAACAAGATTTTTTAAATGAGATATAAATATTTGAACTTAAAATGGAAATGTTAAATCCCTCCAAAGCCCAGACTGGATGAGCAAGGCAGGCTTGAAATTCTGCATCTGAGGCAAAAGGCCCATTTAGGCGACCTCTACATAATACTACATGAGAGAAGGGGATAAGGATTAAAGCCAGGGACACACAGGCTCTCTGAAAACGATAATGGTAGAGTCAGGAAGAAGTAAACATAAGAGAATTTCAGCCTGGTGAGAGGGAAGAAGCTCAGGTCCCTCGGGAAACATTCACAGAGAAAGCTGATGCTGAACCCAGAGGGGTTGAGTAACTGTGCCCATGAGGTCAAGCAGAGAGCGACTAGGGAGAGAGTTCAATTCACGGCCCTTTCTGGTAAGTCATTTAATTCTATGTATTTAGTGTTTGGTAGAGTAATGTGAATTCCACAGATTTACCAGACTTGAGTAGACGTAAGATTATCAAGGTCTTCGTTATCAAATTTAAGGACATTAAGAAACATTAACGGGCAAGTTAGATGACTGGGTGGGTAAAGACACTTCTGCCAAGCCAGATGACCTGAGTTTAATCCCAAGGACCCACATATTAGACGGGTAGAACTAGCTTCCGGAATTTGTCCTCTGACCTCCATACAGATGCTGCATCATGGGTGCACATGTGTACACACACACACACACACACACACACACACAATACCCACACAAAATAAAATAATGTAAAAACTAATGCTAATCAGGATTATTTCTATGGTGACTTGCAGAATCTTTAATATATTATCAGTGGGCCTGCGAGTCCAATAACCATGGGATGAAGCGTTCAGGGAGGACCTCACAGAAGGGGCACCCCACACGAAACAGTAGCACAGAACCAGTTGTCTCAAGGTATCTGTAGAATGTTTTAGACATCTTCCAATTTGAGAAAATGTAGGTTTATTTTTATCATCAGTTATCCACAAAGAAGCCATTTTCCTTTCATTTTCGAGGCAAAGAGATTGGATTTCAGAGGACAATAAAGCACAGGCAGAGAGGAAGCTCCAGTGGGAACCAGTGAGCACAGGGCTGCATCACTAGGGAGGTGACAGAGACGGAGCACATACTAGTGCAGTTAACACCCACGGAGGAGCTATTTCTAGGGAGCCAGGGGGGATAGGAAGCGATCAGAGGACAGGAAGCCAAGTGTGGGATGCATCAAGCACACTGAGAAGGCTCTTCCAATCCCTGCAAGCTGCAACTGCAACTGCAGATTCGCCTTTTGTTGTCAAAGAGTAGTTACTTCACAGTCCGCAGACTACTTATTATTACCAATTCCCCGAATGCAAACATCTCTGGGCTGTCCGCCACCATGGTCTATTTGGGAGACGAGTTTGACTTCCCAGTCAACTTTGAAACATCATCTATGAACGTGCATGCAAAGCCAGAGCCAGCTCACCGGGAACTCCGTGAGGATTAGAAATAGGTATCCCCTCAGGCAGGCACGCGGCTGGCTAAGGAATGGTGCTTGGTAGACATTAGTCAAAGGAAATCCTTCCTCCAATCAAATAAAACTGCTTGAGAGCGCATGGCCTGCAGGCAGAACACAAACTGAGTTTCAGTTCCCAGTCACCTTCACAACCTATCAATCCTTGGGCAGGATGCGGCTGGAACGATTGTAGACACCCCGCTCAGTCTCAGCCTTCCCCTCCGAGTCCCGTGGCAAATGCTCTGAAAGGGAACGGGCATCCTTTCTCTTCCAGCTTAAGTGTCCTAAGTCAGAATTCTATCATCTAGAAACTGTAGAACTGTGGCCAGAAAAGAGGTACTGTTAAGTAAGGTAAATAATATTTTCTTTTTTTTCTTCTTCTTCTTCTTTTTTTTTCTTTCAGACTCAGCTTTACTGGGCATATTTCCAGAAGAGGCTGTCAGACTTCCCTGGAGCAGGGCTTTCAGGCAGTCGTGAGCCACCTCGTCTGGGTGATGGAGACTGAACTGTGGTCCTCAGGAAGAGCAGCCAGCACTGCTGGGCCATCCTTCCGAGCCCAAGCTTAGATTTCTCTGAAGACTCTTTCACATTTTCGTCCACAAAAGTCTGAAAGCTTGAGAACACCAAGGTTAGTTTATAAAATCAAATATACCATCTTAAAAGTGACTATGGACCTAAGTACTTAGGAACGCCCATCTCTGTAAGACCTGTGACAAAAACTAATATGGATGGAAGCTGTAGTTCTAGCGGAGTGGCTGCCCCAAGAGCTATGCGGTGCTGGCCAAGGGACAGAATTTGTGCAGCCATCAAGGTCACACTGCAAGAGCTTCTGTGCTTAATGATGACCTTTGTCACCTTAAGGACCTTTTACAACAATTAATCACCAGGAGTCTTGTGGCTTTCTCCTCCCCTGTTCAGTCTAGGGAGTCTTCTTTTGTTTTACAGTAGTAACTTTTTGAAGCATCTTCTAGATATCAAAGTCCTAGAAAGGAAGAGAGCACCCACTCAAAGGTAATCTGGTGTGTGTGCGTGTGTGCGTGTGTGTGTGTGCGTGTGTGTGTGTGTGTGTGTGTGTGCGTGTGTGTGTGTGTGTGCGTGTGTGTGTGTGTGTGTGTGTGCGTGTGTGTGTGTGTGTGTGTGTGTGTTTCATTCCAACCAGAATAAATAAGAGGTTTTTAATGACCCCAGACAGCAGACTATCTTGGAGCAAGAAAAGTCAGAAAACACAAAGAAAGCCACAAATTTGTGTGCGGTGACATTGCAATTGTAACTTTGCATAGATATGAAAGGCACATGCTCCCCTGGAGAGCTGGAGGAAATGGCAAAGTACTCTTTCCTGGAGGACCAACAGATAACAGAGAATGAGCACAGTGATGGACAGCTAGACAGCATCCTGGGATCTGTCCAGATGAGCTCCCCTCGCCTGCTGGCCTTTGATAGGAGGGGAGTTTCAGCAAGAAGCACAGTTCTTCCTTCAGGGTGATCATCTAGAAACAAGCAAAGGCTACTCAGGGTGGCTTGGTTTTGGAGGGTTGGTCACTGACATTTTTTAACTTCTAAATGACCTAATAGCCTGAGTCCAGGTTGAACTTCATTTTATTTCCCCAGGATCTCGATAATTATGGAAGTTCTATCTCTGACTTGTCCGTAGGAATAAATCATCCAAATCAGGATCCATTTTATAGCTTTTTAGAGGTTACAGTTGCCCTGTACCCTGAAATGACAATCTTGACATAGGGAACATCTCCCCCAGTTGCCTCTGAGAGCACAGATGGTAACAACTTGTGTCCTCAAGGACTTAGAGCAAACCATCTCTGTGCTGGTATCCTCTTGCCCCATGGGGTCGTGGAGTTTTCTATTCTTGCATAGCAAATAGTTACCCTTTTCCCTCTTTGCTACCTGCCCATTCCACTCTTGGATGGAGAGCAGGCAAGAACTGGGGTGGAGAGAGTTAACAACCTCCACCAACCAACCATTTCATTTTGGTGTTTGGCTAGGAGTCATGGAGAAGTCCTCAGGATCACTGAGAATCAGGAGAACACCCTGCCAGGGCACAGCCTGAGGCAAGGAGGATGCTCTCCATCTTCAGTGAACTCTGCTTCAAGCACAGGGACACCTTGCTTCACAAGTGTCCAGGGCTGGTCAGTGCTGGCCTGTGCTGACTTCCTTTCCCACCTCCACAGACCTTCTGCATTCAATGTGTGCTGAAGTTCCTGGCTCACAAAATTTATTGAGGATAGATGGACTCTGATTGGCTGGATATAGTTAGAGTCAGCCATTCAGGGAAGAGATTTCAAATGTTACCACCACATCTGGTTGCTACGGAGGTCTTTGAAGGTCCCAGTTGGCTGTTTTTCATGTATGGTCAGGTCTGGACTCCATCTGATAAAAGCTGAGGAACTTGTGCAGCTGGGGCTTTTGTTTCCCTTGTGTCGCCCTTGCTGCTGGGCTTGAGTTACCCGACCTGCCAGAGGGCGCTGCACCAGACAGGAAACTCTGCATCTGGTGGGAAGTCCTGTGCTGAGGTCCCTTGTACCCACCACTCATGTGATCTGTCTGACTGTCCATAAGGCAGGTGTTATATTTGCACCTGTGTGCTTCAAAATGTCCCTGTGTTCATAAATACATCAGTCATGTTGGATATATAATACTCCGATACAGAATGACCTCGTCTTAAAGATTATATGTGATAATCTTACTTCCAGATGAGACACATTTATAGTTCCAATGAACATGAATTTGGGAAAAACTATTTAATTCAGCATAGTACAGGAGACTCAGGTTATCTTATTGCCCACAGTTACCCCAGCACATAGCCAATTGTGTGTGTGTGTGTGTGTGTGTGTGTGTGTGTATAATATATATATTATATTATAAATTATTAGAATACATTTAACATATAAATTGGTTGATTTGATATAGCACTAAAAATATTATAATTAGCAGGCTGGAGATATAGCTTCAATTTCTGAAGTGAAAATATCAACATACATCTCTAACAGTAATTTGTAAGAATTATGCTGCTCTAGCTCCTCACCAATGCTTAACTTGCATGGTGTTTTTAAAAAAAAAGGCTTCTAATTCCCATGTGTACTGATATCTGTTTGTAGATTTTCAATTTATATTTTCATTATCACTAATAAAGTTTAATACCCTTTGATTATTGGACATTTTATAAATTCTCCTTTTCAAATATCTCATCCAGTTTTTCCTTTGGTTCTTTAGTATTCTTGACTACCAAAAGTTATTTAAACAATTCTGTTTCTGCACCCTTTATCACATAGGTAAATTTAAAATACTTTTTCAGACTCTATGACTTTCTTCTTATTGAGTGTCAGAGGCCAGCCTTTGTAGAAGGCAGGCAAAATTTAATAAGCAGAAGAATTCTTAAACAATCCTCCTATGCTCAATAACTGTGTCAAGGAGAAGCCAGGAAAGGAACGGAGCACTGAGGGAAGCAAATCTGTGATGTAGAACCAGAAGCAGCCTCAACTAAAGCACACAGCCCTGCCCCCCAAGAGCTGACACCAGCGGAGAGCACCAACCAACCTCCAGAGTCCTCTATTCCCAGCCTGTCCTCTGCAGCTGAGACAGCTCCTGGCGGAAGGCACAGCTGATGTGTGGCCACCAGCAGCACCTCCAGAAGTCCAAGCAGCAGCCCAAGCAGTAAGTTCTAGCACTCTCGCAGTGGCAGTGAAGCTTTTCTTCCCAGGAACAGAGATTCTTGGTTTTAGTGTTGCTCAGTTTAACGACCTTCACATTCAGATGCACAACCTCCTTGAAGGTTGACCTTTTTATCTAATATGAATCACGTTTACTTTTTTTTCCACACTGATTTATAATTCTTCCCAGCATCAATACACGAGACAGCCAGAAAAGAATTGATAACGGCTGGCCAGTAGAAAGCAAGAGATTCTTACAAACGCCTCAGATAAGGAGCCAAAGAGAATGCTGAGAAGAAATATGCATTTGAGCCAATTCTACTTGAAGTCTTATGTTTCAGAATCTCGACAGTCTGTCGTTATAAGCCAATTGAAGACGCTTGCCTAAAGGTTTAAATGAAGAGGTAGGTGTGGAGTGATAAGCACATTCTGAGAGCTCAGTAGGTTTCTGCTATTGCTGTTATTCCAGGGATAGGTCAGTCCCAAGACACAGCTTATTCAGAACGCTGTGAGTTCTCACATTTTCATTTCAGTAGAGTTCCATGTCTGTTTTGTGTTTTCTTCTTTTAAAAGCTTTTTTGGGGGGAGACCTCATCATTCATCTCATCTGTCTGATTTTCACCATTTCTTCTATAATCAAATAGGCCTGGACCAGTAGCCCGAACAACATTCTCTACAGGATGCCACAACACCTGTTTAAAAGCAGATGCTCAGTATGCTGCCATTTTCAGGAGCAGACAAATGGCAATTCGCCGGGTCCAGAGTGGAACATGGCCAGCACAGCTTCTACCGCCACGTTTGCCAACCTTCAAACACTTGGCAAAATAAATTCTAAGCATCTCAGTAATGCAAATAATTCATGAAGAATCTGTTCTCCAAAAACACATATGCACACAAGGAAAGAGCAGCCTCAGCTGAGATGCATTTTCTCCACTGCAGTAGCATTTAGTCCAGATCTATTCTCAGAAAAACTCAGGAATAAGCTAGAACATCTCCTGGACTGTGGTGGTTTTTAACTGTTCATCTAGTTCCAGTGATGACTGTCCCTTCAACATCACAGCATGTGCCTTGTCTAGTAGTTTGAAAATAAAACGAATGAAAATGTCAACACCAATGCTCAACGTCAGTAACAACAAAACACAGCCACTGTTTGCATCATTCTGATATTTATCATTTCTTAACGAGGAGTTGGAGTGGTGGACACCCTCCATGGCATCCTCGAAAATCAACGATCCTTTCAACTTCCCACTCCACTATCCTTGGGGTATTGACTTGCGTCCCACAGCATGTAGCTTCATGGTAGGGAGAAGTTGCTCGTCTTCACTGTCTATCGTTAAAGGCCAGTGTTCAAAAGAATTTTATAATTTTTCAGTCTAAGATTTAAAATACAATTCGCCAGGTCTTTATGCTCCTCTGTCACCCTGATCTAGGAGACATTTCCGTGCATCTCAATGCTCTGGAAACACTCACGCCCTTTCAGTTTTTCTCACTGGTGAGGTAAAAAGAAGAGCCCTGATTGGCTTAGATCCATCACGATGATGACCCTCTGTCTACACCAGACATGCCATCTCTCAACAGGACTGGACTTCTGACTTTTAGAAAGAGAATATAATGGCTGTGGAACAGGCAACCTACCTACTCTCTACCGCACTCTACAACCCACAAACACCTCAGTGTAGAGGGAAAAGGCCTAGAAGAACAAATACCAAGTCCAAATTGTGGCTCTCTTTGGACATGGGTAACTGTGCTGACTAGTTTTGTTTGGTTGGTTGGTTTAGTTTGTTGTTGTTGTTGTTGTTGACACAAATTATGTTGATCTGGGAAGAAGGAATCTTAATTGATAAAATGTCTCCATCAGTTTGGCCTGTAAGCAAATCATTGGAGCATTTTCTTGATTGATGGTCGATGTGGGAAGGTCCAGCCCACTGCAGGCAGTGGCACCCCTGGGCAGGGGGTCCTAAGTTGCATGAGAAAGCAAGCTGAGCCAACCATATGGTAAAGCCAGTAAGCAGCACTCCTATATGGCCCCTGCTTCAGTTCCTGCCTCCTGAGTTCCTGCCTGACTCCCCTACAGGCTATATGATGAAACAAAGGCTTTCTTCCTCAAGTTGTTTTTGGTCATGGTTTTTACCATACAAATAGTAAAATAATAAGAACAGCAACAATAGTAAAACCTAGACAATGACTAAACTCAATGTGTTTCGGACATGTAAAGGTGATTTTTCTTTTCTTTCTGATGTTGCAGATTTGTAAGTATCCGGCAATAACTCAGCATTATTTTCATAAGTAAAGAAAAAAAAAAAACTTTAGAACAAAAGCACTTATCAGCTTCATTCACCTATCAGTGAAACCAAAGGACAAACATTTTAATTGCCAAAAATTTCCCTGAATCCCCTGAGGAATTTACTTGAACACAAAATGAACTTGACACCGTGGCAAGGCCTCACTACCAACAGTCTCTGCTTGAGAAGGCGGATTCTGCGGCTCCTAGACTTCCTTCACCAGTATCTTGAGAGCCTGTGGAAAACCCACAACCTTAAGTATCCAAGTGGCCATATGCTTGACAGCAATATCTTTAGAGAATAATTCTTGTTGTAATTTTTATTAAAAGCAATCAGTCATCATCTCTCTGAACAGCAAAGCCCTAGATGGGTTCATTACTGGAAAGGCACCCTAGAGGACAGATGTCACAAAGTCCCTCAGAACTGGTGTTCCGCTGCTGCTCCGGAGACTCTTGTGTTGTGTCAGGTTCCTGGTGTTATGGAACGGGAAATGGTAGAAGAGAGAGGAGAGAGAGGAAGTCAACAGGCTTCTACTGTCACTGTGGGGGTTTTGTTGGTGCCATGTGATACTGGATGCTCTGAGGAGAAAACTGCTGGAATTTTGCCTCCTTTTAAAAAGGTGCTTCTGAAACAACACCGAAATTATTCTGTAAGGCAAAGCACAGAATATATACGAGGCATTAATCATTTACTTATCAACTGAAACATAAGGATGCGCTACTATCTGGAACACAGCAATGTATCATCACTAATAGTAAAAATAATTTCAGTTTATTTAATCCGAAATAACTTTCCAAAATTTGTTCTAAGAACTTTGCATAATTGATCACATTTAATCATCATAGCAGCTCTGAAAAGAGGAAAACTATTGCCATTATTTCACCAATGAAGAAAGAATTTATAATTTTGCAATGTCACTCGTTAGAATGTAACTGAACTAAGCTTTGCAATCTTCCTGAATTCTAGCTTCCATGGACCTGCTTCCTGCAGCCACCACCTCAAATCTAGGAAAGGAGGCAGAGCGAATTTAGATGCTGAGGCCACAGGAAATCTTCAAAGTGTGAAAAGATAAAATTCATACGGAAATACAAAAAAAAAAAAAAAAAAAAAACAACCCTGGTCATGGAAGCAATGTTGACTGAGAAGAACAGCGCTGGAGATGTCACAATACTCAATCTCAAAACTCACCGGGGGGCATAGGACCCCAGACAGCAAAGAACTGGCTTAAAAGCCAATTTGCAGATTAAAGAAACAGAATAAAGATGCCAGAAACAGACCTAAGCACCTATCCAACTGATATTCGGCAAAAACTCCAAAAAATGCCCTGGAGAAAAGTGACTTTCTTTGGTAAACAGTGCTGGGAAAACTGGATGCTCAGTACACAGGCTTCAGAAGCGACTTCTACACAAAGACCAGCACGAGGAGGATCAAACGCCTGATGTCATAAAATTATTAAAAGAAAACAGAAGAAATCATTAAAGACATCCGTATAGGCAAGTATTTCTTAGGCAAGATTCCAAACATACAGGAAACAAACGAAAAAATAGAGAAACAGGATTTATTGAACTCTATCGTGCACAGCAAAGGATGCAATCGGCAGAGATCAGAGATGACCTGCGGAATGGAAGAAAGGAGCTGTATACCGTTCTATTGCCTAATATACTGAATATAAAAGGTCTCAAAAATCTCAGCAGCAGCACAGATTACAAAGAGGGAGATGGTTTTAACAGACATTCTTAAAGGAAGAGATACAAATGGCCAACGAGTTTATGAAAAATACACGGAATCATTACAAGCCAGGGAAATGCAAATCAAAACACAATGACACATCATCTCACCCCGGAAGAAATGGCTGTTAACAGAAAAGACAAAACATGACACATTCTGGGAAGGATGTGGAAAAAACAGAACTTTTACCATACACTACTGGTGGGGAGGTACAGTCGTTCATAGTGGAAAATTGTATGGAGGCTTGTTCTCCAGAGAACTCAAAGCAGACCCTCCAGAAGATCCAGCTATACCATTTGTAGGTATACATCCAACGGGAATGGAATCAGGATATGAAAGATACTGCACACGTTGATTCCGTCATTGGTCACGACAGCCAGATTTCATACTAGGCTTGTCAACAGATGAATCAAGAATATGAGATATATTAACTCAATGTACTTATTCAGCCATTACAAAAAAACAGAAGGAAATCCTGTCATCACTGCAAAATGTGTGGAGCTGGAAGCTAATACTTCACTTTATCAGACATGGAAAGAGACATACTACATGCTCATCCTTACATGTGGTAGCTAAAGAAACGCCTGTCTGAATGTAAATAATGATTAGTACAGGTTCGAGGAGGAATGAGAGAGAGCAGCTGGGTAATAGGTAGCAAAATGATGATGGAAGGCATGAGTTTTAGTACTGTACCACACAACGCAGTGACTGTAGTTGACAAACATTTTAGTTCATTATTAGCCCCAAGGTTTGGGGTATAGCTCGGTGGCAGAGTACTTTCCCAGCATCAGTAAGACCATAGGTTCAATTCCAGCCCTTCAGTTTTTTTAAGTAAACACCAAACAACGAAAAGGAACTGGGACCACTAATTACTGTGACTTGATCAGTGCATGCATACATGTACAAAATTACCATACTGTAAAATGTATAAAGACAATTTTAGAAGAAATGTGGAGGCTATTTAAATGAAATTAGTGTAGGAAAGGCAAGGAGGCCTGTGGCAGCTACTATTTTGCATGTCCCAGAGTTAAAAAAAAAAAAATCATATTTCCCACAAGACCCATCAACTCACGTTTGTCAGCATCCCTAATAGTAATAAAATAAGGGTGCTATTTGTACACACACACTGGTCCACATGCACTAGCACTCGGGGCCATTGTATTATCTGGAGGAGATGGGGCAACAGCCCCAGCTATTGGATTGTATTTTACAGTTACAGTGAGGTTTTTTACAGAAAGTAATTGCTTCTTTTTCCCTGACATATGAACTACATAGGCAAAGCCATGGCACGCACATACTGCCCCATGCCAGCTTAGGCACTGTCTTAGACAGTGAAACAGAGAATGCATGGCTTTATCATCCAGGAACAGGAAATACATGGTGTTCTCATAGAACTGAGAGGAAGAACAGAGCTTAGGGGGGCTGAGAGAGCTAGAATTTGCGCTGAAGGGTGAAGAAAATGTCTGCAAATGAATGACTGTAGATCTGCATGAGATTTCCTGGTATCTGCTAAACGCCAGGCTGAAGAGGACTGGGCAAAGATCTGCTAAGAATCCCTGGATAAACAGCTTGACATTTCACCCTAGGGAAGAAACATTTTTATTTTTCCTAGGCAAAGGAGAATTTTGGTGAAGATCTCACTTGTTTTGGTTTCTTTTGGATTATTCATTTGAGTTGCCTTTTGCTGTGTGTGTGTGTGTGTGTGTGTTATACACAGAGATGCTTGCTGCTCTTCCAAAGGACCCAAGTTGAGTTCCCAACACCCACACTGGGTGGTGGCTCACAAGGGTTTATACCTCAAATTCCAGGGAGATGCAATGCCGCTTGCCCCCTGGACACCTGTATACTCATGTGCACATAATATCACACACACATGCACTAATTTAAAAAAATATTTTAAAGACCCAAGGAGCATAACACCTTGAAAGTGAGATCAATAATTTGTGAAAATAAAATTTAATACAATCTTGAAAGAGAGTTATACAAGCAAAATGATAAACCAGGACGCCATAAACCTTAATTTTTCTCACTGAAATATGAAAAATAACCATAAGCCAGATATGATAAATCTACAGAAGTTCTAGAAACCATCAAAGGTCTGCAGGCATTAATTAAACAATCAATGGAAATGGTGTACTTTATAACCAGGAAGAAATCTCCAGGTATCTTTTGTGGTCTCATCGATGCACTGTCATAGTATGGCATCAGCCTGGAATAGTTGGCATTCCAACTCTCCTTCAAACCAAAAAGACTGTTTAGAGTAGAACTTTATCAGAAATACCTTTTTTTCTGACTTAGTTCTTATACAAGTTGGTGTTCAATAATATATATATGAAAAACAAAAAACAAAACAGCAAGAAGACTAAAGCCAGAGTTGCCTGAGTGAAGATATCAGGGATGGAACATAGTAGAGCATAATCTAGAGTGAGACTTGGAGAAATAAAGATGCTCTAAACATAGCCACGCAAATTAGGAAACTGAAAAATGCACACATAGAGGAAGGCAAGATGTGTGCTTAGAAAACCTTAGGAAAGCTTAAGCCCCAGCCTGAGGCCAATCCCCAGGCTCAGAGCGTGTCCAGCTAATGAATGAGGAACTGCCTTAGCACGCAGCCAGACTTCCAAGGCTGGTAGATCAGATTGCTCTGCTCTGTTTTTATTTCAGTAGCAACAAAAATCACAAAGCACACAAAGAAACCGGGAAGCACAGCCAATTAAATCCAGGAAATAAATTGACAGAAAACAGCTCTGAAGATGTACAGGCATAGAATATCCTAAAATATGTTCAAAATATGAGAGATCAATGAGCACACCACAAAGGGAAACCAGGAAAGCTACATAGGAATGGAATAAGAATATGAACTAAGAGGCAGAAATCATAAAAAAGAACCCAAAAGAAATGTTAGAGAGAGAAAACATAAGCTTTGAGACAGTTACCAGAGATTATCAACGGTATATCAAAACAGGAGAAAAGTGAAGAACCTAGAGATGGAATATTTGAAATTAGTCTAGAAAATAAGAGGAAAGAAGACCTAAAAGTGGGCAGAGCCTACGGGACACCGCCGAGTGCACTACTGTACATGCAGTGACAGTGTCAGTGGAAGAGACAGGGAAGGGCAGGAGAATTTGTTTTTAAAAATAATAGTGTAAAATTTCTCAAACTTTAATTAAAATGAAATATTTTCATTAAAAAGTTTAAGAACCCCCCCCACACACACACAAACTCCAAGACATACTAGAGAGATTGGCAACCAGTCCCATTAAAGTCAAACTGGAGCGGAAAATCCATGGAAAAAGAACATTAAATGATGGGAGCAAAGCAGTTTACCAGTGCCCAAGTACGACGGAGCTTGCCTGAAACCACAGCCCTTGGGAAGCAAGGTCAGGAAGATTAGGAGTTCAAGGTCAGTCTGAGCTACAGAGCAAGTTCAAGGCTAGCCTGGGCCTCATGGGATCTTGTTTTTAAAACAAATAGAGATGAGGAGATGGCTCTGGGTTAAGAGCACTGGATGCTCTTTCAGAGGATCCAGGTTCAATTCCCAGCACCCACATTGTAGCTGACAGCCATCCCTAGATCTAGTTCCGGGGGATCCACTGTCTTCTTCTGAACTCTGTGGGCACCAAGCACACATTTGGTTCACAGACTTACACTCAGGTAAAGTGCTCATACACGTAAAATAGAATAAATAACCCAAAGGAAGCAAACAAACAAAAGTAACAAGTCATTCCTCACAAAGAGCAGATTCACAACGGTTCATCAGCATATCTCTCATGGGTAACCTTGGAAGCCAGGAGGCAGAGAGATGATATTTTGTTAGTTTTTTTTTGGGGGGGGGGGGAGAAGGGGTCTATTTTTGTTTTGTTTGGACTTTTGGGGAAGGAATTGGAGATGATATACATAAACTGTTGAAAGGAAAGCCCATTATCTGAGAATTCTATGTACAACAAAACTGATTGTGTTTTATAAACTGGGGGGGGGGGGGTACAAAAAGCAAGACATAAGTGAGAAGTCTGCTAAGATGGCCCAGAAGGTAAAGGCCCTGGTGCCAAGGCAGGTAATTTGAGTTTGGTCTCATAAACCCATACAGGAAGGGAAGAACCAACTCCTGTACCCACACACATAACTTTCATTCCACTGGAGATGAAGCTCCGTGGTACGGCATTTGCCAGCTGTGTACAAATTTTTAGTGTAAACTTCACTTCTTACCCTTTAGAACAAAAAGCAACAGTTCATTCAAAATTAATCACATAGGAGCTAGAACTATAAAACTTCAAAAAGAAACACAGGGTGAAATAAAACATGGAGTGAAACTTCTTGGTCTGGGATTTGGCAGTATTCTCGGATATGATATGAAAAGCACAGCTACAGTAGTCAAAAAGTGAGAACAGACTGCGCCACACCAAATTAAACACTTTGCTCATCAAAGATATTAAAATGAGCCAGGTGATAGTGGTGCACATCTTTAATCCCAGCACTGGGGAGGCAGAGGCAGGCAGATCTCTGTGAGTTTGAGGGCAGCCTGATCTATATAGTGAGTTCCAGGACAGCCAGGACTACAACAGAGAAATGCTGTCTCCAAAAAGAAAAGAAAGAGAGAGAGTTGGGGGGAGAGAGGGAAGGAGGGAGGGAGGGAGGGATGGAGGAAGGAAGAAAAGAAGGAAGGAAGGAAGCAAGAAAGGAAGGAAGGAATTAAAATGAAACCCAAAGAATGGAAGAGAATATTAAAAGTTATGTATCTGTTGGCAGATTAGTAATTAAAGTATATAGACAAACTCTATAAATCAATATACATACATGCACTTACACACACAGCACATATACATGCACACATGCACACAGACACACACACACATGACATAATTTAAAAAGCAGGCAAATATTAAAATAAAATAAATTTATAAATAATAAATAAAATAATAAAATTAACAAAGGGCCAATAAGCACATGAGAAAATGCTTGACATTGCTAATCATTAGGGAACTAATATATAAAATTGCATGAGATAACGCTTTAATAATGAGAATTAATGTCCACAGAGTTTTGATATAAACTTCTGGAGATGGACAGCGATATACAACATTAATATTGCTCACTTTAAAAAGTTAAAGGTATTAATACTACATTATACATTTTTCCATAATAAATACCAAAGATTGAAATGATCTGAAAGAAAATTAACCATCCATCATAGCATCTTTCAAAACTATTTAGGGAAATACTAATGCCCCCCCCAAAAAGTCAATAACATAATACAGAAAATGTCAAGCATCTAATCAAAATTTCCTAGACTTGCAATGATTATGTGAAAATACAACCATAATTAGGGGACAAACAAATGCAGAAATAATAATTATTATGTAATGAACAAGGGCTTAAAAAGCACTATTATAACTTTGCTCAAGGATTTAAAAAACATGTATGAATTTAAAGAAGAAAAAAATTAGACAAAAAGGGAACCAAATAGAACATTTACAGATGAAGTTACAAAAATTCTAAAATGAAAAATTCACTTGATTGGGCAGAATGCAGTTTAGCCATAGCAGAATTAAAGACTGATGAACTTTAAAATATCCCCAGAAAAACTATTCAAACTGATGAACAGAAAAATTCACACAGAAAGAAAACAGAGCCTCAGTGGCCCACGTGATAGTAGCGAGTAACTTAATGTATATTCACTGTGGTCCCAAAATGTGAAAGACTAACTAGTTCAACCCTCTCATCCCAAATCAATAAAGTCATAGATCCAAACAGCTTGAAAAAACTCCCTGGGATAATTACCATTTTAAAACCTGTCCCCAAAACATCATAATTGTTGAAAACCAAAATAAGCTCTCAAAAGCATCCAGCAAAGAGGGCAGTGGTAAAACAGGATCATAATGAGACACCATTACTCTCCTCTCAACAGGAATGTTGATCCAGGATCACTGTGATAGCATCTAGAGCATTATAAAAGAGAAAGGGGGAAATGTCTTCTTAAAACTCTGTCTGAGAAAAACACATTTCCAATATGAGTGAGGGAACATGGTATCTTATTTTCTAAATCCTTTGGAACCTTTCCAAAAAGTGGTTGATTTCACTGATCTATCAGGGAAATGCACAACTAACAGATGAGGCTGAGGAAACAAAGGAAGAGGGGGGAGAAACAGAAGAAAGGAGGAATGGTGCCATCATCAAAGGGTGTCATAACCAATCCAAAGGTTTTGAGTAGCCAAAGCTGGAGAGGGAAAGATAAAAATCACAGCGGTAGATTACAACACAAAGAATAAGACATCCACAAATTCATACCTAAAGAAACACATTATTAAAGAAGAGAGAGTAAAATTACTTCTACAAAAGAATTCAAATCAAGAAATGTAAGAGGAATGGACACAAATCATTCGAAAAACATAGTAACTGCAGAAAGCAAGACCCAACAAACAGGAAAGCTAGTGGATGGAAATGGAAAGAAAAACAGGATTGTTTGCATAAAATCAAGATATTATCTCCAAAATGTTTATTAATAGGGGAGTCGATAGCCAAATTTATGAAAGTTGTTAGCCAAGTGAGGAAAGCTAGCATTATTAGTGATGAGATGGCTGATAACACGCCTTCTTAGATATCACACTCCTAAGGCTACATCTCCATAAGCTAATGTTGCTAAAAACGTACCAAAATCTAATCATCAAAAAATATCGCATCCACATCAGTCAGGGAGTGATTTAAACAACACCTGATCAGTAAAATCCTAATGGCAAGTTCAAAAACCACATAGGAGAACCGAGGATGTGGTCACAGTTAGGAAGGGACTGGGGAGACATTTCTCCTTAACAATCTAATGCAATGTTAGACCTGAGGGTGGACCATGGGATGGGCAAAGGATGTTGAAGGAAAAACAGGAAATCTGAATTAAAGCCCATACCTTGGTAATAGTATTAATTCTATTATTAATTTCTTAGTTTTCTTAACTATATTATGAAAATCCTCAAAAATGCCAACAGTAGAAAGAGCTGGGTGAAGACTGCACATGAATTTACTATGAAACTTTTTAAACTTTCTGGCAGACTAAAAGTACTTCAAATCACAAGTTTAAAAAAAAAAATGGTCTTGAAGCTTCCACCTGAGCTGAATTCTGACCCTGCTCTGGTACCCATCGTCTGTTCTGTCAGAAGAACTGCTTGCTCTTTCTAAGCCTCAGCCACCTAGACCAGTGGTTCTCATCCTTCCCAACGCTGTGACCCTTTAACACAGTTCCTCAAATGTGGTGACCCCAGCCATAAAATTATTTTTGTTGCTACTTCATAACTGTAATCTTGCTACTGTTATAAATTGTAACATAAATATCTGATGTGCAGATGGACACTGTGAAAGGGTTGTTTGACTCCCAAAGGGGTCGTGACCCACAGGTTGAGAACCACTGACCTAGAACAGTAGGAATGGCATTGACCTCAGATGTTTCTATGGTAATAATTGAAGTAATGATGTAAAGCACATGTAGGCTTCAAACACTGGCTATTATTAAATACAATTTAACTTTTGTCCTATGGAAATTTAAAATTTTAATGGTTGTTGAGATTTATCTTACTTAGTCAGATACTCCCAACTCCCAAGCTTTAAGAACTTTTCCTATTTTTTTTTCCTGATATTTTTATAGTTCCCTTTTTATTTTTAAGTCTTTGCTCCATATGGAATGTATTTTAATGTATGAAGTAAATTTAAAGCCTGCCTTTATCTTTTTTTTCTTTCTTTCTTTCTTTCTTTCTTTCTTTCTTTCTTTCTTTCTTTCTTTCTTTCTTTCTTTCTTTTCTTTCTTTCTTTCTTTCTTTCTTTCTTTTTTCTTCCTTCCTTCCTTATTTTCTCTGCAGGTGGCCAACCATTTGTTACATCATAGCTTATGAAATCTATCTTTTTTTCATAAGCCAGCCTTCCTGTTCACTAGTACACCAGGAGACAAATCGTTCAGCTGCTTCTGCTGGTTTCCTATGCCTACAACCGGAATTTAGGAAAAAGTACATTGAAGTGTTGAGAAGCAAGTGTGAGAAGAGCACAGAACCCCATGAAGGACGCCGTAAATATCAGTGTGTCATCTGTAAGTACCGCTTCTCTCGTAAACATGAAGCTCTTTCTTCAAGGGTGTTATTGCATTATCAGTCCCTCCCTCCGACAGCTCCTCTAGCCCATCATCTGAACACTTGCCAATCTTCCTGTA
The DNA here is from genome assembly GCA_026225945.1 of Cricetomys ansorgei. Taxonomy (NCBI): domain Eukaryota; kingdom Metazoa; phylum Chordata; class Mammalia; order Rodentia; family Nesomyidae; genus Cricetomys; species Cricetomys ansorgei. Next base: position 6,618,112 of record JAMJFZ010004023.1, read on the forward strand.
AAAGTCTCTTTCTTTGGCTTCTGCATCCAACACAGAAATTAGAGACATGTTGCTCTCCTCTGTAGATACTGATGAGATGTGATGTCATCTTGTCCTGCTGTTTGCTATTCCTTCTCCATTGCTTCTATTACTTTATAAGCTAAACACTTTTTTTTTCCTGAACTTCTGTCCAAAGGTAGGGCACTCATAATTTATTTTTATTTCTCTTTCTGCTTCAGTTGCTCTTCCTGGAAGTTCTCATTATAAGTTAGTTGGATTACAAAGAGACAGGAAATGAGACTAGACTTCTTGTTAAGTATTGTATTAGCAGCCACCTTCCATAAGGAAAAGATTAAAAAGAGAGAAAATCCTAGGCAAACACATGGTCTCCCTTGGAGACCAGTAGCAGCGTCTGGAGTCCAGGTGGCCCGTATCATATGCCCCACGTGACTCACGCACTGGCTTCTGGCTCTTGCAGAGGGATTAGAGACATATCTCATGGGCAAGATGGGCCCTGCTCCGCAGAGGGCAGGTCTCTGGATCGGGCTAATAGCAAACAGCTCTTACGGTGCTCTCGGGCTGGTGTACTAGTGAAGGAGACCAGGGCAGGACGTGGTGTGTGATCTCACAGTGATTCCGCTCAAATCTAATTTCATCTCATGCGAGCTCTGCACCATCTTTTCTTGGATTCTGGTTGGTCAACATTTCTCTAGGAAGCTACCAAAAGAAAGTTTCATGGTGGGGATGACTGCTCATAACTGTATTTGATCTTGAGAGTTGATACCTCTTCCCACATTGGCTAGTCTTTTGATTGAGATCATTTGCCTAGAGGGATGACTCAGCCCCTCTTCCTAAGAGGTTTGAGCCCCCTTAAATGCTAGTCTCAATTAGAACATACTTGTCACTAGACTTTCCCGTTAATAGTGAAAGATGTTCCCACCAAACATTTAAGTCCTAAATACATGTCCCTATTAAATGGCAGTAGTCCAGCCTCTTCTTGGCAATCAAGTTCAGCCATTTTGAAACAAAATTACACAGTAGTATTCCTAAGGTGACCGAGAGTGCACTGTGTATGTCGAATGCATTGCACACTCACGTGTCCACTGAAGATGCTCAAGGCCTCCAGGATACATAAGCCTAAAGTCAGAGATAAGAAACACAACAGTCTCAAATGGGCCACTAGAAATGAGGGCTAGTGAATTTTTTTTCTAAGTCCACCCCTTGATTCTTGGATCCATGTATCAGGGACATACTACCATATAACCTGATATTTAATACCCACATCTTCTTTTAGAAAAGCCTCCTGAGGCTAGGGATGCCTCCGGGTGACAAGAGCATTTACCTAAAGTGAGCAAGGCCCTGGTTTCAATTGCTAATACAACCCAAAACCAACAACAACAACAAAACACTAAAAAGTCCTTCTATATCATGGCCAAGTAGAAAAGCTAGTACATCCTCTGGCTATCTTCCTATTGCTGCGACTCCTTGGATATGAAAAGATCCCTTGGTGTGAAGCAATGTCCAACCTCTATTGGTAACTTTTTTTGAGGCTCACATTGTAGAACCGAGCTGAGGTACTGAAGGCCAGAAGGCAAATCCAGACCCCCCAGTGTGTCAGTCCAAACCAGGACAAGATAATTTTTTTAAATTCAGGGTTAGGATTGATTAGTAGAAGTTGTATATGTTTATCTAGTTGTATATGTTTATCTTTACAGCTTGGTACTATACTGAGAGGCTCACAACTTGGGTTTTGTTGCAGGTAAGTCAGAAGCCTAACTAGCAGAAGTTACATCAGCATTAGTGAGAATGGCCCCATGCTATTAGATTATGCATGATTTCTTTGTCTATCACCTTCTCCTCATTCATACAATTATTGTGAAAACACAAGAAAGGCCAAGGACATTTGGTTACTTGGTGTTCGCTGATAGAGAAGCCTTCTAGCGGGGTTTAACATTCAATACAAACATGTTCCACTTCTACGAGCCACCTGACATTTTCTTTCCTCTTCATTCTATGGATACTCTTGTCTCCAATCTCCCCATATTGGTTCTTAAAGAAACTCCATCAATCACCCAGTCCAGTGACCATTGCCAAGAAGTTTATGTCCATATCCTGGGTTGCTTCTCTCTTCATGTGCATTTTATGGTCAGGTACACTACCCTAACTCTGTTCATTCAAAGAATGTTGCCTCTGCCAACTGTCCCTCATGGTCACCACTAAGAGAGACCAGAGTAAAGCACCAATCCATCTTCACTTGTCTATCCTTCACTCAGTATAACCCATTCTGTTTTTTAATCCCATGAAACTGTACCCCTACCCATTGCCAAAGCCTTAATTCAAACCCTCATAGTTTCATTTGAGTAACAATATCTATATCTTAAGATGGGAGCTACTCTCAGATTTCATGGTCTTCGATGGGTCAGAAGCCCATGCATATTCCCATATCTAGGACCCCACAGACTATGCACCACACTATCTAAGTCAACTCCGACTTAACCCAGATGAGTACATATTTCCAAAGAGTAAAGCCTACTTAGTGCCCCACCGTGCAGGAAATCGATTTTACAGAACTGTGAATGGAGAATGCCATCCTCAAGAGTCAGGAGACCTGTGTGCCTGTCCTTCAGAACTAAGGACATGCCCAGTTGTCTATAGTCTCATGCTGGTGCCAACAATGAAAGAGGGTGATCACATAGTTCTCACCCCTCCCCCATCCACATACCATATTATATGCACATACTGCAAAAGGACTCGGAGCAAATATGGCAGTTCCTACTGCTGCCCCATGCCTGGATGCATGGTGCTGAGGGCGCTGGGAGCAGGGCCCGCTTAACCTCCACGCTACATTCGGGTGTGTGTTGTTCACAGGTCTGTGGATAAACTTATTTCCTACCACAACCTGAGTATGCAGTACTCAAGTGGCCAGAGTTCACCCCATGACTCCTGATGCCACTAAGCTACCACACATGTACTATAATGTGTGAATACCAAACCGAGAGTTTGGAGGCACTGTGGTTTCCTCTGCCTTCTCCTCCCATGCAATATCCTGGCCAGAATCCCTTGCTTGCTTAAGAGACCTCACATCCTCAGTATCCAACAAAACAGCTGTATGCTCATTAATGTCACTACCTCCTTATAGGAATGACCACACAGTGGGCACCCCAAACCACCACCTTCCCTACACACACCTGCATGAGATGAGAGTACCCCATTCCTAGGCAACCCTCACATGGTGATTCTCTCCAACTCTGCAGCAGTACACATTGTGTCTAAAGTCATTAATTATAACCAAAAGCTTTGTAAAGAGACCACACTCCAGTGTCCAGAAGAAATTAAAGTCAATATTGTACATCAAGTTGTCACCCAAAGCAAATTGTCAGGAGAAAATAACTTACTATGTAGGCTGACAGGTAAAAGTGGTAGGAATAACTGATCTTAACATAAAAACACAGGAACTATGAAAAAAATTAAGGTATCTTGATGCCTTGAAAGGTATACAGTGACTCTGTAGTAACCGATTTCAAAGGAAATTATAAGTAGGAATGTGTTGATTATATATAAGTATCTAGAATCCATGATCTTGAAGGCTCCAAACAGAAATGACATGGAGAGAGAATATTAACTACCCTGATTTGATCTGTGTGCATGTATTCAAATATCTCACTCTATCCAAAAAGTAAATATAATTGGGTTAATAAAAATATTTAAGAGGAACTGAGAAATGGATGAATGTAAGAGTGAGTGCTCGTCCAGAGGACAAGTACAGATTCCAGTACCCATGTCAGATTGCTCACAGCAGCCTATAACTCCAGCTGCAGGGGCATCCAGTGCCTCTGGTCCCCACAGGTACCCACAAACATGTGCATGTATCCCTACACAGACTCACAATTCTTTTATCTATCCAATATGGAAAATGTTAATATCTACTCTATGATATTGCTGGTCGGATTAAATGAAAAGATGCAGCAGCAAAAACAGCACACAGTGGGCTGGAGAGATGGCTTGACAATTAAGAGCACGCACTGCTCTTCTCACCCAGGGCCCAAGTTCAGTCCGCAGCATATGTGCTGGGTGGCTCACAACTACCTGTAACTCTAGCTCCAGTTTAAATCTGATACCTCTGGCCTTAGTGGGTACTTGCATGCATGTGTACTTACACCCCCACCCCCCCACACACGTCATACACACACATAAACAGACACAGGTAAAAATTGAGTTTTAAAGCTAACCAGCACAAATTTCCAGCACAAGGTCAATATTACATAAACAGGAAGTCTGACTGTGCACATTATTCATTCTCAAACAAGATTAGGAAAACAGCCCATAGCATTTCTTCCACAAAAACAAAAACCCGGGAAATGGTATGGTGTTTGCGGGGACCTGGGGATCCTTAGAGAATACCTAAGAGTGGACAGAAAACACATTGAACCTATCACTAGGGACAGTGCTAAAATCCCAAAGCCTTCTCTGCTTCTGGCTATTCTCCGAGATATCTTCATTTTCCTGGCCATTATCAGAAGAGTCCGGGCGTTCAATCTCATTTCTGACATCCAATATTGATTGATGAGCTTGGACGGATTGCTGGCATCTCGCTGGCAGGCGCTGCTGCTTCCCCTCAGCCTCCTCCTCTGAGGGCCAGCGCAGCCCTTCCCGAATCCAACATTGAACCACTTCCAAGGTAATTTGCTTAGCAGAAGTGGGCTGTTCTCACACACTGCACTCAGCTTGAGTTCACCTTTCTAACCTTCAAATATTAAAACTCACTCCACAGAAAATGATTCCGGGAATCTAATCAGAATGTCTGCTCACTTCTGAAATGCACTCATTCTCCTGAGCACACCTATCTTTTCAGGGGACATTGACCTCAAAAGTAATTGGCTTCTGATGATAATTGCATTTTTTATTTCTGTCTTTAAAGGAAAGAAAAACCCATTGTATTCCAAAGGTTCAAGAGAACAGTCCTAATATTTACAAGAGAGTAAATTTTTGAATAATGGAGTTTAAATCTTTCTGCAATGAGATTTTTTAATAACACTACAAGACCATGAATAGATAATACCTTTCATGTGTTCACAAAAAAGTTAAGTTTGGCTATTTATTTCTATCAGTTCAAAGTAAGACAATGGGTTCATACTATAAAATATGGAAGTCCTTAAAGGTATGAAGAAAAAATTGTGGTATGAAAAATAACTGAAAGAGATTTCCAATCTTCTCCAGAAATATTTGAAATCCCAGGAATCCTTGAGCACCTATTAACTGTCTGCCATGCTCCAGTCATTCTGCACAACACAATGGAGAAGGCAGACGACATGTACTAAACCTTGCTTCCAGTAACCTTGCAGAAGGCAGATGACATGTACCATGAGAAGCTCGCTTTCAATAAACTTGCAATCAAGTTGGATGTAGAAAACCTACTGTGCATGAAATTAAAAACAAATTAAGCAATTAAGAATGAATTTGGTATTGACTAAAAGTATAAATGGGAGATTAGTGGGGAGAGAGCGCTCTGTGGACCAGATTAGCTGAGGGAAGATTTATTGAGCTTGCCTTCAGAGAGGGCGCTTTCGGGAGGAAGAAGGGAGGACATGGACCTGCAGAAAGGGATCCAGCCAAGATACCAGTGAGGCAGAAGTATGACAGCAGCAAAAGGGCGTAGGTAAGTGGGGGTCAGAGACAGACCTTGATAGAAGGCGTTACATTCATAAGAACTATGAAAATGAAAACTGACAAATATAAAAAAGCATCAGTTTCCTTTTCTGCTATTGAATGGAGAAATTAATATAAACATGGAGATTTATAATAATGAACAGTGTCACAGCAATACATTTCTTGATTTATAGGTGCATTAGAAGGACAGGGGAGAGAGACTGGAAGCAGAGAGACCAGTAAAAAGGCTGTGGGTTCAACACAAGTGTGAACTGGAAATAGCCAGTAGCACTGAGAAAAAGGAATTTCGGGAACTTTTAATATATTTTTATTAATTCTTTGGAAATTTTATATCATCTCTTTTATCATATTTACCACGCACACCCCTACCTCCTCCCAAATCTAACCCCTGTGTCCTCTCCCTCTCCCAACTTTGTGTTCTTTTTGTTTTTAAATAACCCGTTGATTCCAATCAACTGCCCACACCCTCCTGGGTAAGCTGCACCAGAGCCACATCCTTAAAGAAAACTGGCTCTGCATCCTCCAGAAGCCAGCAACTGCCCACAGCTTAGGAATGGGAACTTATGAGCTCCGCCCCTCTCCTTGCTGGAATGTTGACCGGCTTGATCTTGTGCAGGTCTCGTGCAGACACCCACTGCTGCTGTGAGGTCATGGGCGCAGCGGGTCCAGCCACACCCAGAGTACACCACTTCACTTCCTCTGGTTGTTCCCCTCCGTTGGCTCCTACAAACTCCTCTGTCACATCTTGTGATACTCTCCGGTCCTGGGGGAGGGGTTATATAGATGTCCCACTGCCGTTTACTCTCTGCACTTTGGTCAGTTGTGAGTGTCTGCATAATTGCCATCCAATGCTCAAAGAAACTAATGAGGATGGACGGTGGCAGATTTATCAAAAAATTAATTTATAGCTGGGTGGTGGTGGTGGTGGTGGCGCACATCTTTAATCCCAGCATTTGGCAGGCAGAGGCAGGCGGATCTCTGTGAGTTTGAGGCCAGCCTGGTCTACAGAGTGAGTTCCAGGACAGCCAGAGTTACAACAAAAAAACCCTACCTCAAAAAAAACAAAAAATAAAATAAAATAAATTTATGAAGAAGTTAGAGGAAAGGTTAGGAAGTAAACTGTCAAGAGTTTTTGAACTTTCATTGATGTCCAATGGTTGAGCATAGATGGGGAGAATGGGGATGACATTAATGGAGATGAAATCATTGTGGGAAGAAGCTAAAACAGGAGAGAAGACCGACAAATAAGATTCCAGGCAGGTGTGTAGCCACTAGGTGGGCTCCATTCGGTGATAGAATAGATAGAAGCGGGCTAGGGGAGGATTCTGTTAAGCACAACATCAGGCTGCTAAAGGCACAGAGTGGATGGTGGGATGAGGACCAGGGCTGATGACTTGGTAACAAATTAAATTCAAGTCTGATATGGGAAATTTGAAGCGTCTTTGAAGCATCTAGGTGAAAACACTACCTACTCTGCAGATGACACGTCAGGGAAATGCATCGAATCCCAGTCAGGAGTGATCCCTCTCTGGCCACCCTGTGACAAGTGCTCACACCTGGAGATACCAGGTAGTCACAGCTACTATTGGAGGAAGGCAGCGTTAGCTTCTTGTAGCTAGTAAGTAGAAGTCAGGCATGTTGCCAAAAGCCATAGAATACATAAGATAAACCCCAGCCTAGCTCTAAACATCAATAGGAGTAAGGCTGGGGGATTCTGAGGCAGGAGATACGCATCAGGGAGACACCAGAACACATATGGATATTATAAAGCTACAGTACTGTACAAGTGCAGAACGAGGTGGGAAAATCACAGTTTTGAGTGTAGAGAAATACCGGCTGGCCAGATGGAGGAGGAAGAGCCTGGAAAGAAGACCTATAATAAGGAGAGGTCAGAGAAATAAAAGGAAAACCAGTAGGTGGGGGTCACAGCAATTGTGTCAGAAAGTGTTCTGAATCGAGAAGATACTCATCAAGAAGAGGACGAAGGAGACTCGTTGGGTTTAGAAATACAGAGCTTGGAAAAAGAAGCCTCTGTGCATAGTAGCAATAAACCTAAATAGGAGTGAAATAGAAAGACCATGGCAGTCACCTGAGTGTGGTCAGAAGGCTAGAGACAAGGGAAGCGAGTGAAGGGAGGTCTGTTGTTGTCGATAATGCTGCTTTTAAGAAGAGGAAGTCAGAGATTCAGGGTGATATGGCCATACAACAGGGAGGAATGAGAAGAGGGTGTTATCACGATACATTGTATGAAACTCAAATCATTAATAAAATGTATCATAAAAAAGAAGAGAAAGTCATGCTTACTTAATTTCACTAAAATGAAGGACCCAACTCAATGGAGCAGCTTAGATATTCAGAAGACAGTGGTTTGACAAGAGTAGGAAACATAAGTGGGTCATGAAATCAATTTTGGAGTTAGAAATGCTACTTTAGTAAATGGCATAAAATAAAGCAGGATAGGAAATAGTATCAGAGTAAAACATCTCATGGAGCTGTTGTTTCACAGGTGTGTGTCCTTAGTTTTCAATTTGGATAACTAAGTGACCAGACAGTGAAGAGAGTTCTGTCTGGGTCCAAGTCCAGACAACTCGGAAAAGAATGAAATCAGACAATAAGTATAAAAATGAAGAGACGAACTGGATATGATGGGGCACAGCTGTAATCCCAGCCTTGTTAGGCGGGGCTCAGGGCAGTCGCGCGGCTTCGCCCTAGCTGAGGAGCTGCAGAGCCAGTGGCTGGTGGAGGAGGAGGTGTCAGCTTCCTTCAGCGGTGGAGATTGTAGTGGGTTGCCCACGGTCCGGCAGGTGGTCCTACACTCATGTATGTAGAAGCAGCACTGCCTGAACTTGAGACTAAAGATGAAAAAAGGGACATTGTTTTAGAGGCGAGTGTGGGGATGGGACCTGGAGGAGTAAGGGTAGATATCATCCAAACACGTGTATATGTGTGTGTGTGTGTGTGTGTGTGTGTGTGTGTGTGTGTGTGTGTGTATATGTATATATATATGTGTGTGTGTGTGTGTGTATATGTATATATATATATGTGTGTGTGTGTATATGTATATATATGTGTGTGTGTGTGTATATATGTGTGTGTGTGTATATATATGTGTGTGTGTGTATATGTATATATGTGTGTGTGTATGTGTATGTATATATATACATATATACATATATATATATATATATTCACAAAGAAAAATTTCGAAAATGAAAAACAAAACAAACAGAAACGGAAATGAAGTGGTGAGAGAGGGAGGAAGAAATCAAGTTTAAGACAAAAAGTATAATATTGCAGTGGTGACATACCATCTGCAGGCAAGCCATCTCTCACAAAGCCAGGCTGGAGAGATGGTGTCCCTGGACACTCCTAGAGACTGCTGTCTTTTCACAGCCTACAATATGGCATCATGAGGTCATGAGCTATCTTTATATCCCGGCCATTCAGCAAAATGTCCCAGCACATAGTGGGGATTCAGTAACTGCCAAATTTCGTGACTACCGCAATGCTACAACACTGAAATCATTAAATCCAGAACTCAATGAAGGTAGCTAATTGTAAAATGACTAAAAGTCTTCCGGAGAAAGCTATGACAAGCCACAGTCTACACGCTTGATTCCAGCAAGTAATTTCCATTTGAAACCTGGGTATGCACCCTTTATCAGTCTGCTTTATTGACTGAGACAGAAACTAATTTTGGCTGGCATAAGCAGAAAAATCGATTGAGTATTAGATAGTTCATAATTGCCAAGAAATCAAGGTTTGGAAAACAGTCAAGAACAAGGGAAGCTAATGCATTAGCCTGGACCATACCCAGAATATTCCCATTACGAAACCAGACCCAGGACACTGTGACCTCTGAACCCTAGATAACCCAGATGTAGCTGCTACCAGCATGGACATTAGTCAGTGACAACCTCTGTTTCTGTAATTACTCTTTATACTGTGCTTCACAGTCTCCATTCCAATTCATTACATTCCGAGTTCCTGATTCCCAATTCATGGCAGATGCATGGGATTGGTGGAGTCTAGGCTTTGTTTTTGAGCCTGACTGCAAGGAGAGATAGGAAACGGAGTATCTGTGCATCTAGCATCTTAAGTTTTTATTAAAGAAGACAGGCTAATTCATTTCCAAGCAAAAAGAAGTCAAGCAGTAAGTGATAAATATCCGCTACATAATAAATGATACATAACCCCATAAATTCCATAGCTGCTGCCCGATGCCAGCTTCCAGCACCACCTTGAACTGAACTGAGTGTAACACAAAGTCTTTAGCTACATACAAGCCAGGTACTGGATGTCACAGTCGGTGTGACACCTGGTCAGGTTTATTCTTGAAGGATGCACAGATGCTAAATCGTCCTGAAGTGACAAGTGAATGACACCCCTTAATTGAAATCACTGACCCTGAGATTTATGTCTTCTTACCCCTGAAATGGTACTGTCATCATTTCAACGTGTTGGTGGATGGCTCTGGCCCCTTAGTTTAAACGGTGCCAATCACTTCAATAATTGCCTTGAGCCCACGTACAGCATTTCCAGCCATATGAAGCCTCTCTTTTCAATGACCTTCCTGAGGACTCTCTGCCTTCTAGGAGTTCATCTGAGGTGAACTTGACCCATGCCAGCCCAGCTCTCATCTCTGCAAGCTTTCAGACAGCACACTTTGACCAGTCCTCTGACTCCATCTCTGCCTAACCATGCCTATTTATTTTGCTTAGGATAAGGAAGGGTTTCTACCATCCAGATATGCATCCATTGACTTCTAATCCATCCATGGGAAATCTACATGAAGAGTATAATGCCTGCTTTGCAAATTTTAACACCCACACAGAGTAAGTCCACCGCTGCTCATCTGTTTTGTTCTTTGTAAGTTCACCAGTCACTATCCCTGCAAAATGGGATATATGATAAAATCTTTGAGAGAATATCAAAGCCTCCATCAAAAGAATAGCCATTACCATTCAGAAAAAGACAATAGGTCTTAAATTAACAATCCAAAATTAGAAGCAAAATAGTAAATAATTTTCTGCTGAACTTTTGAGTGCTAGCTCAGCATGCATAAATCCCTGGGTTCGATCCCCAGCACCGCATAAACCAGGGATGATATCATTCCCTAGAATCTCAACACTTGGAAATGGGAAGGAGGAGGATCAGCAGTTCAAGGTCATCCTTAGCTCCTGGTGAGTTTGTCACTGTTGCTAAGTGTGCTTTTTGCTACTCTGTAGCAGAATAGCCCATAGCATGGAACACACTGTTGCCCAATTCCTCATTACCCAGATGTTGTATCAACCCAAGCATGTTCCCTTATGGATTTATATGAAGATACTCCGGGAAGTTATCTCTGGAATAAGATTGTTGGATTGTAGGACAAAGGCAGGCCTGCCTTTCCTAAGAACTGCCAGATGCTTCACACAAGATCCATGTCAGCTCACAGCCCACAGTCGTGAAGATGAGTCCTGGCTCACATCCTTGCTAACACTTGATGTAACACAACTGACACCCAGATTAGAAAAAGAACGATGAAGCAGTCATCTTAATTTTCACATCTCTGGTTATTAGCAGGTTGGAGCCATGATACCTGTTTTGAAAATATTTGTGTTTCTTGGATTGTTTACTCTTTCACTTCTGTGACTCCTGTTATGTCTGAATGGAACAGAGAAGCTCATACAGATTTTAGATAATAGTTGCGTTTTATTCTAGAAATCACCAACATCTCTCCCACAGGCTCCCTTACTGCAACAGAAATCCTTAGTGTTTGGCTAATCTAATTAATGTATCAATCTTTGCCTAATACATAGTCTCCCAGACCAATCTGTTTTCAAGTAAGCTATGCTTTTTACAAGACTGGAACAGTCCAACCTAAGCATGTGAAGATTCTGAGCTTTGAATTTTTGCTCCACAACTTTTTTTTAAATTCCTTCCATTAATTAATTACTCACAAATGATTGTTGAGCCAATGGTTCCTAAGGTGATCAGATCTCAGAAAGTTACTTGTCGCTTTGTGGGTTTGTTTGGTACAATGCTTGACTTTTCTAGACAATAATGCTTGGGTAGCTTGTACCCAAGAGTGGTCTTCTCCCTGCTTGCCCCTCTATAAACTCCCGTCTTGTGTGCTTCCCACAGCTCCAGTCAGAGGCATTGTGCATCTTGCCAAGATAAAGACCCAGGGGATAAGTTCAATAGTCTCTTTAGGGTGGGCTGCTTGTAACATGATAAGCCAATGGCTATGCACCCTGGCAGTTCAGCCCACTGTTCCAGGGTCCCTGAGTTAGTCCACCCCATAATGCTTCAGGAGCTGCTCAATCTAAATCTCTAGGCTATGCCTGAGCGCCTACATTTCAATAATCCCTTAACAGTATTTTTACATTTATTTATTCAGTGAGGGGGGGATTGTATGACACATGCCACGGCACACGAGATGGGGAAAGAGGATGATGGCAAGAGTTCATTCTTTCCTTCTACCATGTAGGTTTCAGGGATGGAACTTGAATCATCAGATTTGGCAGCAGGAATCCTTACCAAATGAGCCATCTCACCGGTTCCTCTTGCTGATTCTTAAGGAGCAAGCCCAGCTTAAGGACCACTGGGATAAAGACGGAGAGTGTTCTGGAGAGTGCTCTGAAAGGAGAACCATGGCCTCAAAGGAGCAAAAAATTCATTTGCTGACAAATGCAGTGAGTGCTAATTATTTGGGTCAGTTCTACAAAGGCACCACAGATACAGAATTGGAAAATGCCCAGTCATGGCTCCTAGAGGAACACAGGGTAAGGTTCCTGTAAGCTTCTACCCATACTAATCTTATCAAACAATGAGCATAACCTTGTTTAACGTGGGTTTCTGTTTGAAGTCACACAGCTGAAATATGTACTGTTGATTCCTTAATAATGATCTCATGGCTAGCAACTCTGTGACTCACTCTGAACAATGGAAGTTCTATCTGTAACGCACATCACAGCTCTCCAGCATTTAGAAGCACTTCAGCACTATGCTTAGGGCCATTTTAAATGGTGAGGTCAACAGTGCAAATGAAGTAGATAGCCACTCTGTGGACTCACCAAGAAAGACATGGAAGCATATTCATAGGTGCAAACCCTGTCAGACCTCAGCAAAGGGAACCGCTATCATGGCAAGCGCCATACTGGACAGTGGAGCCCTGAGTGTCTCATCTCAGGGGTTTTTATTGATATGTAAACTCCTCAGGTGTTCTATTGATAGCACGTGCAGATCATGAGCAATCAAACATCTTTTACATAAAGCCCACACCTGCAGACAATACAAACGCCAAAGCCTAGGCAGCCCTTTCCCAACAGTGCACAAAACAACCATTTAAACATAGCTAAAAATAAACTTCTGAAGTATGCAAAGCACAAAAATGAAGGAGGAAAATGTGGGAAAAGGGCCGCTCATTCACAATATGAAAGCTGAAACAAGACTATATGTCAGTTCAGAACACACGTGGCAGGTGACTAAGAACACTCACAGCTTCGTGTGTGTTTGCAAGCGACTGTGGAGACAATGCAAATACTAAGTTTCGAGTTACAAATAAATCTTGGGCACTATGCAAATCTGCAAACTGAGAATCCACGAATAACGGTGGTGTTTATGTAAATTTTACTTTAAAAAGTTTAGTATTAATTTCTTTATTCTCTGAGTAGCGCTAGTTTTTGTTTCCTTCACAGAAGCAGGCTACTTCCCCTCACTATAATAACGATTGTAGTAATAATTATGTAACCTGGACTTTTTCTTTATGACATTTGCACAATAACTATTGAGTCTTTGAGGACCATTAGTGGACTGTATGTAGCACTACCCAGCAAGGCAATAGAAAGATGGTTTTTGTGAGAGGATATAAGATAATACAAGCAGGAACTGAAACTCCGGCAAGGGTACTCCAGATACACTTTTGGGTCCAAGAGTATCAATTACTTTTGCTTTTACAGAGTCAAAATCCTCACAGTTGATGCCTTGCAGCAAATTTGTATGTTGCTATATTTCATTAAAAGAGTATTTTTCTTTTTTCTTCATTTTTTGAGATTACGATATAATTACAGCATTTCCCCTAAAAACATAAACATACAAGTAACATTATACAGAGGAAGCATGTTGTACTTGTGTACTTAGGAATATATATAGATATGGAAAGGGTGATAGGATACAAAATACTTTTGTATGCCTTACTCCATTGTCTCCTTTGATCCTGTAAGTCTGGAACTTAAACAGAGCAAGTACAATTTTGATTCCCAGTGTTGAAATGGAAGGGTGGAGTCCAAGAGAGCCAGGTACACAAGAACAGGTATTTAAGTTCCAAAGCCCTTGCTTTTCCACTATGCTGTAAGAGCAGGACACTGTGTTATGGGTACTGTTCCTGCCTCAGAGAAATGGGGGACAGTGGGAAATGGGAGAGCATGCTTAACATGGCAGAAAATCTAGGGGAGCCAGAGCAGGCTCAGCTGTGGACACAGAGGGGGCTTAAAAACTATTTGCATCAGCTACACAACTGTGCCAATCCTGTGCAGTGAGGTTTGCTTTGAAGTATTTCAGTCAGGAGGCAAGCACTGACTGGGGCTCATGGGTGTACTTTGGCAGGTAATGAGGCAGAGAGGAAAGAAAAGGCCGTGTCGGACCTGAAGATTAGAGGCAAGTGAGAAAGTTGCGTATAAATAAGTAATCCAGCTGGAATTGAAGAAGACAGACGGAGAAGGTAGAGCCGGAGATGCCATTTGAAAAAAACATAAAGATCTGTTGTGCAAAATAGGAAGAAATGGTCTGTGAATTTAGGACTATTTGGACAGTAGTTGCAAAGCCTTAACATTATAAGGCAGTTTCCCTGTATCTTAGAAGAAATTAGGAAATAGGGCTGGGGAGAGGGTTTGGTCAGGAAAGTGATTACTGCATAAGCACCAAGACCTAAGTTCAAATCCCCAGGGCACACACACAAATCGGGGGGATCAGTGAACTCTGTAACCTGAGTATGGGTGGTGTTATAGAGACAGGTAGATCCTGGACGCTCATTGGCCAGTTTAATTGAATAGATGGTCTAATTGAATAAATAAACTTCACAGAAAAACCCTGTCTCAAAAAAACAAAACAACAAAAACAAAAAAATAAAATAATAATAATAATAAAAGAGGTGAGGAAAGACAGTGTTGACCTCAGGCCACACACACACACACACACACACACACACACACACGCGCGCGCGCAGGTGCATGTGTGCACATGCACACACACGGGGGTGAAGAGGGAGAGGAGGACAGCAAGAGAGGAAAGGAAGGAAAGAAAGGAAGAGAGAGAGAACAGAGAGATCCTGTGAGACAGGAAGACTGGCAGGATTTACGGCAGGAAGTACTATGGACAGATTTGCCTTTCCTGGATGCTTCCTGCGGTGGCAATGAAGAAGAGCACCTGGGAGTGGACCGTGCCCACTCAGGTAGATGCCCCATGGGCTTACAATGATGTTTGAAGCAGATTTTCAACTACAGGACAAATACATTTGAAACAATATTTTTATTATGAAAACAGCAAATGTTGGAAGGCAGAGCAAGAGTGAAGCGAATGCTTAGAAGATGAGTTTGCTAAAAACATTTGATGCCTCATTCGGCCTGTGAGGGAAGTTAAAACTGGGGCCCGTGCCTGATGTCTCTGTTTCCCCTGGGTGTGTATCATCTTTCCTTTGGCAGAGGCACAGAGGTGATTGACTGTCACTCTGGATTCTAGGAAGAATAAGACCTCGCAGAACAGAGCCCATGCTCAGAAGAGGACAATTATCCCTGAGGACAAGGCAAGCTGTGCTCTGAAGCATGTGACCGCCTTCTTCTGAGAACCAGATGGATCCCCTGGAGCACTGACAGCTGCAGGACTCCCTCACACACTGTGCAGGACTCAGAGACCAGCCAGACCATACCTTGACCGTGATTGCTTAATTACGTGTACCCCTGCCCTCCTGCACCAACTCCTCCTCATTTATAAGCCCAAGTCCATGTCAGTAATCGGAAGATGGACCTGGGGTCAGTGGATACTTTCGTTTCTCTTCCCAGCGTGGACACACTGAATAAATCTCTCTCTTTTCACTATTTCCATCCATTTAGCTGGCTCATTAGAGATAAGTGCCCAAACATAGCTTTTGGGAGCCCAAGTTTTTGCCTTAAAAACTCCAGTTATGACTTGTTAGCAACACAAGAATGTAAACTTTTCTAGAAAAAAACATTTACTAGGAAGCACTAACAAGATACAGGGAGTGAGATCACTTGGCTGGGAAAGTTAGAAGCTAGCAGAAGTTGCTGACGTTTGATCACAAAAGCCAATAGAAGTTTCTGGAGAGTGAAGTTGTGATCTGGGAAAACGGGCGGTTTGAAGCTTCTGAGAGGGAATGGAAAGTTGGAATCTAACAAACAAGGAATTCTAGGCGTCCAGATTCGGATTGGTGCATTTGTATTCTAATACTGGTGTCCCCTGAAACAAGAAGGAAAGCCAAGACCCTGAAGACAAAATCTTAAAGCCAGACTGGGATATTCCAAGGACAGTGTAACAATGTTTAGATGTGCAAGATCTGGAGCAGCACCTAGCAATGGGTCCCAGGCCTACCACTTCCAGCTGCATGGGACAGTTCTCAGCCTCTCTGCGCCTCTTTAAAACAGAGATCACTTGTGACTGTCCTGGTAGGAGTGAGAGCCTAGGGAGAGACCCTTGCATCCCTCCTTCTAGTTATCAGACCACTGAAACCACAGTCCCCAAGAAACTGAAATTTCTCCAAGAGTATCATACTGGGAGAAGGAAAAGGACAGGGTCCTTGGACCAACCCAGAGGAGGAATTTGTCTCCTAGGAAGCAACCTCACAGCAATCAAACAACATGCTGGGAAGACTGGGACTCAACAGTAATGGGTCACAGATCGGCAGGACCACATCTTGATCAGAACTGTTTAGCCACACGTATGTCTCTCTTGCTATTTAAAACCAAACTTCATGTCAGTACCTCAGACTTGTGTAGAAGTCACTGCATCCTTTTATGTTGCTCTTGCCAACATGGCCTCATTGAATAAATCTATTTCTGCTTTTCACCATTATGCCTTTAATTGGTTCATTGAGGACAAGTGCCCGAGCCTAGCTCATTAGGACCCTCAGGTCCCAAGTCCTACTCTTCATAACTCTAGTAACATGCCTACCTGAAGATTAGAAACATTTATAAGGCTAACCGGCTTGCTGAAATTAACGTATGTTCAGTAGATAAGAGCATGCACCCATTCTACCTCCCATTTTATAAATGTGAGTGCCAAAGTCTGGAGAAGTTGACTCATCTAAAATTTTAGAATTTTTATAGTCCTCGCTGGGCTGAATATTAACAGCAAAACCATGGTTCCTTCTGCGTGTGGGAGGCCTAGCCAGAAGCCACATCCGCTTCTGTACCGGCACTACGAGGGACCCGAGAAAAAGTATCCGATTGCAACAGATCAGAAAAGAGCTCAAGAAACCGGCGTCAAATGGTCCAGTCTGAGCTTGAAAGCTAGAGCTTTAAATGCTTTTGTTGGAAGCACTCTCCAACGAGCAGGGCTGCCATAGGGAGGGCACTGCTCAGGATCTAAATGTCCGTGAGAAACAGCAGAGTTGGAGAAGGCAGAGTGGCAGACGGGGAGGTGTGCACAGTTACCTCAGGAAAGGAAAACAAAACCGACCTACCCGCTCGTGCGCTCTCTGTTCGCTATTGGAATGGCTGGCTGGTGTGCGTGCCCTCTTCGTTCCCTTCTCCCATCCCAGCACTGTTTTTGGCGTTGCTTTTTAATCTTCGAGCAGATGGCTGCAGCTGCTATCGTGACATCTGTTGCTGCTCTTTCCCCTTCTAGCTTTGGCAGGAGCAGTTGGCAAGACAAGCTTGCAAGGTCTGTTGGTACCCAGTAGTATCGCTATCTGTCAAAATGGTGCACGAAGAAAGAAAGAAAAAAAAACTCTAGGCAGAGGACATGCTAGTGCAAACCAATTACGTTCCCTAGGGCCTACTTGATACAAAACCCTTCTTCAGAGTGATTGCTCTCGTGGGATCAGAGCTGGGAAAGAGGAGCGTGGTGTGCTCTCTCGCTCATCACCTACATTTAAGCCATAGTGACTTTCTGACTGACAAAGAGGCCTGGGTGCAAACAGTGACGTGTCTTTCAGATGGAACACTGAGAATCCAGAGCAGCAGCCTGAAGAAAAAAAAGACGATGCTAACCCCTCCTCTCCTCGCCTTGCTTTGCAGATCATCCCCAACTTGGCCAGGGCCAGTCCTCTGTTGGGGAAGTTTATTTTTAGTCATGTTTGAAAATTGTTTTATGCACTGTTGGATGAGGGGCTGCCTAAGGTGTTTTGTATTGTTTGCAGGTGTTGGATTTCTGTGGGGGTTGTTTAATTGCTCATGACTGATACCTGAGGAGTTCTGAATCAATAAAAACACCTGAGCTGAGATGCTCGTGGTTCCACTGTCGATGGAGTATGGCGCCAGCCAGGACCGTGGTTCCCTCTGCTGAGGTCTGGCAGGACTTCTACATATGAAAATGCCTCGGTGTCTTCCTTGGTGAGCCTCCCCAGCAGTAGTGTACAAGTACAGTCCTCTAAGTCTGGAGGGGCACATGGAGGGCGTTCAGCATCCCGTCTACATCAGTGGATGAAGTCATGTGCAAGTGCTAACAGATCACAGGTGTTGTCAGAGTTGCAGGCTCAGCGCCTGGGCCCTGGAAGCATGCAGCAATCTGGGCTTGCCCACCCTGTCCTCAATAAACCGAGAGACAAGGAAAATCAAAAGGCAAGATTTACTCAACATGACTACATTGAAAAAAGAAACAAATGGTACATCGACCCCCGACCCCTGACCCCCGACTCTACCCCAAGTCTCTTTTGTGTGCTGATATAAGGTTTAGGTTTGAACAAAAGGCAAGAGTGTGCATAGATAAGCAGTGCTGGCCAAGACGTGGTCCATCATCTCCGACCCATCACTGACTCCAGTCTCTGTGCTAGGTGGTCTGGCACGTTTTCAGCATTCTGTGATATTCCTCTCTGGAGAGACTCCCCACTCTTGCTTGCACCAAGGCCCCAGCTCTTCCTTCTCCTAGCCTGACACTCCTGGGAAATTCTAATTCCTTGGGGTCCACTGTTTCAACATTCTGACAGCCAGATTGAAGAGCACAGGCAGTGTCTTCATCCCTGCTAGGACGTGGTCCTCGTCTCTGCTATGTCTTTCTGTGTCTTAGGGAAAGATGGTCGCTATGGATTTTCATTTTCCACTTGTGTTCCCTGTAGAAGTCAGATTTGTGCCTCATACAGTAGCTGATTCACACTGAAGTCCAGGTTGCTATTTATCATCCAAACCAGGGAAAACCACCAAAATGAGGGTGTGTGTTTCTCCTGGATAAGTGATCATCCCTGCACTGAGGTTGTTGCTGCCAGGCGCTCATCAAGCATCAAGATTACTGGATGCTGAGCCAAGCTTTCTGAGAATTTGTGATTTGAAGAGGTCTTCCCCACCACTTCACTGCCTTCATTGCACAACAAAAGAGAAATCCGTGAGCCATTAAATTGCTCTCTCAGTCATTGTTGGAAATCAGAAGAGACTCGGCAGTTGTGGAGTAAAAGGCCAAGGCTTACCAGGAGGCTAGCACATTCCAGCGGCCAACCATCTGTATCAGCTGACAATCCACGAGAGAAATGACATGATAATCCTTGAAGAGAATCACTTTGATGACAATACACAAAGGACATAATGGAAGACACCATATTTTGCTCATATTCCTCAAACATTTATTTAATGTTCAACTGAGGCACTTTTCTTGAGGTGGCCCCAAAGATGGAAAACTAGTCAGGACAGAGATGCGAAGCCAATAGACATGAAGCTCAATCCAAAGATAGAGAACACAGCAGCAAAGGGCAGCCTATGGTCAAACAGTACAAATAGCAAGAACAGAAGAGATCTGCTCAGTCATGCTGTGAACACACACACCTGCCTTCCTCTCACTGTGGGTTCTTCTGCAGAGATGAAAATAGCCAGATATTTTAATGACATGGCTAGAATAGTGCTAGGAAGTAGTAAGGAATACAATCGGCAGACTCAAAAACGTTAACCAATGCATACTACCTGGAGATCACTGAGGAACACAGGAAGAAGCCATCCCAGAGAAAGCATCTGTCTAGCAGCCAGAGGGTACTATAGTTCTTACGGTGGTACCCTACTGAAGCTCCAAGATCAAAACCACCAAACACAACTAGTCAGAGAAGTTAATGTGGTAATCATCACATTTGGTGATGCTATTTGGAACAGCTGGGTCCACCAGGCCTCTCACCATCAGCCACATATACAAAACATCTGGTAAGACAGCTTTAGCCCAGAGACTCAGCTCTGATAAGGTTCTCTGAGGGACAGTGGGGATCTCCCTAGGAAGACTTGCCAGGGTGTTTTGGAGCCTGAAAGGAGAGAGACTATCTTTCCTTATAGTAAGAAATAGCTTAAAGCCTCTGCTTTAACAGTGGCCTGAGAAAATAGTGAAGAAGCAGGAGGGAAGAGGAGGAAGAGGAGGAGCAGGAGGAGGGGTAGGAGGAGGAGGAGGAGAGGTAGGAAGAGGAGGAAAGATGAATAGTGGCTAATATAGACTCACCCCTTACTAAGCACTGTTCTTAACATACTTAACATGATCAACCATTTGATTCTCATCACATGAGGAGGGGGTTACTGTTACCAAGTCATTTATAGAAATAAGGAAAGTGATACACACCCCCAAAAAGAGAGATATACCACTAGAGGGAAGGAAAGGGAAGAAGAGGTCAGTGGGGAGGGGAGGGGAGAAGAGGAGAGGGGAGGGGAGGAGGGGAGGGGAGAGGAGGAGAGGGGAGGAGAGGGGAGGGGAGGGGAGGGGAGGAGAGGGGAGGAGGGGAGGGGGAGGGAGAGGAGGAGAGGAGAGGAGGGGAGGGGAGAGGAGGAGAGGGGAGGAGAGGGGAGGGGAGGGGAGGGGAGGAGAGGAGAGGGGAGGGGAGGAGAGGAGAGGAGAGGAGAGGAGACTTGAAAAATCACAAAGTTTAATGATAGAGAACCTAGGCTACAGACTGTGGTACTCCAACTCCAAGAAAATAATTTCATGACACCTGAGGAATCTTCCTCTTCAAAACTAGGCACCTGCAGGTTGTGTACAAGAAAAACATTCCTTCTAAATATTTGTTTGTTTGTTTTACTTTTTGTTGGGAAGTAACATACACATATGTCAAGTGTGTACAAATAAAAATACATCTCAATGAAGCAAATACACATATAATTGCTACCAGACTTAAAATATAGACAGAGCAGAAGCTCCCCCGCCCTTCCCCACTGACCTTTGTAACCACTACCCCAGTCACACCCTGACCCAGAGATAACTGCCTTCTGGCTGCTACCGCTATGGTTTAGCTTTTCCTGGCATTTGTACTTTCTATATTGCAAAATTACAGAGTATTTTTTATCAGCTTCGCCCCACATGGCGCTATATTCAAAAGCTTTATGTTGTAGCATGTACACATAGTCTATCCATGGTCATGGCTGTTTCACATTCCCTTTTATGAATATACCACCATTAACTAACCAGTCTGTAAGGTAAGCCTGTGCAGCTCCCATGAGTTCCTGAGCTCATCTTGGTTGGCGCTCACCCACACACATTTCAGTTATATTCCTGCCTGAGAAAAAAGTCATTGCGTTTCAAATAGATGTGTCCAGGACTATTTGTAGAAATTTACATTTTCATCAGTTTTCCAATTGCCTAAATATCTCACCAACACTAGGTTTCCACACTCTTTCATTTTGAAACACTGTGATTTTAACAAGATTGAATCTAACATGGTGAGCTAGATCATCTGTCTTTCTCTCACAGGTTTTTATGATTTATTGCATGCATGTACACATTCAGAAAGAAGCTCCTCATCCATTATATATGTTATGAATATTGGAGCATTTCCTGCTCTGTGATTTGCCTTCCCATTGACTTAATGGCAAATGCCTTGGTTCAAATATTTTGCTTGAGGATTTACCAGTGTATAGGAAAATTGCACATGTGTTTCTGCTTTGGCCCAACACTGCTATTATATCAGCAAATGTACAGGAAGATGTATACAAGAGCTTATACGCCACCGCACCCTTTTACACAACAAAATACTAGAAAACAGCATAAATTCCCATAAATGCAGAGCTGGTTGGTTAAATTATAGCTCAGCCACACTACAGAGTACCATTCATTGATTTGCAGAAAAAATGTGCAATAGTTCTCTAAGTCTATACTATTACATTGCTAAGTGCCGAGAGAAAAATTCAGAACAGTCCACTGTATGCTTGCCTTTCACAAAAAGGGGAAGAAGAAAAAGCAGGTATGTATTTGTATGGCCATGCATGTATGTGTATACACATGCATATGTAGGTATACAGATGGCATGTATTACGTATTTATATTTATTTTCAACAAATTCAGAGATAATGTATAAACTGAAATAATTATTACTTAGAGGAACAAAACAGAGTCCAGGGGTCGAAAGTCAGGAAGAAAGCTTGACCCTCTCTGGTTTATTTTTCTTTGGGGCCACGTATGAATCACTCTGGATAATTATGAAATGCCATTAAGTGAAAATAAAAGGCAGTTTCTAAATGTTAAAAACAATAAAAACAGCTGGTGTTTTCACATAAAGGGAAGTAATTTTAGGTGATTTTCAAATACAATAATTTGACTACATACTTGGGTGGAAAAAGTCTCCCTCAAATAAAAAGAATTTCAGAGAAATCTTAAAGGATTCAAAAGGCATCCCATTAGTAATCATACTAGATTTGGGTTTCTGAAAGCTTTCTCTCTCTCTCTCTCTCTCTCTCTCTCTGTGTGTGTCTCTCTCTCTCTCTCTGTGTGTGTGTGTTTTGTTTGGGGTAGTAATAGGATTGAGTACTTAAAAACTAGAACTGCAGGTGCTATCAGGAATTAAAGTTTTCAAATAAGAGAAAAGATGTCACTACATAAATACGGAGCCAGCGTTGAGTAACATCCTTGTTCCCTGGATGGTATTTGGAAACCTCAGTTTGAATGTTGTGTGTTTTCTCCTTTAAAAAAATCATAGCTATTAGATCTACCCCCTGAAAAGATGTAAAAATCTTGACCAAACTGGAAAATCATGACCTTCCTAGCTTAGGAAAGATGATGACCACATATTTTACCTTGGCATCATGAAAGATTGATTCACAGATCCAACTCAAAAACAATTCCAAAATCATGTGTACATGGTTCCCTACTATGACATCTACATATAAGCGGAATGTATCCTCCTTTATACTGTGAATCACCTGTGAGCTGTGTAGAATATCTAATGCAATGCAAACACTTTTAGTGGTTACGGTCTAGAGAGTAGTTGTTGTAATTTACTGTTTAGAGAATAAGGACCAAAAAAATCTGTTTGTGTTCAATGCAGATGCAATCTTGAAAATCTGTTTTCACCAGAGGTTGGACAAATAGATGAGTCAGACCCCATAGGTACTTAGGACACTGTTTAAATGAAGGTGACAGAAATGTGGAAAATGAGCCTGCAATCATGTGAGAGAAGAAGGCAAATTACTATCAGAGTCTACTGACTTGTGTCAAAATGTCACAAGCACTACCTAGAGAGGGTGTCTTTGGCCCCAAACACATCAAAGTAACAGTAACTACAATATTCCAAAACATGTAATGAAGGTTGAAATTCTATGAATTAATGATACTTAAATTTTAACAAAAATTTGGGGACTATTACAGAACGTAAAAATAAAATGACTCAGTAATGAATTTTGCATTTCCTATATGAACCATATTATATGAACCACATTAGCTGAGTAGTTAATAAAAATTTTTTAATGGAAAAATTCAAGGTAGCAAATAAAGATGGAAATTTTAAGGTTTCTGGTTTTGCCACCTTTAATGAAACATAAGCAAATAATAAATATAATTATATAATGAATATATGCAAATGGTGAGTATAAGCAAATTATAAAACTGATCTGGTTTGCTAAGTGTATTAGGTTAAATGATAATGGGGAATTTTCAAAAAAATTAAATGGACTGACAATATCTGAACACACTGAAATATTTAAAAATCTTAGAGACCAGGCATAAGTGCGTATGATTTGCTTTTACTTGTTGTTACAAGAACACAGAACACTCTGAAAAGTTGGAAATTGAACCTAATCAAACCTATATTAAAATACCTCCATAGTGCAAAACTTGTGTTGTAACGTGGGAAGTTCTGTATTGCAAAATTCAAGATGTAACTCTACGGAGGAAAGAACCCAGCAGGGAACGAGAGCTAGAGATTCTGAAGACTCAGAAGCTGCAACGGTATGTGTAAAATGTGGATCTCACTTCAGCGACACTAGCCAGCCAATTATGATAAACTAAAGATACTGTGTGGCTACTTGAGTACAGTAAGAAATAGAAAAAAATTATGTGTGCCAATTGTATTGTGGCTACGTTTGTTAAACATCTCTTAGACAAATTTACTTAAGTGTTTACATGGAAAATGATAGGTAACCTGAGATTTGCTTCAAAAGAACTCTGTGGGGCATGCAGTTGATAGCCAATAAATGGGACAAGAACTTATTGAAGCTCACCCTCTCTTGAGTGTTTCACAGTGCCATCTATGTACGAATGGAGCAGCTGTATTGCATGAGGGTGCTTTGGGATTCTGTCTCCTACACTGAGCCATTTGACTTCCGATGCCAGTGTGACGCTATCTCCAGTGTGGGAGACTTCTCATAAGTCTTGACATTTAGTAATGAAGATTCTCTCCCCCGAGTCTTGAGAATGCTGTGGCTCTTTTAAGATTTTTGCTATTCTGTGTAAATTTTAGAATGAGCTTTTGGATTCCCGCTCAGGAATCCACTTGGATTTCTGTTAAACTTATCATGACTAAGTTGTTATCTCTACTTCCTTTGGGTTTAACTTTCTGTTCTTTTTATAGTGGTTTGGCATGATATTGATCAGTCCTTATGGATCTAGTTATTAGATTGATCATTTTTATTATATAAACCTTTCTATACTTTAATAGTTACATGCTTTCAGTAATTTTTAGAGATTACTCTAAATATTTAATTATGCCATATTCATCCAGAGTTCGAGTTTAATGGTTAGTAATTTTGCCCTCTTTCCAAAAAAATACAAGACCTTAAAACAATTACACACACTTTCAACTTACAGACTATGGTTTTTAGTGTGTCTGAAGGGCAAATGCAGAAAGGACTTATTTGGCAGACGGGGTGCAGTCTCTCATTGACAGAGACCAGGACGGGAACCTGGAAGCAAGAGCTGCAGCAGAGACCATGGAGGAAAGCTGCTTCGGAAGGCCCGCTGTCCACACCTTGCTTAGCCCGCCTTGTTATACAGCCCAGAATCACGTGTCCAGGGTGGCACTGTCCACAGTGGGCTGGGCCCTCCCAAATCAATCATTAATCAAGTTTCTGAGTATGTTAGGTGAGTTTATTTTAAACTCACAAGATGCTGTGATTGCCATATTAATATTTATTTACCTCTTTTCTTTTCAATTCTTCTTGAACCTTTCCAACCTAAAATCCTCATGAAGTCTTTTCTTCCTTTTAATATGATTATTTTAGTTTCTCTTGACTTAGAAAACTTCCACATTTATTCATGAAGAATATTTTTATATGGCAGCATTATTTTGGGGGTGATGCGTGTGTGTGTGTGTGTGTGTGTGTGTGTGTGTGTGTCTATAGGCCTGGGGCAAACCTTGGGAGTCTTGCCTTAGGTGCTAACCATCATGTTTCTTGAAACAGTGTCCTGGAATTCACTAAGGAGGTAAGGAAGGCTAGCAAGGGGATTCCAAGTGCAGGCTATTATGTCACGTTTCTTACATGTGTTCTTGGGGATCAGATTCAGGTCTTCATGCTTGCAAGACACTTTATTGATTCAGCTACATATTGACCCAAGCCATTATCTTTTAAAATGTTGATTCTGATCATGCTGCCTCTCCTGTCGTAGAGGCCATTTGTAAGAGTTAGACTTTCTGGCTGCACCCCCTGTTGCTTACCTTCTCCTCCCTTTTCCCCATTCTTTTGTTTCAAAAAGATTCATTCTGGATATTCATCGTAAAATATCCCACAGTGTTTGCAGCTGTGTACAGTGCCTGTTATGCTCATCACCGAGTTCTTAGTTTTAGTCACGTGTTTTTTTAGCTCTAGAACTTGAACTCACCCATCACACACACACACACACACACACACACACACACACACACACCCCAAACCTACCATCCCACTGAGTTAGAATTATAATACCATGATTATCTTCACATCTTGCTGTGTTTTAACTCCAACATCTGCGGTTCCCATAAGTCCTTTCTGCTGGCTATTATTTCTGCATGTTTTGTTCATGATCCCTCATCTCATACCCTTACTTACTTGTGATTAAGAGCTACACATTACATCTTTTCAATAGAAATTACTAAAGTCTAGGGTGCTTCATTTCTCCAAAGACAGTTTCTATTTTTTTTTCTGGCCATTGGGCAGCAATTGCTAAGAAAGCCAGCTTACTCCTGGCTCAGCCTTACTTGTAGAGTTAGCATTCCCATACCTAACCCAGCGCAACAGGGTCCACAGCCTTGCCTTACACGTCTGTGCATTCCAGTGTCTGTTCCTCCCTCCAACATCAGAAGCTTCCAAAAACTCAGATCAGCTGTTGTTATTAGCGGATGCCGGAGGAGTTAGGAGATCCCCAGGGACGAAAACGGCCTGAATAGATCTGACTGTTTCTAGCTCTTAGCACAATGATTCTTCACTGTCTTGTTAATTTACTCATTGCTTTAATTAATGAAGTTTTTTTTCCAGATTTTTTACTTATTTTCAGTGGAAATTTTGCAAACATAGAGTTCTTTAAATGAGATTTTAAACTTTAAATTTTTAATTACTAATGTTAGACTACTATAAGTAAAGAGAAAATATAGTTGAATACTTGCCTTTACTGTGACACATATTAACAACTGTCAAGACAGGGGATGATCACAGAGCCAGGGAAGAAGATGGACATTTATGTGTTCCCCACTCCAGGGGTACATGCTGAGAAACAACAGTCCAGATTAGAGAGAAGAGGTTCTCAACCTGTGCCTTGTGACCCCTTTAGGGATTGAACTGCCCTTTCACAAGGGTCACCTAAGACCCTCTTCATATCAGATATTTACGTTACAATTCATAACAGCAGCGAAACTACAGTTATGAAGTAGCAATGGAAATAATTTTATAGTTGAAGGTCACCACAACATGAGGAACTGTGTTAAAGGGTCTCAGCATGAGGAAGGTTAAGAACCACTGCCAGAAGCGGTGCTCTCAACAAGGAGGAAGAGATACTTAAGGTCATTCTCCTAGGAAACTGAGCAGCAGCTGATGGTTGCCGGAGGCAGCAGGAAGGAGCAAGGCTTACTGAGACTCCTGTGAAGTCACCCTGGCAAACTCTCCTCCAAAAACTAGCTTTAAAAGAGAAACATTTTAAGTGAATCCTTTGAGGCTATGAAAAAAAAATTCATGGAATATAATTTTAATTACTTTAAATGTATTTATTTATTTATTTATTTATGCTGTGCTATGTATGCATGGTGTGTGTGTGTGGTGTGTGTGGTGTGTGTGGTGTGTGTGTGTATATGTGTGTGTATATGTGTGTCTATGTGTGTGTGTGTGTATGTGTGTGTGTGTGGTGTGTGTGTGTATGTGTGTATATGTGTGTGTGTGGTGTGTGTGTGTATGTGTGTGTGTGTATGTGTGTGTGTGTGTGTGTGTGTGTGTGTGTGTGTGTGTGTGGTGTGTGGTGTGTGGTGTGTGGTGTGTGTGTGTGTGTGTGTGTGTGGTGTGTGTGTGTATGTGTGTATATGTGTGTGTGTGTATATGTGTGTGTGTGGTGTGTGTGTGTATGTGTGTGTGTATATGTGTGTGTGTGGTGTGTGTGTGTGTGTGTGTGGTGTGTGGTGTGTGTGTGTGTGTGTGTGGTGTGTGGTGTGTGTGTGTGTGTATGTGTGTGTGGCTCCCATGACACAAGTGTGCAGGCTAGAGGAAAACTTTGTGGAGTCGGATCTTTCCACCATTATATAGCTCTTGGGGATGGAACTTAGGCACCAAATGTCACTGTAAGTGCCTTTACCCTCACAGCCACCTTGCCAACTGTCAAACAAAGTCTGTAGCTACTCCTTATAATCTTTATTTCACCTCTTCCCTACGTAGGACGAATATCAGAGACTCTTTGCTATGGGACAGAAGTACGGTGTGGGACGGAAGTACGGTGGTGCACACACACCCAATCCCCATAGTCACCTTATGACACAAAACAAAAATAAGAGGTATCAAGTTACTATTACAAGGCTTCAAAAATATTGACTTAGAAGTCATAAGAATGTTTGATTAATCACCAGGATGTAAATATATATAATTTTACAGGTATCTTGAACATCACCATTAATTGTCAAAAAAAAAGAAAGAAAAAGATAAAAATGCCTACTCTTGGAGCCAGACCTGATGGCTCACGTAATCAGGAGGGTGAGGAAGGAAGGTTATTACAGTTGAAGGCCAGCCTGAGCCACATCCTAGTTCCGGGGCAGCCTGTACTACAAAGTGAATATAAAATAAAACCTCGTCAAAAAATGTTTAACTGTGCAGAGTGATGCACGTAGAAAGCAGCATGAGGATTGCTCAAGTTCAAGGGCAGCCTGTGCTATACAGAAAGCTCCAGGCCAGCCAAGGCCGTACAATGAGATGCTGGCTCCAAAACGGTCCATTAACTAAAAAGACAAAGTGTATCTGGAAAGGAATAAGAAATGTGAAAAGCTGTATTGCCACAGATGTGATTTTTACATCTGGTTTCAGGTTAGAGACTGACCTGTGTCATTCGGGAAAATACCTGGGTGAATCACTTGAAGAAAGAAGGGAAATCTAGAGGACAAGGGACATTGCCTAACTGTTCTTAGAACAAGGGGAATGGGGGTGCCTGGTGAACAGGACAGGATACAGCAGGGATTTTAACTACCTGGATTTTAAGGGTTTGAAATTATTGGTCCCCTACCTTGTAGCCAAGTGTTTAAAATCTACAAGCACCTTCTGAGACAAGAAGGTGCAAATGTGTGTGTGTGTGTGTGTGTGTACATGTGTGCCCACAAAGATGAGAAGAAAGCATCAGATCCTCAGAGCTGGAGGTCCAGGGAGTTGTGAGCTTCCTGACATGGGTGCTGAGAACCAAGTTGGAGTCCTTTGCAAGAGCAGCAAATGTTCTTAACAGCTGTGCCATCTCTTCAGTCCCAATGTTTCAGATTTTTAAGAAAAATGTGCAAGAAGATGAACTACTAAAAAGTATAAATTCTTTCCAAGTTAATTTTCAGATTTAATCTGTTCCCAATCAAAATCCCAACTGTGTCTTTACAATATTTTGATGAATGACTCCAAAGCTCATCTGGAATAGCTAATAAAAATTTGAAAAGAAAGAGTAATGGCCTTGCTAGCTATTAAAGCAGTGTGAGGATAATCACTGTGAAACTGGCAGAAAATAGACCAGCAGATCGATGAAGCTGGTCGCAGTGAGGCAACCAGACCACTCTGTTCAGCAGTCTGCCGATCAGGAATCAGGGGGAGGGGAGAGGCCCTGGGCATCAGTGCTCAGAACTATTTTCTGCTATTCTGAAAATACTGTGTCCAATCCTGATATCATTTTATCTAAATAATTCCCAAATACATTAAGAACTTAGATTTGGGCCAGTGAGATGGCTCAGTGGGGCAAGGCACTTGAACACAGATCTGGAGGTCTGAGTTCATGCCTGAGATCTCACAGAATGCTGGGAGAGAATTGGCCCCTGAGAAAGTCTTCTGATGGCCTCAAGTGTGTCATGACAGCTGCACACATTCACACACACACACTTTCATTCTCTCTCTCTCTCTCACACACACACACACACACACACACTTTCATTCTCTCTCTCTCTCTCACACACACACACACACACACACACACACACTTTCATTCTCTCTCTCTCTCTCTCACACACACACACACACACACACACTTTCATTCTCTCTCTCTCACACACACACACATACAAATACACACACAGAGTAATAATAAATAAATAAAATAAAGTCAGATTTTTAAAAATGAAGCCATAGAAAACTGGCAATATAATTACATGTCTTTCTTATTGAAACAGAGAAGGACATTCTACGTCTAAAAGGTACTTTGCAATATTTTAGAAATATTAATAGACTTAAAAGCATGAAAACATTCACTGCTCATAATTTAGATAAACCATTGGAAAGGCAATCAATAAAATATATGTATTTGCATTAAAAATAAGCAAATATGAGGTATTTGAAAGCCAAATAAACTGCTAAGAAAATGTTAATGCTGTCTCATACGTACCTCCTAATAAAAAGGGACAAGTTCACCAGAAAAGCATTAATAAATATCTGAAAGATATTTTAATTAGTTATTAATACAAAGGTAAAACTTTCAGGGAATTCATTTTGGAATGCTTAAAAAAACAGCAGGCAATATTTTAACTGTCATTAGCAAACTGGGCTACAGAGACATGGACCCTGAATACAGTTTGGCAATATCACCTGGCCCAATGATTCTAAAAAATATTTTTATGCTGTATAATATGGAGGTGTAAGTTTTAACAGTTTTTAACACAAGAATTCTACAATTACAGAAACCTACAATAAAGGGGAAGATAAAACAAATATGTTAATGTCACAGATATAACCTACCATGACATTCGTTTTTTGGTTCTGGTTTTGGTTTTGTTTTTTTGGGTTTTTTGAGATAGGGTTTCTCTTTTGTATAACTTTGGCTGTCCTGGAACTCACTCTGTAGACCAGGTTGGCCTTGAACTCACAGAAATCTACCTGCCTCTGCCTCCCAAATGCTGGGATTAAAGGCGTGTGCCACCACCACCTGGCCTGTCATAATATTTGTAATCACAAATACTTGTAATCAGACCCCAGTTCTCAAAAATAAAGGTATACGGTTCTTCTGGTTTTGCACTACAGAATATTATAAAATGTTTGATAGAGATTTTTAAATGGAATGGAAATGGTAGGAGAAAATCTAAGAAGTTACATACATAGTTTGACTAGAGCTGAGTACGTTAGTTTGCCTGGAAAAAAAGAATGCATAAATGTTGACAATGTGTAATTAAAATGGAAGGTGTCATAGGATGCTTATTTTACTCTCTCGTTGCACACCATGTTAATTCCTTCTCTCAGCTTTGCAGAGCAGACCTACATTATTTTCATAGCATTGCATAGTCTTTTTGAAAAGGAAATGCTGTTGTGTCAATACACCCTTAATTCAGGTCCTGTCATCAGAAATATACCCTGTGCAGTCGCATGTAAAATGCCCGATACAGCCACCATAGAGGAAGCTTCACGGGAGGCCTGTGGTAGCCTGATCAGGTTTCTGATCTGGCCAAGCTGTTCTTGCTTTCTGGGTTACCTCTCTGAGCCTCGCCTTGCTGGAAAATGCACAAGGCCTGTGGACTAATGCATTCCTCGCCTGACCCTCTGTGAACACTCCAGGAACAATTAACAGCCCCACCCCCGGCCCAAAGTGTAGCTCATGCCCATCTCGCATGCACCACACACTTGGTAACCAAGCTTTTACAACAGCAGTGGCTTTTTCTGCCTTCTCGTTGTCCATTATAGGAGATCATAGAATGTTTCAGAAAGGTTTGGAAGCTTAAAGAGAACTACGTGCCTTATGAAAAATCTGCTTTTCCAGCACTGTTTCTGAAAATAGATTTATTAATTTAACAAGGCACTAGTAGCCCCTCCTTATGAAATGATACAGACTGGTATGTTTCCTAGAAGGTCCGCTAGTTTGAGAGAATTCTTGACTTGTAAAGACTATCAGGTATACAGAAGAGGCTGTCTTACCAAATGCTTCCTTCTGACTCCTGAATCCCTTCATTGTTAATGACACCAGGGACAGCAGCTGAACAAGAATACTTGAAATATCCCAAACCTCTCTCTTTCCCTGAACAGAATGTTTAAGGGCAGAGACATGAAAACAAAAGATAGCACTTTTTTCTTTCCAATCCTCTCTAGTTATTCAAAACTGATTTTGTAGCTGAAAATGAATCCAAAGTCAGTGTATTTTTGGAATGTGTTTGCAGCTTTGTACTTTGATTTTATGTTTTTAAAGAGGAAACATAATTTGACCCATGCTCCCAAGGAGTCCTGCTCTCCAGTCAGTAATGGTTTTCCCATTGATGTGCAAAATATATTGAAGCAAGTTCAAATGTTAATGGAGCCTCGGAGCAGGGTGCTAACAAGGAAAATTAGTGTACTTTAGCTGCCAGACTCTAGCCTGTCCTTGCATGTCCTGTGAGGAAACCTGCCCACAACACTGGCGTCTCACCTCCAGTGCAAAGGGTGAACTGGCTTCCCCAAAGCCACCCCTGAGTACCAGCCTCTGGAGGCACGAGCATGCAGCAGCTCTCGGACTCCCAGGCCAGGGTTTTCAACCACGAGGTACTGTCTCTCTTTCAGCATGCTGGAGTAGAGCAATGAGAAGCACAAATGATGAATCAAGCGTCAAGAACACTGAAAGGTCTTGGGATTGGCGTCCAAGGGAGACACTGAGGCACACTGTCTTTTTGGGCAAGAGATTCGATGGATGAGTTATTAACACCATACATGTGCAGACAGCTCTCAGGAGAGTTCAGGCCCACATGGATGCCTAGGGGTTCCTCTTTTGAGGTTTCAGGGAGTGTTCTATGCCAAATGGTTGGTGTGTAGGTAAGAGTGAATGATTGCAGTCAGGCTGTCTCTGACAGGGAACAGAGCGGGAAAGGAATGTGTGACACTGTGGGCAGGAGAGAAGTAGAAAGGAGGGGTCCAGGAAGTTCGTGTATATCCACTGCAGGGAGTGTACCACCAGTGACTGATAGCTTGGAGTCTGGGGCCTTTAGGCAGAATCAGCTATGAGGATGGGCAGAGACATGGCTGAGTTCTAACACATGAACTTTCCAATAGCAACAGGGAATCCTTGAGGAAATGGCATTATCAGAGCCAAGACTTAAATATTCAAAGCATCATGAAAGGAAAAAATGGTGATGGTCATTTTTAAAAGGCCGGGTGCCCATCAGGACACTTGCTTTGTCCAGTAGAGAAGAAACAAGCCACGTGTCATCGGTTATGATATGCGCTCTTCTGTGTGATCTCCTATGACTCTGCTTGGTCTCATGACGGTTGGCGGAAGAGAACCACCACTATCAGCACTGAACACTGATGGGCCCACACACATTCTGCATGTTCATTCAGAGTTTACAAATGCAAAGGCTATGACGGCTTAGATGGCTCATTCCAGCAAAGGGAGACAGACCAGAGTATCTATGGTATTGGAGTCTCGTATATCTTTGGCAGGCCTGCATAGTAGAAGTGCTGGAATTACAGACCTGTGACACCACAGTTGGTGTATGTGCCTCTGGAGATCAAACCCAGGGCTTCATTTATGCTGGGTAAGGACTGCACCAGCTGGGCTACACCCCTAGTCCGGCGCATAGACCTTCATAGAAGGCCTCGTGGTCCTACACCTGAGGGAAGTAAGGAGGGAAGGGAAAACAAGATACATGGTTTGATCCTTCTCCATCTCTTTGCGACATCTCTCTGAACTGGAAAATGATGGTGAACATTTCTATAAAAACCCTTAGCCATCTTTGGCAATTGTTAATTTTTAGCTAATTGCTTCAGGCAGCTTTGGCTATCCTGATATTGTTGTGTCTCTTTTTCTCTCTGTCTTACACACACACACACACACGCATACACACACATATATACACACACATACACCAAGTACATACTTACTCATATACACCTTCATCATTGGTATTTATAACTGCTTTGCCCAATAATAACAATAACATCTCCAAACTAGAACACTCTATCGGATACACTACAATAGGAATTTAAAGCCACATAAATACAGTCCTGAAATGTCAGCTTTCATAGCCATCTGGAGACTCAGCTAAGAGCTTTTGGAATGCAGACGTTCACTCACCCTTTGTTTGTACTCTGAGAGCACACAATCTACCAGGCACCATGATAGACAGTAGGATAAAGAGACAGGAAAGCCATCTTGAGATTCAGTGACATTTTAGTCTAAGGGCAGGAAATGCTGCAATCTTATAGGAGTTAACCAAGGATCCTCACTCAGCATACTCAGAGCCTCAACACTGATAGGCATTTATTGAGTTCTTATGTGTCAAAGTGCAAGGAGTTCTCTGCTTGTATCATCATCATCTTATAGAGTCTCCAGGCAACCTTTTGAGGAAATTACCACCTTGTCTGATCGAAGAGGCCACTGAGGCACGGAGAAATTGATCAACTTGTCCGTGGTTACATTGCTTGTCACTGATTAGCTAGACTTGAGCTTGCATAATGGTGCTTCTATCACCTCCATTTCTGGCCTGTTAGCTGCATCACAGTTGGGAGAGCTGGGAGAGCAGTGCGAGACCACCCAGGTGAGAAGGACCGTGAGGGAGTAAGAAGGGCCGGCCACCAGAAAGGGGAGTCAAAGGGAACTCTGGCGTGGGGCGCTCAAGACAAGGGGAATATCCAAAGACGCAGAGGTGAAAAGTGCCATGGAGTTTTCAGGAACTTACTATCTGCATCTTTTTTTTTTTTTTTTTTTTAACTAAGTAGATTCACTCTCGAAGACTTCTCTTGACCTTGGAAACTTGAATAAGAAGAAGCAAAAATGAAACAATGAGTTAACTTAATATTGAAAGTTTTTGTTAACGTTTTTGTCAAGAGGCAGAATCAAAATGAGGCTTTGGTTCTATCAAGAGGGACTTCAGAAACAAAGGTAAGACAGCTCTCTCTGTGCATTCAATGGATGGATTACCATTGGGCGTGGATTTATTTCCTCACCAACAGAATTCATAGGTCAACTTGAATTCTAAGAAGCTCATTCTTCAACACAGACCAGACACTCCCAGTTATGTAACAGACACATGAATGCATGAATGTAAAGAGGCCAGGCAGCGAACACGGAGCAGAAGGAGAAGCTGTAATCCCTAAATCACACCAGAATCAAAGTATTCCAGCTGCCAAAGAGACAAGATAAGAAGAGAATGCCTGTAACTCCTGCACATAATCAAAGCCCAGATCAAAACCATGGAAGACCAGCTCCATGCACGGCTGCCAAATCATCTCTACTGCCTCTTCTTTAGCTTTCCCTGGAAACAAGTCTGGCTGTGCTCATTTTCATCCCCATGGCTTTCATGAGTTGTGCTTTGGAAATGTGTGTGGTACAAAAATGGCCTCAATCTTATTAATGCTAACCAGCACTGTGTCACCCAGTGCTGGCTTTAGTACCTAGAGCATGAAGTTTAAATTCAAGGTCTCTATATATCTTAACAAAAGAACATCAAGGGGCTTAAATTGACGGCCATACTCAGTTCTTCAGACTGCCCTTAAGTTGAACACTTATGCTTTCAACTTCTGTATTTCTCTCCATCCCGTGTAACTTAATTTTTTAAAAACTGTGCACAATCTTTGGCGGGGAATACAAAGGACAGCTTTCCTGAAAAACAACAAAACTACAAGATTAATAATTAAAATAATTCTAAATGAGTTATTTCTAAAAATAGCAAGTTCATGTATATGTATCAATATATCTTGTTAAACTCTGTGTGTGTGCGCGTGTGTGTGCGTGTGTGTGCGTGTGTGTGCGTGCGTGTGTGTGCTTGTGTGTGTGTGTGTGGTGGTAAATTGATAACTTTAGGAACATAATATAATAGAAGACTCCATCCATTATATTCCCCTTCCTCCTCACTCTACCCACCAAAACTTTCAATTTAATAACCACCCACTGGCAACATATCTTTACAACAATTCCATAACATAATTGAGAAATTATAGCACCCGTAAAAGAGGTAGAGGACGGAAATGAGAAAAAAAAACATTAAGTATACATTATAGGACCTAGATCCAACTCCCCCTCAATACAGTAAAATGTAGCAATGAGAGAGTGTCTGCCTGAGAGTTCTCTCATACAGAAAATGAAAAGAGAAGTGAGTATCCAAACAAAACAAGATCCTCCCATGTCGTCCTGGAGAAATAAGCTGAACTTGTAGACATCAGCCACCAGGCCAAGCCATGCACTCTGCAATAGGTCTAATTATAGAATAAGCGTATATCCCGATGAAACCCTGGTGCTCAGTCAGTCGATTAACAGACTATGGCAACAGCTGCCCACTGAATCCTAGAAAAGGCTTAACCACAGACTTCATCAGCCACCCTGCCTAGAATTGGCAGCTAGGCCAATTGTAATTTTCTCCATGAAACCAAGATGGCGCGGGTGCCGAGCCGCTAAACCCCAGAACTCAGTGACCAATGACGACTCACACAGCCACTTCGCTAATGTTTTTACTTATTCACAAGAGGTGGGGGGGGGGGGGGAAGGAGTTTCTTGTTATTCTTATTTCTAGTTTTTTCCCTCTCCTTGAGCCCCTTGGCTGTTACGGAAAATATCTTTTTTTGTCAGACAAAATGTTCTGAGTTTTCATCAGCATAAGTGATTTTAAAATGTCAGGGCTTCCTATCAATGTATAAATGAGAGTAAGATGTAAAGCACCTCTTGTTGAACTTTGAGCACCATATGCTAAGAGAGGCACCTTATGTAGCTCATTGACTCATCCCCACAACCATGAAGCATGGGTCAAAATTATATATAACTCTTCCTCTGCACAGAAAAACAAGCATAATGCCATCTTGATATTTTCATGCTCAAGTCTTACTTTTAAGCCCCTCGGTGGCATAGATGAGAGAAACATTGGGGATGGAGTTACGTTAACTCATCAGACCAAGACAGCTTTGTTTTGAATAATTAGTCTGTCAGCATTTTGCCCATTTTCAAATGTTTTCCTCTTGCAGTTCTCTGCCCAAGATGGTAGGAAGGTTCAGAGAAAAGTCAGCTTGTTCTCTTGTTTTTTCATGGGGTCTTAGTGGGAAATCGTAAATAACACTCCTCAAAGAAATAAGACATGATTTAACAGTAAAAGCGGGTGGCATGGGCGGGGAGGTTCCGGGTTAGGAGAAAGATCCCAAGTCGGTGAGGAAGCAGATGCGAGCCGAAAGCAAGTGCTCCTCCTGGCTCCTTAAGAAAAGGGTGATGGGAACCAGGGCCCTGCAAGGTGTCCTGAGAAACGCCCCGCTTCAAGTTCAAAGTGTCTGCATGTCCACATTAAATTAAGCAAAAGACTTAGCATGGTGTAGGAAGACACGACGAGCTTGACGCACCACGTACGCCGTATCAACACTTCCCAAATCAGAAAATAAGCAACACCTTCGGGCCAGAAATCATCTTAGCACCCATATCCAAATGTCTGTGCTAACATTGATGGGCATGATCCTCTCACAAATAGTATCTGATCGTATTTCTGTCACCTTAAATCTGGATTTACTTTCTCATGTATTTCCATGGTTAGTTTAAAAATGTAAGTATAATTATGTCTTCTCGGGGATGAATTCGCATTGCTTTTTAGGTTATCTCCCTGACTCCCAAGTTGTCTCTGTATATTTTTAAGTTAGACGTTCAGCTTTTTCATTAAGACTGCGCGCAGTTGTGAGTCCCTAACCGGCGTGCTGCTAGTGCCATCGCAAGGGCTCGTTCATCCAACCGATGACTATCTTTTGGAAGTGGGCAGAGATCACATTTTAAACTGCCTAAATAACTGCAATGAGTATGATATTAATTGAAAACTTTGTCAATAGGCATGAAATTTTTAATTATTTTGTGAATACGGAGACGCTAATTGATTCTGACTGAACCGCGGCAGCTTCAGAATACACCCAAACCCACCGTGTGACGGCAACGGGAAGAGAAGATGCTGAAGAAACAACTGACCCACCCACTGCTTTATCCCTACTCCCAGAAATAGCCATGCAGAGTTCCAATTATTACATGAACATGCTGGGAAAGCTGTCCCTTCTCGTAAGATATTCACAGCGTGAATTTAATGAGTATCGAATACAAATGGAAAGAGGGCTTGTTTAGCCTCGGTGTCTCAAGAATGGTCACTTAATTAAATTACCTATATTATGGCACAGACATGATAAAAGGTAATACCCCATAAAAATAATATTACAGGCTGTTTAATACAATAGAAGGATATTGGTATTTTAAGAGCCCATTGATCTTACCTTTGGCAAAATGAAATTTACTTGCAAATAAATCAAGTTTTTTTGGTTTTTTTTATAGCTTGAAGCTTATGCAATATAAAATAGAAGGATCACTTTAGGGGGAAAAATACAAAATAACAAATGGAAAATCGTCCACATCCCTATCAGGGGCTGGAAGAAACTATGCAAACTTCATCAACTCCAAATAAATCTGGTCTTGTCTGAAAGTTTCTACTATAAAATTTTAACAGGCACATTCCTAAATAATAGGATTACTGTGACCTTTTGTGTTCTCTGTCCATAGTTATCGTCTTAAATTTCTACAATAAAACATGCACTTAATGAGGAAAAATAGTACTTTACTCAAGTCTCAGTAAAGTACTCTCCAGAGACAGACGCAGCCTCCCCGCTTTGCCTCTTCTCAACCGTGACAAAATACACGATAGGACTTAAAAGAGGAGAGACTTCTTGGGTCCACAGTTGCCCTCCATTGTAGTGGGGAAAGTATGGCAGAGTTCCTGATGTCAGAAGCCTGCGCTGGAGGTTCACACAGCTTGGCAGATCTGAAGTAGAAAGCTGGGACAGAAGTGGAATTGGGTGTAGCTTCCCAGGCCCTGCCGTCAGAGGCCTCCATCAGCGAGCCAGGTCCTAAGTGAAGGATCCATAGCCACCTAAAGCAATGCATCATGGAGTCAAGTGTACAAAACATGAGCCTGCAGGACAGAGTCTAGCCTTCAAACGGGAACACTGGCCAAAACAATTCTGATTTCAAGAGTCACCTAAGGCTCCAATATCTGTGGGAGTTATTCTAGAGTGGAATTATGGGTTTTCTTTTCAATACACTGAATTTTCTAAAACATACCAGCTTTTATAAAACAAATATACTGACAATTTGTTAAAATCTTTGAACTAGTAAAGAGAGCCTGCTTACTTGACACTGTGTAAATTCACCAGTATCTACTGAGTATAATCACTGCAATGGCCCAGATCCTACAGATTCTCCAACCTTCAATCCATTCACGGCCCCAGTAAACCTTTCTCCATCGTAATGCCATTCCTAGGCCCCCCAAAGTGTATGGCTCTAGAATACATTCTCGATTATCTCATAAGAACTTCCATTATAGTCCTTCCTGCACTGTACTATGTTAGTCCACATCTATTTCATTTATCAGTCAAGACTGTCCTCACCATTGCTTGCCCGGGACCTGGTGTAACACAGCACTGAGTACATTTAACATCTCTGATTTCTCTTTCAATAAATATGCAAGAGTAGAATTTCTCCCTCCTTTCAACATGAATCTTGGGGATGTGTGTTACTGAGGCGCTTAGGAACTATTCATCTCTATTATTACCCAGCTTCAAGTTGGGGCAATCCCAGGGATAAGAAGCTTATTTCATGGAATCATATCTACAACACACCTGGTCAGCAGAATGTTCTTCCCTTTTCTGGTTCTCCAAAAGCTTCCTGGAGTTTCTCTTTAATAATTGGCTTTAATACTTGAGGTCTAGGGGCTGGAGAGATGATTCAGTCATTGCAAGCACTGGATGCCCCTCCAGAGGACTGGGGCCTGATTGCACACGGCAGCTCACAGCTCTTGGTAGCTCCAGTTGCAAGGGATAGGATGCCTGGGCCTGATTGCACACGGCAGCTCACAGCTCTTGGTAGCTCCAGTTGCAAGGGATCGGATGCCATCCTCCGCCTTCTGTGGGTACTGTACACACAGGCACACAGGCAAACACTCACTGCATAAAATAAGATAAATAAATCTAAATTTTAAGAAAAATGAAGTCTAGGCCAGCAAGATGGCTCAGCAGGTAGAGGGACTTTGCCACCAAACCTGATGGCCTGAATTCAATCCACAAAACCCACATGCTATTAGTAGAGGACAGATTTCCACAATTTGTTTTCTGATCTACACACACATCAACATATGTATATGCATGCATGAACGTACACAATAGATAAATTTAAAAATAAGGAAAAAATAAATGGGGTACTTCTGAGAGGCAGCAAATTTTCATATACAAAAGAATGAATTTAAAACATTAGTCTCCAACTACAGAACATATCCCAGTGTTTGAATTTTATTCTTTTTGTTGTTTTATTATTTTGACTTTTAAAATAAGATCTCACTACTTCACCAGGCTACAAGCTGGTCCCATAACCTGGAAACAAAGAATGCAGTTTAGTTAATAGCTAACAGACCCACTATGGTTGGTCGATGACTTACAACACCATCCAAAGTTAGTCTTGACCAGTAAAATGAGCGACGGTCAACACCTAACAAGCAAGTCAAGGATGGTTAAAGAGGGCTCAACACAGAACCACCCTCTAATAGGTTAAACATTTAACAGCATGTGGTCATCTCCTTGGTTAGGATAGAGGGACATGCCCAGGGTATGTGGGGCCTGTCCATTATCTCACCCAAAATATGCCCAGAAAACAGATCTCAATGGAAATTCCCCAGTCTTCATGTAAGTTCTGCAGTACATCTTTTTAATAAAGGCTCGTAGACAAACATCTCAATGGCAGCTTCCCATGCCTACTCCTCCCTTTTACCTGGGAGTCTTCATCTCTCCTGCACCCCTCCTCTACTGTAGAGCAGAAGCAGTGAATTTTCCTTCTAAAATTAATGTCTCTATAATAAAACTCTCCTTTGAACCCATCCTCCATTGTCCATGAAATTCATTCTTTGAGTTCATGGGATAAAGGACCCAGGGCCTCTGACTCAGTGGAGGCTTTGGCAACTGTGAATGGCTAGCATCCAGGTCGCTGAGAGGAACCCACTTGAGATGAGAAAGTCTCCAACAATCTCAAGGAGGTGTAATAGAAAAATTATTAACTAACTAAAATTAAGTAATATCTGAACTATAATTTAGAAAAAGTAAACAGTTAAGGTTATCACAGAAAAGAACAAATTCCAGCTCCAGCTGACAGGAAGAATGAGGGTACATCACTTAATGCACCAGGAAGCTGGATGGAGACAGGTTTGTGAAGGAAGATGAAACTAGGCTATCTAATACTACATCCTTCTGGAAGCTGGACATGGGCACACAAGCTTAGGAGAGCAGTGAAGGCTGGAGAAGGCTGGGAGTTCACACCTGCAGAACAAACCCTAGTGTAGGAAGAGAATCCATAGAGAGGGGAGAGATGTTTACCAGACCCTTGGAAAAATAGTCCTCAGAAAGAGGCCAGAGGAGAAAAGAAAGTAACAAAGAAGATTAAAGGGTATGCTTGTGTTAAATAACAAAAAAACAGGATACGGCTATAGATGGTATAAAATAAATACTAATGTACGGAAAGAGGGTGTTATAAGTAGTTGCCTCTATGGCTGTGAAGACTGAGATGTTCCTCCATGATCAGCAGCCAACAAGCTGATGATGCAGAGAAAGTAGTGATGTAGCTCTCCAGGACCACTAATGGTGACAGCTTCTATCTAAGTACCAAGTGTTAAGGACCAGCATTTGTGAGCTCCAATCTGAGTTCAAAGTTCTAAAGAACAGGACAGCCAATTGGGTAAGCCATAGCCCAAGGAAACGGAGAGACCAATGTCCCACCAGCACAGGTAGTCATACAGAAAGAGCAAACTCCTTCCCCTGTTTTCATTGTATTCAAATTCTCAACAGAGCATGGTGTCCCCACACTGATGAAAACCATCTGCTTTCCTCGGCATGCAGAATTAAATGCTGATCTCTTCTAGAAACAGATACACTCAGAAATAATGTTTAGCCAAATATCTGAGTACCTCACGGCCCAGTCAAGCTGGCACATGAGATTAAACATTACAGAGAAAACATTCCAAAAAGATACATCTATTCTCCTCTTTCAGGAGAATTTTGCTACCAAAGAAGAAAAGACAGTTCAGTCTTACATTCTTGTTCTTCCAGTTATCTCTCTCACATATTCATGAGGCACTCGTCACTTCAGCACAGCCTCATATGGCTGCTACCTGCTCACCACAACCTTGCAGTTTAAATGGTCATTGTCTGCCACCAGCCAAGAGATGGCCTCTGGCTGTAGGTCCAAGAGTAGGAGGCTGTCAATTTATAGAGTGGGATTACCTCTTTAGGTTCAATCTGGAATACACAGGAAGTTCTCCTCACCACACTATACTAGATGTCACCAGACCAACTCACAGGGCAGTGGTCTGCCACTTTGTTTTGTCTGAGTATTTCCCACTAAGGCCCATTTCTGGAGTGTAAGCTCCTTCTAGTTTAAAGGAGCACATAAACTGAGAATGCTAGAGCACAGTAAGCATGATTGCATGTGCATAGTTTAGAAGATGTGAGTGGATCCCAGCAGAAGAGCCCAGCTGGTGTGTTTATTTTATCAGATCAAGATAAAATAAAATCACAATAATGTTAACTGTGCCAAGGAACAGAACTCTGAATATAACTTGAATCAAAAAATTATCACTGGAGATAAGTAGTCACTTTTGTAGATAAGTGTGATATAAAAGTCACACTTTTCTACAAACGCAGACAGACAGACAGACAGACACACACACACACACACACACACACACACACACACGGTGGGGGGAGGTGGGAGAGGAGGGAAAGGGAGAAGATAGGGACAGAGAGTCTGGAGAAACTACAGAAGAAAGTCACTGTAAGGAACTCTGGTTACCCCTGGCATTTTTTACCTTATATGGGATGAATGGCAGTTTCCACTCATCTTTCTCCTTCAACAGCTGTTATGCACACAAACATAAACAGGAAACATGGCCACAGGGCCAAGCTGGCTGGAACTAATTAACATGGTATGTTTATAAGGAGAGTGAGATCAAAGTAATTATTAATTCAAGTAAAGAAGTGTACAAACTCTCTTCTCGTTTCTCTCTCTCTCTCTGTCTCTCTCATGCACACACAAACTCTCTCTCATGCCCGCACGCACATGTGCGCGCACACACACACAAACACACACACACACACACACACACACACACACACACACATGTTAATGGAAAGATCAGAAGTGATTGATCAAGGCCTCCCCCAAGAAACTCAGACCAGTAGGTATGTCTAAAGCTGTGGATTAGCCTAGATTTGGTTTCCATGGCAACAAACGCTGAATGGAGCTCCTCTACTACCTATGCTGAAGAGATGGGTCAGAAAAAGTAAAATAGCTCATCCTGTAATAAAATTCTGTAACAAAAACAACTACAGTGACTCTTACCACTGACAAATATAACTATTTCGGGAGACCGTGGGATTCTTCCCCTAATTTAAAACTGAGTAAAGGGGATATTTACAAAGTTTCCAGACAACAACTTTAAGCTGAATCCCAATAGGTCTGCGCAGAAAGCACACAGAAGAGTTAGTGATATGCCAAGCCACTGAGTTGAATACGGTCAACATGAGCAGTGCTTAGCAAGCATCAGAAGAAATTGCGGGAATGCGGTCACTCATGGCAGTGGTCTTAACATTTCCCTGTAAACAATGACTTTGGGGCTACAAGGCTTGGTGAGCAGATGTTTAAAAATTTTTTTTTAAAAAAAAGCACTTCTGACCATTTTTTAGTTAGACTCAGATTAAACTGTTTGAGGAGCAAGCAAAGATGTCACACATTCACAGTGGCAGATCCTTCCAAAATAATCTGTGAGTTCACTTTGGCTTCTTGCACTTATTTGTCAAGGATATTGAAGACTATATTCTATGAATACAGTTACAGAATACTCTAGAAACTTATTGTCCAATCTACAAAAAATCATTTTAGCCCAACACGGTCACACACGCAAAGTAATCCTGCATTCCTAGAAGGCCTGTGCCAGGGAGAGCAGTGAGAATTACCTGTCATTAACAGTCCATTCATCCCGCCCACGGCGATTTTAAATGCTCTTGCTCTGCCTCCCACGTGCTTCTGGACACTCAGTGTAGAAAGATGGAAAATATAAACCTTCGTCTCAAGGATTTTAGGGTCTAACAAAGAGACCTGCCTATGAATCAGTGCGTTAAAAATATGGTGGCCCAAAGAAGCGGGACTCATGCACTCATCCCGACGGTAATGCGATGAGACGAGAAGGAATGAAAAGCACAGTAAGATCTAATCAGTGTATTGGGAAAAGGAACAGGAAGTGTTGAGCAGTGGCCCCAGGCTTTTCTTCAGGGTTACTGCTATGAGCTTTAGGTTCAGAGGAAGGATTGGGGCAGGGGTCAAGATAATTATGTAGTTGCATAATTAAATAGTACTGACAAAGGTGTGGTCCATCCACCATCACCTCCGTTGGTCCTGAAGGTGGGCTTTCAAATCACTCTCGGGGACTTCTGTAGTTTCCTAAGATGGTCTGCTCCAGAATGTAGCCTCTCTGTCGTAGAAGAACGTTCTTATCTTAGGGTGGTGCGGCTTGCCTGCGTGGCTTTGCTGCTCCTGGAACCTAAAGTGACCACAGGTTTAAGACAAGGGTTTATCCTCGTGACTGTAGCCTTGGAGGAGGTTTGGGGGTGAGACAGGTTAGGAAGGCAGATCATAGAGTTTATTATGATCC
Source organism: Cricetomys ansorgei (assembly GCA_026225945.1). Lineage (NCBI taxonomy): Eukaryota > Metazoa > Chordata > Mammalia > Rodentia > Nesomyidae > Cricetomys > Cricetomys ansorgei. The sequence goes on from JAMJFZ010004023.1 coordinate 6,662,402, forward strand.
AACCTACTCATTTACATTTACTGCTTTCAGACCCCTTGGGAGGTTAGCATGCCCCTGCAGAGTCAAGCAGAATTCTAACCCAAAGTGAACCAGACAGACCAGAATGAAGGCAGAGATGGCAGGCTTTGAGCTTATCTTTCCTTCAATTTAAAAAAATAAAAATAAATGTCATCTATGTTATTATAAGTAGCAAAAAGTTTGTTGTTTTTGTCAATCGCCCCATCCTATCTGTTCAATTTCTACCATAATGGACAATTTAGCTTTGCAATCTCAGTAGCAGAAAAATAGTGAAATGAAAAGTCTTCTGCGTGTATTTGATAATCATATGTGTGCTTTGCTGCCGAGTGTAAAGACAAGAATAGAACTGGGAGGCCATAAGGTGCGCTTATGTTCCGTTTCCCAGATGCTGTCAGACAGTTTTCCTAAGTAGCTGTGCCAACTTCTAACCACACCTGAGTGCGCGATCGCTCCAGCTGCTCTCCGCCCTCCCGCTCCTCTGAACTCAGTCCTGATTGCAGCCCTTCCCAAGGGTGTGAGTGTGATTTTAGCTTTGAATCTGCCTAAGGACTAATAAAGCATCTTTTCTTAGGCCTTTAGGCTTCCCATACATCCTCTCCGGTGAAGGGCCTGTTTCCATTCACTGTCCATTCTTTCTCCTTTCTTATTAATCTCTGAGTCTGGGATGTTTTTTAGTGACGTTCTTTGTTGGGTTATGTACTGCAAGTGTCTTCTCACACTCTGCAACACATAATTTAACTCACTTCATAGTATCTTTAGAATTACTTATAGAGTTTTATTATAACCCAACTTGTCATCATTCATTTATTTGCATTTATTGACTTCTAGACTTTTATATATATATATATATATATATATATATATATATATATATATCTTCTAGTATATATGAGGTGCCTCATACCTGCAATCAATTTGTCATTTTTAAAAATAAATAATTTAATAGGGCTTTGGTAGTAACTGAAGGGACCACATCATTGCGATGTCAGAATGTTTTGGTCTATGAACAATCCGCCCTTCCATGTGTTCATTTCTCTCTCAGCTTTACACATTTACTGTGTAGAGAGTTCACAAATGTTTTAATATGTCAGTCTTTGGTATCTCTGTTCTACTTACTGTTTTAAATTCTGTCATTTACAAATTTCATTTTCTAGACATTTACTGCAAGTCTGTAAAATAAAACTGACTTGTCTACTGCCTTTATGTTGGCTTATTGTGTCACCTTACATACGCTATCACTCTGTCAGCAGATTTTCCAAATATGTCATCTGTGGACAAAGGCTACGTGGCTCTCTTTTCTAGTCCCACTGAACTCCACCTCCTCCCATGTTTATCAGGGATCTTTTTTTTTTATACATGAAGAACCTTCTTAAGGATTTCTTTTGCTTTAGGTCTGTTGGCAGCACACTGTCTCAGATTTTATTCTGTCTGGAAATACATTTATTCTACCTCCTTTTCTTAACCATCTGTATCTGTATGTATGATATAGACATGGTAAAGTGTACATATTATAGTTTTATGATTGCCAAGATGTTTTTCAAGCTGAACTCATGATCACATGAGCTTATTACACAATGAGCCTCTCCCAAGAGTCATTATGACTCTGACTCTAACATGATTCATGACTCTAACATGATTCTGACTCTAATTCCTGTTGGAATTTTGCATAAAAAATAAAGTATGTATTTCTTTGTGGGAATGGTCTCCTTTACCCAACATTACGTTTCTGATATTCATCCATGCTGCTTCATGCCAATGTAGTTCATCCTCATTGCTTGTTAATCTCCTTTTGTGCATGTTCAGGTGTTTTCCAGGATTTGACTCTTTGAATAGTGCAGGAACAAACAATTATGTGTGCATCTGCTAATGGTTAGAAATAGCTATCTTTGTTGGATTCATGCTTTGGAATGCAGTTATGTGGTCATGAAATATGCATTATCTCACTTCTTAAAATATATTTCCAAAGTGAGCTTATACTGATTTACAAAGTAATGTCTACTACCAGCAGCAGAATATACGGGTCGCAACAACTCTTGGCACTTTAACCAACTTTGTATTATATCATCTTTTCCATCTTAGTCATTTCAGTGGTTGTATATTCTCATAAGACACTCATTTAAGAAATATTTTTAAAGTGTGTTTGTGTGTATGTGTGTTTGTGTGTATGTGTGCACACGTGCATGTGTGCAGGGGCCAGAAGAGGGCATCAGATTCCCTGGAGCTGGAGTTACAGGTGGTTGTGAGCTGACTGATGTGAGTGATGGGGACTTAACTTGGATCCTCTAGGAGAGCAGTGCAGACTCTTAACTGCTGAGCCATCATCTCTCCAGCCCCATGAAATAGTAATTTAATGCAGCAGAGCATCTTTCATAGGCTTCTTTATCACTGGGATTTTCTATTTCATTTTTTTTGTTCATCTTTACCTATTTTCGTCTTTTCTTTTTGTTTCATATGTTCTGGATATGTCTCATATCAGATATGCATATGGTAAGCATATTATCCAACACTGTGGGTTATGATTATACTCTCTTAGTGCTATGTTTTAAAAAATAGAAAATCATAACTCTGGGATTGTGATTTATAATTCTCTTCTTTTTTATTAATGTATGATATGACTGATTGTTAGTACATAGAAATGCATTTTGTCTTTTCATATTGGCCCCATACAATCCTCTGGCCTTGCAATTATTTATAGAAACTATTTTGGTAGACTGTTGTATATTTTCCACATAGACTACCATATTGTATTGAAATAGATAATTCTGCTCATTTCTTTCCAATGTGGAGATCTCTTACTTAATATTCTTGCTTTAAAGCACTGTCTAGAACATCTGGGACAAGGTTGAAAGAAGATATTCCTGATGTTAGGGAGAATCATGCAGTATGTCCCCATTCAGAATGACATCAGCTGCATGCTATTAGTAGAGAAGCTTTCCCAGAACCAGCAGAAGTAGGAAGAGATGGGGCTGTGAGGCCAGCAGAGACCCTGCATTCAAGAAAGCCGGCATGTAGAAATACTCTCACTTGCACATTAACTTTAACACATATCATTTCTACTCACATATTGGTGATGATACTCAGAGAGCCTGGGAACAGCTTGCTAGACAAATAAAATCTATAAGTTCTGAGAGGAAATGCAGAAGAGCTTCGTGGTCATTTGGGTGTTTGCTGAAATTTCCATTTACTAGTTGACAGCAGAGAAAAAGATAAATGGTAGATATAAGTAGAAAAATCATCAAAGGAAAAAAAATGCTCTGAACAATAGGCAGAGGCAGGGGCAGGGACAGAGACAGAGACAGAGAGATCCCCAGCATGCAGGAATAGACCTCCAAGGAGTAGAAAGGAACACACAGTCTAGATCAACAGAATAGGACATGGACTCTGAAGCAAACTAATAAAGCTACATGTCTCTTGACAAAGAGACAGAACCATGTTGGAGAAAAGACAAACTTTATAAATAGTTCTAGGGAAACTGGATATTCACACATAGGCGAATGAAACTAGGTCCCTATCTCTTACTCTATACAAAAATAGATTCAAATGGATCAAAGATCTTAACAGAAGCTCTGAAACTTTGAAACTGCTAGGGGAAAGTACTCCAAGATATATGCACAGGGGCAAAGACTTTATGAACAGGACTCGAGTAGCTCAGGAAACAACAAGAATTGACAAATGGAATTATGTCAAAATAGAAAGCTTCTGTTCAGCATAGACATAATTTCCAGAATTTAGACAGCTTGCAGAAAGGGAGATCTTAAGTAGCTATTCACCCAATTGGTGGGGGGACTAATACCTAAAATAAAGAACTGAAAAAAATACACACCAAAAGAACAAATAACTCAAACAATAAATAGGCAAATAAACTGAATAGACATTTCTCATAGAAATATAAATGTCCAATAAACAGATGAAAATTTTTACAACATTCTTAGATATTGATAAATTGCAAATTGAAGGTATAGCTAATATCATCTCACCTCAGTCAGAATAGCTGTGGTCAAAAAAACAAAACAAAACAAAAATACTGATGAGGGCACAGAGAAAAAGAGACCTTTATACACTGCAGGTGGGTATGTAAATTAACACAGCAACTAGAAATCAATATGGAGGTTTTTCCAGCAAATTGAAACAGAACTATCCTGTTATCCATCTCTATTGCTCCTGGGTGTGTTCCTAAAACACTCCAAGTGGGGCACAGCAGGATTCCCACACCTGTTTGCCACAACCTTTCCACAGTGGCCAAGTTATGGAATCAGCTCAGAGGACCTTCAACAGATAGATGGATAAAGAAAACATGCTGTATAGACATGATGAAGATTATCTGACCTCAAAGAACGAAATTGTTTTGCTTTCAGATGTGGTATTTAGATGCTTAAAAAGACAAAGGTAGAAAGAAGGTCTTTGGGAATAGAAAGTAAACCAGTGGAAGGAGCAAAGGACAAGAGAGAATAATACAGAATGTGCTGAACGTAATTAGGTCAAATAGTCACAAGCTAATCCATTATTTCATAGAATATATACTGGTGATAGATACTAAAATAATTGCTTTGTGCACACACACTCATGGACAATCCAGACATCAACCTCCGATGTGTTTCTTGAGATGAAGCATTTTCAAGCCCACCACATTTTGGCATAACTCTTAGGTAACAGTCATCTGAAATTGCCCTGCTTTCTAGGGGCCAGATCCTACATATGCACTATAATTACAGTTATACTCGTGACTCTGCAGTCGTGTACACACACCCCATCCCAGGTATCCTGGATGGCATTTCCCATCTAGGTCCCCTTGAGCACCGCCATTTTATTCCCTCTTGCCTGATTTCATAAAACTACAGTGAGAAAAAAAGTTTCAATTTAAACTGTATATTTACCTTGGAACTGCTCGACACTCTACAGTGTGGACAAGGTGGCATTTATCATTTTTTCTTTAGATACACGGGAATGAGTAATGCAGGTCAGATGTTGCGTTAAGAGGTGTCTGTTGGCTAACATAGAAAATCCAGGAGTAAAACCCAGATGATCTGGGTCCAAAAGAGAACTCAGTGGGTAAAGGTGGTTCCTGCCAAGCCCAAAAACCTGAGTTCAATCCTAACATACACCCGTAGGTTGTCCTTTGACCTCCCCATGGTATTATACCCATACACATAGAAAGGGAGAAAAAGAAAGAAAGAAAGAAAGAAAGAAAGAAAGAAAGAAAAAGAAAGAAAGAAAGAAAGAAAGAAAGAAAGAAAGAAAGAAAGAAAGAAAGAAAGAAAGAAAGAAAGAAAATTTATATATTAGCCCAGATAATCTGATTCCAAATTCAATTCTCTTCAGAATATTATACCACTTAACACTGGTCAAAACAGACATGGAATTAGAAAGAATTTCTCAAGAATGTCCAAATCTACTGTGACCAAAATATGATCCAGTCCTCCTTACTGAATACCTTGGTGAGGGTCACCTAATGTGTTGAGTTTTAGGTGTGTTATGTCATGTTTTCTGTCATATCAACCCACATCAAGAGTAGTCATTGTTCTCATCATAGCTGAAACTGCAGCTTATAGAGGTGCAGAACTTTCTCCAAAGCACAAATTAACAAGTGAGAGCAGGGGCCCTACTCAGCCAGACTTACTAGGCAGACTGGCAGACAGACAGACACATAAACATACAGACAAACTGACTTGTGTTCTGGAATCATGGTGAAACATGTAACTGATTATATTTGGGGATGTCTCATATTCACTTCTCAAATATTTGTAGGTCTGCCCAGGGAAAGAGAAGACTGAAGGTCCACAGCTGCATGGGAGGAATGGAACTGGCATGAAGAAATCCCCATCAAGCTCGCTATCCTCCCGCCTCTACCTCCTGATAACCTTATTGCATTTAAAATAATCAGTATGTTGGTTCACAAACAATACATCAAATGATATACAAAAGGGTGTATAGTTTTCAAACAGTAGAACCTGATGGCCATTTAGCCTGCAACCGGGTTATGTCCCTACAAACAATCCCACCCAGTTCGAGTGAATAATTGCACATGCATACTCTGGTTACTTATGAATTAATACTTTGCTTTATCTAACAGGGTGATCTTCCCTTCATTTCCAAGTTCCTGGAAAGCACTGCAATCAATGTGTGTGAAAACAGATGAAGTCTTGTGGAAACGCTACCACACCTATATGTAGCCAGCAGTACTCTGCTGTATGCGGGAAATGTGAAGCTATTGATAGGATACAGCTCTTGCCTTAAGGATGCTTGAAACTCAACAGTGGAAACTGGATGGATGGCTTGTGATCAATAGACGTGGTTCTCAGACCAATTCCTCTATACAAACGAAAAGTGAGAATACAGACCGGCCATGGTGGCTCCTCCTGAATTCACTTGCTGCTTCACAGGAGGATGTACCTGCATTTAGTCAATTCTTTGTTTCCTTCACTTGGTCCTCCTCTCAGAATTTTCTGAATATTCATAAATTGCCATTTATGACAGATTCACCCTGTCTCATGTGAGTGATGCCAAATTACAAGGACACAGGTGGGGAATGGTTCTGAAAAGAAAAGACTCCATTATTTTCCGGTACTAAAAGTAGGGTAGGGATGAAATTAGTATTTGTTGAGTGCCTAGCTTGTGTCGGGCTCCAAACTAGACATTTGAATCTCACCAGTCCCTGTGTAATCACAAGTTTTGGGTATTAACTGCACTTTATTGAAGAAAGCCATGAGATTATCTGATTAATGGTTTGCAGTGTGACTACCAAGTAGCAGAAATCACGCGTGAACCCAATCTGTCTGATTTGGATGCCTGGTTTCTATTTATATACTGGTTTTACTGGTCTCCAGACTCCTGGACTAGCCTATAATAATAAGAGATTAGGTTGTTGTGAGATGGTAACAACAGTCAATTCTCCAAAAGCTTTCTCTGCCACACTAGACATTTAAACACACACAAGAGTGACCAGAGTTATCACTCGAAACTATTCACTCCCAATCATCCGAATGGTTACAGAATGGGAGGCTAAAGTTCTGAGCTGTAATCTATAGTACTGAGGACATTTTAAAATGTAATTAGACACTGGGTAGAATTCTGTGAATCTTCTCAGCTGTGCCACAGAAACTTTACAAAGCAAAGGAAAAGATACATTTCAAGTACCAGCTGCTGCCTTGCTGGGAAGCTGCCCACCATGGCCACTTCTCCTGAGAGCGTCCCAAAGGAGCACTGCCTACAATTGCCAAGGCCAAATCAAAGCCAGGTGGTTTCGAGAGCAAGCACATCAGGAAAGGATTTCCCAGGAAACGGGTCTTTTCATCCTCAGACATCCCCAAACCCCATCAGCACTAGTGTTTGTCTTAGGCCCCAAGAGACGCTCTCTTCTACAAACATGAAGCGATCGTTTCCCTTTGCTATCACCAAGTACACTGCACTCAGCACACACCTTGTGAACGATTCTGAAGTGAAGTAAATTAGCACAAATGTCTAGACTCCTGGAGATGACCTTCCAGGTGCGGGGGGGGGTGTAACAGATGTACAAACAGAAAAGTAGATTTGATATTACATTAGAAATTCGTGAATTAGTGAGTACAGGGCAGCAGACAATCATATCACTCTCCGTAGCAGGCACTGGGATGGAAGTCCTAGGGACAAAAAATGATCCAGAAATCTAGGACTCAGAGTAACTAGCCTAAGTGGAGATAAGGAACCAGCTGAGTCTTCCTGTGGTCCTGATGCAGATAGCAGTGCAAGGCTGTGGGTGTTGCGTAGCTGAGTGGTTCTGGTTTGTTGGATTCGTGGTGAGTTTCAGAGATCCTCTACATCTGATAGTGTGTTAAAGATGAAAGAAGGGACTATTTTATCTTGGAAAGCTTGGAGTCTCTGAATATTTACTTGGGAAGATAAAATTTAGGGTGGGGAGAAGGGGAACTATTATCAGCCAGTAAAATCTATCATAAATGTCGTACTAGTTTCAAAATGACATTGCACTAATCCCAATAAACAAGTAATCCAAATTTGACACTTGCCAAGTAAGTCCAAGATGCATGAAAACACTTTATGCTTTTGTCCAAGCGTAACAGGTCGTATCTGTGCATCTGCTTATTGACACACATCATATCTGGAACAGTTCTAGCACCCAGAAGTTTTGTTCATGCCCATTCACAGCTAGCACCATGTTCTTGTAGCCATGACCGCTGCTCTGTGGTCCCTCTCTGTTGGTCCTGAACTCCCTATAAATGGCTTCATACAGTGCATACCCCTCTAGTTACTCATTTGCCTTTCTTAGGTCTGTGAAGCACGCAGCAATAATTTGCCTTTGTCTTTCCTATGCATCATACCTCTATAAGAACGCCACAGCTTAGCATCAAGTTATCTGGATGATTTGTAGTTTGGAACTGTCATGCACAAAGTATATATAAACAATTTGTTATGCTTAATAGTGCATCCCGGCATGCACTCAGGAACTATCGGGTCACAGGATGTTACACATCTTTGCTTCTAATAGGTGGTAGTTGTCTAGAATCCTTACACTAATTTACACTCTCACAAGAAAATCTTATTAATCCTAGTTGTTTTACATTATTGAAACACTTGTTGTTTTCTGATATTACCAGTGTACTCATACCAGAGAATCCCTCTATCTATTGAGGGAACCAATGGCAAATCGATGATTCCCACAGCACTTTTCACCAGGAGATAAGCCATTTCCATTGCTTATTTATGACCTCTGTCCTGCTCCTTGTCCTATACACACTAGAGAGCAAACTCTGGGACAGCATGGACTCTGCTGCTGTATTACCAGCTAGAACTAGTCAAAAGCAATTCTCAAGAAACATTGGTGAATGAATATCTTACAAAGAAATTAAATATCTTACTTCTAGGAAAGTGGATTAATTCTGTAATTCTGGATCAAAAACTTACCATAATGAAAATATTAAAATTTTGAATAAAGATTTACATGCAGAGATAGGCACCATATTTTATAATATTTATTTTTTATAATCACACTGAATTAGAAGTAGTCTAAATATTGGATCATCAACCATCAATCCTCATTAATGATTAATGCACTGAGGTACATGATATTCAAAAATGATATGTGACCGTTCAATAATTTCAAAGACCACTGTATAGCACCTACTGGTATACATTCCCCAACTATGTTAGAAGAATACTCTCCTAACATTTATGGAACAAGAGAGAATTGTTGGAAGTCTTTCTGAGTGATTACAGTCAAAAAGGAATTTTTTTCCTTACATTTTTCTGTATTTTCTCAAACAGATATAAGTTCATTAGGGAATATTTTTTTTTTACAAAATTAATTGGTGCTCTGGCAAAGATGGAGCAGGCCAATTCCCAGCTCCCTGTCTCTAACTAAAACTCAATGGATATAATGTAACAAGGTAGGAAAACTCTGAAATGCAGACAGATGGTAGATTTTCTTTCTTTCTTTTCTGGTTTTTTTTTTTTTTTAGGAAACCTAAGATTGCAAGGTTTGCCAGTGGATGAAGCCCCCTGGGTTTCTCTATAATTTTCCGTACATCCCTCAAAATATAGTTCTACGGGCATCCTTCATTTCCATCTGCCAAGGGGATTCAAAGGAAAAGAGCCAGGGATTCTTTTTTGCCTTCCCTTCTTACCCATCTTCATTCTCAGACCCCAAAACCTAGGAACACTTTCTACCAGGGACCCCTAGCAGCCGCAGCCGGCTGGGACTCAGGTGGGCGATTTTCAGGCTCCTTCCTATCCTCCAGGAGTGCCCCTCCCCTACCCCACCTGCACTCCCTGAGCTGCTATCAGTAATGAACTTCTAAAATGAGTTTAGAAGAGTTGCTTTCTCTTCTATTTTTGGAAAAGTTTGAAAAAGATGGGCATTTGTTCTTGTCATAAATGTTTCATAAGATTCTCCCATGATAACATCTGGCCTTCCTTGGGCTTCTCTCTGATGGGAGTATTTTGATGACTGATTCTGTCTCCTTTCTTGTAACAGACTGTACAGAATTTCTGCTTCTTTATACCTTAACCTCAATAGAGTGTAAGTTTCTAGAAATCCATCCATTTCTTAAAGATTATCATTTTGGCATATAGTTATTCGAAGTAGTACCTTTTTATCCCTGAGACAGTACCTATGATGTCTCTTCTTTCATTTCTACATTTATTCAGAAATAGCCTCTCTCTTTTGTGGTTATTCTAGAGTTTTAAAAATCTTCAATCCTCTCTACCTTAAAAATACATTCCTAATTTTCTTTATATTTTTCTACTTTTTTATCCTGTCATTTAACTTCTACTGCAATTTTGTTTTGTTTTGTTTTTTCTTTCTTTCTTTTACTAACTGTGTGATTAGTTCTTTTTACCCATTGCCTGGGGTGCATGGCTATGTTGCTCACTTGAGATTCTTTTCCTCATGTATGTATTCGTGATGTGACCCCGAGTGACGGTCATGATGGTACTTAGGATCACTTGGGAAATGTATTTCTAGGTCTGTCTGTGAGGACATTTCCAGAGTAGGTAACTGAGGGAGGAAGGTTCATCCAAACGGCCAGCATCTTCCAATGGACAGTCCAGATAGAGAGAAATCCAATGAAAAATAGGCATAAGCCTGTATGCCTTCGCTTCTTTCTGAGTGAGTTCGACCACCATCTGCTGCGAGCACACCCATTTTCTTGCCTTCTCAATGTGTACTCACTATCACGACTCTTCTGGCCCTTGGCACCAAATTGGAGCATCCTGCTTCATGGATGAGCAGCTTCCAGGTTACAGGCTCTCTAGAATTTGGACGGCCATTGGCCACTAGTCCCTATCAGGTAAGCTAATCTAATGAAGCTCCTTTTTATTATAATACACAAATACTCTGTGGGTTCCATTCCCCTAGATAGCTCTACACAGAATAGCATTTATCACTATAAAAATTCTTCTTAGAACTGCTTTTGGTGCATCCAACAAATTCCATTTTTGTCTCAAGACATGTCTTAATTTGCTTTTAAAGATAAAAGCAGAAAACTTACACCCAACATAGTAGTCAACAATAGAATGCTGAACATGTCATCTCTCAGATCAGGAACAAAACAAGGTACCCACGTTCGCTGCTCTTGCTCAAATAGGATTGGAAGCCCTAGCCAGAGTAACTAGGCAGGAGAAAGAAACAGAAGCCATCAAAGGATAGATAAAGAACCCACACTTTGCTGATTAAAGAAAGATTTCACCCCTCAAACATTATAAAGAATAAATAAACTTGGTAAAGTGCAGAATACAAAGTCAAAATAAGAAATAATGAGTATTCTGTATACCAACAATGACCTGTCCAAAAACCAGTATTTACTTGAGATCTATTGGCAGTTTTACTATTGACTGCATCATTATAACAAAAAGCTGATGTGTCAGATGACGATGAATAATATCTCAAGTAAGCTGCAAAGACTAAAATTTTTAAACTAAAAAAAAAAAAAACAAAAACACAAAGACAGAAGAATGTAGGCACAAATCCCAGTTACACATATAAAAAGGACTGAAACTACTAACACTAAATGCTTACAAAATGCAGGAAAAGCTGGATACATCTCCAGTGTGAGTGAAAAAAGAAAGTATTCTATGACTGGGGAGATGCCTCCCCACTGGAACAAAACAGATGGGACACACTCAAAAGCTCTTTGTATCATTTCTTACATCTTCATGTTAATATGTGATTATCTCAAAATAAAAATAACTGTAAATCACATTCCCAAAGACAAAACAGCAGAATGGCTTTAGCAGTGAGAAGAGAGAAAGCTGCTCCCCTGCGACTGTCTAGCCTGCACCAGCAACGCAACAGGCTTAAGTGTGTAGCTGGCACCAGCACTATGGAGTACACACTCATTCTGGAATGTGCCTCACTTCCATGTATGTTAGCCTAAGAATGCTGGCAGTATCAAGGAAGATACAAGAGTTGACAGATGGCGTTAAAGGGAGAAAAAATAAAGACACACCTCATAAACCCAAATATGAGGAATCTGGCAAGGATAGATTATCACTAACCAAAATCAGAATCGTGTTTTAGTTAAACTGAGAATTTATTTTGCCTAGCACATGAATGTCTACCTAGGAATTGTGGAATTACATCATGGAAGATAAACTCCCTGTTTAAAGAATCATAATGGAAACCAGGCAGTTGTAGCTCACGCCTTTAATCCCAGCACTCGGGAGGCAGAGGCAGGTGGATCTCTGTTACAACAGAGTTGTTACAGCCAGAGTTACAACAGAGAAACCATGTCTCAAAACAAGCAAACAAACCCCCCAAAAAAGAATTATAATGGCATACCCAAAAGAAGGCATGGGTGGAAGTGCTGGCCTGGCACATGCTCAGTAGGTCTCTAATGTAAAAGAAATCCTTAAATATGTTAAACTCCAAAAGAAATACTGTATTTCTAAAATAGGCAAAGAACATACAATTATGTTTCAAAACAAAAATGTGACCTTGTAAAATTTCTCCCAGTTCACATTGGCAACAAATGGACTCAGTAGGTTTTACCCTTTATACATACATGTATACATGCACACATGGGTGTGTACATGTACCAATTATATTAAAGAAGAGGTCATGAAATTTAGAGAGAGTAAGAAAACTGGAGAAAAGAGTGGAAGGGGAGAAATGATGTAAATACAGTACTTATATTTGAAATTCTCAAAATGATTAAAAATAGTAATTAAAACAGCAGTTGATATTTTTAAACATCAAGCTTACTAAAGATGAAAGGCTACACCAAACTATTAGGACTTGAAGAATTTTTATATTTGTATAGTTTGAGCCATAGAAAGTCATTTTAATAATTATGTTACCAGATTTGAACAAATGCCACATAATTGTCATGTTTTAAAGAATTTTTAAAGATCAGAAATAGAAAACAGACAAGCAACTTATTTCTCTCCCCTCCCCCCCTTTTTTTCTTGAGACAGGGTGTCACTATCTGCCCTAGCTCACCTAGAACTCACTATGTAGACCAGGCTGGCTTTGAACATACAGAGATCCACCTGCCTCTGCCTCCTGAGTGTTGGGGTTTAAGGTGTGTGCCACCACACCCAGCTCACCTGCATCTTTGTATGTAAGGTTTTTTTTTAATTCTAACAGTTATATAGAAAAAAAAATTATCAGCCTATCAGTCAACTCAACCTTCAGAGACAACCCTAACAATTTCCTTCACCAAAGTGTATAAACACTGAAATATCAGACAAGTGTCCTAATTTACCTTTGACAGGAACCTTTTAGAAACACTGCTGACTGTCTGCTGAACTGTTAGATTTATGACTCACAGCCACTCATTTCCTATAAGAATGATAACAGCCTGTAGTAAAAAAAAAAAGTGTGAAAAGACATTAAGAGAAATGAGAAAACACTTTATACTGGCAACTCTGACACCTTTCCAGAATTTTAAAGAAAGCTGTGAATAATCCTGCTTGCAGGTGAACAATGGCAATGTTTGTGAACAGAAGCATAATACTTCATTAAAGCAAGGTATAGTAATAACTCAAAAAGTTAAACCATTTCTCCTCCATTTTACCCTAATGGTCAATAGAAAGAAAAAAAAGCACTAAAAAAAAATCATACAAATTAACCATTTGTGGGGAAAAACACAAAAGCACCAATTAGATATGTCTTTAAATATTATCTAAATTTTAGATAGTCAACTAACTGATGGATACAGACAGTATTAAGATGTTTTCAGTTATGTGAGTTAGAATTTACATAATGCACATTCTTTGCTCCCACACAGTAATGCAAGCAAATGTTACCAGTGCCCACCTGCACCAAGAAGCTGAACTCATCTCCAGCCCCAACTTTCTTCTACTTCATAGCACACCTTCCTCTCACAGCATCTGTAATGTTCAGCTTTGTCAACTTAACCCAGTCTAGAATCTTCTGGAAAGAGTCTCAAAGAGAGACTGTCTATGGGTTTGGCATGTGGGCATGTCTTTGGAGGAGGAGTATCTCAATTAAGTTCATTGATGTGGAAAAACCCAGCTCACTGTGGGTGGCATCATTCCCTAGGCAGGGCACCCTGAACTCCACTCTTTGAGTGGAGAAATTGAGCTGAGGACAAGCAAGAAAGCAAGCCTGGATGTGTACATTTCTCTCTGCTTTTGACCACGGATGTGACCAGCTGCTTCAAGTTCCTAACACTTGACTTTTTACAACAGTGGACTGGAACCTGGAGTGAGATCTAAAATAAACTCTCTCTCTTCTGAGTTACTTTTTGTCACAGTGCTTTATCACCACAACAGAAATGAAACTAGAACAGCACCTGCCTGTACTCTGAGCACCTCTTCCCTGGACCCTGATTTTAACTCATGCTTCTTCATTGAAAAGGTATCCAGGTTCCTTCAAGGCTAGTCTAGTGATAGACTACAGTTTCTGGCTCTAAGCACTGGGGCAATTCCCTGAATCTAATGACACTATCTAGCTGCAAATACTTCACTGCTTATATGCATTTCCAGTTTGACTTAGCACAGGTGGTATTTTGCTCACCTCATCTTTATTTCTTATCAGTCTTACTTCAGCACCAAACACATTCTGATCACACCAGTCTCCATCCAATATCCTAAACAGTCTATGGTTTAGACTCTTTGATTTTGATCATGCTGGGTTTTTTTTCTGCTCACCTTTCCCTTCTTTTCACATTATCTTCTTGCAATCTCCCTGTAAGCCTTAAGAGAGTAGAGACACGGTCTTTTTCAGTTGCCTAATCACAAGTGCTGACCTAGAATAAAAGCTTGTTTATAACAAGGGTGTGGAAAGCCTTCAAAGCTGAGGCTAAAGCTACTGGTCATCTATTCCATTACTAGTCATTATTTAGAATTTAGTTACATGTCTATAGCTAGCCTCAAATCAGGCTTGCAAAAGTAATGTTCACTAAAGGAAGGATAGATGAACATGGGTGGGCATTCACTCAGTGATTTCTACAATAGACTATGTCTAAATAAAAAATTACCAGAAGATAATCAATTTGCTTACCTTGATTTGAGCACTACACAGCATATATATGTATGTGTGTGTGTATATATATATGTGTATGTGTGTGTGTATATGTATATATACATATATATTACATATATAAATATATATGCATTAAAACATACATGATATATGAGAAACACATACAATTTCTTATGCATGCTGTGCGTACATGTGTGTATGCATGTATATGGAGGTCAAAGGACAGTCTCAGCTGTCATCCTCAGGGATGTCATTCTTCCTGGGTCTCTCATTGGCCTAGAGCTCATCAATTAGGCTAGACTAGCCGGTCGGTGGGTCCAGGGATCCTCCTGCCTCTGCCTCTCCAGCACTAGAATTACCAATGGGTACCATGATGCCTGACATTGTTATGTGGTTACTGAGAACCGAACTCAGTCAGGTCCTTATAGCTGCAAGTCAAACACTTTACTCACTGCCCTTCCAGCTCCTAATATGTGCAATTATATGTGCAAATTAAAATAATTAAGTAAACAAAAATAACTATAATATCAGCAAGAAATACAAATGCATATTTAACAAGGAACAAAAAGCAACTAGTGCTTGCCATAAATACCCACTAGAAGCCAAGCTGAAGCTATCACATAAATCAAAAAAATAGATAGTAAGCTTTTAAGTGTCTGTGTGTCTCAGGAATGACCATGTTGATCTTCCATATGTGTATGTAATCATTGTATTTATTAAACTATTTTAGACTATTCTTTCTTTTTAATATATAACATTATAGAACATTTTACAGTATTGACATTACAAGATACCATATAAACAAATCTACAGACCAATATTACTTATGAAATACCTATGAGACAATCCTATAAAACACCAGGAAGCAGAATATACAGAATACTATATAAAAAATGGATCATTGTAGCTATAAGTAGAGTTTACTCAAAGAACACTTAAACATAGGAATTCCTTGATATAAATCAGTATAGTAGGGCCTGTGAAGTGGTTCAGTGGATAAAGGACTCTCCATTGAGCCTGATGACCTGAGTTCATTCCCCAGTATCCACACATTGGAAGAAGACAGCTGACTCTCGGGTTGCCCTTTAGCCTCAGTGCTTGCTCTGGCACATACATGTATGAAAGCACACACACACATACACACACACACACACCACAACATGCTAGAAGTTCATACTTCAATCTCAGACACCTATGTAAAACTATCTTCATCACAGTTATAATCCCATCAACCCAGTTAAATAAGCTGCATTAAAATAAACTGAATGTCGTATCTAAAAGGAATAAGAGCTATCTCAGTAAAGGATGCGCAAAAGGCACAGATAATAATTTACTGCCCAAAACGGCTGTGCTGGATTGTTTCATGTCAACTTGACACAAGCTAGAGTAATTTTGAAAGAGAGAACGTCAGTTGAGAAAATACCCCCACCAGATTGGCCAGGACAAATCTGTGGTACATTTTCTTGACTGATGAGAGACGTGAGAGGGTCCAACAAACTGTGGGCAATGCCACCCCTGGGCAGATAGTCTTGGGATCGTGTAAGAAAGCAGGCTGAGCAAGCCATGAGGAGCAACTCAGTAAGCAGTGATCCTCCATGGCTCTTGCTTCGGTTCCTGCCTCTAGGTTCCTGCCTTAAGTTCCTGCCCTTCATGGTGGATCAACAGCTTTTCAGGGAGTGGCATTGGATCTAGAAATAACTGCTTGAGTCAATTAGGAGGAGGAAAACACTTAGACCTCTTTCTGAGAGAAGCTAAAGTGTTCCTGACAGTGCAGTGACCCTTTGGGTACAGCTCATGCAGCTGTGCCTACCTCTCCTGCAGCAGAGAGGTCCTTCACTCAGCTCTCTTCCCCACCTGCCCAAGGAGCTATAGTCAGTGGACTTCCTCTCAGGCTCTCTGGCCAGCTTCCATAAAGGTTGCTCTTGGAGACTCGTCTGCCAAAAGATGTAGAGTGTGTCTTATAGACAGGTATGTCATGATGCAGCAAGGGCAGGCAGCTGAATGTTTCACAGATGCACTAGTATAAAGCTTTGCTGAGAAACAGCAGCATCAGACAGAGATCCTCTCGATGGTAAGCTATTAGGGCAGAGGCAGCTGGTTTTGGTGCAAGGGAATCCATCCATGTGAGGTAGAGGCAGCTTCACTAACTGCCTCCTACTCTTCTAACTGGCAGGCCATGTCCAAGAGACACTATACCCAATATAGAGATGAGCCCTGTGTGGTTGCAAGACAGAAGAGTCACAGCTCCCAAATTGATCCTTACCAACCTTCACCCGCTCTACCCCAGAGCTCAGGTCCAAAATCAACCAGAGCCAACAATTTGAAAATTAAAACACATACACATACACATACACACACACACACACACATCATCATCATCATCATCATCATCATCATCATCTATAGAAGATTCATATTCACAAGAAAGGCTTTAGGCATGGTCTGAAACCTCCAAGAGGAATTCAGACTGGGAACTTTCCCCTGGGACCAACAGCAGCATCTTTACCCCAGGTTTACATCTTCTAGTGCGGCTATCACACATCAAGCAAGGATTTTTAAAAAGACCCACTATGGACCCAACACAGTGCTGGTCCCTAATAGGACATCCAAAGAGCCTTTAAGAATATCTCATCACAAAGATCAATTTAAGGCACATTTAATAGTGGAGGAGTGAGATTACACACAGAAGTGTGGTGTGGTGATGATTTCAGTGAACAGCAGTACTGAGAAACACAAATAAAGAAGTGGGCTGTGGGCCTCGGAGAGAGGCGGGGAGGGAAGGACAGAAAAGCAGGCAAAGGGAAAAGGAAGAACACTGTGAGTGGGAGGAACAGAATGAGTGGGGGGCTCAAAAGTGGAGGAGAGCTGGCATGAGATGAAGGTCACAGCATCTGGTGAGAATTTATGGACCTATGTCTATGGGGAAGATGTTCGATGCTGATTATTGAGCCATGGGTTGTTGTAGAAGTGTGTTTTTAGCTGTGTTTAAAATGGTTGTTTTGTGCACTGTTCCGGGAAGGACTGCCTAGGCTTTGACACTTGTATGGTCAGGGTGTTGGCTTTATGTAAAGATGTTTGATTGTTCATGGTCTGCATGTGCTATCAATAGAACACCTGAGGAGATTAGGTATCAGTAAAAACCCCTGAGACGAGACACTCAGGTTCCACAGTCCAGTATGGCGCTTGCTATGACAGGTGGGTCCCTCTGTGGGGGTCTGGACGGGTTTACATCTACGGAATTGTTTTCTTTTTCTCTCACTACCCATCCCCCCAGCATAACCAGCTCAGTCCCTGGGAAGGAAAGCACAAGGTATGGGTCAACGTATCCTGGTGGGTCCCAGATCTGAAGACTAAGAGTCTAAGAGAGTGAATCAGATTCTCGGGAGAGGCTGTCAGAGGAGCATATCTCTCCTTTATTAAAGTAAGGGTGGTTACATTTATAGGGTACTGGCAAGGGAGGGTCTTTGATACCCAGGGATGGGATCCATTGCTTAAGAAAGGATATTGGAGTAGCCTCATTTGCATGTAGGGCTCAAGTCTAAGGTCCTGCAAGGGCACCTTCTACATGAGGTGTGGTCCCACAGGGAAAAAGAGGAAGGCTCCTTATTAGTAAAAGGACTCATCCCAATGTTTCCAGCTACAGCTCAGATAAGTACCAACCAAACCTCATTCCTTTGCTTCTGTGAAGCAGGCAATATTTAATATTTAGCTGGGTTCTGGCCAGGGCTAAAGTAGGGAGCAGCCAAACGCCTGCCGTTCTCACCTCCTGGGATGACGTGGGGTTCCAAGCCAGCTTTGACACAGTCTTAGCTCTAGTACGGTCCCACACGAAATGCCTCCATTTCTTCCTTGCTGAACGTCACCGTGGGTATACTGCTACAGTGGGCTCTCTTTAAGATGCCAGTCTACTGTACCAGATCAGTGTCAGCTTGTCACAAATTATGTGAACATATCAGGCTGGACAGGTTTTGATTTACCAAGTCATCATCATATCTCACACACTCAGCAAGGGTGACCTACAAGATCATAGCTGGTTAAACTGCTAACTGTGTCTCCAAATAACATCATTCATGGGCCTATTTCTCTTGGCAATATTTCTTCATATTTAAAGTTTAGGAACTTTTCTCCCCAGTGTCACCATTTCACTGAAGACCGTGCTCCTTAAGAACAGCCACATCCATTAACTTTGGCAATCATAGAGTAAGTATTAAGCACTAATCATGAATGAGTCTTTTGGGTATTATGATAAATGATATAAAAACCAGAAATAGAGCACGTTCTTACTTATATTTTTAGTACTAAAATAAAAAATATATTAAATAACTTCTAGTTATTATATATTAGAATAGGATTTGGGAAATCTCATAACCAAAAAGAGAGGTTAAAAACACATAGAAAACCCATTGCACCCTCGAATGTGAAGAAAAATGGCACTTGTGAGCTTTGAGTATTAGAAATATCAGGCCAGATGATTAATCCAACTGTGTTTGGGGTAAAGGAAGCCAGATATCAAGATCTATTGATGAAGGTACCCATATCTGAATTTTGTCTTAAAAGCATGAAAAAATATAATACAAATATAATGCAAAGCAAGCTCGGGGCCTTGGATTCAATAGCCAGCATCACGCACACACACACACACACACACATACACACACACATACACACACACACATACACACACACACACACATACACACACACACACATACACACACACACACACACACACACACACACACACACACACACACACACACACACACACACACACATCACACACACACACACCACACACATACACACACACACACACACATATACACACACATACACACACACACATACACACACATACACACACACACACCACACACACACACACACACACACACACACACACACACACACACACACACACACACACACACAATCAGAAAAAAATAACTAAATTGGAGTAGAAAAAGACTGAATAGACAGAAAGTACTTTAAGAGAACAGCTTATAGAAAGGAATAGTAGTAACAAGTCAGCCAGAACTCTCAGATATTTTAAGACAGTTCAAATAAAAGTGGTAGATATAAATGTGAAGAAGAGCCAATAGTTGCAAATCATGTTGACCCGAAAAGGAAAAAGATAAAAAATAATTTTTTTTTAATTAAAGAAGTTTTCATAGATTAAAGTAAAATTTGAACCTATATATTTAAAGAACACACGGCTGCCATGGAAAATAAAACGTCAATACAGAGGTGTTAGCTAGCTAAGTATCAGTACTTAAATAAAAGAAAAAGTACCTTAAGTATCTAAGTAAGAAACATGTAAGTCATTTACAGGGAAGGGTGTCAATTAGATTAGACATCGTGACAGAGTTCACACTAGAACGCAATATCGCACTTTAAAATAGTCAAAAAGAAAGAAAATGCAAATTAGTTCTTACATCTATCTACAACAGCATAAAGGTCATAGGCGTAGCAGAACTTAGGCAACATTGCTTCCAGGAGCCTGTTCTGAGAAATTTACCATGAAGCAGCTTCAGACTACCACAAAAGAGCTGAAGAAGTTTGAGCAATGTTTCAGAATTCAGTACGGGATATATTTACCTACAGAAATAAGACCAAAGGATTGAGATGGTTATGTTAAAACCATATAGAACAGCAGCCAGAGGGGCCCGCTGTACCCTGAGGTGCTCCCCTGATGGGCCTCCACTCTCGAGTAGACACAGTCGTGACTTACACTGCAGGAAGGAACTGTAAAACGCGGCAGCGTGAAGAAATGCGGGCTGTATTTTGTGTGTTTGTGCGTATGTGCATGTAGTGTACGTGCAGCGTGTGTCTTCTTGGGCACATATGCATGCATGCAGGTGCACGTGCATGTGACTATGGACACCAAAGGTAACGATGTCTTCCTCTATCACTCTCCACTTTATTTTTTAGATTGGCTCCCTCTCTGAGCTCAGCCCCCACCAACTGGCTAGACTGGCTGCCAGCGCGCTCCGGGGATCTGCCTGTGTCCGGCTTCTTGTGGTAGGGTTAACGAAAGCGCCACCACAGCTGACTTTTAAGCTGGAGCTGGGGTCTGAGCTTAGGTTCTCATGCTTGCATAGCAGGCACTTTAAAGACTGAGTAATCTCCTTAGCACTCCAATATTGGGGTTATTAAATAAAAATAAATTAGTATATACTATATACCTAAGCATGCGAGTAGGTTTCGCAAGAAGAAAGTTCCCCCTAAATGGTGTCTGCATGTGTGTGTGCGTGTGTGTGAGAAAGAGAGAGAGAGAGAGAGAGAGAGAGAGACAGAGAGAGGAGGGAGAGACAGAGAGAGACAGAGGGAGACAGACAGAGAGACAGAGACAGAGAGCTGTAGTTTCTATTTCTGTTCTTTTGTTTGCTTGTTTATTCGTGAGAAAGGGTCTCTTGTATCCCAGGCTGGCTTTAAATTGATTATAAAGCTAAGGCTGACCTTGAACTCCTGATCCTCCTGCTTCCACCTTCAGAGTACTACAATTACAGACATGAGCAACCTTTCCAGCTTGATCTTGTTGCTCTTGAACTTACATTCTTCAAAAGATGTAATTTACAACTAGACTGAAATATTAAGCAAAATTTCAAAATTATTTATAGTTTAACAATTACATTTAGCAAAGAAGTGGTTCACTTATTTCTCTAAAGAATTTCCTTTTGTGGATGAAACTATAAGTGGGTTTCTGAAGTATGTTTTCTCTCATAGATGAGAGAGGTTATGATAAGGTTAAATTCAAAGATCTCACATGCTTTGGCCTTAAGCACGGTTCATTTACTGTGTTAAAGTCTTGTCTGAGACAACTTTCCACAGATGAAAGTGCTGTCTGTCGCTGATCTTCACAGCAGCTTGGAATTTGTCAGGTGTGCTGAAAGGCTTGACTTTCAGCCGGGAGAAAACACAAACTAGACCCCCTTGTGAGAGGCTGCCCTCCCTTCCCATGTTCCCTGAATTCCCTATCATTCCACCCCACCTCAGCACATGCTGTGACAGTGGAGACTCAGGTGACAAAGTCTGGACAACGAAAGGGACAGTGAATTGAAAGTAAGATGAGTTTATTGATTATGACAGTGTGTGTGTGTGTGTGTGTGTGTGTGTGTGTGTGTATAAGTATATATATATGTATGTATATGTGTGTGTGTTTATAAATATATATATATGTATGTATATGTGTGTGTGTTTATAAGTATATATATATATGTATGTATATGTGTGTGTGTTTATAAGTATATATATGTATGTATATGTGTGTGTGTTTATAAGTATATATATATGTATGTATGTGTGTGTGTATGTGTGTACACACATATATATGGAGAGAGAGATGTTTGTGTGGAGTAGTGGCACATGAGTACCATGGCATGTGTGTAGAGGTCAGAGGGCAGTCTCAGGTGCTGGTTCTTGCTTCCTATCGTATTTGAGAAAAGGTCCCTTTGATGTTTGTCCCTGCACACACCAGGCTAGTGGGCCAACAAGTTTCTGGGTGCTCTTCTGACGCCATCTCCCATTCGCTGTAGAAGTACTAGGATGACAGACATGCTATGCACCCAGCTGTATCTCTGTGCCTGGGATTTGAATTCAAGTCCTCCTGCATGTGTGACAGTCACCTTAGCCGCTGAGCCATCTCCTCTGCTCCAGAAAGCAAACTTTGAAACAAAAGAGAAAAAATATTCATACAAAGAAAAAATATACAAGCTTAAAATAGACAAAGTGTAAAAACAATTATCAAATGTAACTATCATGTCAATAAGCACATAATAAAATGAGATTATCATGTTGACTTTTTTCAGACTGCTTTAGTTTCTTTTCTGTTACTATGATTTAAAAAAACACACTGAAAAAAATCTTAAGGGAGAAAGGGGTTATTTTAAGCCACATTTTGAGGCATAAGTCCACCATAGTAGAGAAGGTCAAGGCAGCAGGAGCTTGAATCCCCTGTTTCTATTACATCTGCAGTCACAAGAAGAGAGTGATGAATGCACACGTGCTAATGCTTAGCTCGCTTTCTCTACTCTTACACAGTCTAGTATCTCCTGTGTAGGGAATGGTGCCACCTGCAGTGGACAGGTCTTCCCATCAGTTAACATAACCAAGGTGATCTCTCACTTTTTCAGAGGTTAATCTTAATCTAGCTACACTCTCACAGATATACCTCTCTATGGGCCCATTCCTTAAATGATTCTAGATTCCATCTAGTTGACAACTGACACTACTACACAGACCCACAAAGATCAAACAGGCAAAAACAATTAGTAAGAATATAAAATACCCAAATAACAAATAGAGTTCATTAATATTCTAGTAGTGATAAATTTACTTCTTAAAGAAAATATGGACATTTAAAATATTAACAATATATCAAGCCATCAAAAAGTTAAGAGAAATAATAACTTCTATAAAACTAAAGCTACAAATGGTATATTTTTACCATGGGAAAATAAAACTAGAAGTATAAACCCCTTCTACCTAGAAATATAAACACACACTCAAAACTTCAATCAAATCTTGTGGCAAGGAGATATATAATATAGAAAATATGAAAAGTAATTGCAAAATTTCTGAGGCAGAAATAAATAAAATACAGTGTTTTTCAGGCAGAAGACATGGATAAATTAAATGTTCAAATAAAAGCAGAATATTTTCAAATCTTTCATATCAATGAAAATGGAAACAATTAAATACCAGCTCCAAAGAGGAAGAAAATGACAGATATCCAAAAGAAAGAAATAATGGGCTGGGAGATGGCTCCACCAGTAAAGTTGCCTTAGAAGCATGAAGCCCCAAGTCCCTTGGAACCACACCTACAAATCTGAGCTCAGTAGCATGCCCTTATAATCACAGTACTGGGGAATGGGAGACAAATCCCAGGGGTTCACAGGACAACCAGCCTAACCTACCTTACAAGTGCTAGGCCAGTGAGTGACTGTCTCAAAGAAAAAGAAAGAAGAGAGAAAAGAAGGAAGAAGGAGGGAGGGAAGGAAGGAAGGAAGGAAGGAAGGAAGGAAGGAAGGAAGGAAGGAAGGAAGGAAGGAAGGAAGGAAAGAAGGAAGACAGAAAGTGCTTGAGAAACAAGATTCAGGTTCAGGTTATCCTCTGGCCTACACACACACAGAGAGAGAGAGAGAGACAGACAGACAGACAGACAGACAGACAGACCGACAGACACAGAGAAATCCGGTCCTTTTAATAACATAAATAAAATGGACAAACCTCTAGTGAACCATGTTTTCTTTCTAACAAACAAGGATAAATAGCACAAATATACAAAAATATGACCAAGAAAAATAATCGTCAAAGTAAAGTATTTTTTAATCTACATAATTAAATTGGGAGAGTTCCATGAAATCACTTTTAAAAACTTGAAGAAAAAGGTAACCTAAATCAAATTAAAAAACTCAAAAGTTCAAATAGACCAAGTATCATACAAGAAGCAGGAAGGTTTCAGATGCCCAGAAAATCGCTGAACAACATGAACAGCTAAACTGCGTCACACAGGACGACTGATGCTTAAACGGATGCAGACACATAGCACCTCAAAGACTCGTGCCAAATTTACAACATTCACTGACTAAAAATTTATATGAAGATTATGCAAAAAGATGTCTCCAATTGTCACAAAATTACTGTAAAAATCATAAGTGAAATATTAAAGTATAATCATATGCAATGCTGAAAAGAAATATATCATAACTATTCTTGGGATGCTAAATGATTCAATATGAAAAAATCATTCTGCATAATTATCATAGCATATGTCACAGAGAAGAAGAATTGGGGGATAATTAGGGGCGATTGGGAGACCCAGTATAGTAGAAACTCACAGGAATCTATGGGAAACCTTAGCAAGGATCCCTAGTAATCGGGGATAGGGAGTCTGAACAGACCATCTCCTGTAGGCAGGCAAGGCTTCTAATGATGAGACTGGGACACCATCCCAGCCACAAAACCTCCAACTTAGAGCCTATCCTCCCTGCAAGAGCCTCACTGGCAACAGAAAGGCAGAACTCCATGCCAAAGGAGGGAACTCCTGCCTGAAACTTCAGGCCAGGCCAGGAACTAGAGACTAGATAACCTGGAGACAATTTCTAATGATGTCATGTTCTGCTCATAGATCAACATCTAACCCAGTCCTCACCAGAGAGGCTCCCTCAAGTAGCTGAGAGGAGCATATGGAGAGGTCCAGGGCCAAACATCCTGTAGAGATCGGGGACTCCCATAGAAGAGGGAGAGGAGAGATGGTAGAGACCAGAGGGGTTGAGGACACCAGGAAAACAAGTCCTACACTGTCAATGGACTAGCACTCTAAGGGTCCCACAGAGACTGAAGCCACAGACACGGAACCTGCAGAATCCTCAAAATACATCTTATGGCTGCCTGGATTAATGTTCTTGAAAAACTCCTACAGACTGGAGTGGGGGGTGTCTCTGACCATTTTACTTCCCTTGAGACCCTTTTTCTCCCTCTGGGCTGCCTGGCCCACCCTTGATGTAGGGATTGGCGCCTGGCATTGTTCCATCCTGCAATGTCATGCCCTGATTGTGCTGTAACCCTGGCGGGGGGGGGGGGGGAGGAGGCAGTTCTTTTCTGGGGAGAAGGGAGGAGAGTTTGTGGGTGATAATGGGGGTAAATCTGGGGGAGATGGCGGAGCTTGAGGGTGGAGGGAGGGGAAGAGGGGGAGGGACGTATTCTATAAGTTGTATGAGAGAAGAAAAAATTTTTTAAAGAGAACAATTGTATCACCATCTCAACAGTGACAAACTATTTTTAAAAAATAACATTTATTTTTAGTCATACACACACTCACACATACATATTCATTCATTAAAATAAGAACCAATTAGATATGTATCTTAATGAATGAGGAAACACTTGGGGCATTCTGTTAAGAAACAATGCAAAGTTACTCACCGAAGCCACTACTCTTGAACATGATATTGATATAACCAGCCAACGGAATTAGACAGAATAAATCAATTTGGAGTTACTACTGAATCAATATGCATATTAGACAAACTCAAGATAACAAAAAACTATTCTGAAAGATAAGAGAATCAGACAAATTAACAAGCTATAAAATCATATGGAAATTAAGAACTTCAGCATAAGTAAAGGCCAAATGTTATGAGATACAAAAGGAAGGAACACACTCCACTTTGAGAGGACTAAGCATACACCTAACAACAATAATGAGCATGAAGGCCTACCTACACAATAATTTTAAACACTATTGAAACACAAAAAGTATCTTGAAGTAATATTTTTAAAAATCCCTTCTCTTAGATGTAGATTCAAAGAAACAGATAAACAAATGATGTGAAACATTCTAAGATGCATGCCTTCTCTTCAGTAAGTTAAAGGCAGGATTAAAAGGGATAAGGAGGCTGGGAAGATAGCTCAATCAGCAAAGTGTTTATTGTGCCAGAATGAAGACATACGTTCATATCCCCAACACCCAAACTGAAAAAGAAAAGGGCAGGCTGAGTAACACACACTGCATTCCCAGCACTGGAGAGGTGGAGACAGGAGATTCCTCAGGCTCTGTGGTCGGGTGATACTGGTCAAATTAGTATGCTTCAAGTGCACTGACAGACCCGATCTCGAAAAATAATAAGCACGATAAATATATTTAGGGGACCCTACATGTTCCATGTCTGCTGCGTCACAGGAGCCCTTAAGAGTGTTGGTATGTCTGTCTGGCTTGGTGTTCTTACAAAACTCCTACAGATTGGAGTGGGGAGTCCCTGGCTCTTTTACATACCCTTGGGACCCTTTTGTTTCTGCTGGGTTGCCTAGTCCATCCTTGATGTAGGGAGTAGTGCCCAGCCTTGTTTCATCTTGTTATGCCCTGTTGGAGCAGTAACCCTGGGAGGACTGCACTTTTCTGGAGAGCAGGAGTGGGAGTGTTGGTTGGTGGGGGAGGGTAGGTCTGAGAAAGAGGGATATGGGGGAAGCTGGGAGGAGTGGAGGGAAGGGGAGGAGGGAATTGGGATGTATTATATGAGAGAAAAAAAATAAAAGAAAGAGAGAAAGAAAGAAAGAAAGAAAGAAAGAGAGAGAGAGAGAGAGAGAGAGAGAGAGAGAGAAAGAAAGAAAGAAAGAAAGAAAGAAAGAAAGAAAGAAAGAAAGAAAGAAAGAAAGAAAGAAAGAAAGAAAGAAAGAAAGAAAGAAAGAAAGGGGCACAATAGAGGAAGACACCCAACATTGACTTCTGGCTTCTACATTCACAAACGTACACACACACATACACACACATACACACACACACACACATACACACACACACACACACCCCTACATGCACACACACACACACACACACACACACACACACACACACACACACACACGGTGAAGGGTCAAGTAGGAAGATAATTCACCTAAAGAATTAAAGAAAATATAAGGTAAACTCACTAAATTGAACAGTCTAGTGTGGTTGCTAATTAAACTAGGGTCTAGGGTTATAACCCAATGGTAAGGTGATCCTGACCTACATGAGTTCCAGTAATTACTTCTTGTCTGATTTTCTCTCCCTCAAGAGAGTATTTCAACATATAAACAAGAGATGGATTGGGGTTTACACTCAATCTATTCAATATGGAAAAACTAGTAATTCACAAATTTTAGGTCTTTGATTATTAGTACTGGTAAGTTGTCTTTTTCCTGTTATTTGTGTTTTTGTGATGGGACCTTGGCATCTGGAGTTGGACTGTTGGTTGTATCCTTTGGTGTGGCTATCTTACCTACCTTTGTTGAATGGGTGTTTGTATCTTTATTGGATGTTATTCAAACTTTGCATGCTTTAGATCAGCTGGATGATGCTTGAGGCTCATTGCCACTTGTGGTGATGTATGACTGGGGAATCAGAAGTAGTCCTAGCTTGGCCAGGGCAAGGTGCAGCTTCTGACCACAAGAACAAACCCCCAGTAGGGCTGGTAGGTTCTCTTTGTGAGATCTGCATGCAGCTCAAGCATGAATCCTCAGATAGCAGTGTCTTGAAGTCATGAAGAACAGGCACTTCTTATAATTAGCAAAGTGTAGTTGGCAAATCTCACAAATGATTGACAGGAGTGTGTAACAATATTATGGTTGGGAACTATTCATAATATGTTTATTCTCCAAACATTTTCTTAAAATTTAATTGGATTAAGCCCTTATTTATTTCTTTCATGAATACAAGATGCTTCTAATAAATTTTCATCTCCTTGAGATGAAGAATCAAATTCTGTGATCTTTTTTTAAACATTCCAAAGCACCCAGAATATTCCTGGATCCCAGAAATCAATTAGTAGGCACTATCTGAGGAGAACTAAGTGACTAATGAAATAACAGAATGAGAACAGTTATGGTGGGGTTGGTTTTCCTCTTTGTAAGAGTTTCCCATCAAGCCTTCCAGCATCTTCTGAAGGTAGACAAGAAAGAATCAGAGCCCACAGTCCAAGACGGCTGTGCCCTCTGTGGCTGAGCTTGCTTTGTTCATGACTCCTTAGCAAAAACACAGATGGAGAAGGTATTTTTCTGGAATCATGAGTCTAGAATTAGAAGCACCTAATGACATGATTGATGTGTTCTGTTTTGCTAGTGCATTCTAACAGGGTGCTTGTGTTTGCCAAAAAAAGATCTTATCACATGTTACCCAGACCTAACTCTATTAATGTGTAAATAAAATTGAGTATGTACACTGAAAACACAAATATTTTGCTGGCAATATAACTCATTTTTCTTCTTAAAAAAAGGCAAAGAAAATGGATAACTAATGCAAATTCCTTAATATGGATTTCTAAGATTAAAGTAACTTAGCCACAAACCTGGGCAAGGTTTAAAAAGCTAAATGTTAGAAAAAAAGAACACTCAAGAGTACATGATTAAAGACATTCTGCAAGCTTAAGGCAAAGACATGGCATATCTACCATGGAGACCACTGTCATCAGAAAGGCTTTTATCTTTTAAATCTGAGCAGCCTCAGCTTCATTCTTAGAACCTCTTGGCAGGGGTGTGAAAAGTGTGGGATCTGGAGCCTGACACCCAGTGGATTGAGTAGGGAGAGAAACTTTTTCCTCTAGTTGCATACTGAGCCTTATCATCCTAATAGGTGGACATCACTCTGCGATCTGCGACCTCTCTCTGTGGAGCGCACTGTAAGGGACAAACACAGCAGCCCAGAGAGCTGGCCCTGCCTTCTCTTCGCAGAGTAGATCGCTGACCTGAGGGCTTCTCCAAACAAACTACTTAGATCTACTATTTCTCCTTCTGGGGGCTGCTAATAAGAGGGCTTCATATTTTCATGTCCTGGAGGAAAGTAGTGCTAATTAGGCTTCCAGCCCAAACTGCAGAGGAGAGAGGAAGGAATTACACTGGACAGCATGAGGGCATTGCTGAGTCACTAGTTGCATCATTTCATGAGATTATAACCCAACCGTAATTCAAGTTTGTCATCATTGTTATTGTTACTATTACTAGCTTTCAAGTGGGGATACTCAACTTACAGTTTCACAGAATGTTCCTCTTTTTCTAGGGGAAAGACACACTTGTTACGTCCTGTCTTACTGTCTGGCTAATCTTTCCTGTTATTTTTTGATGTCCTTTATTGAGTGGCAGTTACCGTATTGGGCATTTTATGTATCTTTTATCTTAATATTGGCTAATTAGCCTCTACTTTTCATCCTGAAGTTAACTGTCACCATTTTATTTAGTAGGAAATGGACAATCAGGTTTAAAACTAGTATAACGCCACATAGAGCTTAGGAGGGAAGACAGATCTGCAACCCAGATCTCAACTGCAATGCACATACTTCATGCAATGACCCTCTTACGGTTTGACTCTGAAAGACAACCCTGGCTCCTGTATTGAGGGCTTGGACTCCAAGGGGTGGGGCTACTTTAAGAGGTGAGTTGGTGACAACTTTAGGAGGAATGTCACTTAGAGGCACCCCTAGGAAGGTTTTACCTGATCTCTGGTCCTTTCTCCCTGCTTCCTGGGAACTATGGTTGAGCATTGTTCTTCTCCGGGTCTTTCTGTCGTGATGATCTGCTTCACTGTGGCCCAGAAACAAAACTGCCAGCCAACTAGGCGGTGAAACCAAGAGCTAAAAGTAGTCCTGTCTCCTCAGTTGCTTCTCTGGGGTCTTCCTCACAGTGAGGAACTGGAACACTCTCCTTTAGCAGTCACACCACAAACACACGAAGGAGCTCCGCTGTGCAAGCTTGGAAGAGATAAGATTGAGGGCAAGGGCGTATCTCCACGCTTGGTCACAGTCCCCTCACCCACGAGTGCAGTTTCTGTATTCTGAAGGAGCACCAGAGTGTGTCATCCCCTGTCCCAGGTGATTAGAAAGGCTTCTGTGACCTGCAAGTTTTCCCATGCCT
Source organism: Cricetomys ansorgei (assembly GCA_026225945.1). Classification (NCBI taxonomy): domain Eukaryota; kingdom Metazoa; phylum Chordata; class Mammalia; order Rodentia; family Nesomyidae; genus Cricetomys; species Cricetomys ansorgei. The sequence goes on from JAMJFZ010004023.1 coordinate 6,692,739, forward strand.
GAACATCAGACAGCTGAGGAAGTAGCCATCCCTTTGTCTAAAAATCAGAACCTGTGACTGGTCATAGCAGGCTTCTCCCAGAGCACTTGTCACCCACTGCCACCTCCTGTCACTTGGTATTTTCAACTGAGCTGCTACACAGCACAAGCTCCGGGTTTAGGAGGAGTGCACGTTTCCACCGAGATCCTAGGCGGGATAGGGATAGGAAGCCTGTGGTGCCTAAACCTCAGGCCTCCTTTATTGGCAATGCTATCCTTCCCTTTAGAAAAGAAAGGAGAGAAAATCCTTGGTGAGATACTGGAAAGGGCCCCTTCACCGTTGGCAGTTTCTCCCAGTCAGAAAACACATGCTGTTTGTAGTGTAATCCTGTCAGGCCTCTCAGTCATCTTGAGACAAGCAGGGATGAAAATACAGGCTGTGGCTGAGCAGAGAAGGAATGATAAATGATAAGACATGCTATACACTGAATCGCTGTGGGTGAAGTCTGAAAGGATCAAAGCTGGGCGCTCACTTCAAAGAATAGAGCCAACGTGGTGAGTTTGACTCCATTTTGTTAGAAAATTCCTTTTACAATTCCCTTTCAACCATCTTTGTAAGCAACCATCTTCCGACCTCAGGTCTCATGGTTGAATGCAAATCTCAAAAGGGAATCCTAGAGATGACTCAAGATTTTATCTGCTGCCGGGGATTCTTCCAAACCAGAATGATTTCATTATAAACTCGTGATGAGCTCCTTAAAAGGAAAATCAGAATCCCCGAGAGAGATGTTTCCATTCCTATAGCACACATGCCTCCTCTTCCTGAAATCAATTGAGCAGCCCCATGTATCTTCCTGAGAATTAAACCATCACCCAGAGCCAAAGAGACTTCTAGCCAGCTGAATTCAGTCAACACACAAGAAACTCTATCCCAGGCAGGCATGGAACTTCTATCCCTCCATCCCCTTTCACTTTCTAACGTCATAAATCTCACTTTTCTACCCCAACTTCCAGCATAACCTTCCCTTCATTCACTGATACGTGTCTAGACGTGGGCTGTGTACCTAAGACAGCCAATGTACCCTGAGCTACGTGCCCTGAAAACTGGCCCTTTTTCTGAACAAACCCCCCCTCATATCACAGATACTCCAGCTCCACAGAATAAGACCCAAAGGGCCACACACCGAAAGGAAGAAAACAAAACCCATTCAACTTTAGGAAAGAGATAAAATAAGTTTATATCAGATAACCAAAAGCTCAGAAGCTTTCTTCACAGCCTCGAGGCAGAATGGACCACTGGACTTAAGCCACAAAGAGTAAGAAGCGTGTTCCAAAACTGACTGCAACATTCTTGGTTTCAGAACTTGAACCCCAAATTACATTTGCTTACGCTCGCGTACCTTTGTGTGCCCTTGCATAATACACTGGAAATTCTCTTGTTCTTTATTCCTCTTAAAGTTCCCCATGTTACCCTTTATCCCAGGCCATGAAGAATGCAAGAGAAAGAGAAGGGGGAACAAAGAAGAGCCACCACTGACAGAGAGGCTTTAAGGCACAATCTATCTGTCATAAGATGTGAAGATGGTGGCTACTGAAACCCAAAGTCACTAAACAATTTAAGCCTACATCCTAAGTCCACCAGCTCATTAGCTGGCTGTCAGATCAGTCCTCTAAAGCTGGCCTAAAAGAGAAAGGCTACAGTAGAAGAAAAAGCACAGAGAGAGCCTTGTTAATCACCAGCAGTTGGATTTTACATTGCTACTGCCTTGCCAATATGCTGGGGGCCCGTGCAGTCGTCTCAGGATAATCTCAGGCTGTGCGGTTTACCCACACGCACCGTCAAACCACTGAGATGTACAATAAGAGGAAGAAGGACTTTTTCAACCTTACCAAATAAGATTAAGTGGGCTGATCTGGCCCACATCTACCAAGAGGCTGCATCAGTAAAAATCCACATTTTTACATTTTCGATGTAAATTTTCAAGCAATTCTCACTGGTATAAATTAATAGGTAAAGGAAATCAAGATCAGAAGTCTGGGTTTCATTTTATTTAATTTTTATTTTTAAGCTTCTGAAAGTACTGTTCTGCTTTGGAGTTGTCGTATTTTCATGGAAGTCTTTTTTGCTGTTGTTATTGTTGCTGCCTTTAAATTGTTGTACTCGAGGCAAGTCCATACACAGCGTGGCATTATTCTCAAACCACACAACAGAGATTCCTGAAAATATCCCTTGTGCTCAGATAAAGCCATCACCATACCCTACCACAGCCTGACAATACACAACACAGTCATGTGCGTGCCATTACAACAAACTAGCTCACTGCAAATCACTCACCAAATGCTCGGGTGAAAAGACCGTTATCATCAAGAAAGTAGGGAAGAAATGGAATCAATTTCCCAGGATCCAGTCCTTGAGTCAAGGGTATATTGAGAAAAGAAACTGTCTAGGAACTTGGTGGGGTCCTCTCCTGGCTCCTGGCTAAAGTCTAGGAAGCAAGGGCAGTCAACATCGTGTGCCCTGCCATCACTGGGCCCCAAATGATTTCCATGACTGTCTTCTAGTCTGAGTTCTGGTGGTCAGGCCCTGCCTCTGTTTAGCTCACTCCCATCAGGATGCTTATCTGCATGTGTATGACATGATCTATTAGTTCAAAGAACTCTTGTTTTCACACAGTGTAATTTCTTTGACTTTCCAAATATTAACATAAAGAATAGCCCAAATGTTCTGCCTCTTCTTGCTTTACTTCTATTTCCATTTTATGAAAATGTTCTCCATAGGAACATAGAGGATGCAGAACAGGCTACAGATGGCAAGAAGGTAAAGATGAGGGTAGTGAGTAGGGACTCCAAAATTGGAATGCAAATAGAACCTTCTCAATCACAGAGCTTTTAAACATTTCAAGATTTGGTGCATTAAAAACAAAGAAAAATAAATCATCATTCTTCTCTTCCAAAAAAAAGTCTATTCTTGTTCAAAGCCGTAGACTGAGAGCTAAGGACTCACTGGTGTCAGTTTCAGCAGGACCCTTGCAGGACCTCAGAGGATCTGAAGCACACTGGAGCACCATGTTCCAAGGCCCACGCTGGCCTAGGAACCAACTGACTGGACAAAACAAGACTGAAGCTAACCTGAGACTGAGATAGATGCCCAGATGCCAGTTCATCAAGTTATGACTACAAACATTAGCCGGAACAGAGCAGAACATCTGTGCCAGCTGCTCTGGCTTGGGAACTGCATGGTCCAGGCCCAACAAGCTGGCATTAGTCCTTTTCCCAAGGATGAAGGAAGCCAGCTTCATCACCTGAGTCTCTGCCCTCCTTTCTATTCCTGGATGTTATTAGAGGCATTGACAGCCTTTGCCAGGCCCATGATAGTGGTTGGATTCCTATTTAAAGATCCTTTATTGAAATAGAATAGATACAATTAGTTACATGAATCGCATTTCTGAACAGAAAACAGAGGTTATTAGGAAAGTTTAGTATTTTTGTTTTTGATCACAGAAGCACAGAACATCAAGGTAAAAGCATTGAGGCCAATTCCCTCATGCATTCACTCATTCAGGGATGTTGACTGAGCACCTAATTGTGTGCTAGGCATGCATTTGGATATTTTAAATAACAGTGAAAGGCAAGGCTCTCTACATTAGTGTTATAGTCTATCAGGAAAGACATGAGCTTCATACATAAGTAAACTATCCAAAATGCTAGAAAAGAATCGATGCTTGGGAAATAGAAGAAAAGCAGAAATAAATAAAAGCATTAGCAGTCAGTGGAAGAGGGTGTCGGCATGAGTCTGAAATGAGTCCTCAGGAAAAACCTCCTGAACAGGTTTCTCCTGAACAGAAAACTGGAGGAGATGAGGAAATCGGTCCTGCAGGTGTCTGCATCTGTGAGAAGAGCATTCCAGCAGAAGGAAGAGTCTACAAAGACAGAACTGAGCAGCTGGAAGATGGCTTAGTGGGAAAAGTGCTGCTGCCTAAGCATGAGTCCTGAGTTCAGATCCGCAGTGTCCGCATACAAGCCAGGCACAGTGGTAGGTGTCTGTAACTCTAGAGCTGGGGGTCTGAGGGAGTGGATGTGTGAAAGGTAGAACCCAGGGGCTGACTGGGCACCCAGGCTATCCAAAACAGCAAGCTTTCAGCTCAGTGAGAGACCCTGTCACAACTGAAATAAGATGGACAAGAGAATCGAGAATGTCTATCTCAGGCCTTCACTTTTGCACACAAAAATATGAGCTCAGAAAGTTCAAGAAACACTGAAAAGCTAATATTCCTGAGGTCCTATGAGAAATGGGGAGACTACAGGACTCTAGAAGAGTGACGGAACCAGACCTAGCACAGGTGTCCTCCAGACCATGCAGAACCGCAGCTTCCGCTGTTAGTGGAAAACAGCGTCACCAGTTTTAAGCAGGAAAGCAAAGGACTGGGTTCCTTCCATGTTAATAGAAGCGCTCTGACTCAGCTACTGAGAACAGATTGCAGAGGTGGATTCCAGGATAGATGCTTCCACAGGAACCAGATGAGAGGAAAGCACCTTCGATTAGATTGTGGGATGGGGGTGGGGGACGCTGAAGGTAGCAGAATTCAGAATCCCTGTTGAGGAAAAGATCCAGTCAAAGCAGCCAGTGTGTCTGGCGTGAGAATCAAGGAGGGTTCTGATCAAGTAGGAGACTGGTCATCTCCTGGACCTCTCCAAACCCTTCGTCCTTGAACGCAAGAGGCAACTAGGGAGTTTCCTCTCACCTGACTCTTCTCTTTAGGGAATTAGGGTACAGTGCAAATTCTCAAACACCTACCCTTCCCTTGTTACAGGGTTAGAAACCAGCCCTGAGGAACTTCTCTTTCACAGTCTAATCCTTCCTTGTGCCATCTTATACTTTACTGCTCTCTTTTCTATCTGAAAAAGGTATATAAAGTCCAATGTGAATACCATTTCATGAAAATAACCCTGGGAAAGGTGGGATTGGGCCCCTGGAAGCCCAGATACTCCAACAGCTGTACATAAGAGAAGACACTGATCCCAACCTTATCAATGAGAGGCTGTTCAAGGTCAACAAAGGTCACTCATTAACAACTAAACTGCTACTAGAATTTATGCCCTTTAATCCTCTATTCAAAGAGCATAAACTTGCCAGGGAGAAAACACAGAGAAACTTCTTCAAGATTTAAACACCCAACTGTTACAAATCCTTCAGTATCATCTATGACAAATGTTGTATTTATCCCAGAAAAAGAAAATACTTCTTCTAGAGAAATTCTTTTTTCTGCCTACTGACTAACCTTCATCTTTTATTATGAATTATCTCTAAGGCACATCCCTAAGCCCTTGAATGAATTAGCTATAGAAGCAGGAGTGGAGTGGGCTGGATATCTGACAGAATCCCTCCCAAGCCTGATATTGCACAGGTGAGAGGGTGTGGGATCCACACGCCTGTAGAGCAAAAAGCCAAACAGCACATTTCCAAGGCTTATGTAACAGCTTTTCAGAGGTTAAGAACTGCTCCCCCTGGCATTTTCCGAATTCTTGTACTCAGCTCCGCTGCTGTGCGTGTGGTTTTCACTTCCGAGGGTCCTCAGAAAGACTCTGTTATTATTCCTTGTACTTGAGAGCTAAATCAGCTTGCATTGCACACAAGCCAGCAAGACTGTTTTCTACCAGACTCTGAACAATTCCTTCCTGCAGCCATTGTTCTGTGATTTCCCTGTCTGCAGAGACAATGGGTTCCAGTTTCAAGCCTTATGCATAAATATGGCAGCTATCATTACAATAGGCCGGCTCTCTGGCTGGAAGTCAGGAAGGCACTTAGATTGAGGGCATTGTGCTGCTCAGAACCCGGACAGAAAAAAAATGACAGCTTGAAATAACAGCAGAATAGAGTACAGAGCATCTGATTGAGCAAAGCCCTGTGAGCAGGCATTCCATGGGTCTCCAGATTTGCAATCATTTCTTAGAGAAAGCATGGATGGGGGTAGGGGTAAAGCAGAGAGGGGGTGGCAGAAGACAAAGACCAAAAGAAACAGACCCTGGATCCCTCGTTCCCTTTTGCTTCCTTTATGAGCTCTTATTCCATGGGAGAATAAATTTACTAGACTCTGAAGATGGCCAAAAGTGCTACTTCCATATCCAGAGCCTGCTTGCTGACTGTGACTCCGTTTACACAAGGAGTATCACACAGGCTTTTCGATGGCAGCAAAGAACCGTCACATCGTGCCGGACTCACTCCTGCCCTCAGTTCTTTCTCCGGTCAGAAGCACTAACCACATTCTACTCAACTCTTGCTCTCCTGGAAGTTCAAGCTTCCCCAGTATCTAAAGTTTAAAAAATGGTCTTAGACGTGTACAGAACCTCAGATACGTGAGGAAGCCAAGCACTCCTCCGAGTACCTCCACACAGTGCATCTGTTTCTGGTCATCACTGTATGCCTCTGCGCATAGTAGGTGTTTGACAAAATAACAAAAAGAAGAGCTGAGAGAATAAACGGATAATACCCTCCTTTCTGTCTACCATGAGTAACAGCAAAGACACAGCTTCTTGAACTCTGCTTTGCCAGCTTCTAACTTTTCCCCAATCTGCCAAGGCCATTTTACATCAGACACTTATCCCTCAGTGCACAAAAACCAAGCTCACAATCACAGAGTCACCTTGATACTCTAAGTGAAATTCAGGTACACCCCATATTCTGTATATTGTAAGAAGCCCACACTCCTGTGTCTGCTAGAAGTGACCACTCCTCTCCGCTCTGCCCATGTACGTCACTTCCTGCTCACTTACTGGTCTCACTTCATGATGATGCACGTTTTCAGACGTTTTTGCCAATTATCTCAGGAACAACTTTTCATAGAAAAGAACTGCATTTAATTATTTTTCTTATATTCTAATCACTGCACTAGTTGTAAGCAAAAGTTGGTAATTATTTGTTGACATGAATTAGTGAGAACACATCCTATTTCAGCATCTCCGTTAAGAGTTTTAGACAGGCTAGGGAGATGGCTCAGTAGTGAAGAGTCCTGGCTGCTCCTCCAGAGGACTGTGGTTTCTTTCTGACTCCACTGCTTGCTAACTTGGAGAAATCATTACCTCAGTTGGCCTCAGTGTGTTAAAATGCAAAACAAACCCAGTGCTATTTCTATAGGGATGGTGTGAGGCCTTTTAAAAAGATAGTGTTCCTTGGCACTCAAGAAACAGAAGCATCATTGAACCCATTTCTCCTCTCATTGTTCAGGACCCTTAACAACAAACATATAAAGGTCTGCTAGATTCAGACACACAGATGATTCTCGGGAGCCTGGGAGTGCAGAAACTCATTCACAGGACCCTGTGCCCAGCAGCAGGTGCCAGGACAGTTTTGTCATTTCTAAGCTGTTCACGTCGCTTCTCTAAGACATTCAGTATCTACATCAAGACATGGTTTGCCTCATGGCAGTTACTCATGGGACAGGAATCGAGGACCACCAGAGAGTGCCAACTTCTGGGAATAGGTCCTTAGCAGTCGCCACAGTACCTGAAAATTCATTAATGGAGACCTGCTTCTTGCGAAAACGCCCAAAAGATTTCTTGCCAAATCTCCTTTAAAAATACAACGTAGAGAATAAAAATGAATAAGCTGTTAGAAAAGCAGGCAAAGGCCAAGACATGAAGAGAAGGTTATTCAAGAAGAAAACAACAAAAACAGTGTGCTCCAGGGATGGCTTCTCAGGGCAGGGTCCGGGCACACTCTGCGTCTGGATGGGGCTGTTGTGTGTAGGAAGCAAATCCCTGGAGGTGAGCATGGGAGGTGATCTGCGCCACAGGACCCTTCAAACACGGAGTCCTCAGCTTTCCATCTGACTGCTGCCTAATGTCCAGCCTATATGTCTGCAGGTGCCTGCATCTATAACCACTGTAGAAGTAAGTGCCTCCCTAGCCTTCTGCTTCATAGAACTCACATAAATTTCCATATACTGGGTCTGGGCTCTGTGCCATTAACTGACATGGCAGACCCAGCATCACCTGCCAGGACTCTACAAAGAAAGTTGGGAGAGACAGAAGGTAGCTGTGATGGCAGAGGCTGATAGGCCAGCAGAGAGGATCAAATATTCATCTGAGACTTCTGAATGCCATGGGCTGATTAGAAAAGGCCAAAAGTTCCTCCATAGAAAGAGCATAGTTTATAACTCTGATAATTTACACATGGGCTCACTTTCCCTGGGTAATTATAGATTATTATCCAGCTAATTACAGTACACATTTTTAAAAGATCTGAAATGTATTAGCCCAATCTGGAAATTACTGTGAAACGTGATTTGAAAAGAAAAAATGCTAGGAAAGTAATTCCAGTCCTGCCAGGGTAATGCGGTGCAGTAGCTCGTGGTCTCTTCCTGTATGCAATGGGTCTGTACTTCCGAACACCCTACAGACACCCTTAGCAAGGGGATTTCAGCATCTCACTTTTAAATGATTTTTCTCTGTAAGTGATGCCAGGTTTAAAAAAAAAAAAAAGACCAGATGTCAGTTAAATTTGAATTTTAGATACCTATTACATCAACATAGCCCTCAAATGCTGCAAAGGGAAGACTTATACTAAAAGTTATTCATCTTAAAACTGAAATTCAAATTTAATCCAGTAGCCTGTGCTTAATCTGACAAAAGAGATCTGAAAGTAAAGCTGAGGAGGGATGCAAAGTAGAGACTGTAAAAGCATAGGTTTAATGATCAGTATCCCGACGTCCAAAACGGGAGAGTCGGACTTCATACAAAAATATGGGTAGCCAGTAAGACAGTTTTGAAAACTGGGAGGGAAATGTCCATGAGAATTCCCGAATATGAGCTTTCACTCCCAAGTTAAATGGCAAAATGGGGAAGTATTCCATTCATGTGTGGATCTGGTCCTTCTTATGGTACTTGGTGCCGTCCACAGAGAATCTCCTCCATGAATACTGAAGGAAGGAAAAACAAGAGAATTATGGGAAACACGCTCCTGGCGTGGGAACCCACATCTGCTTCCACCCTCACACACATCATCTACGGATTCTTGGCAGCACAGCCTCGGCCACCTAAATAGGTCACCACTCCCAACAATTCCCAAAATTGTGATGCAATAGAAGTTCACATGCTGATTATTTCTAAGTAGGAAATAACCAAGGATTACGGGATTGGAAGAGGCAGAGAAGACAATGTTCTAATTAATAAAGGTATCAGCACCTCATTCTTTTTATGATTTTCAAAATTGCTTTTAAAACTATTTGGGCATAATACATCACTGACTACTATACTTGAAAAGAAACATAGCCTAATTAAAAATAAATTGTATTATTAAGCAGTAGTATAAATTTTCAAAGAACATCACTGTGAGTTGCATGTAATAAAAGTAGTTAGAAGATCCTTCCATTCAACACATGCTTAATCCACACCTAGTGTGCTAGATACCCCATTGCAGCCCTGAGTGCAGCTAACAAGACAGATGAGATCTTGCAGTGCTTATGGCCCAGGGGTGGGAGGGGATGGGAAGAACCAGGAAATGAATACAAGGAATAATAAGGAAATAAAATGAACAATAAAAGCAGGTAAAAATAACAGTTTCAAGGGCTCTGGGGGAAAACAAAACAGACCTTAACCTACAGATCTAGACAAGACTCAGGGGTTTCCTAAAAGTATCTCTAAATTTCAGAATCAAGGTTGAGGATTCCTGCATTCTCCTGATCACCTACAATTCAGGTTTGCAAAGTTCATTCAACTTAGAGAAGGGCTTACCTAATTATCCTGAGTGCCCATAAAAGTATCAATGACAGTTCCCTTTCATGATTCATCTCCCCCCCTCCTCTCTCTCCCTTCTCTTCCCTCCTCTTCTTCCCTCCCTCTGCCTCTCTCCTTCTCCCTCCTATTCTCCCTCCCTCCCTCTGACTCTCTCTCCCTTTCTCTCCCTCCATCTTTCTCATTTATACACAGAGCCTTTGTGTGTACAGCAGAGTTCACTGTGGTTTTGGCGGGGCGGGGGGGGGGTAGCAAGGGGATTTACTCAGGACACCATGAATACCTGTCAATTAAATTAGATACCTGGGGACACTCTCTCACTTGGCTTCTTTTCTGGCTTCCACATTCCGTTAAAGTTCTCTTCATTTCTGCGATAAGCTTTCCCTGGCACTGACTGTTTTACCCCCTACTAAACCGTTAACTTTGGTATCTTGCTTTTGTATAAGCCCCTTTTCAAGGTATCACCTAAAGCAGACAATTTCCTCCTTTAGAGAAATTCGGAAGCCAGCTGTTAAGATAATCATTTATTTCAACAGCCACATGAAATACTCAGAAATCTATACTTTGTTGTGCTGTGTGTATGAACTGTTCAAGAAAAAAAATGCAATAACTAAAAGTTCGGATGAGACCCAGGCACTCTTTTTTGAGCCAGTTTCCCACACCCATTTGGTATCCCACAGACTATGTGCCTGGTGCACAGTAGGCCCTCAATAAATGTTTGATGGATTTAATTTAATGTACTACAACTATATAAGCACCACAGTGACTACGGAGCACACGTCTGACAGCTCAATGCTCAAGAAAGGCAGTTAGTTTACTAGTGGCAATTTGCCACCAGCAGCACTCACGTGTAGATGGCTTCCCATGCTGTTCCTTGAGTTCATCATTAGAGAGTATCCCGAGGTATCTTTTGAAGTGAGCACAGGGAGAACGCAGTCCCAGGGTCTAAGATTTCACACTTAAAGGCACAATGCATGGATTGTCTCAAAGAAAACAGGTAACAGGAACGATCAAGCCAGCAATGGCTGGGTTCACCTATTACTCAGGTCGTAACACGTTGCCACAAAGGTGACTTAATGTCCTCATTGCCCTTGAACTGCTAGTTTTCTTTGATTCCTACTTGACCTCGTAGGATTGCCTTGGCTTTTGAAATGTGTTTCTAGTTTACACTGAATGGAGGAGACACTCCAGCTAGAAGCATTAACTCCAGCCAGGCCACAGCCAGCCCAGGCTCTAAGTTATCATGTGCCACATTAGTTTGTCTTTGTATCAGCTGCCTCCCACCTGCAGGGTACTTACTCTGTTCTCCGTTCTCTGTACTTCTCTGCTCTCTCTACTCCAAAGCTATTCAGCATCAGCATTTCTCATTGAAGTGTGGCTTTCTGGGAGCTGATGTGGCCACCTTTTCAATGCTTTGGGATCTAACACAAAGTTTGGGGAATGGTTTTATTTGCTTAGTAAATAATTACTCATCAAACTATTATCTCCTCATTCTAAAGCAAGTAACTCTTAGAAGGGGACAGGAAAGCTACGATATTCATTAGAAAATAGAGCATTTGGATATCTACTTAGTGGCTGTTGCATAAAAGACTACTTACTATTTTGCCGTCTACCCCAGTCTAACATCTAAATTAGAATTTGTACTATGCTGTTTAGCACATGAACTGCCCACTTCACCACAGCAAAGTGATTTTTCTCTAACTTTAGAATTTATGAATGGTAAACTTGGTGGTTCAATCCACCTAATCTGTTCTCGGCCTCTGAGTTCTTCGTTCTTTCTCATGGAAAAGGAAACTGGAAGCACAAAAAACAAGAAGGTTGTCCAAATTGTACTTGTAAGTAAAAATGGTTTCCATTTGCCCTGCATAAATAGCACACTTCCATCTTGCTTTTCCCATTGATCGATCTGACTAAACAATACTGTAAGGGAGCTAATGAGGTCTTCCAGATCCACCCTCCTCCTTACTACATGGATTAGTTGAAATCCTTTTGGAAGGAAGAATTGACCATGTATTTCTTACCCGTCATTGATATGTACTTACACGTATTTCTTTTATTCTTTGAGTTACAATCTAATGCTGTTGTTTATTTTGTTGATGGAACTGGAACCATTTGCAAACTCGTTGCATTATCTCCGTGTCTTTTTTTTTTTCAAGACAGGGTTTCTCTGTTGTAACTCTGGCTGTCACAGAGATCCGCCTGCCTCTGCCTCCTGAGTGTTGGGATTAAAGGCGTGTGCCACCACTGCCAGGCCATCTGTGTCTTTTTTTTTAATTATTTGATTTGTGTCATCACAAGATGCTATAGACATTGTTCTCTAGTTTCTCCTCTATTTACTTGTTTAGTGGGTAAATTTAATTTTCTTAAATAAATGGTCTTTTGTCCATTTGAAAGATAGTTCTTAAGCATCTGCTGAACAACAGAGATATAATGATGGTTGGGACAGCCCCAGCCCTTCACTTCCTGTATCCAATGTGTACAACATAAGCAAGCAGAATACCCTGAGAAAATGTAGAGATGACAGTGTGGGTATGAACAACTGCTGCTTTGCACACTTCGGCAAAAAAGGAAAATAACTCCAGCATATGTTTGAGGTCCTTATTAATCACATTGAGGAAACACTATATTATCATCCAAGGAAAACCGCTACCTCCATTCTTTCCTCCATTACCATCTCCCAGGGATTTATTACCCATTGAGAGAATTGTTTGCTAAGCAAATAAGTGCTAAACTTATGAAGACTATAATTCAGGTGGTGACTCCTTAGAGAATAGCATTATTTTATGAGGTCTACTTAATGTTTCCCTGGGCTATGCTGACTTTCATTATTCAAGGGAACTGGGAAATGTCTCGGGGAAGAGCAATAATTGGTTGTATCTATTCATGTTTCTGTATAATCACTATGCTGGATCCATGTAGACAAAGTTCAGTGTTTATATATTTCAAACAGGACAGATCCAAAATTAAGTGTGTAACAGGGAAGGTTAACTTGCCTTCAAGAGTACAACAAAATTACTCACCACTGAAGAGAAATCCACAGCAGGAGTTAACATAAGAAGAAGCAAGCAATCAGATAACCTATGGATTCTTTCCATGGGCCTAGAACAAGCCATTTTCTTCTTCCTGCTCCCTCCTTTTCCTCTCCTTTCCCTCCTCCCCTTCTCCCCCCTTCCTCCTTCTTTCCTTTTATTTTCTAAGACATGGTCTTTGTAGCTAGCCTCAAATGCAACAAGCTTTCTCCCTGGCCTCCTAAATGCTATGGTTACAGCTGTGAGCCTCCACCACCAGGCTACAAAATAGTCCTTGTATAGGACAGTATTTAGACATTAAATGTAAGATATTTCCACACCACTGCCAAATTAGTCTACATGGTGAGAAACAAATTAAAATATGACTTGTAATGCTACTGTTAAACATACTTAGTTATCCGGTACTTTAATATCAGTTTTAAATTGCATGTAGTACACCTAAGGTTAGTAGTAGAGAATGACGTGGCAATTTATAAAACAAAGCCTTGCCTGCTCTTGAGTGTGGGTAATATTTCTTAGGAAGACAACAACCCAGTTCAATAAAGTAATTATTTTACCCTAAGGAAACAATATTCTGAAGTCCATGAAGTTTCCTCTATTTGCTGAAGCAGACTTGCTTGAGGAGAAACCTCTCTTGAACAAATAAACTATTATCCAACAGAACCTACATTATTTCTAAAGATGTGGATCTGAGCTCAGGCTAGTCAAACACCTACCCGTGTAGCCGAGGCTGAGGCCTCATCCATACCAATATCATCTGTAATGTTAAGAAGATAATCCCTTTGCTTACCAAAATTCAAGGACCACTGAAATATAAGCAAATGCTGTTGACTTTTGCCTTCAACTAAGATATGAGTATACAGACAAATATGGTGTTGAAAAATGGTACGAATAATTTAAATTATTTTTCATCTACAAAATTGTAATAACAGTTGATTCTGAAAGCACAGGTACCTGGCAGTAGACTAATCCCCCTACTCTACACAGTACAGTCTTGGACAAAGCATGGGAGACCACTACTCTCACACAGCAGACGATGCCACAGAATGGAGTCCAGGAGAGATAACAAGAATAAATCCTTATGTTGGATTTTTGGAGATAGTTTCTAGAACAAAAAAATCCATGAAATAGAGACATGACCGAGAGCAGCTGTCTCACATGCGTGTGTTCATTCTGTGGAGCTGACTGGAGTTGCGACCTGGTGCTGGCATTGGAAACCGTTGCAAGATCAGGGCCTCAGATCATGGTGTGGGATCTCTGTCAGGTCCTTGTCCAAAAGCAGAGCAGTGTGCGTACACAAGACTGAGAAGACAGCTTTGGGAGACTGAGAAATGAAGGAAGATGACAAAGGCTGAAAAGAATTTACATATATTGGTTGAGCTGGAAAAGTCTTCACTTCCTCGGTTGTTATAGATGCTCAGGGTTCCACTGTTGATTGAGTCTGGTGCTGGCCAGGATGATGATTCCCTCTGCTGAGGTCTGGCAGGGTTTCCACATATGGAAATGTCACCTCTTCTCTCTTGGTGAAACCACACAGCAGACTAACTACAACAAATGGTGCATCAGCATGGGGCAGGACATCACACCAGCTAACATCCAACGTGGAGACAAGGAAGAAGAGAAAGAAACTCCAGACCTTGCAGAGTCCAGTGAAGTATGCTCAGGGCAGCTTCTAGAGGACAGAGATTATATGTATGCAAAAATAATGAGTAGAAGGCTCCTGAAGGAAGAGGAGAGAGAAAGGGAAATAAGTCTCTATGAAGAGAAAATTGTGAAAATTAGGTGAGAAAGAGGGCTCAAAAGTGAGAGCCAGAGAATAGAGGCCTTTAGAGAAAGACATTTCATGGTGACAACAGAGAGTTCAACTGGGAGCCAGAAAGAAGCAAGGTTTCCACAGATTTTCCTGATCATGGAGCTAATGCTCCCTCCTGCTGCTGACAGTAGCCAGGGAACAGGAAACATAAACCAGAGTATACTATTCTATAAACTGAGTTTGTTGATAACTTTTTGTGTGTGTGAGCCCAAGTGAGTCTTGTGTTTGAGGTCTATGAAGAAGGATATATGTTTCCCCATAATGGTGGTGAGAAAGAACGCCAAACTGACAGAATGTTTCAACCAGAAATTCTTCCCATTAGCCCCAAATCCCTGCTGTTGTGGAAACCAAGGCTTGGAGAAAAAAAAAAAAGCCACTTAGTTAAACTGAACAATTTTGTTGCTGTTGTGTTGTTGTGTTGTTTTCCTGCAAAACTGACTAAGAGAAAGACAAGCAGTACAGATACAGGTGACAGTGATGAGAACTCCATCCCATGAGGGAACCTTCCTGTAGACAAGGTGACTAGTTATTTTTCCAGCACACCAGACTCTATCTTAAAACCTGGAAAGTGTTTCCTCAGGGTCAGCACATAGACTGTCTTCCAGAATTAGCTGAGCTTGTATCTCCTGCTGGCAGCCTAACTTGATACTGTAAGAGTTAACCAGGTGGTGTTGGTTTTGAAGGCATAAAGGGGTTATGGAGAGCATCTGAGGCATGGTAGTATGAGAGGCTAGGAGAAGCCATTGGTGAGGATGCAGCCTCAGTGGCAGTTGAAGGCCCAGATTGAAGGGGGCATGCAAAGAAGTTGAGGCTTGGCACCAGGAAGAGAGCCCTGGAGAGGCTATTGATGAAAGTGCAGCCTAGTTGCAGCAAGGGACCCCAGCAGTTTTTGAGATGCCAGTACCATGAGATGACCACCAAGAACAGCAGCAGCAGTGGTATGAGCCAGCAAGATCCTAGAAGACAAACTGTATGTGCTATAGAGGACAGAGTCAGAGAAGTGATCCAAGCCCTTTGGAGGAGCCCAGAAGATCGTGTGTGAATTCCAGGTAATTGGATATTGATAATGTTTTTCTGCTGTCCAAAGACATTGTGAAAAGCTTGATAGATGTTTGGTTTCATTTGGTCATATGCATTAGTAACCCTCATGATTGTTTCTCTTTTAATAGTTTTGCTAGTGTAGTGTTAAATTGTATTGTAAAGGTAAAACATTTTTTTATGCAGAAAAGGGGAATTGTTGTGGAAGTTTATTTTTAGTTGTGTTTAAAATAATTGGTTTTGTGCACTGTTGGAAAAAGGAATGCATAGGCCTTGGTGCTTTGTGTTGTCTGCAGATGTTGGATTTCTGTGGGGGGATATTTGATTACTTATGATCTGCACCTGAGGAGTTCTGAATCAATAAAAATACCTGAGTTCAGATGCTCAAGGTTCCACTGTTGATTGAGTCTGGTGCTGGCCAGGATGATGATTCCCTCTGCTGAGGTCTGGCAGGGTTTCCACCTCTGAGAATGCCGACTTTTCTCTCTTGGTGAGATGACACAGCAACCTAACTATAATACTCGATTCCTAGAACATCCAGAAACCCTTAGAAAGATAGTAAGAAGCCTGACTGAATAAGGGAGGTTTTCAAGTACTCTAGCTACTACCCAGATAAAACTTAAAATTATTTCTTAAAGAGGTAACAGTCAGCTGGATGTGGTGACACATGCCTTTAATCCCAGCACTCAGGAGGCAGAGGCAGGCAGACCTCTGTGAGTTTGAGGCCAGGATGATCTACAAAGTGAGTTCCAGGACAACCAGGGTTACACAGAGAAACCCTGTCTCATAGGTAGATAGAGAGATAGATAGCTAGATAGCTAGATAGACAGACAGACAAATAGATAGATAATAAAGAAATAGCAGTCCAGACTCTTTCAATATATTATCTTCAATTTGTAGCATATAATAAAAATAATGTAGACTTGTAAAGTGGCCCACAGTCAGGAGACAAAGAAGTCAAGAGGGCACAAGCCATAAAGAAGATGATACTGACGTTAGCACACAGGATGTCAAAAATAGCTGAGCACAAGGGAACTGGAGAGATGGTTCAGCAGTTAAGAGTGCTTACTGATCCTGTAGGGGACTGGAGTTCAGTTCTTAGCACCCAAATCAGGAAGTTCCCAACCACTTATATACAACTCCAGCTCCAGTGGCTCTGCCACCCTCCTCTGGCCTCCACAGTATGCATGCGCACTAAGGCACACAGTGGTCAGTCTTGAAACTATATACATCCAAATAACAAAAGCAGACTCACTCAGCAGATTGCAATTATAATACATATTTGTACACACACACACACACACACACACACACACACCAAAATATAACCAAATTAAAAAGAAGCTATCAACTTGAGAGTAGGAGAGGCATGGGTGAGTTTTAAGGGAGGGTAATAAGTAAGGGGTAGAGGGAGGAAAGGGAGCAGGGAGTCATTTAACTATTTCAATTTTAAAAAATAAAAAAACAAAAGTAAAACACATACAAGAATTTAAAGAAAAGGATAGCTATTGCTTGAACAGATGGAGAATCTAAACAAAAAGTAGGAACTATTTTTGAAATAGACAAATATAAATTCT
The DNA here is from genome assembly GCA_026225945.1 of Cricetomys ansorgei. Taxonomy (NCBI): domain Eukaryota; kingdom Metazoa; phylum Chordata; class Mammalia; order Rodentia; family Nesomyidae; genus Cricetomys; species Cricetomys ansorgei. Next base: position 6,709,903 of record JAMJFZ010004023.1, read on the forward strand.
GTAATTAAGAATTAAATTTGAAATGTAAAAGTCACTGGGGAGGGGTTCTGGGGATGGGAGGGAGACAGGAAAGGCCCAGGGCAAGGGCAAGCAGAACGCACCGTATACACATACAAAACCATCACAGAACAAGTTCATTATTCAAAATCTCATCAAGAGAACTTAAAACAACTTACATTATACAGAATAGAGCGTAAATGAACTAGAAATCAAAATGATAGGAATTATACTGAGGAGGTCTGTTTTTAATTAACAGAGCCATTATTTTTTATTAGATTTAGGAAAACCAGGTGAACTAACATGTGAAATTGAAATATCTGAAAGACAAGAGGAAAAGAAAGAGACAGGAAAGTGATCTGGAGAAAGGATGGTCAGAAATCACAGATTATCTTGTATAGAATCTATTGCGTGTGCTCAAGTTGAAATCAATGGCCATCACAAGACATGTAGAAACGAAGAGGGCAATGGCTGATGATCTGATGTCTTACGGACTGAAGTGGAAGGCACAGAGTCTGGCATCATAAGCCTCTTGTGTGCACAGCTCTGTGGCAGTAAATGAGCATGCTCTGTTGGGCAGCCATCACAACTATTAGTTCCCAAAGCTCTTGGATCTTCCATGAGTTAATTTCTACCCATTAAACACGATACTCCTCGTCCCCTCCTTTCCACACGCCTGGGCAGTTGTCATGCTGTTTGTTTCTATGAATTTTACCTCTCTACCATTTCATAGAACTACAAACATACAGTATTTGACTTTCATGATGGGCATTTTTTCACTTAAATTAATATCCTCCAGGTTTAGCCAAGAGTTTCCTCCATTCCCAAAGGATGGACAATAGACTGTCACATAGGCTTGCCATATTTCGATTAAAGATTTATTTTATGTTCACATATGTTTTTCCTATATGTGTCTCTGTGTATTACTTGCAAACCTGGTGCCCTAGGAGGCCAGAACAGAGTGACAGATTCCCAGGGAGTGAAGTTACAGACAGTTGTGAGCTGCCATGGGGGTTCTTGGGATCAAACTAGGGCCCTCTAGAGGAGAAGTCATAGCTCCTAACTGCTGAGACATCGCTTCAGCTTCCTACCCCATAAAACACATTTTGTTTATTCATTCATCTGGCTGTGAACATGTACACCTTTGGGCTACAGTGAGTAATGTTTCCATGAATATTCATGTGCAAATAGCTCTTCAAGTTCCTACTTTTTTGGCTTTTGAATTTACATCTAGACATGAACATTTACATTTTTTAATGAAAGGTACCACAGTGTTCCTAATTATGAGGATTTCACTGGGAATACAGCTCAGTTGTAGGATGCTTGCCTCACGTGCATAAGGCCCTAGGTTCAATCTGCAACACAGCAAAGGTAAAAGCAAGTAAGAGGATTTCAAAAAGTTTGAAACAAATGGTGGCAGGATGAGATAGATAAACCCCAAACCGTCTTTAGAATTGATACAACTGAGCAAAAGTTTAATAAAGAAATAGAATGTTTTAATAAAATCATCAGACAACTTGGTCTAACTGATTTCTATCCCAACATATGTAAAATAAGCATTATTTTTAATTACACACTGAGATACACTATATGGTATTCTGTTTCGGGTAGAACCTGAAATGTTCCCTACAGGCTCATGTTTTGAAAGCTTGGTGGTGGTGCTATTTAGGGATCCTGTGAGACCTTTGAGAGGTAGGGCCTAGCTGTGGTCACTAGGAGTGGGCCTTTGATGGGTATACCAAGCCCCTGGTTCCTGCCTTGCTCTTTCCTGATCTGTGCTGATGTGAACAGCCTCTTCAGATACTTCTACCCCATGATCTGAGCTGCCACGCCATTCCTCTCTCACCATGATGAACCCAAACTCCAAAATGCATCATTCCCCAAGTCTCATCTATTGCATGGTAATGCAAAAACAAACATACCATAAAAATGTCTCAGCAGATCTCAGAAAACTGAAACTATGTGTGGGATAGTTTCTGAACACCACAGAAACAAATTAGAAATAAATAACAGAGTGTTAAAAATCAAGTATTTGGAAATTAAGCAACACAGTCTTATATAATCCTTAAGTCAAAGAAGAAATCACAAAATTTAAATCATTGTGAACTTAATGAATATGAAAACATACTAAAAATGTGTAGAGTACATCTAAATGAATGCTTAGCAGTGAAAGAATTTGAGTTGAAATTCTTATATTTAAAGAACAGCTTTAATACTGATTAGCCTGGTGTCCTGAGTTCAGTCTGCAGACTCCATACAAAGCTGGAAGAATGGAACACAGCGTGCACAAGTGTCCTTTATCGTCAATTATCCACAGAGGTTGTGCGAGCAGGATGGCAGTTCCATGCTTGTGGGGGTGCAGACTGGCACTGCTGAAGTTTCTTAATGTTTTTCAAAAAATAACAGTTTTATTGTTGAAAACCCAAATAGTAAAATATGTGTCCCTTCTCATAGGTAAGCTCCCTTCCTATACCATGTGGTCCTCTTTCATATCAGTAACTCATGCCTGACACACACATCATCATTATTATTATTACACACATTATTATTATTATTATTATTATTATTATTATTATTATTATTACTTGTGTTATATAATATAATATAATTTAACCTGATCGCCTAAACCCTACCATTTGAATAATAAAATTAAAAAACAGATATCACTGAAATAGAAAATAAGCAAACTATAAATCACAGTCGAGCCAAAAACTCCCTAAAAAGGTAAAGTCTGAGGGGCTCCCTTGGGTGGGTTGGAGCCCTTTGTAGCGCTAGCATGGAGACTCAAGTTCAGATCCTCACCTAAAATCGAGAGCCGAGTATATTTATTTACACGTGCCTACAGCTCAGAGTTGTTGGAGGGGCAGTAACAGGAGGGTCACTCAGGGTTGGTGGCTACCAGCTTATCACACTCACTTTAAGTGGGATATCCTGCCTCAAGGAAATATGTTGTATTGTGATAATCTGACACTCAAAGTCTTCCTCTGTCCTCTGTACAATTATGTCCACAAGCATGTGTGACAGCACACAAATGTGTTCACACACCACACACACCAGCACACATAAGCACGAGCACAAACTTATGATTGCTAACTTTGTGAAACAGCCAAGAGATAGATAAGAAAAAAAAATGAGAGAAAAAATAAATCACCAAGTTTGCAATAAAAGAGAAATTAATATTAAAGGCACTATGGAGGTAGCATTAACAAACAATGATCCACAGGCTTAATCTGATTACTATTTTTGTACAGCTTACAATCTAAGAATAGTCTTATACTTTAAAAGGATCACAGAAAAAAATAGCACTTTGTGATGCGTGAAAACTTCATGAAATTTAAAAACTAGGGTCCACACACAGTTTTAATAGCACACAGCCACATTTACTCTCTTCTGTATCATCGCTGGTCTCTTGCTCATACAGTGGTGCTGAGTGTCTGTAACAGAGACTATGTTTACAAGGACCAAAGATCGGCCATCTGGTCTTTTCCAGAAACGCACACACAAAGGCACACATACACAGACACACACCTTTACAAATCTCTACCTAAAGAGAAGAATTTCGTGCAGTTCGCGTACGCGGCTAAGAATACCGTAGGAGGAGCTAGGGAGATGGCTCAGTGGTTAAAAGCACTTGTTGCTTTTCTAGTGACCAAGCTGGGTCCCAGCACCCACATGGCATCTAACAACCATCTGCAACTCCAGTTCCAGAGCTTTCAACATCCTCTTCCGGCTTCCACAGGCACCGTCTGCACATGATACATAGGCATACATGCAGAGAAACTCGCATACATATAAATAAAAATTTTAAAAAATAAAATAAGAAATAAAAAAAGAAATCACTAAAAGCTTCATGTCAGCTAATAAATTTAAAAATTGGGCTCAATTCTTAGGTTGGGTGTGACTATGCACATGTGTAATCCCATCATTTGGAAGGTAGAAGCAGGGGAATCAGGAGTTCAAAGTCATGCCAACCTTGGCCACAGAGTGAGTTGGGAGGTCAGCCTGTGCTCCATGAGATCAGAGAGAGAGACAGAGATAGAGACAGAAACAGAGGAAAGATTGGTTTCGTGATGAAATAAATGCATTGATTGGAAAACACAATTTAGCAAACGTGACTAACACAAAAATACATGAATATGAGTCAGATTTTTATTTGTAATTTAAAACTTTCCCCTAGAAAACTCTAAGCATTTTAATCCACTGAATTCAATTACAGAAAAACTACAGACCTAAAGATGAAGGCACTATAAGAAAAGAAAAATCAGAGGACAGTTTGAGGTTGGAAAGGTTTCTAAGCAGAACACTGAAAAGCAGCAACCATGAGGGACAATGCAGATAAGGTAGACTATTCAAATCGAAATGTCTGTTCATCAGAAGTTTCCATTAGGAGAGGGAAAAGGCGGTCCGCAGATAGGAGAAGATATCTGCAGCACACATCACTGGCAAACATTGATATCTAAAGTACAAAAGGAGCCAGAAATTAATATGGAGATATTTTTCTTACAAATGAGCAAAAGCATTGAACAGCCACGCACACAAAAGGAAAAGCCGATAAACATGAAAATTGCTCACCGCCATCATCTGGGAACACAAATTAAATCCATGGTGGCAAACACCTGCCTTTTGCAATTTAGCATCGCCTCCTGTCCTTCTGGGAGTACCAAATTTTCTCTCTAGCCAAATCTCCTTTTGAAAACTACCTCTTAGCTATTGCCAGCCGTGGAGCTTGGCTCAGCCCGAGTTCTAAGAAGGGAAGGTGACTGACCCAGGCTGCTGAACGTATCTCATGTCCCATGGCTGCAGAGTTAGCTATGAACTTGAAGTGTCAGATGCATCGAAACGTGAACAGATGCCACTGCAGCTCCAAGTAAAGAAGCTCTTCTCCTTTCAACTAGAAACTGCAGAAGGGCCTTTTTCTTTGGTTCCTCCTATTATGAAAAGTGACACCCTGTGATCTAGAACTACGTGTCAAGAGACACCAAATTAGAACGGACAGCAGAGAGAACAATTTTCCTTGGCACCCCTATTGAGCGGGTGTGCGAAATCTCACCTGAAGCCAATTCCACCACTAATACATTCAGCTGTGTTAGCCAGTAATTTTTTTTCACAGGGAGAGCCTTTGAGTTAGATTTTCCATGACTTCAAATGCTATCTTCCCCAGGAAGGTGGCTGAGCCAGTAAGGGATTTTACCACCCCTGCAAAGAGAGAATCAACTTCTGAGAATTTCACTCATCACCACATGCATGCCATGGTACACATATGGCTAGATGGACAGAAAGAAAGGCACACGCGCGCACACACACACAGACACACACACACACACGCACACACTAAATAAATGTTTTTAATTAAATGCTGTTTAATTAATTAAATGTTTTTTAATTAAATTAAATTAAATTGATGGGTTTATTGGCATACATTAGTGTCTTCTAATATGCCAGAGAACTTGGTAGGTACTCTTTCTTCATGACATCTGAACTTAAAAATATCATGAAATGTATAGAGGAAGGGCGCCTTTAGAATAGCTACCAGGTGTTTTTTTGTTGTAGTAGCTAAAGATAAACAGCTCACCCTTTGCTGTTTAGTTTGATCGTCTAATAAAATGCTACTGGTTTATTTTTAAAGACCCTGCAAGAGGTGTTATGTAATCAAGTAATCCCAGTCAAGATGGGGCCCCATGCTAAGCTCTCTCCTGTGGGGTAATCTGACAAGTTGTGAGATCTGTGTGAAATCTCTTTCCAAGGATAAGCTTCCCACAGCATAAAAATACTGAAGAAATTCCAGTTTCTTTGGATGCATTGCTTCAGTCATCTGATAGCCAAAACAAAGGGTGTGGGTGCTCTTTATCGTCAATTCTCCCCATACATCATACAAGCAGGATTGCGGTTCCGTGCTGGAGGGTGGGGGGTGGGGGAGAGTGGAGCGGACTAGAACTGCTGAAGTGTTTTTAATGTTTTTCAATTTTTTCAAAAAATAACTGTTGTATTGTTGAAAACCCAAACAACAAACTATGTATCACTTCTCACAGGTAAGCTCCAGATCTGCCCTTATACCACTAGTCCCCTTTCATATCAATGACTCACGCCTTAGGACCGGCTCTAATGAGCAGGCAGCCTGCCGCATGTGTTATGGTAATGCACTCATCCAATCTCCTGTTGGACATTCAGGCCATTTCCAAATCTTAAATCTTCTATGTTGAACATTTCATGTCTCCTCTTGTCAGAATACCTCCAGTGAATTAATGTCCAGAAAGGAATTTTCAAAGTCAAAAATATACATTTGAAAGCTTTTCACTTTCCTGAATTTTTTTTCCAGATTGGGCTGGGGAGATAGATGGCTCCATAGGTAAAGCACTTGCCTTGTCAAAATGAGGGCCCGAGTTCAGATTGCCAGACATGGGAGCACTTATCCACAGCTCCAACTCTTCTACCCTGAGATGGAGGGCTGAGTCACACTCTGGCTTGTGTGTTCCTCTACTCACAGATATGAACACGTACATGTGCATAGTCATACCTCATACACACTTAGGTTATACAAATTGGCACTTACAGATTCGATCTTGGCATTATATCTTGTAGTTTGGCTAGCCACTCGTTGTCCTAAAACCCCTTCTCCCTCAGCATCTATTATTTCTACAGGTTTCCTTAATTCTTAAGGAAGAATTTAAGCAAAGAGAAGAGGTGAATGATTATAAATCCTTTCTTAACATTCTGACAAACCTATCAGAACCACACACATGCACAAAGGACTATTGCCATATCCCATGTTTTTCTTGAGAAAGTGGAAACATACATTGATGGAACACCTGTCAGTATGAAATGCGTCTCAAATACAATAAATTCCCAATGCATATTTATGAATGAGTGAGTGAGCACATCTAGAATTTACGCCAGACCTATCCTCATCCCAAGGTCGTTATTGTAGACACCTCCTGAGATCTTCCACTGATTCAGACTGAAGCTCACTTCCAAAAATGGACTATGATGTGTATCAGAGAGGATGAGAGGCACACCTATCTAGGGCAAACAGATTCTACCCTGGGCATTTGAAGTGTGAATGTTCCAGGTTCTCTGAGAAAGACTGGATTAGCTCTAGGACTCCGAAAAGGTGGCCAGTGTTGCTGAGCTCCATAGAGATGCCCATTTTATCAGTTCTTAGCCACTGATTGTTTATTGCTTGCAACCAACAAACTGGAAGGCTTATCCCAAGCCTGGGCCGCCATCAGCATAACTTCAGGTGATGTCAAGGTCTTAGAAAAAGAAAATTAATTTCAATCAAGAAGTAGAGACCAGTTGCTAGTGGCAGACTACTGAGAGCAAGGCCCCAGGTGTCTTGCTACCAGACATTCCATAAGAGCATGGGCAAATAATTGATAAATCTCAGACATCTCAGAAGAATGGCTTTCTTTGTTCTTTCCCCATATTCACAAGAGAGACAGTCTGGGGTGCTCTGCATGTGTGGCAAGCTGCAACAGTGGCTGTGTGAATTTTCCTACCAGAAAGCCTAGGGAAGTTAAACTATTGTTTTAAAATCTGCAGGTAGAGCATACCTTCTGGAAACTAATTATGAGAACTGGCTGTCCTTGAATAAACCTGCCGAAAGTAAAAATGCCTTAGGCTAATATTTTTTTAATGTTTTATGACTTTTTTTAATGGCTGCAGGTTTATGAAAAAGGTGATTCAAAGCATGGGAAAAGAAGGAGGGGAATCATTTAGTCTAAAAATAACCTTAGAAATGTATTTCATCTATAAGTTTCCATCTCCATCTTTTCCCTTTGCTACATGCAGCCTCGTCTCTTCCGTCTTCGTCTCTCCAGCTCACCCTGTATCAGCTGCTCCCTGAGTTTGGGTTCCAATTTCTGCTCTCTAGCCTATTCTCTCTCCAATCTATTCTCACAGCTGTTCCAGACCAGTCCTCAAAAATGCTTTTTTTTTTTTTAATCTTGCCCTTGTCCAAAAAGCTACCACAGAGATACCCCAGGGTGCTGTAAGGAATGCCTGAGCATTAGAGCCAAGAACAAGGGCTCTGTTCCCTCTTCTAGCAGCTACCAGCGATCTGAATTTACAGTCCTGCGGCTTAATGATAGAATTCTGAGCCACGCATCATTAAGCAGTTTCAGCACCAGGTGAACACCACAGAGTGAACTTCACGCACCTGCATCCGAGTGCCTTCCACACAATTGAGCTGTATTACAGTATCATGGAACCACTGTGGTATGTTCGGTCTGTCGCTGACCAAAGAGTTCTGAGGTGGAAGAGTATACTGAACCTTAACATCTCAGAGCCTTAGTGGGCATCTGCAAATTAGAGATCATGGATCCCCTGAAAGATACTGCAGATGGATGGTACTTCCTCTGCTTCACTTTCCCTATTAAGTTCTTACAAAGTCATTCAGCATATCCTCTTCCTGTCGTAGCAAAACCCTTCCAACAGCTTGTCTTCACCAAATGAATTCCCTGCCTCTGCCAGGCTCCGTTCTCAGCTTGTCTCATTTGTACCTCTCCTTTGTCCTCAGTATGTGCGGGCTTCTCCTTACCTGCCCACTGTGTCAGCTCCTGCCCATGCTGCTAATCCTTTAAAATCCAGCATAAGTCTGTCCCCCTTGTCCCCACACTCGTCACATGGCTTCACCATGCTCTGACATATGCCATGGACACAAATTCCCAGGCCACAGTCACAGATGTCTAGGAATGGAACTCTCTTCTTGTTTCTGTAGTTAAATGTGATTTCTAAATCAAGGTCCCACTCCAATGAGAGGTGGTAATTCATTCTCCATCAAGTTAGTTTTTCCTTGGTCAGAGAAGGCTTTGCTTGGTCCGTTCTGAATTTTTAATTTCCTCTTCTAAGAACTGTAGCTCACGTGGGGGAGGGGGGATGACGAAGACAGGGACGGAGACTGTGTTTGGGGGCTCCGGTGTTTGGGGGATATCAGAGTGCTCTCTCAGAGTCTGGGTGCCTGGGTGATGTTTGGGTGCCTGCTGGAGGCCCGGGTGCCTTTGGACTGGGGTAGTGAGGCCCAACTTCAGGTCAAACTTCATCATGTTTCGTCTTGGGCTAGCGTGGGCCAGGTGAATGTCCATCATCAGAGCAGCCTGCGATGACCTCGATCCATGCTCCTGCCATACTAGCTGGACTTAATTTTCTTTTATTTGTTATTTTTTTCCCTTTGAGGATGCAGGGGCAGGAGGATGGAACAAGGAGGAATGAGAAGAGGGCATCATCAAGATACATTGTACAAAACTCAAATTATTAATAAAAGTATTATTAAAAAACAAAAAAAAATCAACAAGAATTGTAGCTCACATATTGCAAGATGGCTGGGGGGTAAATGTGCTTGGCACCAAGCCTGATGACCTGAGTGAGATTCCCCAGGCAAAGGTGAGAACAAACCCCTGTAAACTGCCCTCTGACCTCTACACATGCTCTAGCACTTGGCCCACAGAATATATAATACGTAAATAATGTAATTTAAATTTTTAAAAATAAAACAGATTTGTAGCTCAGTTCTAAAACAGCTAACCAAATGCTTGGGCCAGGCTAGTGGACAAAAAGGACCTTGGTGCTCTAAGCGCCCCCCCTTCACTCTCTCTTTCTCTCTCTCTCTCTCTCTCTCTCTCCTGGCCCTACTCAAATGAGTGTCATTATCCCCAATGACATCATTGGTGACTCTCCATTTGTACCTGCTTTGGGTGTTGAGCTTGTAGGAGGGTTCTGACTGCAGACCCTGCGGAATCTTGTCTTCAAGCCTGATGACCTCTGCCAGCTTGTACCCCACTTCTCTGCTGTAATGGAAAGCCCTTCGTGGCTCTCAGACCCCTCTGTCTAGACAGCCCCCACAGCCATCTCCACACTTACACCCTATCTGATCAAACCGACAACTCACAGGATGCCAAACAGGAGAGCAGGTCTCAGCTCTCCTTGCTCCTCAGATCCTCCAGTCTTCATGGTGTGTTCTGGCTCAGAAAACAAAACCCCAAAATACACCACTTTGAACTTCAAACTGGGAGCTGCAACTGCAGGGAGGGGCTTTCTCTGAAGTTCCTCTGCCTACTTGAAAGGATAGATCCTTTAATAGTCAGCGGTGAGAATCTCTTCCTAGAAATCTCATTAGCCAGGGCAAACTGGTGAGTACGGGAAGAAAGAAGGCTGGAGATGACCCTGTACTCAGGATCCACACAGGCCCTGTCCCGGGCCGATTCACTGCCCCTAAAAATACTATTCCTTTAAAAGTGTCTCTATCTCTATTGTTTCTCCCCTATGAAGAAGGTATGGGCATCTCTAAATCTTACTGGATCATTAGGTACTTGTTTTCATCCCTGCGGCAGCAAACGAGCTTGGATGCCTTTCTTCTGTACATTCATCTATTGTCCATTTGCTTCCAGAGATCCTCCTGCCAGGCCTTCAGAGGGTAAGTCCCCTGTGCCCCTGCAGACGAGTCTATTGTCCTCACCCAAGCAGGACTCCAGCTAGGGTGTTGCCCGCACCATTTCTAACTCTGTCACCCTGCTCATCAACTCTCATCTACTCTTCCAGAAATACTCCATTTCTACCATTTAGAAAAACTGGTTCTGACAGGTCTGGAGTCTTACAAATCTACAATCTGAGCCTGAGTCTTTCAGCATCAACCTTGAGACTGAAAAAAAAAAAAAATGGGATTTGCTTTTAACCTACAGGCTCTACTGTGAGTTTTCAAACACTGATTTGGAACACAGAAGCTGCACATTGTCCATCCCTCTCCGGAAGCCATGAGTCAGGGCTGTCCTGGTTGCTACCTGAAATGGATGGATGGGTTACAGTACAGAGGAAACATCAAGAGTAAAAAATAATAAAATGAAATAAACTAAGAACATGAAATGAACGGTTTCAGTACAGTAAAGATGAATCAGAAACAAAAATAATGTTGATTGATGCCAAACATCACCCCTACCACACTGGTCTGGAGACCCCTCTGGCCATCTTCCAGTCTCTCCCCTTGCTCCTCCTGGTCAGCTTATGTAACCTGTTAGTGCTGTGTTTACCATCACTTCTGAGAAGCTTACAGCTCCACCCATTTCCATTCCAGCCCCAGAGTAAGGGAACCGTTCATTCTTGAGTCTGGCAAAATTCTAAAATGACCTCCGATGATTCTCTCCTGTGTATATCTTCCCTGATTTGCACAATATGAGATACCACTAGTGCTACTCTGTTAAATTATGAGGCAAAAAGATTTTCCTCAATGTAATTAAAGTTGCTAATTAGTTTACTTTGAGTTAATCAGAAGAGAAAGTATTCATGCAGACCTGACCTTATCACAGGGGCTTTTTGAAAGTTTTCTTCTCGCTGGTTTCAGAAAAGGAAATGAGAGATATGAAGGATGGTGTAGGCTTGATGTGCCCTCGCTGGGGACGCTGAAAATAAACTTGGGCTTCTGGGAGATGAAAACAAAGACACCAGCATCCAGCAAGAAAACAAAGGCCTCAATCCCACAGTTTCAAGGAAACTGACTCTTCCAGGAACGAGTAAGCTTCAGAAATGAACAGCTAGCCTCATGAGATACTCTCTTGCTGACACCTGCTTTTCCGTCTGGTGAGACTGTGAGCAGAGGACACAGTGATGGCATGCCCTGACTCATAGAAGCTGTGAGATAATAGATGTGTGCTGTTTGAAACCACTAAGTCTGTAGAGATTTGCTAGAACCATAACATCTTGTGATAACCCTGTCACTACTGTATCATGATTGCCTTACATTTTCTATTTCCAAGAAAGAAGGAAAGAAAGAAAGAAAGGAAGGAAGGAAGGAAGGAAGGAAGGAAGGAAGGAAGGAAGGAAGGAAGGGGAGGAAGGAAGAAAAAAAGGAACTATACCTGGTCCATATTTGTATTAAACTATTACTTGAGTTAGATACATTAAGCATGCTACGTTGAGATATTTTTATAAAACATAACAGTGACTAGCATTATGGTTTAGATGTTATTGTTACTGTGGCCGAGAGCTGTTAAGCAGTTGCCCAGCTAATGCATTAAGACAAGAAGTGCTGACAAGTGTCTGAATGGATGAATTCATCTTAGTGAATCCCCATTGCATTCTCAGTCAATATCACGACATGCATCTGATTCAGAAAGCAGAGGTCAGGGGGAGCAAAACGGAGGGAAAGACATAGTGAAATGAGAAAGGACAGTGTGTGAAGAACATTCAACAGGTCCATTTGGCTAACAAAAGTAGATTTCTCTAAAGGATAAATGGAAGGTTGAATTGGAAAGGTTTTGGTCATATTATAGAAGACGCTGAATGCCACACTCTTAAGATTATATGTTCTCCTTTAGGAAATGGGGAGCGGTGGTGACATTGCAAGAAAGATTGGCATAGTCAACGTGTTTCTGGGCAGATATATGCCAATCGTCTTCAGGATGCTCTGGACAAGGCAGATTTTGTAGAAAGGGACGCCAGTTAAGAAGGCTGCAAGATATTGGAGCCCACACTACTACAGTGGAACAGTTAAGAGACAGCAGTGATGTAAACAGAAACTGGTGAGGGAGACATTAGTACAGAAGGAACAGAGGCCCCATCTTGCCTTTGACAACAACGGTCGAAACCTTGCAACTTGCTCTGCAGACATGTACTGAGCATCCCCTTCAGAGCATCTCTCAAGAGTTCCTCCTCTTAGACGGAAAGTGACTTCTAGGCAGTCTGATACAATTGACAAGCCTCAAAAATGTGAATCAGCATTATCAGAAGGTCCTCTTGCAGATGTGGATTTGTAAAGACAGTTAACACCATTGTTTTTCAGCTTTTCCACTTTCAAAGTGAATTGGAATTAATTAAATATGAATAGGACTGGTCTTCTCCAGGAACCATGTCCTTTCGATAGAGAAAAGGAAAAATAAAAAAGGATGAACTTGGTTGCTACTGGCAGTGTTTACTACATGTGGGAAAGCCCCTAGAAATCCCATTGCCTGCACCCCTGGGCTAGAATTCCCTCAAGGAAAAAAATCTACACAAGCTTCAGCTGGATCCTCCCAGAAATGTGAGCTCTGCAATTCTGAGTGAGGATTCTGGTGACGGAGCAATCCTTTCTCCTGCCTAGGTAGCCTCAGCCACACAAAGGTGCACAGGCACTGCCTTACACGTCCCCTTTGGAACCTGAACCAAAGCGCATCTGTCGGCCTGTATTCTACACCTGACTCCATCTGCAGCCTCGGTCTCATGCGTTCTGCAATAACTTCAATGGGGCCTTCACTTAGAAAATGAAGGCCAGCTTAATGCCTTCCCATCCTCAACTCAGTGTGCCAAGTGCTTGCAGTGGAATAATCAATCACCTCTCTCACCTCCATTCTGTCCTTCCTTCACTCTAATGGTAGACCTTCAGCTCCTTCAACTTCCCCCTTTCTGACTATCCATCACCCCTCAGCCAGAGCCTTGCCCGCAGAAGAGCAACTGGCCCCCTGATCCTCCACACTTCAGCCGTCTGGCATGCAACTCCCTGAACACCAGCAGTCCTCACATCTGAAACAGACCCTGGACCTCACTAAGACGCACAAGCCACTGAACCTCTCAGACCCCCAGTTTCTCCCAAACTGGGCTTCACATCCTGTTTACCAGCCTACACATTGTGGTCATTATTTAAATAACAGTTGGGATATTTTGATAAATATCTTCCCACTGAACCCAACCCAGTAAGTCCCAAATTTGGATTCAATTTGGATTCAAATTTGGTCCTTCTGTTGGAAAAAGAAAAGAAAAAGGAATAAGAGATGGAGAGAGAGTTCACTCAGTAAGGTGCTTGCTTCTCAAGAATGAAGATCTGAGTCTGATCCCCAGAGTCTACATATAAAGCCAAACATGATGGCATGTACTTATATAGTCCTAGCACTGTGGAAGTAGAGAAAGGGCGACTGTTGAGGGGTCACTAGCCTGCCAGTCTAGCCTAATTTGGGAGATGCTAGCCAATAAGAGACTCTGGCTCAAAGGAAGTGGGTAGTATTTCCAAAGATGACACCCAAGGTTGTCCTCTGGCCACATGCAAACACACACCACCATAAACACACACATGCACATACAAACACATTAAAGAAAAAAAAGGACAATCAAGGGGCTAGAAGATGGGTGGCTCAGTGGTTAAGAGCATTTGCTGATCTTGTAAAGGACCCTGGTTCAGTTCCCAGTTATCCATGTGGTGGGGCTCACAACCGTCTTTACAGAAAATGTGTTATAAAAAATTATGGTAGCCTCTTCTGACCTCCATGGGGTGCATAGACATGCGTGCAGCCCAAACACCCATAAGCATAAAATAAAATCATGTGCATATGTTTTATAAGAGAGAGAGAATCATACTAACCAAGGAAGAGTGCTTGGCCTGCTAGGTAGTAGTTTTAACTTTCATAACCCCTTCCCACTTTCAGGTCCCACAATATATAAATGTATACAGTTACAATTTCTACTGGTCTGTCTCTTAACTAGCCTTTCAGTCTGTATGGAAGAAACTGGCTTTCGCTCTGTATCCTCAGAGCTTCCCGTAACCTTGGTCAGAATAGGCATCTAACACACTTTGACTGATAGGACCTTAACCTGCCTTTGCAGGCCGTTGATGAAGTATTGCCTTAGATATTCCTTTGGTCCTGGGATTCTTTCCTCCAATCTTGAACTCTACATTCAGAAATGGTCTTGCTCAGTGGCAGCAATATCATCACAATGCTTAGGTTTTCAAGGACACTCCTGCCAGTCGGCATTTCTGTCCACAGAATGGTTGCAAGGATCAAATGAGGTATCCATGAGGATGGAAGTCTGCACTCTTTACATAAGCGTGTGCTATTTTCTACCCTAACATATGCCCCACAAACGCAGAGTATCAGAACCAAACGGTCTGGCAATGATTCTCGCCTTACATGCTTCTGTCTGATACAAGCATTAAGGTTTTAACCACAGAAGCTAGAGTATATATTAAGTTGTCTGTTGAGAAATAAACTACATGAAGTTTAAAAGTTAGTTAGAGGAGAGAAAATGGGAAATGAACAAATCCACGATTTCAAACTTCATTCCCTAAGAGATACTGTAGTCTTCACGACATGAAGCAAACGCACAGGACTCAACTTGCAGTCAAAAGACCTGGGCTTCTGCGCTAGCTGGGACTCTGGGTAACCCACTTGATCTCTCTGAATGTCAAATCATGGGGCGATCCCTAGAGTTTGAGGCCAGAGGAAAATAAGAAGTAGTGACTGTTTTGTAACTAAAGGTTTGGAAACATTTTGACATTTTAATAAAACATACAGCCACACTGCA
The DNA here is from genome assembly GCA_026225945.1 of Cricetomys ansorgei. Classification (NCBI taxonomy): domain Eukaryota; kingdom Metazoa; phylum Chordata; class Mammalia; order Rodentia; family Nesomyidae; genus Cricetomys; species Cricetomys ansorgei. Next base: position 6,725,155 of record JAMJFZ010004023.1, read on the forward strand.
CTGCTGCTATCATTTCTGCTTGAGCTCTGCCTCATCTCAGAGTGGGGGGTTGGAAGAGGGGGGCTGAATGAGTTTTCAGACTCCTGAGACTCTCTCTGGCAGAAAATATGAACTCCTGGATACTTGGTTGGGTTGGAGGATTAAAGCAGATAATATCCATATAAGGAAGCTATAGCATGCCTAAGACAGAATGGGTATTTGCTAAATGGACCCTGTTAATTTTGACTGCCAACTTGATGGATTCTAGAACCACCTAGGAGTCAGACCTAGGAAGGGCTGTGAGGGAGTTTCTAGATTAGGTTGATTGAAATAGGAAGACCGACTCTAAATGTGGGCAGCACCATTCCACGGACTAGGTGCCTACCTGAATAAAGAGGAAAGTGAGCTGAGTGCCACCTCTCCTTTCTCTCCCTCTCTCTTCCACACCATGACCGACTACACCCTCAGGCCCAAATGAACCCCTTAAGCTTCCTTTGTCAGGTATTTCACCACAGCAATGACAGAAGTCACTAGTAGCTCAGCTGACTGAGGCATGAAAAGACTCATCTTGGCCCAGCCTTCCTTCTCACAAAGCTTTTAGAGCGCATGATTGAAGTGCTAGACATGAGAACTATTTAACTGTCAGTGGTGCGGTATATGGGGTCTGCTTATGTTGAGAAGCCTGCTGGTAACATCAGTGGCTATTCCTGCAGAATGTCTCCATTTCACCCTAGCCCCCAAACTTTCAAAAGGCAGACGATGCTGTCCAGGTCAGGGATCTAAGCCTCCAGGTGCCGTTGGTACACTCACATGCCACAGTGGGCCACATTTGAGAGACACTTGGTAGAATGTTTGGACACTCTGTTTCTTCTCCCAGACTCTGTACCCAGTAAAAGGATTGATGGCCCTCTCAAGATCCAGAACCTCATGTGTGGCTGCCACCAGGAAGGCTGGGAGAGTGGTCATTGACACGAGTGTTTCTAACGACAGAGCCAGATGGCGCCTCTACCAGGAAGCAAGACCACTGGGTGCTTGGAAGTATCTCACCTATCTGCCAGGTAAGCTAAGGTAGTTTAAGGATACTTCACCCACCGCCAGATGGAAGAGTGATTTGACATCAAGAAGGACCTATAAAAATTTAACAGATGTATAAGCTGATACCCCCAAAGAAGCATTATATTGCTAGTAAGTGGTTGATGAACTTGACCCGAGAGACCCTCTACTCATCCCAAAATGCCCAAACTCTCTCACAGCCAAGATATAAGGAAACAGATGCGGTGGGCAGGTGATTAAGCATAAGAGAGACTACTAGAGCAGTATGCTAGAGCAATAATCCATAAAAATCCATAAAATCCCTGTGTTTTCAGTTAAAATATAAAATTGCTGAAAAATAAGGCTACAGGGACTCTGATGTTTGAGCCTCTGCAAAAATGGCAAACTCAGTGTGATGCATTTAAAGACCAAAACTGGACACTGTGTTCCAAAGAGCTCCACAGAAGAGAAGCAAGCTTTTGCTGCAGCCGCCTTGTCTATGTGTCAATCACACGATAGTCCTGCCCCATCTCCAGCATCTATTTGTCTTTCCCAGAGCAGGCAGTCATGCGCCTTCCTCTGAGATACTGAAGAGGTCTTAATTGGAAAAGGGTAACAAACAGAGCATCTGGACTCAGGGATCCTCCTTGGAGTGCCCCTCTCTCCCCCTAAAGAAATTTAATGCAACAGTTCCCTAGAGAAAACAAAAATGGGTCTGATCTTGTTCTTTCTTTCTAGAATCTTCTCCCCTAGATATTTTCATGGTCTTCCACATTGCTTGATCCAGCTCTCTATACACACGTCTCCTCCTCAAAGATGGCATTTGAGAGAGTCCTATTTAAAAGAATCCTCCTTATTTTTCTCTGTAATATTCATTGCTAACATTCTTACAGAATCACATGTGTATTCTTGGTCCCCACTATTGTATATGTGTCATGAAAGCAGGGCCTGACCATGTTCATTGGCAGCCATGCCTAAGTGCTTCTGCCTAGAATAATGCCTAGGTAACAGTCAAAATAAAGCCTGGCAGTGGTGGCCCATGCCTTTAATCCCAGCACTCGGGAGGCAGAGGCAGGTGGATCTCTGTGAGTTTGAGGCCAGCCTGGTCTACAGAGTGAGTTCCAGGACAGCCAGAGTTACAACAGAGAAACCCTGTCTTGAAAAGCCAAAATAAATAAATAAATAGATAGATAAATAGTTGAAATAAAAGAAAATCAGTAAATATCATTTTAATAAGAAAAAGAAAAACCGGCCTTGCCAGTATACACAATTATACATGTGCAAAGGGAGAGATTGTCATACAGACCCTTCAAAACAGACAAATGCTTTAAACAGAATTATAAAAAAGCACATTTTTTAGTAGAGTCCTATCTGTAAAGTAGATATTTTAATCTGTTTAGTGACATTGTGTAAACACACTTTAGGAGCCAACCTGATGATCAATTTCCATATTCAACTTGACTGGATTGAAAAAGACCTGGGTCAGGGGCTGGGGAGGGTCAACTGGTAAAGCATCATGAAAACATGATAGTCATGATGCCCAGCACTCATGCAAAAGCCCACCACAGGGTGTAGTGGAGACCCCACCTCACAGGGTCATTGTCAGAGGTGAGTAGAGATATATCACATGCTTAAATAATTCCCGGCTTAGCAGTCAGCTGGGGTGTCAGGATTCAACTGTCACAGGCGTGAGGACACGTTGCAGCCGAGCCTGTTCCTCTGGCCCTTCCTGCCGTCAGGACCTGTGCTCTCAGAAATGCAAGGGGAGAAGGGTGCCCATAATCACAAACTTTTAATTTCTGACTTTTATCACCTCGCAAGTGTAATTTCCAACTACCACATGAGACTATGCGGGATGTGATATGTTCCCTGCTGACTGAGAGCTGCCTGGCCATCTCGTTCCCTCCGGTAGCCCACTTGGCAGTTTATTTGCTTCTGCAGTACTAGTTTGCCTGGCATAAGAGTCCGAGTGTTCTCATCTTCCACCAACTCTTCCATAATTTGATAAATACAATGCCACCATGCACCCATTAAGTTCTAAGATGGTGAAGACACAGAGGTGTAAAAGATGTATCCCCCGATCCTTAGTAGTTCACAGCAGCTAGGAAGAGATATCTCCCACCCACCTCAAGAATGTGGTCAGAGAGTGAGGGGGAAAGTCCCTGAAGCCTTTGGGGACAGAGAAGGATCTTTCATTAATCACAGGAAACAATTGCTCCATCTCACATCTGTATCCTAAGCTCTTTAGTATGATTCCAAAGAAGTTGTCTGGTTCAAAAGATAATGTATAATGGAAAATAAAACCAATTAAGGCACGAAAATTATTTATATAGAAGGCATAAAATAACCTTAAAGTATTTTGAGTAAGACTCAGGAAACAGTTCTATGTGGAGGCTCTCTACCCTCAGCAGCCCGGAGTGACTAAGGCTATCCAATCATGGCTGGCATAAAAACTGAGACAAAGGCAAAGTCATATAAGTGAAAGCATAAGATTAATGGAACAACATGTATGACAAGCTCCGAATGTGCCCTGCTGTTACAGAATCAAAAGCATTTACCAGATACATAAAATCATCACAGCACAATGTCACTTGGGACAAAAAGGGAGAGAGCTAAAAATTATACTCGCACAATATTGAAACTCCCCTTTCCTTTGTATCATATTTAAACAACTATTTTTAAAATATCAATTTAGAGAGACACCAGGTTATAAGCCCTTATTGATTCACTCGTCTTGGCTAGCTCTTGCTTCATTCACTGTCCACTACAAGGAGAGTGTCAGCTTCCTGTGAAAGAGCCCATGAAAAGTCACATCTGCCTCCTCTTTGATTCTTTCTTTGGACCAACCTACTGAGAGACACATCTATCTTCTGGCTGTAGGGTAAAGTCCGGAGACTCTGGAGCAGCGTCTATGCTGGCCCAGCTTTGCCCGTGACTATGCACATGGTCACCATAGCACATTATCAGTTGGGGACCGAATTGCTTCTTTTCACCTTCATCTGCCTGGGTTCCATATTCTCCTCTTCATTCCCTCTGATGTTCAGTGCAGAATAGAATAAGCCAGACCCTTGGATAGCACAGGACTATGGATGCCAAAGGCATCAAGAGAGAATCTTGGAGAAGGAATGCCTCTTCTCGAGTCCTTGCTTTTCAATGCCACAATGTTGGAAGGTGATGAAGGTGAATCATGGCCTTGATAGGGAACAATGATTGTCACATACAGAGGTCACCTACCTCCAGGGACATCAAAGACAAGATTCACAATTATAGAAGCATCAGTGGTCCAGGCCCAGGTAGTTCTGTGGGTAGAGGTGGTTGAGCTCCTCATGGCCACCATGGCCAGCCACCCAGTATGTCTGAACAGAATGGTTGTCTCCTGAACACCTCCAAAGGGAAGCTGGCAGATTTTAATGGGCCACACGCAAGATAATATGCTGATGTCTGCCGAGGAAGCACCTGTGTCATGGAGTTTGTAAGGCGAGAAAAGACGGTGTGTGCTTTTCAAAACTAGGTAACACTAAGTTTAGATCTCATGAAGGGAAAACCACCCACATCCAGGTTAAGAGTGATTGGCCCAGAAGTCCAAGTTGTGGAAGTTCTGTATCTTGGAACTAAATCGTAGCAGAAGTCATTGCAGAGGCAACAGAAGGAGTAGCAATGTCGACATCAGGAGAAGCACAGGCTCACCACATGGCTCTCAGCACAGCAAATCTTGCTCTCTCACGCATGATGAGTGGTGACATTGAGGGTGGGGGTGGTGACATTGGGGGTGGGGGATGGAGATATTGGGGTGGGGGATGGAGAACCCAAGCTGTAGAGTCCCCCTTCACTTGTCACCGTGTTTTCATTTTCAAATGCAAACTGTTTGGAATGGGCTAAAGTGTTGAATTGTGTTCCTGGATAATAGTTCCTCACTCCAAACACCTACACGCACCCATGTCTTTGGTAAATTGTATCTTAAGTGATGCCATAGACAGGATTATTTAAACTTAGTCAACTTCTATATCTTCCAGTTTGATCTCTAGATAGCAACACATCTCATGAGGAAATTTTTCTTTTATTACACTTTAATCATATTCCATTGTTTTATTTTGGTCGTTACTCCTGTTCTAGTATAGCCCTCAATATATATCCTGGTTAATTTTCTGAGTTAATTGGATTTGGAGAAACCTCTTTTAAACCTTTGAGATCTGAAATCATTCTACCAGGATCCTCTTCTACCGTGGTTCCCTTTGATGATGCTCTTTCCGCAGGGTAAGAACTCGGGGCACTTGTTTACTCCCAAATTTGAGATTGTTTTATGGGTCTCTCCCAAGCATCTGAAGTCACAGAGCTTATACAATAATACGATGCAGCAGGATATCTGGGGGCCTCATACCACGTCCTCCTGCTTTCTTGGATTTCAGCACAAGTAGACAATTTTCTCATGTCTCTCTCAAATCCTGGGGCTTCTCTGCTTTGGGACTGCCTAAGGTAGGAGTTCTCAACACGCTTCTCTGCTTTGGGACTGCCTAAGGTAGGAGTGCTCAACACTCGGGGCTGCGACCTCTTTGTGGGTCTGATAACCCTTTCCCAGAGGTCACCTCGGACCATCTGCATATCAGATAGTTACATTATGATTCGTAACACTAGCAAAATTACAGTTATGAAGTAGCAATGAAAATAATTTTAAGGTTGGGGGTCACCACAACATGAGGAGCTGTATTAAAGGGTCGAAGCATTAGGAAGGTTGAGAAGCACTAGTCTAAGGCTTCAGAAGATTCAATCCTTGCACAAAAAAAGACTGATCTCAACCCCTGAGGAACAGAAGCCAGTGGGTAAATAGCCCACCCCACCCCTCCCCTGCTGCAGAGGCCAGGAGCAACGGTCCATTCAGCTACCAGAGGTCTCACACTGTACACCGTGAAGCCCAGCCCATAAACCCTTTTATTCCCCACACGCTTCCCTTGCTCAGTTGCCCCTTTCTCCCACTTTAGCTTCTAGAGCTTTATAAGTCATTTTTTTCTCTCAAAAGCAAAACAAAAGCCCCCTACCCAGCCCACATTCGGCTCAGCTCCTGTTAGAAGCCACACAAAGACACAAAACAATGCTTACGTGAGACCTCATAATGGGACGGGGCCAGAGGACTCACTCTTAAAGGGAGCATATGCTAGAAACTGTCCATCTGCTGCCCCCATGCTCTCCCTTGTCTTTCTGTGCGGTTAATGGAATTTGACACAGCCAGTTCAGTAATGGACTACTTCGGACTGGCATTAGTGATTTGTAGAAACCTCACACAGCCCAGTGAACTTGGAGTAGAGTAGAGCTGTCTTGGTGGACCCAGATGAGCAGCACAGTAAGAGAAAGGAAACAGTGAGAGCCCCTCCACAAGTTTCAGCTTCACTGAAACACACACCTTCCTTTTGGAGATCAGATGCCTCTCTCAACCTTCCCTGGAGAGTAAGAACACTGTGGTCTTGTTAAGGCCAGCTACAGCTGGGGCTGTCCACTTGCCTGGTTTCTGTTAAGGTCCAGATAGAGGTTCTCTCTCGTCTGCATCCCTCTCCATGCTGAAGCTCCTTCACTCCTGTATAAAGAGCCTCTCACCTACAAGCAAGCTACCACAATCTGCACTGACTCGAGATCATTCCCCACATGGCTCACTTATTAAACACATTAAAAAAGCCACTCACGAGCCCAGGCTTATTAGAAGTCAACTACATTGCTGCTAAATAAAATGGCTACACAGCAAAATGCAGAGCACTTATAAGCTGCCAAGGAGAAAATGTCACAGGGCTTCTTGGTGTTAATGATGAGAGCCATAAACCCAGGCTGGACCCGTTATTAAGACCCCCTCCCCCGATTCTATACCTCTTATTTTAAAGTTTTCCAGATCATTCACCAATAACAGAATCTGGAAGAATCAATAAATTGTACCCTTTTCTGAAGTCAAATACAGAATCCAGGGATTGGACAGATGGAAAATAAAATGTTACTTTTATTACTGGGCTGCTGTAATAACTCATTTGGTAAAGTACTTGCCTTGTAAATATAAAGACCTGAGTTTCACCCCACAGCACCCCAACACACACACATACACACACACACATTGTATACATCCACATATACCACACAAACATATACACACATACATACAGGTACACACACACATACATACGCATTCGTACACACATATGCATCCTCACATATGCATATACACATACACACATGCATACACACATACACACACATGCATACACACACATACACACATGCATACACACATACACACACATGCATACACACACATACACACATGCATACACATACATACACACACATACACACATACACATACACACATACACACACATATACACATACACACATGCATACACATACATACACACACAAACACACATGCATATACACGAACACACATACATGTTCACACACACACATACATATACACACAAATACACATGTGTATATACACACACACACACACAAAGTCAGGCACAGAGGTGCATGTTTATAGTCTGAGCATTGGAAGGTGGAGACAAGTGGATCCTCAGGGCTCAGTGGCTGACCAGTCTAACTTACCCAGCAAGCACCACTGCAATGAAAGAGCCTGTCTCAAAAACAAAGTGAATATCACCTAAAACACAACTACTGGGGTTGTTCTCTGATCTCACACCCATAAGCATGTATGCAGCACACAGGCCCCTGCACACACACGAACACACATCACGTATGTATACACCAAAAAATATTTTGATTGCTGTTAAAGCTTTTTGCAGTTTAACTCGGTTACTGCCACAGTGACCCTGCAATGTCCTTAGATACAGTGGAATCGGGGCAACCAAACATTTCCCTGGAGTTAAATCAGAGTAATCCCAGAGGTTGGACTTACCTGTGGCTGAATGACAGGAAGATTAGACTGTAGCCAGCAGGTCACTCCCCCTTTCACCCCAACAAAGTAGAGGGTGAACATAAGAGCCCAAAAGTACAACTGTGGGTACTCTGTCTCCATGGCCCTGAAATGTCCCTAGAAATTCACGTGATTGAGTGTGTGGTCCAAGCCTTTCTAGAGGAAGAGTCACTGGGGATGATGTTGGGGTTTTATAGTCCAGCTCTGCTTCCTGTCTGAATGCTGTCTGCTTCCTAGTCAATCAAAACATGAGCAGAGAAGTCTCAGCTGCACACTCCTCCCCCTTGTAACCTGTGCCACCATGCTTTCCCATCCATGAGGAACTGTATCCCCTTAAACTGTGAGCTAGAATAAACCCCTCCTCCTGTATGCTGCTTCCTGTCAAGTATTTAGTGAAAGCAACAAGAAGATTAACTTGCCTGGCATGGTGGCACTCATCTTTAATTCCAGCACTCAGGAGGCAAAAGGAGGCAGATCTCTGTGTGAATTCGAGGCCGGCCTGGTTTACAAAGCTAGCTCTGGGCCCTACATTGTGAGCCTGTCTCAAAACAAACCAAAAATTAAAAACAACAACAACAAACAAAACATGTGTTAGTTGCTTTTCTGATGCTGTGATGAAACACCATGATCACAGGCGACTTTAAGGACGAGAGCTTATTTTGGCTTATGGTTCAAGAGGAAAAAGAGTCCACAAAGGCAGAGAACAAGCAGGAGGCGGGGCGACAGGAACAGGACACTGAGAGCTCACATCCGAACTGGGAGCACAAGGCTGAGAGAGTGAGCTAGATGGCACAAGGCTTCCAATCTCAAAGTCTGCCCCCAGAAACAGACTTCCTCCAGCAAGGCTGAACCACCTTCACCTCCTCAAACAGCACCACCAACTGCAGTCCAAGAGATGAAATGCCTCAGCCTCTGGGGAGCATTCCTCATTCAAACCAGTACAGACTACTAGCATACATCATGGAAGTTGAAGGATGCCCTTTCCCAGCAGCCTCTCTCCATGCCCACCAAACACAGACCCTCATGAACCCGGTCTGCTTCAGTCATCTACTTGGAGAGCGCTCATCCCACAGCTTGTCATGAGCCACCAGTCTCACTATGGACTCTCACGACTGGCTCCAGTGATGAGCTCTGGCAACAGGTACAGCTGAGGGCCTTCCTTACCATGTGCAGATACTCTACGGGGTCAGGTACCAGAGAGATCCGGCTAACATAGGTTTTCAAGTGGTTGAATCTCTCCAAAGTGTGTGGTCCTGTAGCCTTACTTACTCCCATCTCCACAACTGAAACATCTGAAGACAGCTCTGAGCCACATCAAGTCACCCCCTCCCTGCTTCACTCTGACCCAGCCTACGAGATGCATGGCCAACAAGTATGGCCTTCCCCTACCATGGCTGGCACCCCAGGAGTCAGTTCTAAACTTGGCTGCTATTATGTTATTAGATCAGGTCCCCATCCTCTGCCACAGACAACCTCCAACACAATCCTACAATCCTCAGTCCCTCCTGTTCAAAAAACAAAAAAAACCCAAGAATCTCACATTTCTAGCATTGGATCAGCGTGCACTTACCTTTACATAAAAACATTTGCCATAACTTTTTAGCCTCCAACTAAAGATAACACAGTGCATCAAGGCAGGGCAATTTTAAAAGCAGACCTTTCGGAGTTGGAAAACGCATGTCCTGACTGCCAGGAGGCCAAGGAAGAGAGGGAGCCCAGAGGAGCATCCTAGATTGCGTAAGGATAATATGGCTAAAAATCACATTTGCATAGCAATTAACCTCGCCTCAGAGGCCCGCCCCACGGTCAGGTGCTAGGCAAACTTTCCCCACCTCAGTCAAGCAAGAAACATGGGAGAATAAATTATACAGGGAAAAAAAAGTCCAGGGAAAGCAGTTGGAGTCTGTTGGAAAACAGGTCAGTCAATATTGGACCTGAAGATCAAAAGCAGCTTACTGATTACCACCTGCCCTGATTCCGCCTCCTTTCCCACTTCTGACATGTCTGAGAAGCGTCCTATAGACATTGCCTTCGTGTCCCCAGATGCAGAGGAATACAGTCTGTCATTACAGGGAGTCAGGGCACAGACAGGGACAAGAGGCAAAGCAGTTCTGATGTCTGTCTCTCACAGTGGCAAGGACTTGAGAAGCTGTAACATCAGCAGTCTGCACAGTGAGCCTCGTAAGGGACAGAGGAAGTTCTGGATCTGAGTGTAATCACAGCAGAACTCCAGGACTGGGGACTAGAACGGGTAGCTAATTGCAATGGACAGGTCCACAGCCATGCACAGTGTTAATCCTCAGACAAGCCAGCTCTCAGAATCCCATGGAGTCTCAGAACTCTTCAGAAGTCTGCATTTTCAGGAGATTCCTGAAGTGTGGGAGCAGCATCAGCACCACTTGGGATCCTGAGTCCTCACTCTGGGCTCACTGAATCAGAATCCACACTTTAACAAGACCCCTGGAGATTAACCACTGGCTTCCAGGGCTGAAACAGAGATGGGGAGGACAATGAGAAGAGCAGAGAGAAATGAAAGATAAAATTGCACAGCTCCTTCAGGAAGTGCAAGCTGAGCTTGTGGAGCAGGCCTAGTGAGAACATGAGACTCACTCTGATAGTGTGTGTGTGTGTGTGTGTGTGTGTGTGTGTGTGGGTGTTTCAGGGTGGAGGGCACATCTGAATCATCTCCATTTTATATTCAAAGAATTCCTAAGTCTGTGTGAATTCTATTGCTAAGTTTTCTAGGCAGTGACCAAAATATTCTTCTGAGCTCCAGGAAAGCGTCCCAAATGGAAGCCAGTGAGGAACTGGCCGCTCAGAGAATACGAATGAAAAAGCAAACTAGAAATCGTATTTCATTCCAAGGAGCTGCTCGCTCACCTTCATGTCAGTACCTCAGGCTACTCACCCAGCTCCTCCATTGTGTGTGCTGACCCTGAGCAGGTCCCAGCGCTGATGTTTTCCCAGTTGAGCTGAGGAATACACAAAGCACTGCTGAAGTACAACATTTAATCCTAATTAATTACAAACGAGCTTTGCCATGAACATGTTTCTCGATACAAGTGGGATGACTCTTTGAAGAAGTTCCAGCAGTTAACTCGTATGCGCTGAAGGCGTAGTGAGCCATTTTAAGGCAGCTGACCTGCATACTACTTTGATCTCCTCTATCTAAAGCAACCCTTGATGTCCCCACGGGAACATAAACCAAGGAAGCCTTTGTTCTCCATCACTCTGGGTACGGCTCTTGAACAGCTCTGCATAGACGCTGGGCCTCCAGGAACAAGCTGATGGAGTAGGATGCACAGTCAATTCTGGGAAGAGGTGAGGGAGGCTCACAGAGGAAAAGCTTGACATAGTGACCCTCCGGGTTCAACCCAGTCATCTCACAGCTGAGCATATCATGTCCCAGAGTGGTAAGGAGTCGCCATAGGCCTCTGCTACAAGGAAGTAAATGAAAACAAAGAAACAATGAAAACATGGGTTCCTGGAAGTCAGAACTATATGTGCTTTTTATTTTATTCCTGGGAAGAATTTTGCTTTACCTTTTTTTAATTTTCCATAAGAAATATGGATTTGGATTGATTTGAATGAGAATGGCCCCCATGGGCTCATATATTTGAATGCTTGGTCCCTAGTTGATGGAACTGTTTGGGGAAGGATTAGGAAGTGTGTCACTGGGGATGGGTTTGAGGTTCCAAAAGTCTATACCAGGCCTAGTCTCTCTCTGTGTCTCTGTCTCTGTCTCTGCCCCCGCTCCCGTGTGTGTGTGTGCCTGTGTGTCCTTAACTTGTGGATCAGATACCAGTCAGTTCTCAGCTGCTGCCCCAGCGCCTTGCCTGCCTGCTGCCAGCTCCCTGACATGATGGTCAGGGCCTCACCTCTGAAACTGTAAGCTAGTCCCCAATTAAATGTTTTCTTTTATAAGGTGCTTTGATCATGGTATCTCTTCACAGCAATAGAACAGTAACTAAGACAGTATCACCGAGGCTGGAAAGATGGCTTAGTAGGTAAGAGCACACACTCTGAAAGCACGGGGACCTGTGTTAGAATCCCAGCATCCATGTAAAAAAAAAAACAGGTATGGCTCTCGTTCCATTATTGGAGCATGGAACTAGGTAGACCCCAAGAGCCAGCTTAACCAAAGCACCAGTTCCTGGTTCTGTGAGAGACCCTGTCTCAAAACAATAAGGTAGGGGGTGAGTACAGGAAGACTCTTAACATCCTACCCTGGTTTCCATGTGCATAACATGCCCACATGTTCACAAGCATGCACCACATATGTACACTGCACACAACACACACTTGCACAAGAAAAAGGGATATATGTGTTACTTTAAAAAGGAGACTTTAAATGATATGACTGGAAAATGCATAGGCATTTGCTCCAGAAAACTTAGAAGTGAGCAACATTCCGTCTCCATTATCCCTCAGCTTTGAGGAAATCATTTAACCTTTCGAAGCTTCACTGTCCGCAATTTATAGTTTCTATTTTAATAACTGCTGCCTTCTCAACTTCACAGATGTTTTGTGAGGCTCAAATAAGATAATGAGTACTTAGTCCTAAAATTCAAAATAACTAAGGACAAAAAAAAAAAAAAATGACAGCCTGTCTTCACAAGCCAATCACAGCCTGAGTGCTTCTCCTGAGAGCTGGCCTGGTTGCTGGAAAGAGGGAGGAGGGGACGGCGTCATGGAGCCAGATGAGGGGCCTTTGAAGCCAGGCACATTGAAGTAAACCCAATTCTGGTCACTGTCATTGGCCTGAGTCTAGGCAAATCACTTCATGTTCCCTGGCCCCAGTTTCTTTGTCTCTGACATAAGGACAGTATCCCTGTAGAGTCGTTGTGCAAATGAGGGATAACTGCATGTGCCTCGCCTGGCCCTTTTGAGGCGGCTGTCCTTCCTGCTGATCGTAAAGTAAGAGTGGAACCATATATCCTCCTACTGGAAGAATATGTAACTCAGATGTGCCTTATATCTCGGGCTCAGCTGAATTTCCTCCATTAAACACTAACTATTCAGGGCAAGGCACAGTGCTGCCTGCCACTTCTGCCAGGATGATGAGCTATAAAAGCAAGAACTATGTCCAGTAGCACTTTAGATGTCTATGTTATGAGATCGTGTTTTCTTGACCCTTAGGACTTACAATGTGGAGGAGCCCAAGAGGATACAAGCTGTTCGTAGACTGCTTGCTGCTTAGCTGTACACGTGCCATAGGTGTGAAGGAGGCTCCAGTGATAGCGTTTAGCAATGGGTACAAGAGGCTAAAGGGATATTATAAACATCAAAACATTAGTGACGATTACAATGGACAAAGCTGCAAATGGTGACAGGACACAGCCCTCACGGGGAGGCTCACGCTAGAGGTCAGCTGCAATGACAGAGCCATCTCAAATGTGGTTAAAGGGAGAAAGCACAAGTACCTGCCCACTCTGTCCTAGTGCAAAGCCCTGCCCTCCAGCATGCAACATGGGAAGACTGAGTCACCAGGCACAGATGTCAAGGCTGAAAGTGATGTGTCACCCTGCAAATGGCCAACTGAAGACAAGCTTGAGGGATTTTCCACGGAGGACTCGGGGGTTAGGCTGGTGGTGGCAGTTGGTACATGGAGTGGTAGAGACAGTGAAGAATACTCATGAGCCTATCTGTAGGCTCTGGTGTGGAAACTGTTAAAGCTAACAGCTGATCCTAGTCAGACTCAAGATGCAGACTGAACTTGGTGATTGCTATGGCTTAGATTGGAAAGAGTCCACCAAACTCACACATTGAAGGCATGGTCCCCAGCTAACAGCACTATTGAGAGGTGATTGTATAAGGACACTAACATCATACATACATTAATTCATTGATGGATTTGTAGCTGAGTGGGCTATCAGAAAGTTAGGTGCAGCTGGAAGAAGCAAGTAGCTCCCTAGAGGCATGGCTCTGAAGGGTGTGTCTTGCCCTTAGAAATCCTGCCCCATCTCTCCTGCTTTCCTGGCTGCTAGGTCCTTCTGCTGTTATGCTTCTGTCTTGCCACAGACCAAAAAGCAATGGAATTGGCTGACCATGAACTGAAACCAGGACCTAAATAAACATGTACTTTAAGTCGATCTGTTTAGACATTTTTGCCCTAGGGATAAAAAGTAAGTTACACAATTATTAAATTTCCTCAAAGATGGGGGAATAGTTGTTTTTTAAAACCTTCTCTTCTTAACCTTCCTTACAAGAGATTCCATTTATACTTTGAATTACATACATTCAAGCAGAGTGCACTGTGAAGGCAGGCTGGCTTTATTGCTGTTGTTATGATTAATGGACTCTGAAGACCCCTTACGATGTATGAAGGACAAAATATTTTTAGAGGCACAGGGAACTTGGGTATCTATCCTAATGAATAAAATGTCATTTACCATCTTGGCTTTTTTTCTGATCTTTAGAGATTTCATAATCTTTCCTGGCATTTCAGTAAAGCCAAGGAACTACACTCTTTTTAAAGCTAATTGCCTGGAAAAAAATTCCTCCTCTCTCCAATGTAGAATAAAAGTGGCCGACTGTCTAGCAAAGACAGAGTCCTAAATACGAGCCACTGCAGACAAGATGGGGACTGATTTGCATCCACCATCACTTCTACTCTGATTTTCAAACCAAAGTACCTATGCCCAAGGTTCCGACATCTACTGGCATCTTATCTGTGTATGGGTTCCATGCCACATATATCGGTGGTTACCTTCTTCAAGTCCTGCAGACTCCTTATGGCTGGGTAAGTTGGATTTTCATGAAAACAGGATTGGGAAACCATTGTTCTCTGTTCTTTGAGGAGATGGAAGAGTAACAGATATTAAATGAGAGTTGTCTGTCAGTTGGGTGACTTGTTTCATTCTCTAAACAAGTATATCCCAAGTCCCTTCTTCAGAAGGCATGGATAATAAAAAGGTAGAAAGGAATAATCAATCCTAGCCTTGGTTTTCCTGGTAGCCGGTAACTGCCATTTGTTTCTAAGAAAATGCAGGGGAGCATTGTTTGGCTTGGCTTGGTTTTTAAATGACTGCATAGTGAATAAAATGTGCCACAAGCTGACTATGTCAAGGAAGCAGTAGTGAGCTCAAGAGCAAGGCGGACTGGAGATGGGTGGACTGTTTAAGCAGGACGCTTACACTTGATCCACACAGTAAGATCCACAGAGATCAGGGGCAGGGCAGAGTCAGTCAAGTAGCACACAGCCGTGCATATGAGGCACATTAGTCCCTGAGCGAAACGGGAGCTTGAAGCCATCATCTCTGCAAGGAGGCCTTTGCTATGGCAAGTCTTTCTGTCTACAGCATGCTACTGCCCAAGCCAACTGCGCTTGCTCTATCCATCCCTTTAGAGCAGTTTATGCGTCTCCACGGGGAAGCCCATCCTCGGCAGCACCCCTTCCAAATGGAGGCCCGTGTCCTCTCTCTTCTCTTCGTGCTGCCTTTTGTTACGCTGCTGCAAGCTTCACTTTGGGGGTGATTATGTCTTTGCTTATCTTCTTCCTCATCGCACTGGGAGCTCCTGGAGGACTTGGATTTTGGCCTTGTTTATTATTTACCACCGTGCCTGTTACACTTAGCATGCCCACATGGAAGAGAGGGAGAGAAGGAGGGAAGGAGGCTAGTAAATTCTTTAGCAGTCTAGGTGCTCAGCCCTTATACAGATGCCTTGACTGAACTTACACGGGGACTTTGCAAATGAAACATGCAGTAAACATCCCTCCCTCTCCAGGTCAAGGGCAGAAAGTCAGCCCGAGTGTCAGTCAAGTCTCTCTCTCAGCTGGGGAGACAAGCCGTGAACAGCTTGCTAGCGTTCATTGCCTTCCGTGCTGTGGGGGATTTGGCTACGGGGCTCTTAAGGAGATCAAGCTGAATCGTGCAGTTTCATCCTGTCAAAACGCATTGGAAATCTTTCTTGGGTGATTTATCATGGAAATACACATGGTGGGCAGGAGAAGGGGAATTAGAGGAAGCACAGAAGGCCACTCAGCCTGCAGTGCTCCACTGGCACCGTGCCCATGGTGACCACGCTGCTGATGGACAAGCCTAGGCAGACACTAGATAGATGGGCTCCTGTGAGAAGGCCACATCCTGAAAATAAATAATCAAGGCCATGTCAAGAAAAGTGTTAACACACAGCAGCCATAGCCAATAAATCCTGGGCAAGTAGGTGCCAGGGAGGGGCCTGGATTCATTGCGGTCACCATCATAACTTCCCAGACAGATCAGCCAAAACATGGAGTAGCTCAGATCTGCTCCCCAAAGTTAACAGCAAACCATCACTAATTTAAAGCAACAGTGTCTGCCACCCAAAGCTGCTGCTACAGACAGAACTGGGTAAAACAAATATCCAGGGATTCAAAACTATGGCCCTGAACCTTCCACACATCTGTAAATATTTTCCTCCTTTCTCCCAGCTGTGGGAGCTAATCTCAAGTTAATCCTTATCGTTATGGTGTATCTACAGCAATCAGGACTTCTTGTTAAAAGCAGCATTAACAAACGTGGGCTCAAGTACAAAGCAGCTGCCATTTGTCATGTTGTATTGTAAAAAGGTACCAGCTTGTGCTACAGGGCCCTTGAGGGCAGAGACTCATTGTTCCAAGGCTGAGAGCCTGCATCTTGCCAGGCAGGATACAGAAAACAAAGAATACAAGGACAGAAGACAAACAGCTCTGTTCCTAGACCCCTGGAATCTAGTGGGGGAGACAGAAGAGCTAAAGAGAAAAGACCAGAAGATCACTGTACACATGTGTTGTACTTTGAAAGAAGCAAGCCTAGGGTGTTCGAGGGCAGAGCATGCTTGGCCAAGATTCTGGGGAGATACGTGTTGCTAACTATGGGCCTATGTGCATGCAGATGCCCAAGAAATCTCTCCTCAGAAATATACTGTGTGTGTGTGTATATGTGTGTGTGTATGTGTTTATGTGTGTATGTGTGTGTACGTGTGTGTATGTGTGTGTGTATATGTGTGTGTGTGTATATGTGTGTGTGTATGTGTTTATGTGTGTATGTGTGTGTAAGTGTGTGTGTGTTACATTTGAGGCTCTAATAAGCTTTTCCTTTTCTGTTTCTTGCTTGTTCACATTATCCTTATGAATATAAGGAATTCTATGTGTATTGGGATCTAAAGAATTTGAAAGTTCATTGACAACGAGGAAAAGGGAACCAAAAGCAATGGGGTTCAATTTATCAAGAATGCTGTGTGTGTGTGTGTGTGTGTGTACATGGAAAAAGGGAGGGGGAGGCAGGAAGGAAGAAAGGGAGATGAAGAGGAGGGAGGGAAGGAGAAAAACTCATCTCCCATCAGCCCATGCCAGCCTTAAACTCACTGGTGGTAGAAGATAACCTTAAACACTTGATGCTCCTGCCTCTACCCCTTGAGTGCTATGGTTACAAGTATGGACCAATACTTCCATTTGTGTGGTTCTGGGGATGGAATCCATGACTCCATGGATGCTGGGCAAGAACTCTATGAACTGGGCTGTATCCTCAGCTATATCCTCAGCCGTATCCTGAGCCGTGTCCTCGGCCGTATGCTCAGCCGTGTCCTCAGCCGTGTCCTAGGCCGTGTCCTCGGCCATGTCCTCGGCCGTGTCTTCAGCCATGTGAAAAAGTCATTTTTTAATAATAATTTTCAAAATACAAAGAAAATAAATATAGTTTCAACCCCAAGTCCATGAGCTTCTCAATGTATAGCAGTTAGATCTCTGGGTTTTAGATCAAATGAGGAAATAAAGGAAATCATACAAGAACTATTTTAAAAACCAGAAATGCCTTGTTGCTGAATCACAGTGTTAGCTCTTTGGGACTGCAGTCACAAAACACCCCAAACTGGGTGACTTTGAGCTAAGCCTATCCTTTCAATGTTCCAGGAACTACAAGTCAGAACATGGGTCAGCAGGACTGGTTCCTCTTCTGCAAGTTCTAGAAGGAATCTGCCCTGTGCCTTTGTCCCAGCTTCTGTCAGTATCATTTGTCCTCAGTATGCCTTGTCCAGTCTTCCTTCCTGGCTCCCTGGTTTTCTCCCATTGTGTGCCCCTGTGTTTAATTTCCTTCATCCTAGAAGAACACTAATCCTCGAACTAGAGCCCACTGTAGTCTAGCCTGAGCTCATCTTACTTGGTTATACATTCAAAGACCCTATTCCTGAATCAGGTCATATTCCCAGGCACCAGGATTAGGGTATTAACATACCTTTCCTGGAGTTGGGTGTAGACATGGTTTGACCCATACACATGAACCCCGCTTGCTTTCCAATCACTCCTTTTACCAAAGACCAGTTGCATCTCCCCAAACTCTATCCAGAGTAGTAAAGAAGGGCAAACAGTAGTAGGACCTAGAAACCTCATTGCCAGCTACTTCCTTTATCTCATTCCTCATCCTGAACCTTGCCTAAGGAACGCCCACAGCAGCGAAGGGCCTACGAATTTAGCAACAAATGAGAAGGAAACGTTTCTTTTCTGAGCTTTTCGCTGAAGGACCCTGTGAGCCGCCCGCCATTGTGCACGCCAAAGTGTACATGTGCCCAGATGTTCAAGGGTATCATGCTCAGTTGCCACACATCTGAAATGGTTCTGATGCTCCTTCATTTGTACTCCATTTGCTTTCTCTGCAGGAGCTT
The DNA here is from genome assembly GCA_026225945.1 of Cricetomys ansorgei. Taxonomy (NCBI): domain Eukaryota; kingdom Metazoa; phylum Chordata; class Mammalia; order Rodentia; family Nesomyidae; genus Cricetomys; species Cricetomys ansorgei. The sequence continues at coordinate 6,743,696 of JAMJFZ010004023.1, forward strand.
GGGCCTTCTAGAACATGCAGAATTCTAAACAGCATATCCCTTTCTTATTCAGCACCATGCTTTGGTAGCTGAAAGGTGAATGGAGCGCTAAAAGTAATATATAATTTGCTTTTTAACAAATGGCAGAGGAGCAATAAAGCACTCTTGTTTTATGAAGGAAAGACTAATTACGGTGGGAACAAATGTAGCATGGAGCCGGTTTGAAGCTTTCATAACAGCAGATGTCACCTGGGTGTTTGTTTAGTGTTTGTCCCCCTTGTTCTTAACTGTAGCTTAAAATAATGACAGTTGAGGAAACTTAGGTTGGTACTAAAGTCCTCTCAAAGTTTGATTTACAGCCAGTCACCTCCCACTTTGCAGCAGCTTGAAGCAACCGCAGTAGTGAGAAGTCTGGCAGAGTTTGCCCTTGACGGTAAGGTATTAAACACAATGGAAACTAACCTCACTTCAGTGAAGTATGGTACTTAAAAGTCGAACGCTTGAGCGACAATCTTGTAAAGCACCTCTCTTTAAAAAAATGATATTATTAGAGTAATTAGCCATGTAGAAAATGATGCCGTCTTCCCGCTGTTGTACAAGAGCTCTCTTCTAGTTTCCCTTGATCTCTGGAGCTAAATAAATCTATACGTAGCCATCCCTGATATATACTTCACTGGTTACCTCTATATATAGATCTATAGAAATATTCGCTGTGAACACAGGTCACACCGTATTCACGGGGGGGGGGGGTTACTTAAAACGTGAAACTGTAAATTCTTTTAATAGTTCAGAGAGCCAGCCACAGAGGTAAGAAGTTAAAAGTACGCTTTAGGTTCCATAGCTGCACAGCTATTTCCTTAACTGCTCAGCAAATCTATACTGAGTATTCATCACACACACACACAGAGAGAGAGAGAGAGAGAGAGAGAGAGAGAGAGAGAGAGAGAGAATCTACTGGTGTGAGTTCAACACCAACAACAAAAAGAAAGGGAGAAGCATATCCTTCTTCCGGAAGCGCAGCTGACTAAGCTCCTGAATACAAGCAGGTCTGGTATCAGCACCAAGAGCAAGTTTGCTCAGTTCCCACTCCAGCTGTGCAGGCTTCATGAAATGCCACTGCTCAGTCATCTTGCTACATGTCATCTACCTTTTATATCTGGTGTATGCAAGAATCTTCTCTGTACCATAGAAGCCAAGGGTGACTGAGAGACAAAGGTTGACCAAGACCAAAAGCCTAAGAATTTTGGAACCATCCAAAAGGTCACATGGCATTCGTCCTCTCCAGGGATCCTTGACCCTGCAGCCTGTGGACTTTCAAAGTATTTGTAAGAGAATTGTGTGGATTTGAATAGGGAAAAAAAAATCACATCTTTATTTTCATATTAAAATTTCTTATTATGCAGAATGTAAGCAACAAATGACAGTAACTGGACCTATTGCTGCCCTTGACTACAGAATAAATCATAGATATTTTGTGCCATATCAGGGTGCTGCAGACACCTTGAAATTATGGCTATGCTCATCATTACTGTTTACAATTATGGCAATTAGGCAAATCACTAAACCATATAATTTTTAAAATCACACATATTAATAGATCACACATTGATTTTTAGTATTTTGATAATTATACTTCAATATATAATTATAAAAATTCATAATACTATATATTCTGTGAGTTCAAAATATTCCGAAGTAATACATCTGCTTCATGAGAGTTCCAGAAGAAACCAGACATTAGCATTACTGAAAGAAAGAACTAGAAGGAAGGTGACTTCCAGTAAAGAGAGCCCATAAAGAAAACTGCGTCTCTGCCATAACTGTGGTAGGAAAACTAAAATAATATTACCATCGATGCCAGCTATCACTGAAATATTTATGATCTGGGGGCTAGAGAGATGGCTCAGCAGTTCAGAGCTCTTACTGCTCTTTCATAGGATCAGAGTTCAGTTCCCAGGACCCAAGCAGGGCAGCCCACAGCCACTTGTAACTCCAGTCCCAGGGGGGACTGAAAACTCTAACCTGCATGGGCACCAGCATTCATGTTTATAAACCCATATAAACACACGCACACACATGCAAATGCACACGCACACGCGTGCACACACACATGCACACGCACACAAGCACACGCATGCACACAAACACACAAAGGGAGGAGGGGAGACGGGGGAGAGAGACTGACAAAAAGGAAAAAGGAAAAGGACAGGAATTTATGACCCACAACGAGTGGTCTGGTCACTTAACGGGTACAAAGAAACCTTAATGAGAAAGCGAATCACGGTGCAGTGACGTCACTGACGATGCTCTGAGGTGCGTGGTACAAACACGTGTCAAAATGCTCCCCTAAGATTCCTCACACACTATGTTTCAATAATGTGCTCAAAATAGAAATTATTAAACAAACAATGTGTCCTGAACAAGAGTGGAAAAGGGGGGGGGACAACAAAGAGTATTGAACACTGGACCTCCCCAAGACAATAGACACTGGCATTGTCTGATTCAGAATCACAGTAACTACACAAAATACTTGAAGGCACAGAGGAGATGAAAGGTTAACAAGAGTTAGGCTGCTAGAAATTAACAGTTTATAAGGAAGTAAATGAAAGTTTGAGATATTTAAAAAATAAACGCCACTTAAGGGCTTGGGGAATGGGTGAGTGGGTGAAGTCTTTGCTACACGAGCATGAATATCTGAGTTCAAATCCCTAGCACCCACCCAGGCATAGCAGCATGTACCTGAAATACCAGGGGTGGAAGGTGGAGAGTGGAGGATCATGGGAGCTCACTGACCTAGCTCATCGGGAGCTGCGGGTTTAGTAAGACAAACTGCCTCTAAGAATGAGGTGGAGTGTGATACAGGAAGACTCGTAGCATTGACTCCTGTCCTCCACACGCATGCGCACACACACAAACATGCACACATGCATAGACTACACACACAACTATACATAACTTACAATTTAAATCGTAACTGGCATATAGACACAAACTAGACTTAAGATCTGAAATTTGATTTTTTAATCTAATTAGACATGAATGAAACGATAATTAATGATGCTGGGAAATATTTCTAAATAATGGATGACTCAAAACGAAACAGTTATGACCATTAAAATACACTTAAATTAAGCAATACACATGAAATCTGGGGCATGTTAAAGTAATCATTTGAGGAAATTTATTAGTTTTGTATATTTAGCGGAGAAGAAAAAGGACAAAAATTTAAAGTTTAGAAAAAATTAAAACAGTGCAATTTTTCTAGATAAGACATTCTAGACTTTAATAAAATTATGTCCTGATGCTGTTTAAAGTATCTCATTATAATATCAGAATCTCAGAGTTCTTCAAATCAATAGTTCTTCAAAAACTATTTCTGGAGGTTTAAGATTACTTTCAAGGGTTAAGTCTATGCAGCCAAGCCTGAGGTCCCAGTTCTGATCCCCCAGAACCCACACAAAAGCTGGATGCACCAGTGGGCAAGTCTGTAACCCCTGCTCCCCTTCAGGGGCATGGGAAGGAGACAGAGAGTCTGGAAGCTGCTGGGCGGGTCAGCAGCGAAACAGCAATGAGTCCTGGTCTCAAACACGGTGAAAGGCAAGGATTGACACCCAGAGGTGTCCTCTTCTCACATACATGCAGTGACGTTCACACACACACAAACCACAGCACTACACAGAAACAAGCAACTAAAAAACATAACTATTTCTGATAAATATCAATGTCTTTACAAGAAAGCAATGAGAAAAAAATAAAGAGAAAGAATAAATACAAAAACAGAAATAAACAATATAGAGAACAAAGACACAAGAACCAATAGCAACAGGTCCAAAGGGTCCCCTTGAGAATGTTAGTAAAATGTTAAGCTTTTGGTTAGTTTAATCAAGTAAAAGAGACATACAATTATATTGGAAATGAAAGTAGAGCCTGTTACAGACAGACTAGAAAGCTTAAAAGATAGATTAAAACATATGCTACTGACAAACTCCCTTGGAGAAAATCAATTTACCACATGTGACTCATGGAGAAATAGAAAGTCTAAGTAGTTTTATAATCACTAAATAAATTTAATTAGTAAAGGACATCTCAGTTGATGCGCAATGAGATAGATATACTAATCACCTGGATAGAACCATTTCATGATGTACAAAGACATCAAAACATCACCTATAACCTATAAATATATGTAATACATTTATATATAAAACTGGTCTACATAGCAAGTTCAAGGACAGCCAGGACTACGTAGAGAGACCCTGTCTCAAAATTAAATTAAAGTAAAGTAAATTAAAAATCATTCCACAAAGAATGAAAATACAAATATTGGAAAAAGTCCTCTAGGAAATACAAACAAGAAACAGTCTCAGCTCATTTATAAAAAAAATGTTTTGGTATCAAATATTAGGAAAAGAAAAGATAAATCTGGGCCAATCCCTCTCCTAAACATCTGAAAGGTGCTCTTAGTTTAATCCAGCCATCTATATAAAAGACATCATAGTCAGTCTAAGTCCATTTCAGGAACACAGTTTGATCTAATCCTCAATAACATACCACATCAATAGGTTAAAAGAGAAAAGTCATTTCATCATCTCAACCGATGGAGAAGATCATTCAAAAAAATTTAATCATTTAATACAAGTGTTTAAACAAGATGGCCATTTCATTAACCTACTAAAGAACACCTACAAAGACACGTAGAAAACATTTCAACTGGAGATATTAAGGATGTTTTATATAAAGCACAGAGCAACATGTATCAATAGATATTAGTGTAACATTGCCACTACAGTAAGAAAATGGAAAGGCATTGTGAGAGCTTGGGGGAGGGTTTGTCAACTTTGCAAGAGTCAGATTTTAGTCAGTATCAAATCCTGTTCAGGCTTCAGATGCTAAAAGTAGCTACAGGTCTGGGGAAACGGCTCGGTGGGTAAAGTGCTTGCTGCAGTAGCATACAGATCTGAATTCAGATTTTGAGGTTAAATACTTAAAAACAATTAAAACAGTGCAATTTTTTAGATGAGACTTTCCCCCACATCCACATGCTGGCATGTGCCTGTAACCTCAGTACTGAGGGCAGAAGCAGCCAGAGCCCAGCAGTCTGCTGGCCAGTCAGTCAGTCTGGCTACAACAGAATGGGCTAAACTCAGTGAGAGCCCTTGTCTCAAAACCAAGGTGGAAAATATTAGAGAATGATATTCAAAGGTGACTTACACACAGGTGAACACATACACACCATACACATACCACACACACACACACACACTACCTTCCCAGCTACCTAGTTCTTCTGTTCTTCTCACCCTCCTGCTCCTGCTCTGACCACTGGCAAACAACAGCAACCCATATTACAATATGATGACCAGCACCCTTCAAATGAGTGTGTAAGGACACAAACAGTCGGACAGAAAAAGTTTACACTATCTTGGCACTCCAGCTAGCCCCCGGAACCTTGAGTCCACATTGAGAAGGCTGTGTATATGCCTGGCATGGGGTGACAGTCCTTACTCAAAGCTCTGTCCCACTACAGCTCTAAGGGATGCAGCCCAGTAAACGCTGTGATCCTATCCCTGCCACACGTATTTACTGAGCATTTCAAGTCTACGGGAATCAGGCCTTCACAGAGACCTGCAGCGGTCTCATCGGGTGGCTCTTCTCCCCCAGCTGTTTAGCCGTGGTCCAGAAGTGCTCAGCTACCTATTCTCACTTTGAAGAACAGCCATTCAGTGTTTACTCCAGCACTAATGCTTTTAAAGTCACGTGGGAACTGCACCGAGTAAAATACTTCAATTGTGTTAGGAATAGTTTGCTGACCAAAGTGATGTTTGAGATGCATGCATGAAAGAAAAGAATCATTGGCAGAATGCCATTCGTACGTTTCTGTTAACAAATGCAGTCTACTTCCTCTTATTCTTTGACTTTCAAATTAATTTTAGCATATTTTAAAGTAAGAACGTATTAAGATAAGAAGGTATCATTTGGATGACATGGCCTGAAAGAGTGTTACATGAGCCTGGAACACTGACGGAGTGCTTTCTCTTTCCTTGCTGTGTATTTTTCTAGAATAGTTTATAGCAAGCTGTGCTCATCTGAGCGTGAATACGGTGGGCCGCTTTTGTAGGAAAAATGATGTTATTGACCTGTGATCAAAAGCAGTGATTAAGCCAGGTGTGGTGGTGCATGCTTGTAATCTCAGCTCTCAGGAGACATAGGAAAAAGGACCATGAGTTTAAGGTCGGCCTGGGCAATACAGTGAGATCCTGACTAGGAAAAGAATAACTGATGATGAACTGTAACTGGTCTACTCATATGCTTTTCAATAGTCATTGGTGCTTTTAGATGCTTTCTCTTATTACCAAAGGTACATAAGATTGAAGCCTTACTCAAACAAGTCCCCGGTTGACCCCAAGCCCAGAAATGGGAAATTGGGAACCTAACCAATAAGTGGAAGATATTGCCAGTAAATTACAGTCACAGTGTAGATGATACTGGTTGAGAGCAAGTAGTCAAAGATCAGGCTGAGAGCTCAGAAAATAAATACAGCCAGAGAGGGAAATGACTTGAAGGTAGGAAGAGTGGGGAACAAAACTGGAGCATGAAGCTCTGGACATTTTTATCTGTTCAGAGACTCATGAGGAGTGCTGTGATTCTGTGGCTGGAATCTGGTCCTGGAGCATCTTAGCTGCTAACGGATCCTCCACACATTTTAAAGTGATCAGCACAGAGCTGAAATTTGTCAGGCAAGCTAAGATGACTATTAATAAATCAATGAACTGAGAAACTGAATGACGCTAGCCAAGGCGAGCAGAGAGTTTTCACTGTAGTACAACCCTCAGGTCATCGACACTGTGGTGCGAACACCCAAGGGACCAGCCACAACTACCAGGGCTAATCACAAAGTCAAAATAAGATAAAGGAGCTAGTTGAGGCTGTTTTGGTTATGGGCAGCAAAGACTTAGCCTGAAATAGTTTAGGGGGAAAGCATATTGATATTTCTGTCTCAGAAAACTCATGCCAGGACATAATGACCACTCAGGGCAGTGACACGTGCGGCTCTACTTATTCAAGCCTCATGGTTCCTCTGCCTCAGTGCAGACAGATATGGGGGGGAGGAAGTCCAGCTGCAACTCCAGAGTTGGTCATGTTAAGCCTCTCACTTTCTCAGACTGACTTGTTCTCTCTGCTTCCAGTTAAACTATACGGAGAAAGAAGGGACTTGGTGAATCAGGTTAAGTCGGGACCACAAGCTTGGACCCATCAGCTAGGGCTAGAATAGAGGGCTGCTCTGGTAGAAATGGACACTGGACATGTGGCAGGAAGTATCCGTACACAACGTAAATCAGCTTCATACCCCACTTTATAATACAGGGGCTCAATCATTTGCCAGAACCAGTTAAAATGAGCCCTCCTCCATTAGCTGTAGGCAAATCTAGAATCTGAATCTCTCTACTTCTGACTCTTGTCTACACAGCTTAACCAATCAAGTTTATTCAGGCTCATTCATTTACAAACTGGCTGGCATCCAGCATCACTAGTCTGAGATCATGGCTCCCAAGGAGCTCCTTATGTCTGTGGTCTGTGGTCTTCCACAGCTAACAATCAGCTCCCTGATGCAGTGCAACTGCCATTTCCACTCTGGTCATGTTACCATGGGGATCACATCAGAGTTCTTTGTAGGAACTAGCTGTAATGCTTTTGCTAATGGCCCATGGCCTTGACTCTAGGGACAGCAGAAGTATTAGGCAGCGAAAGCACTTGCTTCTGAGACTCCTCCCCTCACCCTAGAGTGAAGGAGAGCAAGATATCCGAGAAGGGAGTGTTCCCATGGCACTCGAGAAGACCTTCCTACCAGCCCTGTTACTAAGTCACTGAGCTAAGATGGTTTTAGATATTGAAGAAAAGTAGGAGATGCCCTACAGCCACAGCGAGAGAGGAAAGCATTGAGAGATGTTGATCAAAGAACACCTAATTTCAGTTGAATGAGAAGAATGCATTCAAGAGATCAGCACAGTGACTAAAGCCAGTAACAATGGAATAGATCCTGAAAAACCAATAAAAGCATAAATCTAAAGGTCCTTATCTCTAAAAGGTAAGTATGTCCTTACAGCTGGTAAAGCTATTTCGGGAGGCTGTTGAATCTATAAGAGGTGAGACTTTCTCTCTCTCTCTCTCTCTCTCTCTCTCTCTCTCTCTCTCTCTCTCTCTCTCTTTCTCTCCCATTAGCAGCTAAGGAGATAGATGGCCCCATGCCTTCCCAGTCACGAAACCTAAAACAAATCCTTCTTCTAGTAAATTGTTTCTGTCAAGCCTTAGGTTCCAGGAAGGAGGAAAAGAAGACATATATGAGATAACAGACTTTAATTAGTCCTGAGACTTCATGTTACACCTGATGACACACACATTTTAATCTGCAAATTAAAAACAACTTTAAAAAGCAAAAAAAGAAAAAAAGAAAAAGAAAGAAAGAAAAGAAACCAGGAGACCTGGGTTCAACTCAATCACCAGCTCTCTGAAAAGACGAAGTTCACAAAATTTCCCCAGGGCCTTTCTCATCAATACATCAATGGGCTTAATCCAACTTGTTTTGTGTTCAAAACTGCCTCAGTTAGTGTTTTGATAAGGTTTTCTGTTTCCAACTTGCAAATGTGTTCTCCCCTATTGGACCATGGCAAGTAAGAGTTGTCAGATGGAAAACAAGAAAACAAAGCAAAGCTAAAGGCAATGCATTGCACACGTCAGAGGAGGAAGGGCCCAGAGGTCCAAAGAGCAGACTCAGACACTCAGTAAAAGAACACCACGACCTATGTATAAAGAAGCAAGGAAACACCAAGCAACAGGGCTTGTCTGAGCTGCAGAGTCGCTTAGGATATGCTATTTCAAGCCAAAAAGCAACGAGCCAATGAAAAGGTTAAATAGTTGAGAGGCATCAGGCATGGAGGCAAAACCGAATTCCAACAACTGTCTCCCTAAACTCTTTGAGCCTTGTGCCTGGGCCCTGCATCCAAAGCCACAGGGGCCGCTGTGGGAAATAAATGTGTAATAGAATCCAGTTGTTTTTTTTCCTCAGAGGGGTTTCTATTGTCTGAACAGATAATGAAAGAATAAGTGTGTGTGTGTGTATGTGTGTGTGTGTGTGTGTGTCCGTCCAAAGCACAGGCGGGCGTGGGGGTCTGTGTGTGAGATACAGAAATCCGAGGACTCATTTCGAGCATATTTTGTTGTTGTCCCAATCAAAGCCTTGGAGCCATACTTCTGCGGTGCTCCTCGACTCTCCGCGTTAACTCCAGGCAGAGCTCTGGTTTCTCAGAGCTTAGGAGAAAGCCTACTCGTCTCTTCAACAGACATCTGCTGACTATCTGCAGGAAGTCAAATGATATAGCAGGAATTTAATACAAAGGTACATCGATGGCTAATTAAAAAGCCAGATATCTTGACGTTAATTTTCTGATTCCATTCCGGTTCCTTGCTGCTAAACAGCCCAAGAAGCTTTCTGGAACGTTCTAAAGACCATGCTCCAGGCCTTGGATCCCTGGTAAAATGAAGAAGAATGGAGCTTTTATGCGGGCTCTACTGGAACCTCGCTTTGAGCCAAGGTTCACAAAGCCCTTGGAGCCCTAGGCCTCAGCTTCCTTCTCTCTCTTCCACAGGACGCTGGGAGGAGCCAATGAGTTGGTGAAGGTGAAGTCACTTTGAAATATAACCTGGCTGATGACAAGCCAGAACCCTGCAAGTGCAACATGGAGATTTCGTTGGAGTCTGGGCTCCCGACTCAGACAGGCTCCCTCAACCATCCATGCTTCAATCAGCTGTCAGCGCACCGTCTCCTCAGACTGTGTGAATTTAAAAAGTTGGCACACTCTCATCTGGAATTCACACACCCGAGCTCCAAACAGACAAGGACATTCCGAAATTGGAAATGCAGGAAGATGGCAGGTGGTGCTGCTCTCCATGAAAAATGAGTTTCAGAGAAATAGCCTCGCTCCTCCCAAAGATGCCTGGGGTTTGTGGGTGATTTGTAATGCTTTTCACTGAAAAGCTCTCATCCCCATGAACACATTTTGAAGATAGAAATCAATCTTACAATGTAACAGGAGGAGAAAATCTGTTAGGAAAAATGAAGAGGAAAAAAAAAAAACCCACCTTATTCTAGAATCCTTTCTACTAAATAAATGAGTTCCAGAGAGGGGAGGCCATATCCATCCTCCCCCACCAAGTTCTTGCCTTTTACTGAGCAGATGTATGAGGGAAGATTGAAGAGAGAGTCAGTTACCCAGCTCTACCAGCCATTCTATCTCAATAACTTAGGCTGGATGCCATCAGGGAGAGAAAATATTTGTCACTTTACCTCAGAGAAGTCCTCACCTTATCGTTGGCAACTGATACAACATCAGTGTTCACCCACAGTAGAAAAATAACCAAAGTTCTCTACAAAACCACTCCTAAGATCGCACCATCATACAGTGGGCATTACTACGCAGAATGATAGCCACCATCCCCTTGGGTATAACTGACACCTTTAAATGAATACAGTAGTCCACAGTGGTTTGATCGAACTCCCAGGCCCAGCTGAATTGTGTCTCAGAGTCTGAGACGAGAGAATGACACAATATGAGGCACTCTGAAGCACTCGTCACAGAATGCACAGCAGTGAGAATCTCACCAGTTTCAGGGGAAAGTAGACTACTAATCCAGGTAGAATCCAAGAAAGAGTGAGAGGCAAGGGTAGGGGGAAGGAGACAAGTGTGGACAGGGGGAAAGGTTAGAAGGTATGTCCCTGAAAGCAGAAATCTAAAGTGGACGTCACCAGCATGCAGAGCAGGCCCCTTTAACACTGGGAAGAACCCACTTTTTTCCAGTTTGACGATGCTAGCCTCTCTCTGAGACCCTACGTACCTTCATAAGAGTTGTGCAAGTGACCTGAAAGTACAGACATGATTCTGGAAAAGCAGTGTTGACATATGCAGGTAATGCTGCTTTCCTCCTGTCTCCAGAGCCCCACATACCTCATCTTCCAGTCCTCTCCAGAGGAATCTTGTGGGCAAGGGCTAGAGTTCTGGCTCGGTGGCAAATTACTTACCTGGCATATGTAAGGCTTTAAATTTGATCCCCAACACAAAACAAAAAAAAAAAAAAACTAAACAATGATGAATCATGTGGACAAACTATTCTTCTCCAGTGTACTCTGACCCTGTCTCCATCTTAAAAACTTCTTTCCTAGAGTACATAATCCAAGCACATCTGGTCTGGAAGGAAGACACGCTATGAGTGCTCACATAATTCAGTAGAAGCCAAGAGGGTACTATTTAGAATGCCTCTGGTGTATGGGCAGGAGTCACAAAGCACTCACTGTCTTCCTGGTACACCTGAAGGGCTCAATACACAAAACAGACCAGCCCCAAGGAGAAATCTACCTACGTGCTCTGGACACCATGACAGAAAGATGCTAAGATTTGGGGTGTGCTAAAAATACACATTGAAGAAGGTAATGGAGGCTGCATGTGAAGGAACATGCTGAAGAAATGCCATGGTGAACCCAGAAAAAGAAGAAACAGTATAGAGCCATGTAAGAATACTATGGAAATCACAGCAGGCAAGGACATCTCACCTCACAGCTCATGAAGAGATCCAGAACCTGACACAATGAATCTAAGACAATAATTATCCTGGCCCATCTAAACCCTACATTCCAATTCTCTAACAAGAGCAAAGACAGGTTGAGGTGACTCAACCAGAGAGTCTTTATCTGATGGGTCAATGCCTAGGAAAAGAATGAAAGGCTTTGCTACAACTTCCCATAACAGCTGTGTTAAATCAGAAACCAGAGAGCAAATATATATGTGTGCAGTGCGCGCGCGCGCGCGCACACACACACACACACACACACACACACACATACATATAAGAAAAGGTGCAATATTCTGTCATACCCACCCTTCCCATGTGTCTTTTCTGGTAATATCAATAAGAACTCCACCTGGATATTAAATGTGCCACCGACCAGCTTCCAAGTCAAGAGGTCATTTCAATAAGGCATTATGAAAGGCAAGCTGAAGAATTTGAGCTCCATCTTTAATACTAGTGAACTTTACATTTTAAAATTATTCCTCCCACGGTCAGCAAATATTCTTTAACTGTCTAAAATCCAAGAATAAATGTGGGAGAGAACGGAGATAGCTGAGTAAGAAAATAATCTATAGAAGGACACCAGGAAGGATGCCAGGAAAGGGTACAGTCTGCTGTTCACATTAGCAAGGACAGATCTTGGGCTTAATCAGGAGTATGCTAACACAGTTCCTAAGTACAGAGACTCAAGTCCAAAGGCCTAATGGAGGCAGTAGAGAATAAAAAGACAGAGTCAAACCCAGGTTCAAATGTCTGCAAGATGTTAACAGCAAAAGACAGTAGCATCTCCTGGCCCTGGTGCAAAGGCCTTATGATGTCATGTCCAGGTGCAGCAGGCCACAGCTGAGATTCCCAGCAGAAGGAACCACAGCTTTGGACTTTGCTCCAAACTCCAGTTCCATCTGTACTCACTCTCTGAGTCTGCTTCTTTCTCGATTGTCAATGTCAAGGCACCGATGGAAGGCTAGGATGATGGATCGATGAGGTAAATGTCTATGCAAAACCCTTAGTACAATGTAGCGCTCACGTTAGTTCCTCACTTTCATGCCAATCCTTGACATACGGAGGGAAGGAAGATAAAGGACTGAACTGTGGACTGTGATGTGGCTGTCACAAGGACGAGCTCTGTGTGGTGAGAAGTCACCTCACATCCCATCACAGATAAAATGAACAAGGTGACCTCTGAAACATCCTTTGGCAATAAGAGAATTCAGATACAAGATGGGGATGGAAGAAGGTACTAGAAGAAAAGTGTCAGGGTAGAGAGAGACATTAGCCTTGAGTAAGACCAGAAAGGCTTAATTGGGTTAGAATTGCTAACCAAACAGAACAACCTGAGACTGTACATAAAAGAGTTGGGGGGGGTGGATACAGAGCGGAATGGCAGGAGAAAAGAGACATCGCTCTTCTGAAGTCACATTTATAGGTTTTAGATGAGTCTGTAACCCATCCAAGACAGAACTTTAAAGCACTGACCACTGACCCTCATTGAATAATTCAAGAGACTCCATCATGGAGTACCATGATCCTCATGCACAGTAAATAGGCAAGATTAACACAATTAACAACAATAATTAATAACATAAACAGGGTAAAGTAGCAACCACTTTGGGAGATGTATTGGCCTCCTTCAACATACAACACAGGCCTATTTTCCTCATGGTTAGACAGGGATCCTCATCTTGTCTCAAGTATTAGAATTCTCTCCTACCAGAAACTGGCCTAATCCTTGTCCAAATTATTAGAAGCATACCAGTTAGTATCAACGGAATCTGCTTGAGCAATTCACAGGAGGCGGGACGGGGAGTGGGGGGACCTAGCTGGGTTGAATATGCTGCAGGCTATTCCTCCAAGACCTTGAGCCTCAAGAAGAGATACCCTACAAAACAAGCACATTCCACATGCCCTGAGATGACAGGGAAGTAACTCTCCCTTACTATTTGAACCTCTCCACAAGAAAGGCACAGAACACCTGCCCATTAACCACCAGAAGTATCACACTGGGACTGTTTCAGAATAGTATCTAAAAAGTAATAAAATGCTTTTTAATACTCCACAAAAGGACAATTCTTCGCACTCATCCTTAATTATGCTCCATCTCTCTGAAATGCCTCCAGACCCAGCAGTCTCTCAGGAGCCCCAGCAGAGACAGTTCCAAGGCTATTTCAATCCAGCCCCAGTCCTAGTCCATTGGCAATACCATATGCTCTTCCACATTCCGCTACCCTTCATATCCACTCTACTGAGTCCATGTTTCTGCTTGGTCAGTTCCTCCTCATCCTGAGATGGCAGCATAAGTGTCTCTTCTACCTAGGATTCTATGGTTGAGTCCCAAGGTTGGCTTAAGTGCCCTTTCTTACCTATACCTTCATGGCCAGCAACAGCTGGTTTCACTGTCATTATCTGTTGGTTTGTCTGTCTTCCCCACTCACTGTCAGCTCCTTGGGGACAAAGACTGATTCTCAACCACTTAGTGCAGTAGTGACACACAGAAGTTCTCAATTATTTACTGAATAAAGAAGAGAATAAATCAACCAAAGCAGACCAATGGTTGGGATAAAGAACTACTTGGGTCTACTTAGACACAAACTAATAAACCTGGTGAGAAAGAAGTGGAAATTCCCAGACCTGAAAAATGGTACACTCCCTAGAGTTCACAATGAGGCCACTGGGTGATTGTGGAGCTGGAGATTAGAGCTGCTGAATGGGCAGTGTCTGAAGACATAGGAACGATTACAGAAGTCACATCAGATTCCCTTTATAAGAAAAAACAAAAACAAAACAAAAGGGAAGGGGAAGCACATGAAGATATTCCTTTTATACTGGGGGATGGGGGCTTACAAGTTGCCATCATCCCTTTCTTGAGGATAAGAAAGCCGAGGCACAGGAAGGCAAATAACACGTCCAGCACATAGCAAACTTGGCATTAAACCTGGTCCTGCTGATTTCAGAATCCTTATCTTTCCCCCCTTTTTCTACTCAGCTCATTGGGATTTTCTAGATTTCCATTTTCCAAGATGTTCCACACTTTGGGGAACAGGACGCTGGCTGGGAATCCATGTACCCTAAAGTCAAGACTGTACCGTGGAGTGGTAGTCCTGAACCAGTAAGCAGATGCTCTGGGGCCATACAAAGGCCAAAAGTGGGTTTGTCTTTGAAAAAGGTTCAAAGGAAACAGTTAAGAGAAAGGAATTTTCAGGGGAGAGAGAAGAGTCAAGAAGAGGAAGGTAGAGTAGAGAAAAGCCCCTCCAGAATAATGATGGACGGAACAATGTTGTATGAAAACATCACAAAGCACACCTGCTCCTCCCAAAGCAGAGCTGTCTTTAACTGTCATCAACAGGGTCCCACCCAGTCATCAGCTCGCAATCTCCTCCCTTCAGAGACAAAGACAGAAGAGTGGGAAGAATGGCTTAGAGGAAGTTAAAATGCACCCAACTCCCAGGCTGATGAAAATGCTACAGGCCCAAGGCCAAAGAATATTCTTGGCCTGAATGGCATTCACCACTCTAAATTTAGTGAACTGGTGAGCTTTTTAAGAAGCATCTTACTCAACCTTTTGCAAGGCAGAGATCTACCTCCGAATGCACAGCTTGCTTCCCCTCTGAAGCTGAACACGATGTCCTTGGCTTTGTCATGGATGAAGCAAAGCCAACAAAAGCTCTGCCGTTATCACCTAGCCCTGCCTGTCCAAGCTGCAGCTGGATAGGGTTCTCTAGGGCAACTGCCAAAAGGGCTCTCTTTCCCAGAAAGTCAGTGCACTCTAACACACACACACACACACACACACACACACACACACACACACACTGCAATGTCTTTTCTTAAAAATATTTTTTTTGAGATTATAATTACATCATTTCTACGTTCCCTTCCCTCCCAAATGCCCCGCCCCATTCACTTTCAAATTCACGGCCAGTTTTTCTCATTAATTATTGTTACAAGCATATAAACACATATTCCTATATTCGTAAGTACAACCTGCTTGATATGTATAATGTTACTTATCTGTACGTTCTTGACCTTTATTATCTAAGATCCAGACTTTTGCATTCATCTCTCTAGCTTCAAAAAACTGCCTTTTTAGAATGAGAAAATTTTAGGAAGAACTTTCATACCCATTAACATACTACAGGTCTATGCAGATTCTAACATTACTGGTTTCATTTCATCCAATGACAACCATGTAGGGACTGAGAGACAGCATGAGAGGCTAGAAGGTGGGAGACCTTGAAGTCAGTCCTGGGTAGAAAGTCTCACACTCGCTCAGGCAAGCCTCAGCAGGTTCATATGCAGACTAGAGGTAGAGAGATATATCTTTGTTCAATAAATAAAGTTAATGTTATTCCTGGGTGAGTATTGATTTGGGGAATTTTTAGAACCAAGATGTGAAATGCACGACTCTTGAGCCATACAGAAACCAAAGGCTAAAGGCAGTTTTGGAGTGACTAAAAAATGATGTCAAGGTGCTGGGGGATATGGCTTAACGGTAAAGGGCCTACAGCACTTTTATTAATCCCAGGTACCAGGGTAAAAAGCCAGGCACTGTGACACATGTCCATAACCCCAGCACTGGGGTCAGAGACGGGCCCATCTCCAAATCTCTAGAGCTTGCAAGCCACCCAGTATAGCCAAATCAGGTTCAGTGAGAGACTGTCTCAACAGCATAAAGGAGAAAGTAATGGAGGAAAGAGGAGGCCAAGGTTAACCTCTGACCTCCACAAACACAAACAGGAACACACATATACCACACATGTACACATGCATACGTACAAAAGTGACATCAGGAGTCAAGAGAAACTGCTACCATATTTATGGGAGTCACAGTGGGGCACCCACAAAGGTCAATAGAGGAGGTGGGAAAAGGAGGAAGAGATGCAAGTCTATCCAACACAGTGGATAGATAGCCAATCATGCTTCAGCCATTTTGAAGTCACTTCTGAGCTCTTCCATATCATATTCTAGAACTTACCACCCTACCTGATGTTGAAAACAACAACTTCCCGTATTGTATAAAGAACAGGAACAGAGTAGAAGGGATAAGAGCCATATTTAAAATCCCCACCATTGTTATTCATGCATGCCATACCTTTAATACAACCTCATGAACAGCACAGCTCACAAAAATGAGCTTCCCCTCTCAGGGACCTGGGTCCCTTGTAAGAAGGAATATCACCAGGGAGAACCCCTCATACACGCCCCAAAAACATGCTCCTACTTGTCAATTTTTTTTTCCCAAACAAAGTTTTCTAAGCCCAGGAAAGCCAGTTTGCTAGCCTTCCTCACACTAGACTACCCCTCCTAAGAGGCTCTTATACTTCCTGACCAGTGCTGACCCAGAATCCCTCTTCTCCTCTCAGCCATTGTCCTCTGATGTATCGGCCCCCATACTCAAGTGCCGGTCTAAGCACACGCAAGCTCTAACTTGGGTTTTCTTGACTCTGCTTCTATAACCTCTTCCCTATCATCTCTCGTCTCTCTAAGCCTTCTCTCGCTGGCCTGGTCCCTGCCACAGTCGCGTCCACTCGGTCCAGCTACCTCTGAGCTCTCCGTTGCCTTGACTCTTGTATTTCAGTTTCTGCTAACAACCTCTAGCTCTGTTTTCCCAAGACAGTTGAGCTTGCCCTGTCCTGCACTGCTCGCTCACACCACTGCTGATGGACACCCCTGGGTTTCTTCATTGTTTGTCTTTCTTCTAGCTTCCCTACCTGATTTTAGCTCAGAGACTTCTTATTAGATGGTCGGTATCGAGCCTGTGCCCCACAAAAAAAAAAAAAAAAAAAAAAAAAAAAAGTTCCGATTTCTCATGTGGTCACAGCTACCAGTCCATCGCATCACCTGAAAGTCTCTGCTACGCTTGCATTTATCTAGGCTCATCTTTCTGTTCATCATATCCAGTCTGTCGGTCATAGGTACTTGCTCTTCTATCTACATTCTGAAGCCGAAAATCTACCTTGATAACTGCTGCTCTTAGTATTGCTAGACTTGTACTTTATACATTACACCTAGTGTCGAGTTCAGCATACAGGATAATCCAAAACGAGATCCTCAGCAGACCATAATGACTTTAACTCAATAAAGCACGGAGTCAGACTATGATAAGAAAAATGTACCAACCAAAATAATTCAAGCTCCATGAGAGCTGGAAGTTAACTTTATTTATCACCGCGTCTCCAGCAGTTAAATTAGTGTTTTATATATAATCCACCCTTAAAAAATGAGATGAATGAATGAAAACTAGGTTCTGTAGAATTCAGTTGCAAACGATGATTGAAAGAAAGCATTTTACATTTATTCTCCAGGTTGTTGACTTTTAATATCTGTTACATTTGTATGCCACAGACGGTTTCTTAGTACCTTGAGATAATGGAGCCATTGTCTGGTGTCTACTCCTGTCTCAATCTTGAATTTTTTTCATTTAAACTCTACCCAAATCA
Source organism: Cricetomys ansorgei (assembly GCA_026225945.1). Classification (NCBI taxonomy): domain Eukaryota; kingdom Metazoa; phylum Chordata; class Mammalia; order Rodentia; family Nesomyidae; genus Cricetomys; species Cricetomys ansorgei. Next base: position 6,761,731 of record JAMJFZ010004023.1, read on the forward strand.
TCTTGAAGTTGTGTTCAATATGATGGATAGTGTCAGTCCAACACTAAACTTAAGTTCCCTACTCAGAACACTGTGAATTTGCCTGTTGAACTTGAAAGCAAGCTACAAAAGACTGGAAAGGAAACGGTATTCCTTTGAAAATGGTATGTAAGGAGGCAGGCTGGTAGACTGGGTGTTAGTCAGACCTGAAATTTCATGTATATCACTTATCTGGCTCTACATATTATCTCCGGAGGCACAGGAGCTCAGTCTATCACACACCCTCCCCTACAGCCCGGAGTATCCAGCTCCACGTTTCTCCTGATGTGTAGGTATCCACCTACTGTTTCTCTAAATGTGGATTGTTTGATTGGGTTCATTCAAGACTAGAGCCCAGACAGAGGCTCATCAAACTATGGTGGTGGCAGGGACTATCCACTGTGTCTAACATCAGGACAGAGGAAGAGAATGTTTTATTGACAGTTTTCCTCCTTTTGAATTCCTGCCACTAGTGTAACTTCTATTTTCTCCTCCAAAAGTTGAACAAAAAATAGATTTAGTTTAGCCTGGTCTGGAGGAAGACCGGAGTGCCTTTCTTTAATAGGTCATATTATCATAATTTAAATTAATGTTCTTCCTTGGGTTTTAACATGATCATTTTTATCCCTGATGATCTTTTCAGTAACTTTTTAAAAGGCTAAATTCTAGGATTTCAAAGTCCCCGAGGAAAAGAGGTGCTGAGTTTGATTAATTTTATGGCACGCGTTTGGGTGTATGACATTCTTCAATTTTATTTTAGCGGAGAAAGGCACCAAGATCACAGATGTCACCTCCACGCGTTAGACATGCTTGATCCCTGGACCCCCCAGGACTTTGCAGTAACTATTCTTTGTTTCTTTGCTAGATGCTTTGTAAAAAGCATCTAAACAATAATGACAGTAACCGATTTCCATAAAAAGCACTTTTTCTTATCACCGTAGCATATCCAAATGTCTAACAAATCATGTTAATGTAAGTAATGTAAGCACAAACACAAGGCAGGAAGGGGTACCTGGGAAAGCCTCTCCTACCTACCAGCCTTCTTCCTCTATCTCCGCCTATTCACATCCAGAGTACAGCTATGACCAGACTTAATCTTAGTTCTCAGTCTGTCTTAACTTGTTGCCTGTGGATCAAAGGGTACCAGAGTGGCCGTGCTCTGCTTGTCTCTAAATACATAGGTCAAAAGAACTGCAGTCTAGGAAGCCACCTAATACAATCATCTCCCAAAGACTCAAATCCACTGTACAATATTTCTGCATTAAAGGAAGGTTATGCACAAAACTCCAATCAAAAGGATCTAACTCCTTAGGAGTAATCATTCATTTGACTGCCAGTTAAACAAAGTCAAATCAGATTGGCTTCCACAAGGTCACAGTTAAATACGAGTGTTACAGCTGAAAGCCATGGAGTTCATAAGCAGCAAGATGACCCTGAATTAGGAACAGCTAAGTCTCAGTGGAGCCCAGCAGTGTCCTGTGCCACATTAAGGAAATGAGCCATGAGCTGGGGCTTAAGGAGCCCCCAGACAGGAAATGGGAATGAAGCAGGAATCTCAGGAGTGTGGAAGGGTTGTGTCAGGTGGGAAAAGGCTAGAGCCTAAACATAAATACTTGGTTAGGCAGATTGCTCCTGAGTGGCCAGAAACAAAACAAAGCCTGAGCTGGGAGAGGAAAGATAAAATGGAAGTGAACCAGAAGGAGAGAGCTATGTCTGTCATGTTACAGTTCCTGGGTGGACACCCAGGATAAAATGGACTTCACGCTGAATCCAATTCCCAACTAATTTTATTGAAATACCCAAGGCACCCGGCCTGTGGAACTTCAGTTTGTATTTTCTTTCTCTGCTTCCTTTGTTATTCTTTTATTTTGTTCACATTCCTCAGACCTGTCAGCATCCTTAATATTGCACAACCATAGCCTGTATGCAGCTTTCACTCAATAAATCGCCATTCCCTGAATCTGATATCTGAGAGAAGAAACAGCCGGGCTTAGATGGAGTGTTCTATTGTGCTGCCCACTCTATTTCATATACTTCAGGAGACAGCTAAGTAAACTTTGTACATGCTTTGATTTCCTACACAAGAGTTACCAACGATGCAAGCCGAAAGTGCTAACTATGGATGTCAGTCAACTGCTCCCTTGGTGTTTGTGGAAATGAGGCACGAGAATCGGAATAAATGGAAAAGGAAGAATTCTTGACAGAGAAAACAGCTCTTAAATACCATTATTGAGCAAAGCCATGGCTTGAAACACGTTACAACCATTTCTGCAAGAAAAGTGTATATATCTCAACTGTAAAAGAGACAGAGGAATCAGTGCTCTGAGAGAGCATGCCTCGCCCTCACCACCTCTCTCCTTGTTTCTTCATGGCAGCTGTTCAGAGACGTGTGAATAGAGTCCCAGTGTTATATGAAGCATGATTTGAAAACCACTAGTGTTTACTTAAGTGCATAGGCTTCCTAGTCAAGAAACCCTAATTCCAAACCCGATTTGCCCATGTAGCACCAGCGTGAATTCACTCAGATTACGCTAAACCTCCATTCCTAGTCTATAAAACAGAACTGAGAAAAGCATCATCAATGGGAGTTTGGAAGGTTACATAAGAACTCTTACAAAATACTTAGCCTTTCCTTGCCAACACTAAGAATTCAGTAAGTTTCAAATATTTTTTAAATGACACATCCAAAAGAATATTAGAGTTTTTTTATTAGTAAAATCAGGAATCTTTAACTATTGCTTTTTAACATCTCCTAGAATATTGTTCCCAAATTGTGTTCAGCAAACTATTACTGCAGCATGAAATATTTCATGAATCTCAAGTTCTGTGGCCAAATTTATTAGGAAAATGCTGTGTCTAATAAAACACCCCGGACATGCACAGTGTATAATCGGGGCCAAGCGTCTGAGTCAGAAGCCGATCAATCACAAGATGAAATTTCATCTTGAAAAGATCACTCTTGCTAGGAGTGAAGAATGGAATAGAGCAGGTAGGACAAGCAGCAAAGACATGAATTAGGGGCCACTGCAGCCATAGGGGCAGAGAGGATGGCTGCCGGAAGCAGGAGGTGTAAATGGAAGTGGCCAGCTTCTAGGAGGAATGGGGAAGAAGGCAGGAATACTCCAGAGTCAGGGATATACCCCAGGCATCTGGCCTAGGTGATGGTTTTGGGGGTGGTACTCCCAGAAGAAATGGATTACAAGAGCAGGAATTACAAGAGCAGGGCTAGGCAAAGAGGACTAGTGCTTTGCACTAATGTTTATTTCTGAGTGAGAAAGCCCATTTAAAACGATCAGCATAAGAAGCGGGTATGCTAGCTCACATATTGGAACAGCAACATCTTAATAACTGTCAGTCCTTCTTCAAGGCCCTCTCTTGTTCCCTTGAACCTGCCAGTGAATTTGCTCCCTGTGGAGATAGACTGCAGTTGCCTTGATTTAAAGTCTAGCAATCAGCCAGGTGGTGGTGGTGAATGCCTTTAATCCCAGCACTCATGAGGCAAAGCTAGGTGGATCTCTGTGAGTTCAAGGCCAGCCTGGTCTACAGAGTGAGTTGCAACAGACAGAGTTGCAACAAGGAAACCCTGTCTTGAAAAACCAATAAGTAGATAAATAAATAAATAAATAAATAAATAAATAAATAAAAGTCTAGCAATCAAAAAACAAATGAGTAACTTTTCTACTGACCTGTTAGAAGAATAGGACCCCAAATGAGTCCCCATCCCCACTCCTGCATGGCTGGAAGAGTTGTGACTGTAACGGGTATATTCTCCAAAAAAAAAAACAGGTTCAATAAACAGCAGAAGAAAAAAAAAGGACGTTGAGGAGGGGAAGAAGTATTCACCACAAGATATCTGCGGTACACCAGCAATACTGTGCAACAAGCAGTGGAGTGCTTAAGTTAATATTTAAATACAGCTTCCAAAGGATGCTTATTCCAGATACCCTCTTTTGTATGGTTTAATTTCAAAGATTAGCACTAGAAGAATGTCTTGACAGTCACAAAGCCATTTCTCTATAGGTATGTGTAGAAATGCATGAAAGGAAGTATGCCAACCCCATCTTTCAGGTAAGATTAAGCCAGAGCATAGGTTAGGGAACTTATAAAGTCAGTTCTTTGAGGTCTTTGGATATTAAATCCCATATGTGGTATAATTGTAGACTTAACACAAATCTGAGACACAGATGCAGTGTTTCTGTGGACATGGGGAAAGAGGAGGAGAGACATTGACTATTAGTCCTCTTTGAATAAAATTAAGTTTATCTAGATAATCCAAATAATTCTTTGAAGGAAGTTCTTTTGTCTGTAGGGACAATTCTCCAATTCTGCCTCTTCCTGAGTTGGTGCCTCAACACATGAAATAAAACGTGATATTCACAGAGACTTTTCATTAATGGGAGGTAGTGTCCTCTGGGGCTCTATTGGAGCTTGGGCAATGTCTCTTTGCCACCCTGTGGTGTCCGTCATCTTTCTGTTTTGATGTCTATGCCAATCTCTCTATTCCCTCCCTCTCCCCCTTCATCTCCCCCTCCTTTCTTCCCTTCCCCTCCCCGTTTCCTTTCTACCTCCCTCTCTTCCCCTCTACCACTCCCTCCCTTCATGCTAGAGAACTACTGTCTGACTGTGCTCCCCACTCCACTGGCCTTGGCCTGAGAAATGCACTCCTAGGCCCTTGAACAAAGCCACTTCACTCCCAGACTGAGACATTTCTCTGGACAAATGCCTTTGCTGGACTCTCAGCAGAGTCTAGGACGTTTCTGTGTAGCAAGGACTAGAGGATGACTCAAGGGAACTGAAACTTCAAGTGTTTGCAGCTGAGCCAGGCTGGTAATAAAGTCCTTTTAGGTTTGGCACCCCCCTCTTTGACATAAGCAAATTAAAAAAGGAATTCTAAAGAAGAAGCAAGAGACTCCCCCACCTCATGTTAGAGCAGTTCTCTAAACTTGCCCCCCCCCATTTCTGGATTGAATCCTGGAAAGGAGAGAGGGGCTGTACACAGGGCTCTCACCTCCTTCTTCCTCTACCTTTCGCTGCATCCTCTGATACACCCTAGAGTGGAAGACAGGCATTTTGGCTAGATCAACGCTGCTCAGATTTTAGTGTGCACCAGAGGGCTTGTTTACAAATAGATGAGTGAGCCCTGCCCCTGGAGGACTTATAGGATAGAGCTGGGAGCCTGCTGTTAATTCTCAAACCCAGAACAAAAGCCTGAGGTGCCTATTTAACATATTTATCAAAGCTGACCTGGCCACCAGATTCCTCCAGCATCCCTCAGTCCCCATCTGTTACAGGGCCCTTCTGGTTGACAGCCCCCACCTCCTACCCTGAACCCTCCAGTCTAGGAGGCTGGGCTGCTCTTCCCTACATAATCCAGCCATTTTTGTTACCCAGTCCTCTTTTGGGCCTCGTGGCCTCTTGGTCTTCAGCTTCCCCTCTTTCCCTCTCTCCCCCCACTCTCCTCCACACATGGCTCAGTGGATCAGTCTGGCCATGTCCACCCTGGACTCTCCCAGATGTCTCTGCCTCTGGCTATGCTCAGCCTCATATCTACAATGAACTTTCTCCTCACCATACCTTCCTTTTTATTTCTTTTTTCATTCGCTTGCATCTACCAACTTGGCCAGTGGTACCAATCCCACTGGTCTGGAGAAATTCAAAGCCACTCTTCCCCTCAGATCTTGTAGCTAAACCCCACTGCAAACAACGGGATTTATTTTTTTCTTCTGCACATTGAAACTTCTTTATGATATGAATTCTATCTTGAACAAGGATGACTTCTCTATCTATTAGGAAACTCTATAATAAGATTCCTACAAGCTTAGCCAATTATATGTTTGATAGGACCTAGATTAATTTCCCCTATCAAGCTTAAATGCCCAGTATTCAACACTATATTTGATTTTGTGAAAGAGGCTAAATATTGCTCAGTATCTTTTCTTTAAATTTCTTTGGTAACACTCCTAACGCTCCTGCAGGCAGATGAATATCTTTAGCTGAGTGAGGAGAAAGTTAGCAACTCTGAAAGAAGAAAAAAATATTGCATGAAAATATTTTTTAAAAGCGTACCCCTTCCAGTGTAATTTTTCCTTCCAAATAAGTAAATACTCTTGCTTCAGTTATAGCTACATTTTCCCAGTGCCTCCTCCTTCATACAGAAGCTCAATACTTACTTGTAGGTTCTTCTTAGTTGTCTCTTTTGGGTGATATTTTCTAGAAAGCTGTACCCCATAATCACCCATTCATAAATTCTTTTCTTCCTCCCAACTTAAAATATATATATATATATATATATATATATATATATATATATATATACACACATATATAACCTATTTTGCAAGGTACCTGTGTCTTATTAGTCACCAACACAAACATCAAAGAGGTTCCTTTTGAAAGTGTCCACCCTTCTCAGCTGTCCTGAAGAAACAAAGAAGGGTCGAGGTTCAAGAGCCCACTCAAGAGAAAGAAAAATGATGCTACCCAGAATTAGGGGACATAGAGGATAAGAGAGAGGCCTTACTCAGGAGTGGAAGAACAAACCAATCAAATCAAAAGGATGTTTGGGAGCAAGGTAGGATGGTTAGGATGCAGGGGTACTATCCCTGCTGTGATTAAGCATACCAAGGAGAAGGAATAGAATGGGTGGTCACAGTAGAATGGCCTGGGGGTGTCCTTCTCTGCTGCCAGTGTGCTCTTTTCCCAGCCATGACAATTTTTTCCTTCTGGTTGGCATTTGTCTCCAGGTGTGCCCTTGTGGAGGTCTGTATCCTTAGTGAGTAGGCTCTAATCCTTGAGAGGACAAAAGGGTAGAGAAGAGAGCTCCCTAAAGTGGAAGAGGCCAGGTTTGCCATCACCAGAAGCCAGACACCAGACTGAGCCTACAGAAAATAGAAAAATTAAAGCAAAATCACAAAATGAACATAGACGGGTGAGGTATCAAGCCACTGGTGGACTTCAGGGCCTCCTGAAACTGCCACACCTCAGTGAAAGACCAGAGTCCAGCACTGTGCACGGGCTCCATTTACATCTAAGGCTCTAGACTCCAGAGACTAACGTTCACAGCTTGTACAGCCACATGTGGCAGCCCACATCCTTTGGAGGTACAGAGAGTCCCCACAAGAAGCAGGAACAATGATTCCTGGCCTCACCCTCTCTCATTCTATTCTGAATGACTCCTCTCTAGAAAAACACTAACTCTCAAAAATAGTCAAATCAGGCAAAGACAGACATGTTTTTCCTTGGAGGTCTTAATCTATGAAGTTAGTAGCCAGAAGTGCGTGCAGCCTTCAGGTAGGACAAGGATGGAAAGCATCCAGCCTTCAACCCCTCCCCTGGCTTCCCTAAAGCTTTCAAAGAGAAGCAAAGGGAACAGAGGCCAGCACACATAAGCTAAAAACCAGCTCAGTAGGAAAGGACCCCATTGGAGGCCAGTGGCCGACCCTAACAGAGGCTCTTTGCCATCTCCTGCAGATGAGCCACAGCACCCTGCCCAGGACCTGTGGTCCCGCTATGCTCTACTGATGGCTACTCCTTGTCTGTAGAAGATCACCAGTGTACTGTTTAAAAGCATGGCAGTGAAATTATCATCAGCAAAGACAAATGTGTCAACAGGTGGCACTCTCCGTATGTATCTAGCATTAAGGAGCCAGGCGACCTCAGATAAACCACCTCCCCAAGCTTCAGACTGAGCCAGAAACTCGCAGTTACTCTTGCTGTTACCTGCATGTCCTCTCTATCCTAACAGGACAAGGGATGAATGGTCCTCTTTGGTTATTTCAACACCTTTCTCGTGGTTGATGGCCTCTATAGAGACTATTGCTCTTACTTGATGAAGACTGTGAAGGCGAGGCTCTGTGAAGGCGGGCCAGCACAGGAAGATCGAATGCATGCCTCTCGTCCAGTCTCTTTCACAAAGACTATTTTCGACATCGTTTTGCTAAATATCAGGCAGCAGGCTACCTGGGAAGAGGTGAACAAGCCTACATCTGTCAGTCAGGGAGGATCTTTTGGGCCAAAGCACATTCCACATCCCCTAGTAATTACTATGCTCACTGAGACTTCCCGAAAGACAGACAAGCAAAAGGCAGAGGCCGCTTCTCCCTCACCTCAGATAACCCCGCATTGTGACAACCCCTCTACTCTTCCTGCTCAGACAAGAGTTAACAAGGCTCGGGCCTCCTCAGTGGAGCTTCAACCTGGAGGCAGAGCTGTCTTCAGTTTTCCAAGGAGAAAATGGACAAAGGCTCAGAAGAAAGAAACTGTGCTTTGGAGCTCTGAACAGGCAGAGTGAACAATGGGGTGCTCTTGTGGGTGTTACAGGCCCTTCCTTTTAAATTTTTCATTCATTCTGGGAAGAATTGGAGCTGCTCCCCAGAGACTCTGCTCTTTTCATCTTCCTTCCCTGGCTCCTGTCTTCTCATGAGCCCCTAAGGATGCTCACAGCCCTGCCCCCTGCTTGATTTTTGTTTGTTTGGTTGGTTGTTTGTTTTAACGCTAGCATCATCCTGAATCACTGGTCCTACTGCCTCACAAAGGATAAGACAGCAATTACATGTAATACGATGCAGTGGTCACTTCCTCTGTGTCAGGTGTGCGCTGTTATGTCCTCATGGTACCCTTACAACAACCCTATGAGATTCATACTGCTTCCAACTTCACTGTATAGATGAAACTTGAAGTCAGAACAATTGATCAGTCTGACGTCATGCACTCGGCACTTGTAAAGCTCACCTTGGTTTATATGTGTGTAGATCTAACAAAACACCAGAGACTGGGCGTGGGGGTTATTTTGATTGTGAATCTGATTGGGTTGATACATGCCTAGAACATTACCAAGGCATGCCTTTGGGTATGTATGTGAGTTTCCAGAGAGGATTAATTGAGAAGAGAAGACTTGCCCTGAATGTGACTGGCACCATCCCATGGGCTGGAGTCTCAGATGGAATAGAAATTGAAAAAGGGAGAAAGTGAGCTGAGCACCAGCATTCATCTTTCTTTGCTTCCTGACTGAGGACACAAAGCAACCTTCAGCCTCACACTCCTAAGCCACAGTCCTAAGGAGCTCTCATCTCCAAGCCTTCCCACCAGGATGGATTCTGTCCCAGTTTCATCTCAGTTGCTGTGATAAAGCCCTTTTACAAATGTAACTTATCAGGGGAAGGGTATTTCAGCTCTAGGACACAGTCTATCTTCGAGGGAGGTCAAGTCAGGAACTCAGCGCAGGCCTGCTACTATCCCACAGGCCACAAACTTTACAGCTGAAACCATGGCTATTACTTACTGGCTTGATCATACTAAGCTCGCTTTCTTATATACCCCAGGGCCACTTGCCCAGGGAATGGTGCCACCAGCTGTGGACTCCCACATCAATTTGCAATCAAGACAATCCATCCCCCAGAAATATGCTCATGGGGCAATCAGACAAATTAGGTCAGTCCCTGAATTAAGACTACCTTCTCACATGACTGTAGTCTTTGTCAACTTGACAGTTAAAGCTAACTAGGGCAGAATATAGCCTCAAAGTATGAGCCAACATTAATTTTCTCTTAAGTAGCTTCTTGTCAGGTATATGGTCATAGAATTTTTTTTTTAGCAGTAACTAATACAGTGAGTAATGAATTTATTTCTTATATTTCTGGAAGCCAGGAAGTCTAAGACTAAGGCAGGAGAGATTTAGTTTCCTTCTGAGGGCTGCTCTGCTTCCAACCTGGTTTGCTTAAGAAAAACAAAAAACACTCCTATCACTCAGTAAATTGCAATTTCTGAGGTTCTATGCTAAGAACTGGAGCAAAGATCATACCTCTCTCTTCTCTCTCTCTCTCTCTCACACACACACACACACACACACACACACACACACACGCGCGCACGCGCGCGCGCGCGCGCAATTTTTTTTTGCCTTAATTCCCAGGAACCACAGAGAGGCACATACATTCCAAAACTGCCTCCTTTCAAAGAACTCTTATCCTCCAAGCCCCTGACACCCTAGGACTATGTACAAAAGGACAAAGCTTATGCGACCAGTTATCAGTGGGGCCTGGATATGTCAAAGGGCATTTGACTTTGCCAGTCACGGACATGGCAGGCTGCAGACTTTGGTACTGAAGAGATCAGAGAAAAAAATTGGGTCAATATGAATCACACCAAACGAAAAATCTCTAGGGTATTAGATCTGGAGAATATTACTACCCAGTATTATTAGAACACCTTTCTGGTTGTGCTAGCCAGGGCCATATCAGCGTTTCCATTAGAAATCTTATTTTCAAGGGTTTATGACTTGCTGTAAAAATTCAATTGCAGTTGAAGAACAACATACTAGGTTGGCAGAGCAGAAAGCAGTTCAATTCAAAGAAAAGATTAAAAGTCAAGAAGAAGCAAGCAGGAGAAAGGGGAAACAGGTTGTTTGAAAGGATGACAGCTGGACTTGTCTTCCTCTTATGCCCTTGTGCAAATTAAAGATGGCTTGATGTTTGAACTTGATTTTTCACAGATTATTAACTCCCAGGTGGAAGGAAGCCCTGAGGGACATGGAAGGCAAATGATGCATTCACCAGTTGCAAAGCAGCGTGCACAGAACCGTGTTCCACCAGACCTTGTGGGAGGAATACCCGCCTCCCAGCTCTCAAGGGACACATATTGAATCTTTGCTGGTTTGGCAAAAGGCAGCTGTGATGGTCAATTTTGCATGTGTTGATTTGACTGGGTAAAGGATGGGTGGACAGCTGGTAAAACAATATGTAGGCATGTCTGTGAGGGTGTTTCTATAAGGGATTAGCATTTGAATCGGTAAGCTGAGTAAAAAGGGTCTCCTCCTCATCACTGTGGGCAGCCAACATCCAAGCTGTTAAGGGCCCAGAAATAACAAAACGGCAGAAGAGGAGTGAAGTCATTCTTCCTCCTTGAGTTGGAGAACCCGCCCTGTGCTCTTGGATGACACAGCTCCAAGCTCCCTGCCCTTCTCTACTCTTGGGCCTTCATCCTCAGACTGTAAGTCATTCCATCAGAGCCTCTGTTCTCAGTCCTTCAGACCCAGTTGGAATTACTCTTCTGTCTTTCTAGGTTCCCCAGTTTTCAACAAAATATCATAGGACTTCTCAGGCTTTGCAATGGTATAAGACAAATTTCAAACTTCACACACACACACACACACACACACACACACACACATACACACACACACTTTGGGTTCTATTTTTCTGTCTTTCTCTGGATAACCCTGACTAACTAGTAGGGTACCAAAGATACCCAGTAAGTTTATATCCTCCAATGAATAAAAGGTAAATTATGTTCCAATTAGTCATTCCCTAAAAATAAAGCAACTATCTATGTCTTTCTCTGTTACCCTGGAGAATGTATTTTGAGACATGCACCCAAGGTTCCTATACATCTGTCACTATTCATCCAGCTACAGCTTCAGTGTAAAGTAACCCAGCAGAGATTTGTCATTTTGCCAGCACTGCCCTGTGGGTCACGCAACCCAAGCAAAGAATGCTTCTTTTAGTTCAGAAATACCATCTTCCAAGTGTTGCAAGCACATGCTTGAAATACACAGTTCCCTTAAGCCTACCATGCACTGCCTGGGGATGGGTATCTGCTTCCAGTTTTTAATAAGTCTTAAGGGCCCGCAGGGAAATAACAAAAGACAACAACTAGACTTTCTCCTTGGGAGGGAGCCCAGGGATGGCACTCCCGTCAGAAAGAGAAAGCAGAAAGTGCATACACAACAGAGATGGCATGCTAAGTTATCTCATGGCGTCTGGGATCACTTGGGTACTTGCGAGTGGTTTAAGGAAGGGATGGTGCAAACTATGCTATGCTTGTTGCTGTCACAGCAGTGAGATTCTGATTTGGGAGGGTAATGTCAAGGTTCATGGTCTGATACTCCAGTACAAGGACGGAGTGAAATAATGAAATAGAGTTTTTAGTAAGTGCTCTGCATGCCAGCTGCGCTTTCTAGACGTTATATCTCAAAAACCTTATAAAAGGCCCACGACCCGAGTATGGATATCCATACCCACTGAAGCAATGAGGAAGCTAAGACTAAGCAGCTCACCCATGGCAGAGGCAAGACGGAGCCACACCTTTGTTAGGTGAAGGTCTTACATCTTTCCGTCTCCATTCCCAGGATACTCAGACACCCTGCTTCAGGAAGAGAACGCAAGTGATTGGGAGTAGATCTAGAGTTTTGACCTTGATGGTACTTGAGGTAGGGACTGGGGAGAAGTCCACTGACTTTCCACACAAAGGAAGGCAGGTTTAACACTAATTCCTGAAATCTAAACAAGCAAAGTACAGGAAATAAATTTCCAGGATTGTCTTTTAAAAGCTTGTGTTTTTTTTTTTAAACTAACTAAAAATAGAACTACACTATAACACAGTTACATCACTCCTGAGTACATACCCAATGGACTTAAAGTCAAACCACACAGATACCTGCCTACCCACGCTTATTGCTGCACCATAGACGAAATATGGAACCAGCCTAGAGATCTAATAACAGCAAATGAATAAAGAAAGCATGCCACACATACACAGCAGAGCTTCATTCAGCTGTAAAGGGGAAGGAAACTATGACATTCTCAGAAAAATGGAAAGAATTAGGGATCGCTACATTAGAGGAAGTAAGCCAAACTCGGGATGACAAGTACTGCATGCTTTCTCTCATATGCAGAATCCAGATTAAGTTCATATGCATGTATAAGTATACATGTATATCATACGTAACATGGAAGTAGAAAGGGAGCCATGAGAGGGGAGAGATCTACAGGGAACAGCGAGGGAAGAACAAGTCCCTTGAAAGCCACGTTCTCCATAGGTTTGGGCATCTGAATACTCAGTCTCTAGTTGGCAGTGCTATTTGGGGAGGCTTAGGAAGTGTTGCCATGTTCTAAAAAGTATGGCACCGGAGGAGGGCTTTGAGAGTTTAGAGACTCACGCCATTTCTAGCTCAGGCTCTGCTCCATGCTCTTGGTTCAGACGTGAGCCCTCAGCTTCCTGCTCCTGTCTCCTTCCTTGCCTTTGCTCACAACCATAGACCTTAACTGCCGGCAACCACAAGCCCAGATAAACTCTTTCTTTGATAAGACGCCTCGGTCCTGGTGTTTTATCGCAGCGATAGAAAAGTGACTAATACAATAAGATAATATAACAAAAGGATAGCGGATTCACACTATTGGGGGAGGAGACTAGTAAGAGATGGAGAGACAGTGGGAGAGGCCAGTAGGGGTACAGTGAAGAACGAGGTATGAAAATGTCATGGTGAAACCCAGTTTGGGTATCCTAACCAAAAAATTATTTATAAGGCATTCCTCGTCTTTTTCTGATTTTAGACATGAGTGACCAGTCTCGTTATGAACTCCGAAGAATGAGGCCCCCCTTCTCTGACAGGCAGCTCCACTCTACATTGCTATGCTCCACAGTGTGGTGCTGTATGGGGACCTCACCATCACTATGTTTCCACCCTGTGTCCTGTGTCCTGTGTCTCTGTTAACAGGAGGTCACAGAGGGAGTCTGGAAGGCTGGGGGAGGGGCCCCTTCCTCCCCCCTGCTTGTTCCCTATCCCTTCAGCAATTGTTTCCAAGTTCAAATGTCCCTGCACCCCCGGATGGCAGACTTCTTGCACCCCTCGGGGATATCAGCACAAGACAGCTGTCTGGGGCCTCTTCTTCCATCTAGAGTCTAATGAGCCCAGCAGCCTTCCCAGCTGCAGAGACACAAGCTGAGCATCCCTTATCTGAGACACTTCAGCCCAGAAGTGTTTTGAATTTCAGATTTTTTTTTTTCCAATTGTGGAATATTTGCACCATGAGGAAACTTGGAAGATGAAACCCAAGTTTAAACACAAAATTTATTAGTGTTTCTTCTGTACTTGTACGTACAGCCTGAAGGTCATTTCTTACATCTTTAGTGTGCCACTAACCCAACCACAATTTATCACGTAAGTCTGAATGTGGAATTTTCCACTGGTGACATCATGTTGGTGTTCAAAGAGTTCGAGATTGGAAACTGGGCATGGTGGTGCATGCCTGTAATCCCAGCACTTGGGAGACCTGGACAGGGGGAGACTACAAGTTCCTCAACTTGAGACAAGACTGAACTAAATAATGATGACTCGCACTCCACGCTCCGAAAAGGTAGATTTCTGATTTCCCACTCAGGGACGTTTGGGTTGTGGTGGCTTTCTCCTGGAACTGCTGTTCCGGTGTATCTTCAGCTTCCCCTTTGCCTTTCAATATCCAAATAGTGTGTAACAAATTCCGTCATCAAGTTCTCCCTTAGAATAACTGGCCTGTTTCATCTTCTACAAGGGTTCCCCAGTGATACAAAACCTTCTAAGAGAAGCTTCTTTAGTGCCTTTTTGTGGTTTGATTTGCCATGCTGCGTGAATTCTTCTTTATCACTGTGTCGTATTACAGATTAACCTACTCTGTCCCCAACCATCATTTATTGTGTGACTCTGAGCACAGCGACTTAACCTTTGTAAGGCTCACCTTTTTCATTTCTGCACTGGGGTATGTGTATCTTCCCAGAAATGCATCTGTGAGGACAGATGAAATGAGCAATGAGTAGTCATTAAGTTTAGCTGCTGGGGTGAGGAGGTGTTGTGGTAAGCATGTTTTGTCTGCTTGGTATCTGTTTATCTCAGGTCTCACTGCCTCGGTTCCATAGTAATCCTAATAAACTGTCTTTATTCTTTGCAAAGTTAATTCTTCAACTGGAGGAGGATGCATGGCTTGAACATGCCTACTCAGAGGCATCCATCACCCTAGCCACAGAGATTAGTCCAGGGATGGATCTGGGTTTCAAGTCAGACCAATCCAAATGACAAGTCACCGTGACTCTTCTTTGGATTAGGTAAGTTTGTGCTTTTTCTTCCTCTGAACCCCAAACCATAAAACTATACAAGTCCATCATTCTGGGAATCATCTTTGCCACCATAAAGGTGACCATCCAGTCCCAGTTTGTCTGGGATTTTCCTGGTTTTACATATAAAATCCTGCATTCTGAAATGGCCTTCAATCCCACGCCAACTGAGCTATCTGCTCACTCTCCCATTGGGTGAAAGGTTACAAGAGACTGTAGTTCCTACCAAAGACAGTAAATTCTTCACCAAAGAAGAGAGACAGATGACCAACGGACACATGGACAGAAATGAGAAATGCCACTTCCCATCAACTATAAAGGTGATAATTAAAATGAACAGGCTGATGACAAGTCCTGGGTGCATGCACATGGCTAGTGGGAGTCTGAAATGACACTTCCATTCTGAACAACAATTTGGTGATTCCAAAAGGAAGCAGTAATTGCTCATTGTGAGTATATAGTCACTAAATAGTTCACTTTGAATGGTTAATTACATGTCATATTAATTTCATCTTAATAAGTTACAGAAAGGACAGCAGGAAGGAAAGATCAAAAGAGAAAGAAGAAGCAGTCACCGTAACACAATTGATCACTCAAGAGCCTGGGTCAAACCTTCCTTGAAGTTGACAACTTATGCTTGATAAGTGGTTAAATAAACAAACATTGAGTAAATCCTGACTTCCTTCAACCTTCCTCCTCGATCTGGACACTCCTAGTTCTTTAACCCTCTGAATCATTGATCAAAAATCTTTTCTGATCAGTAGCTGAGGGAGAATAAAACACATCTTCTGAAATTCCTCCAGACCTGTCAAAAATAGATTCTCCATTCTTATCAACAAGTGAGACCTTTATAGATCTCTCTCAATAGTGAGTGGGTGCAGAGTAAAGCCTGAATGTAAATCTTCTTAGCTTCAGAGCCTCCCCCACCCCTCCTTCATTATTACCTGGGTGCTTCTTAGGGGTTATTGGTAAAGAGCTAACCACATCTTAGTGTTGTAGGCTAGCATTTAGTTATTGGCTGTCCTAGTTTTTGTTCTACCGCTCTGAGAAGCACCATGACCAAAAGCAACTTGGGGAGGAGGGGGTTATTTCATCTTACACCTCTAGGTAACAGTCCATCACTGAGGGAAGTCAGAATAGGAACTCAGGGCAGGAATCTGGAAGCAGGAACTGATGCAGAGGCCTTGGAGGAGCGCTGCTTACTGGTTTGTTCCCAGTGGTTTGCTCAGCCTGCTTTCTCATACACCAGAGGACCACCTGTCCAAGTCCTCTGGTGAGCTGGGCCCTCACACACTGATTATTAATCAAGAAAATGCCTGACAGAGTTGCCTACAAGAAATCTGATGGGACAATCCCTCACTTAAAGTTCCCTCTTCCCAGATGACTGTAGCTTGAGTCAAGGTGACAAATGGAAGGAACTAATTGCCAACATGAAAATTTGATGTGATTCTATTGGGTGTGTGTTTGGAAGAGTGTGTTAGAAGAGTCCTACAGCTGATGACTTTAATCTGTTTGCTAACTTTCTTTTTGTTCCTCTTCTGTGAGTGTGTGTGTGCGCGCGCGTGTGTGTGTCTTCTGTGTGTGTGTGTGTGTGTGTGTCTTCTGTGTGTGTGGTGCATATTCATGAATGTGCTAGTGTACTCACCCATGCACAGGTTCGCAGAGGCCAGGACAGGATATCTGAAGTCTTCCTCTATTGCTTTCTGCATTAATTTTGAGACAGGGTCTCTCACTGAACCAGATGCTCCCTGTCTTAACAGGGCTGGCTGACTGGCAAGCTCTTGAGATTTGCCTGTCTCCACTTCCCAGTACTAAGGTTACAGGCTTGCATAGCTGTGCCCGGCTTTTAACATGGGTGGTGAGGATTCAAACTCAGGTTGTTGTGGTTATGGAGCAAGCATTTATGCACCGTGCCATTGTTCTAGCCCCTATTTTTTAGTTTTCTACAAAACACCAGGCTTGATTAACTTCTGTTGCCCTCTGTGCCTAGTGGAGGCTTGGGAAGGTTGAGAGTCTATGAGATTGGCAGGTAACCAAGTCGTGTGTATTCTGAGATGTTCCATGTTTGAGTCCATTCCTCTAGCCCAACCTCTTGGTTTTGAGGGAAGCAGAGTTTACACGGAAGGATTCTTCCAACAGTTGGTTCCATGAAGCCAAGGAGACTTCTCCCTCCTTCCTTCACATGTAATCATGTGAATGTTCACACGGCGGGAAGAGAAGTAGAGGTGCAGAGCACAGGGCAGGCTGAAACACGGCAGTCCCAGCAGACGCCCTGCTCTGCTTTCGTGTGACAGACAGTTCCCATAACTAGAGGCTTACTTGTTGACTTTTTAAAAATTACTCCTTAAAACAGTATTTCTTACCTTTTAACCTCCAAGGGAAGTTTAAACATTGAATTTTTAATAAATAAAACAAAAGCAGGCATAGCCCTCCCTGGCTTTCTGTGGATCAGCTGTTTCCAGTTGTTACAAGGTTGGACACGACTGGCTTCCAGCCACTGCTCTGAACGCTGGCTTCAACCACCTCCCCCAGCCTTTTCCTGGACACATACATGCTATCTTAGAGCATGCCAGAAGCTCCTAGGGCCAGACAGATTCAGTGGTTCGACAGGCATTTCTCATGCATCACTCTGAACCAAATACGGCAGCAGGTGCTGGGGATGCAAGGAGAGATAAGATGAAGGGCTGGTCCTCAGGAGCTCCAGCTAAGATTCAAACAACCTCAGCTAGGAGTGCTATAATGGATGTATATATCCATTATGATTCTGTTCTGAGGCATCCACACGCCTAGATCCTCTGCATTTGTTGTATTTCTTCACTGCCTCAGCAACCTTACGAAGTACTGATAACTGCTTTACGAATGATAAGGAGGAATATTTAACTGCCTGTTAATAGCAGCTGGTCAGAGAACCCTTCTGTAGGGGAAGACCTAATTTTGTTGAAAAGCAGTATTAATTTTTTTTCATTACTATGATCAAATACCTGACAAAAACAACTTAAGGGAGATAGAGAGACGGCTCAACAGTTAAGAATACTTGCTGCTTTTCTAGAGGAACAGAGTTGCATTCCCAGCACCCACCTCGGGGTGGCTCACAATTGCCTGTGAGCTTCAGTGGACCTTACACCTTCTTCTAGCCTCTGTAGGAAGAATACACCCATATGGCGCGCGCGCGCGCGCACACACACACACACACACACACACACACACACCCCTAATAAAAATAAGATACCTTAAAAGCAACTTAAAGAAGAAAGGGTTTATTCGTCACGGTGAGGACGGCCTAGGGCAGGAGTGTGAGGTGGCTGGCCACACTGCATCCACAGTCAAGGAGCAGGGAGATGGGTGTTAGCGTGCTTGTGTTTTTATTTTTATTCAGCCCAGAGCCCCAGTCCATGGACTGGTGCTGCCCATAACTCACGACACCTTCCCATCTCAATTATCGCCATCTCACAGACAGGCTCAGAGGTTTACCTCCTAGGTGATGCTAGACCCTATCAAGTTGACATATCAACCATCACATTTATTCCAATCTTAGATCTGCCTCCCAGGACAGGGTGCTGGGTGAGCACTAGATTCTCCTCCAAGAAACAAAGAGCGTTTGCATAGACGACTTAAAGGTGGGAGATGGGGAGAAAAATCGATCAGAAGAATGGATTGAAGATGGCAGCAGAGCCATGCATAGGAAAAGTGTTCTCAAAACAATAGGACCCTGACTAAGGAGCAGGCTAATAGGACTTTTCTAGAAAGACGTTACTTACAGCAGTCCTCTGCCTACCTGAGACCCCATGGGTAATCCGCAAACCTCACTTGACTTCTTTGTGGGAATCATTGAACAAGCTAAGCTTAGGCTCTAAGTTGACCGAATAGTGGGACAGTCTTCACACACACACACACACACACACACACACACACACACACACACACACACACACCAAGGGGAATGTTTGCTTCAGAATGGAAAGGAGGAGACACCAAAAGCTGAGGTCTTATTCTCTTTTGAGGTAAAGAAGTGTTGAGAGGCCCATGAGATGTCCCTGCTTCTCAGGGGCAATGTCAGATGGGATATGATCTCTGGTCTCTTGAGCTGAAAAGCCGCTCTGGCTTGGAGCATATGGGAGAGATCCAAAGGACCAACTTTCTGAAAAACTGAAAGATGTGGCTATCCAAGAGCTGAGAGCATTAGAGATGCCACATGAGCAAAGGATTATTAGACAGGAAGTATTTCTGGAACCTTCAAAATAAACAGAAGAGTCATAGCTCTGTTGGACTTCATTCCAGGGAAGCAGCAATGCTGAAAGTCTCCATAGGAGAGCAGAAAAGCTAAGAGGAGCAAGAAGCAGAAACTGAAGGCATGTGAACCGAGAACCCGAGACGAGATGGAAACTGGAATCTAGAATGAAAACTTGTAAGAACCCGTTCAACAAAATACCTTCAAGGATGTGTTTTATAAAATCTGTAGAAATATGTTTTACTTTCCAAGAGGGTTGTGAATTTTTGTCCAAAAGATTTTATTAGCACATATTTATTATATATACTAATAGGATGCAGGGTAACATTCCACACATACATACTTACATACAGTTTTCATGATCATAACCAGCCACCCTTCTTCCGCTTGCACCCCTCGTGCCCTGGTGGAAGCTTTCCTAGTCCCTGTACTCACTATCCTATTTTTAGGCCAACCTATGTCCCCCCACATATGCAGCAGCATTCGCAAGAGCCAAGACTTGCTATTGGCCAAGATGCCCATCAATGGGTAAATGGATATGTCTGCTACATATGTACATATTGAATACCTTTTAGCCTTAAAGAATTTCTTTCTTATAAATTTCTCCATGGTGTGGAGGTTGACCAGTGGAAGACATCATGTTTAGCAAACATCAAGAAAAAAAAAGTCAGGCAGGCACAGAAAGATATCAAACGTTCTGAACAGGACCCCCAAAACAAGCATTAATAAATGGCATTTACAAGATGGCTCAGCATGTAAAAGGCTGGAACCTGATGAGCTGAGTTTGACTCTCAGAACCCACAGAGGCAGAAGAGAACTGACTGCCACAATTACCCTCTGACTTCCATATAACATGGCTCCTGCACGTAAACTTATACATACACAGACACACATACACACACACACACTTTAAAAAGTAATCTGTACCCATTTTTTTCCCACAAAATGTAATTAAATCAAGTTTAAAAGTATCTATATGGCTAAGAAACCAACCAACAGAGCACAGGGACAAGCTACAGAATGGGATAGTTGACAGCTCGTATCTAACAGAAGGTTAATATCAAGAAAACAAAGAATTCAAGAAACAAGAATGTTTAGAGGTGTGCAAGAATTGAGCAAGGAGCCTGACCCGGACCCCAGGCCCTCCATTTCCCCAGCAGAGGAACTCTTCCTATAACTACTAATTCTGCAGAGACAAGGGCTTGGAGGAATTCACACCGCCCTGAAAGGAGCTCATCTGTGTCACTCCAGGGCTGAGAGAAAAGAAAAGAGACCTGGCGACAGATGCAGCATGCAGCTTCCCCACAATTCCTCTGCCCGCCCCACCCCTTCCTTGGGCTTTTACCCTGGCTAACCCTGACTTGTCTGATCACATCACGCTTGTTTTCCTTCCTTAGTAACCAGCAGAAATTCGTCCAGGGAAACATTTCCCCATGTAAATGTAGATGCCCTCCCAGGTTCTTAAAGTGTAAATCCTGCAGTCTCTTTCAATGTGACCTTTCTACTTGGGAAGGATGTTATTAATTTGCAACCCGAGATGGTCTCTAGGCCCTCATTACAATTAAGAACATCAACTGTGTCATTTCAGAACTGCTCATCGGTGTTCCTGAAACTTCAATATTGAGAAGCTAGCTCATTTAACATGAAGAAAACAAAGCCTGCAGCAGCCACATCATCAAGAAATTGAGTTATGGCTCTAGCTCACCAGAGAACTGAAACTCAAAGGGTGATTTTTTAAAGCAGTAGCTGACAGTCATGAAATACTTGAATTACTTTGTGCTCCACAATGAAGAGGGTCTCCAAGTGGATCTGAAGGGAGGGAGGGGGAAGCAGGGATTGGAAGCAATGCATTCTGTAAATTCATCTTAGCCTGTGAATAGCAGAAATCATTACGATGACATATACTCCAAACCAAGGCATTTGCCATTGAATGAAGTAATTATTATTCATTAATCTCTGCAAGGATTATGAAAATTTGTTTATGATCAGGCTCCCATGTATTCACAGCCATGATTATCAGGGTAGATTTGTCATTCCAATAAGCAGATAATCTTCCTGTGTAATGAGCCTCTCTTCTCATAGATCAAAATGCATTGTGGGAATCTCAAGTAAATGATGCTCCAGATCCCATTTGTTACGTCTAAGTTTATTCAATGTGATTAAATATAAAAAAGTAATAAAGCACTTCTTCTACCTCATCCTTTTCTCTCTTTTTGAATTTCCTCCGTGTGAATTTATTTCAAGCAATGCTGATGATGCTGATTAGAGAGCTCAGAGTTAACCTCCCCACTTAGCTCACTTGATATGACTAGCAACAGTATTCATCTTCCTGTAGCACAAAGGCTTTGCATCAGTGGAGCAGAGAGCTCGAACCCTTAGTCTATCAACTACTACAAGAAGAATTGCTCAGTCTCTCACAGCCAAGGTGCCTCACCTGTCATATGGGTGCACGGTGGTCCAAATGGTACAGTGTTCCTCTTCAATGGAGCATCGCCCATTCCAGATGTTCACACAGCTGTATCCTGAAACTAAATTGGTAACAACAGAATATGCCTGCCCTGATCCCACCTGGGCGTCTTTCCTTGGTTAGGGCTCCTGACATGGCAAGGCCATAGCCAGTGTCCTAATAAAGTTGTAAGAAGGCTTTCGTTGATACCTGATTCATCATCTGTTCTTCGAGAACGCAAGTGTGTATACTCAGTTTTATATCATGAGCTAGTCACTTTGTACACGAGTCTAAGTTTCCCAGTGGGATTATAGTGAACTGTGCCTTATACTGTTGAATACTTTAAAAATAAAAACAAAAGCCCTAGCATCCATCAGCAAACTCAACCTATACCTACATTCATACATAGAATATTTCCTTTTATTTTAAATTGTGAACTTGGCATTGCATTAGGATTTATTAGTCTCTGTGCTTAATTACAGAACAAATAACAGTGGCTTAAATGAAATAGACATTATAAAGATCTGGACTGATATACAATCCAGCAATATAAGTATTGTTGTTCCTCTCATCTTGCTCCTAGCTCGCCCCCAAATGATGACCCTATCTATGTAGTTGGAATAAGTTCGCCAACAGTAATCGTGGGTGGGGGAGAAATGAAATTCAGGGAGATTCTTTTTAAACCATGATGACTCACTCACACAGCATTGATTTTCAGAGTGCATTAACAATACTTTATTAATGATCATACCTAGCTACAAAAGAAGCAGGGGAAAAGAAGAAGAACTTCTATCTAGTGGTTGGTAGAGAGAAAAGAAGATTGTGTGCCTGAACTGAACCTTGAATCCATAAGAAGGAAGGAAAAGGACAAAGTAGATCCCGGGCAACAGTAATCCCTGCCATCATCATCGCACTCTAAAATAGAAGGTTTCAAATCAAATTCCAGATTTCTGGCTTCTTTTTTGGAAAAAAAAAAAAAAAAACACAAAAATTTAACAATACAAGGCTTGGATTCCAATGTAACAATTGGATGGCTGTGAATAACAGCTGCTCCTTAAAGAATATGTGCAATTTCTATTTTGTTCATAGTCCACGTCAGGCCCTTATCTCCTACCTACATTCTGTCTCCGTTATTCATCAATATCTTTAGTCCAGTCTCTGTAGGCACGCGAGTTCTCACTTGAAGCAGGCACCGCACCGTTGGCTACCGCCTCCTCTGACACAAGTGTACCCAGCACTTTTCCCACATCATGTCATGTTATCCTCAAAGCAATTTTAGAAGGTAGGTTTCTTTACTCCGCGATACAGCTAAATAACCTATGGCTCAGTAGGACTGAACAACTGGAAACTGACCGATCCAAACAAACATAAACTCTAGCTTTGTCCAACTCAGACGTCCAGGCTAGGGAGTGGCTGAAGTGGGTGGTGGGCAGAGAGAAATTTAGCATTTTCTTTGGTGAAACACTTTTCTGATTTCTTGCACATGGCATCTTTAATCCTGACTCTTCTCACACAAGGATCCTCAATTTGGTGGTCTAAGTAATTAAAGGAATACAGCCTGAGAGTCAAACGAACTACCTACACCAGCGTAGAATGTTAGTCTTGGAGGAAACTCCTCCCTCTGACAGGCTAGGGTTTCCACTCAGCCTCCAAAGGAATGCCCACCTCGGCAGTGCCAAACACACCCACACTGTCCTCTTTGTGGCCTCCTCTTCTAGGTTTCCCTTTGCTGTTCTCACCCTTGAGTTACTTTGTGGTGGTCCAACTCCAGCCTCTTCCATGACAACACTACCAACTAAGGTGAGCTCCTTCCCTGTTGGCCATCCTCAACTCTTAGGGCCTCTGATTCTTGTTGCTGACTCTCAGCACTCTTTCGACGTGTGCCTCCAATCTCTCTAAGCAGGCAACAAGCCTTCAAGACAGGACCAACACAGCAAAACCCTGATACATTAAGTTACAAATTTCTTGTATTCAAAAACTCAAATGAAAAACTTCATGTTTCTATCCCTAAAGCTTGTCATTTCTCATTTTCCTCTGACAACATCACAGTCACTGTAGAATGGGAAAAAGTGTAAAAGAACTAGAGAACAGGGACTGGAGAGATGGATCAGTGGTTAAGAGCACTGACTTCCTTTCCAGAGGACCTGGGTTCAATTCCCTGCACCCGTGAGGCAGCTCACAACTGTCTGTAATTCGGCTCCAAGCACTTGGACACCTTTGCACAGACATACATGCAGGCAAAACATCAATGCACATAAAATAAAAAATAAAAAAACATTTCTTAAATTTTTTTTTTTTAAGTAGAGAGCATGTTGCCTGAGAATTCAGAGATCAAGTCTTCAGTTTTGGCTCTCTTTTCATTCATTCATTCATTCATTTATTCATTTTACAAATGTATTCGGTACGCACTATGGGACAGGCCTTAAAATTGGCCCCAGAAACCCAAGGATTAACAAGATGAGGTTATAGGTTCTAGCCTCCATAAGGTCTCCTTCTAGTTGGAGAAGAAAGGCAAGAAAATAATTACGAAGTCAGAGAGGCTCTATCAGAAGTTGAAGCACGGGCAAGAAGTGTCAAAACCAAGCCACGTGAAAGACACTTCTCCCCTGTGCTTCAGTGTTCTCACAAGGCAAGTCAGACATAATTGTCTAACCTTTGCCAGGTCTTTGCAATCAGATGAAGCAATGTTCTGGATTCCTAAGATATCATTATGGAAAATTTCAGTTTTGTTCTCCCACCAGTCTTGACAACCTTCATTAATCTTTGTAGTCCTTACTCATGTTTAAAGAAAAAAAAAAGTAAGTGATTCACAGCTACATAACAATTAGTGATAAAGTTAATTAGAATCCAGGTCTCTTAACTCTTCTTTCTCAGACACTGCTTGACATGAAAGATCACTGGCGAGAGAGGTAAAGTGGAAGCAGGTACTCATTAGCAAAGGGTTGAAGAATCTCACTTACAGAGGCTGAGTGAGCGCTTCTTCCTCCATAACAAGCTGGGGGCAGAGGAGGCAGACACTACTGGTCTGGAGGGAGAAAGACAGGCTGACACTGGCTACCACTGTGTGTGACTTTTCACAGGGTTGTGAGTACCTCTGAAGACAAGGACCAGAGAGCCTGGAGATGGCGGAGGAAGACTGCGATGCAGGGGGATGGTGGTGTGCATGTGCCTTCCATGAATTTCTACAGGCATTCCTCACAGCAGCCCTGTGCAGCACGCTCACAGTTATCTGCATTTGACAGAGGGAGAGACAAGTCATCTTTGATGGAAAACTCTCTACAGACTAACATTGTCATCCTGTGACTCACCCGCCCCACCCGAAAGAGTGACTGCAGCGAAGGAGGAGGAAATTATTCAAAATGACATCTCCACTCACATTCTTCTAAAAACGCAAATAGAAGAAAGCCACCATAGAACAGTTTGGCAAATGCAGTCACAGCTTCCTTTCCCAAGCACCCAGCACCCAGCACCCCAGAATAAAACCTAGTAAGGACTGGCACTGTATTAAACTCAGCAAAACAGAGGCACAGGCCTGTCTCCTGCAGCCACGACTGACTCCCAGGAAGAAGGAAAAACACGGGGTTCTTGGGTGCCAATTATGCACTGTTGAAAACTAACAATGGCATTCACTCAAAAACCTACAAGGACCATGAGTCAGTTCTGACAAGTATAACAAGCCCTTGCCTGGCTTAAGACTTAAAGAATTTTCTAATCTAATATATGTACCATTTAGACCAAAACGGGATACTGCTCACTGTTCTATGACTCACTCAAAAAGTGTTTGGGAAATTTTTATTTTACTCGTTTTTCTTCAATAAACTAACAGACAATTCTATCACCTGGAGCTTGTTTGTCACAGATAAAGCTAGATGGGGAAGGGAAATTGTGAAGAATGGAGGAGTCAGAAAGGATAAAGCTCTGTCTTCACCTCCTCTTTAAGCAAGAAAATACAAGAGTTTCAACAAAGCCATCAAGTTGATGGTCTGACCTGTCTTTTGTGTAACGCTACTAATAATAAAACAGGAAGCATTCCTCACTGGACCTATTAGAGATTTAATTACTACCCTTGTAGGCAGCAGGTGAACAGCTGCATAGACCACTTACCCATTGTGGTCCTATCTTCCCATAAGACACTAAGCCGTCCATACCAATAACACCGAATGGGGCTATGTCCCCTTTACCTGCATATTACACCAGAGAACCCAAGACACCCAAACTCATGCTTTCCTAAACATCAGCTCTCTCAACCAATGTTCAAAGAACATCTACCTCAGATGTGTTCAGAGTACTCTCTTCTATACAGAGATTTCTAGGCTACTGAAACAGAATCATGGAACAAACGCCCATGAATCGTGATTATTATAGTAGAGGAAAGTACATAGAGCTGTAGGGAATAAAGAGAAAAGATAACAACAGCTACTAAGTTATAAGATTTGGAGACAGGGAGAAAGTCAGGAACAGCTTCTCCACTTAATAATAATAATGACTTCCCTCTTAATATGAGTAATTCTTGAGCTGGGTTGCACAGAACAGGCAAGAGTTGTTTGTGTAGTTGTTTTTCTTGCTCCTCTATATGGCCTAGCACCAAGCTAAACTCATTCTGCCTAAGACATTTTTCTGGAGGAAGAAAGGAAGGGAAGAAAGAATTTATTTTACAGGCATGGAAAAGTCTAGCAGACATTCATTGACTGTACTGGTCTCTGCTCTAGAATCTCTAGAATCAGCAGGAGCCTGGCCCCTGGAAAAGTTTGATTGGTTCAGGAATGGCCTGTTGACATAAGGATCAGAATGCCAATTCTTTGGAATCTGCTAGTAGAACACAGAAGAGGGTCTTAGCTTTTCTGGATAAATCTATAACTTAAAAACCTGGGGTATGTGGAGAGTCTGTGTCTCCTACCACATGAATAGGAAGCAAAGGGAGCTCGTGAAGTGGGTACATGGAGAAACGCAGAGGTGAGGAGTGACGAGAAACCAGAAGTGCAATCTAAACTCCTCCTGCCTCACAGGTCCTATGCTGATACTCAGTTACATTCCTGCCTTTATGTTCTTTGAATTTCTCTGCTTTTCTTTCTGGTGAATTCTCTGTTTTATTTAAACTGGATTTACTTGTTTTCTGATTTTTTTTTTTTAACCAAAAGCACTTTATCTAATGATAACGAAGGGTATGGTGGAGGGGATTCCAGACAGAAGCTTAGCATAAACAGAAGCTCAGTGGTCCGAGAAAGCTTGATCACTTGAGTGGACAGAAGTGTGGCCCTCTATCATCTCAGAGGAATAGGATCTCTAAGTGCCAGCAAATCCCAAGGTAGGAAGGATGATACGTGAGAGTAGCACACCCATCTTCCTCTGAACATTTCTACATTTGGCATGTGCCCCGTCAAAAAGTCTGAAAGGCTGTTCAAGTTCCATCTTGCATAGAACAAGGAAGAAAGCTTTCAGAGACATGTACAGAATAGACTTTGAGAACTAATTAAGTTTAGAAACTTATAAAGAGCAGGGTAGAGAAATGGCTCAAAGGTCAAGAGCATATACTAACACTGCAGAGGACTCTACTGCCAATCCCAGAATCCATGAAATCCACTGCCCTCTTCCGGCCTCCATGAGCACTTGCACTCAGACACACAGACACACAACCACACACAGACATCCACCCATACACATAATTAAAATTTTAAATTAAGAGGAAAAATTATCAGTAGCATAAAATGGATATTATCACTGAAGAGAAGACTGATAGATCCAAGTAGGACATTTTTTTCTCATTTGCAGTGAGATGCAATGATGACAGGTCCAGGAATACTTGACATCTGCCCACACAGGAACTCTGTATTCTGTGACCAGAGGAATACAATCTCCATATGCATAGTGATTAAGATTCATTTATTCAAGCACATTCCTTCATTAATATCAGCATTAATTTTCCACCATGCTTTCTTTTTACCTCTTCCATCAGGTCAGAAGTCACTGATACATTTTCAGCCCACTGTCTACTCTGAGGCATATTTTCATATATTAATGTACAAGAAAGCTTATGTCCTAATGTTTCTTACCTATTCATTCTATGGAGCCACAGTATGGCCCACCCACTGAACAAACATGCAGGGTAAATCTTATTAGCGTTACAAAGGGTGTTACAAAATGAGCCTGCTCTTTGCAAAGGATTGAGCTCCTGGGTTCTTTAATCTGCTTGCTTCCACAGCACAATTAAAATATGATGTGGTTCTCCAAACACCATTTACAGACACTCTCCTAGGAATGTGATTATTGGTATGTGATGGGTTTAACCTATTTTGGACTTAATATCTTTGGCAAGATATTTCCAAATCACAGCTCTGGGAAGTTCTTCAAGGAAGCTGCCTTTTTGCTGCTAACACAGGAGATGTGAGTCAATGACAGCCTCCAATTGTTGCTGCTGCTTGGTGTTAACAGCTATGTGACCATGTGACCATGAGACCATGTGACCATGTGACCACAGCCGTGTGATTACGGGTGTGACTATATAAGCACGCACTCAACAGCATGCCTGACACATAAAAAAACCATCTCCAACTCTCAGTCCAAGAGGTGGTTATTGATTTGGGTTGTGATCTTTTCTATCTGACTTCCTGAGGATTTCTAAAATGACTCATCCTATGGGAATTAGAGGCTCAAGTATTTTTCCTTTGTCCTTTGATCAATAAAAAAAAAAAATTTACAAAAGATGAATTTTTATATACAAGAAACATCAGCATTTTCTGTGATTACTGACCTGAGATCTTGAGAAACCCCACAGTCTTTTGGCCACCAAGGCCATTTTGCTCCATCAACAATCAGACCACACATCACAACTGCAAGGCTTTGATCAGCCAAGCATCGGAACATTTGCTGACTGTGGAGCAAGCCACTGGGAAGGAACTGCTCATAGACTGTTTTCTCTCTATACCTACATTTGCTCATTTGAATACCCAACAAAAAAAGTCTGTATTTTAGTTCTAGCTCCTCCTGGCTCTGTTATCTTGGAAACATCTCAGTTTCTCAGAAAGATTTGTCTCTACATAGGTCAGGTACCAAGGCTGACAATCCAGCAGACACCTCCAGTCCTTTTCTCCTTTAATTATATTCACTATCACAGGGGCTGCAACTGCCACACTAACTCTTTTCTGTCTTTTTGTGGTCAGGGTCCTGCAAGTCCGCAGAGGAGGATTCTAGAGAAACTTATCCTTTAAAAGGGGGAAATACAGGAGAAAATCACTCTCTGTCTCTCTCCACCCTGAACATATTTTTTAGACCTTTTTATGAGAGTTTGATGTTTGGACACTGCCAGACATGACAGACACATGGCAGGAAAGAAAGAACAGGAAGAAATCAATATTTTTGTGGAAGCACCACTAGGCCCATGAGCTAACAAACTACAACCTCCTACAGATTTCTTAAGGAAATAGATATATCCTTATGATGCAAGATCCGGGGAATAGCGCTCCTGCTACTGCCAACCAATGCAACACAACCAGTCACCTACAAAATGTGAGTCTCAGATTATAGTCTGCCTGTAGAGTGATGTACAGGATAGAATTTCTGACACAGCTTTTGTAACCATGCTTAGCATCCTCAATATCTTTCCCCTTGGCTAGTTTCCTTATGAAGAGGAAGTATAGCCATAGAGTTGGTCACAACATTCTTTGGACTAATAAACTTTGAAACATTGTATTGCTTTTTCCAAGGAAAGGTGGAGCTTCCTTCAGCAAAGGCAGAGGGACTTTGACAGAGTAGAGATCATCCCTTTGCGCCGAGGATCTACGTGCCCAGGCATGTGACAGAACAAAGGAACCAACATCAGAGGTAGCCTGGGGCCATGGCAAAATGGGTAACCGTCTACTGGATGAGCCTGAGAAGCCCTGACAGAAGGGTTCCCAGTGTTTTTCCAACTCATCTATTCCCAGGAATTTCCACTGGACTTTAAGCATTTCTGTGGCCAGAATTTGCTTGGAGCATACTGAGAGAAGTATCACACAAGCTTGAGAACTTTAAAGCCCTGAGGAGCTAGAAGGCAGAACAGATGGTTCTGGAAATCATTGAAGACAGTTAAAAAAAAAAGGACTTTACAGCTATAGGGCTGTGCTTGAGTCTGTGTTCTACCACCTAACACCTGGTGTCTTAAGAGAGTCACTGGGGTGTTCAACAAATTATTTATACGATGCCCTGCCTTGACTTGCTTTTCTTCATGACTAGTGGAAAAAAACAATAAAGATCATATAACAATGTCTTCATAAACTGTCGAGTGCTGTTTAAGCAGAGAAGCTATAAAGCTTAATGATGAGAATCAGGTGACAACCAAAGGTACAAGGACCTGGGAGCTGGGCAGAATTCTAGACGGTGAACAGCCTCTGCTTACTATGTCACAACCAGGCAGGTCTTTCCTGGTTCAGTTCCTCTGTGTCTAGCTATGAAGTCTATGCTAGAGTTAGACTCAACCCATGGCTTCAAACTTAGTAACCAGCTACCTTAGTATCACGGCTAATAGAAATACCCGCAGCTCAGGGCCCTTTCTTCCAGTCTGATCTGGGATTTTTCCAAGGCATCAAAGCTTCTCTGAAAACACTGTCCTCCTTCATTTATTCTCTGGTCCAATAGGAGAACCTGGTATGTGAAGCCCGATGGAATGGAGAAAGAAATCAGGGTGCAAATCTGTAAACAGTCAACATTTGTTGTGGCTTGGGTTAGTTCTAAGCCAGTTGTCTCAGTATACTTTCTGCTACTGTAACAAAACACAGGGGACCAGATACTTTATGAAGAACAGAGATTCCTGTGGTCATGGAAGCTAAGCATACATGATTAAGGGCTATATCTAGCAAGAGTCTTCATACTGCCATCTCTTCACAATAACAAACCCACTTCCACAGGCTGTGGATGTAGCTCAGTTGGTTGAGTGGGTCCGTAGCAGGCACAAAGCCCTGGAATCCATCCTGTCACTGCATAAACAGTATGGTGGTGCATGCCTATAACCCTGCACTTGGGAGGCAAAGGCAGGAGGATCAGAAGTTCAAGGTCATCCTTGGCTATGTAGTGAATTTGAGGCCACCCTGTGCTCATAAGACCTTGTCTCTAATAAATAAACAGCTCATTCCCACAATAATGTCTTTAATTCAATCATGAGAACAAAACACTGAAGACTCAGTCTTCTCTTATTGGACCCCATGTCCTAGTGCTGTTGCACAGGGTCCAAGTTTCTGACCCATGGATTTCAGAGATACACTCAGACCACAGCCGAGCTATGCAGCACTAAGCTAGGCCTCTGCCTTCCCGGAGTCTTGGTTTCTGTGTCTGTTGTATGGTTTAATTATGCCTGTTTCACTGGCCTTTCAGGAGCACCGTGGCACTCATATGAGATGACAGGGGCAACAGTGAGCTGAATCCTGGAGAGCAGAGCACGAATGTAGGATTATTTCAGGACGTTGTACCAGTGTAGTGAACTTGGCAGGCTCTGAAGTCAGACACACCTAGGCTCTACCCAGCTCTGCTATCTCCTCCTGCGTGATTTCTGGAGAATCACGTGCTCTCTTCAAACCTCGAGTCATTTTCTTTAAATAGGATCTGTAACACGTACTGCACAAATTGTCTTAGTGACTAAATGAAACAACAAACCTTAGCTGTTCTACTGTAAACGTTGTTGTAAACCTACCTGGGTTGTTGTGTTTGTTCTGTTTTCCTTTGCTCTGCGTTTAAGTCCATGTCATAGTCAGATAGCAGGAGTGAATCACAGATGCATTCTCAGCATGTGCTACCTCCCAGCCACACCTGAGTGGTCTCTCCAAACCATCAAGAGCCCTCTTGTTGCTCTATTGAGATTTACAACTGAGATCTGAGGAGGCTGAAGCCTTCAACTTCACCAGGCCAACATCCAGAAGATCACCATTATTGGCTCAGACCCTTGGGGTTTACCCAGCAAACACTTGTGCTCTGATACAGATCACACATACCAGAGTCCAGTATTACTCCCACTAGGTTCAGAGAAATCCACCAAGGTATCAGGGTAGCCTGGCGTGGGTGCCTGGAGAAGGGCCTTAAAGCCAAGCCTCAACCCCTGTCATCCCATAACCCCAATAGAGAGTCTACCGTCTCCCTCCTGAGAACCCTATCTCAACTTCACACAAAGCCAGATGTCAGTCCTATCAAACTTGTAGCCCTACAGGGCACTCCTTCTTACCAGAGAGGCAAAGACTGACCTTCCTTCTGCCCATTGCTATTCCAGTGTGATGGGTTTTGATGAAAGGATCATCAAATAAATGCACATGGATACATTTTACGTTAAAATAACACATCTAGATGGCCAATGAATCATGTTTAATGCTTCCGTATTGTAATTGGCTTTTCAATTAGGCAGTCATCTGTTTGTCCTGATCGTATAAAATCACAGGGCTTTTGGAATACGGTGTTGATGCTGCCAGATGCCGCTGGCGACCTTCATATTATACCATTTCTTCTCCAAAGTCCTACAATCAGACCAGGAGGTCTTATTGGATGAAGGTCTCCACTGGGTCACAGCAAGCAAGCTGTGTTGATTCTGACATCAAGTAGATGTTCAATAAGTCATCGGCAGGGTGATAAATTGACAAGAGAACAGATCTGGAAGTTCTCCCAAAGCCTATTACATCTGGTCCCCACCGCTGGCTCATTTAAATGTGGCTCTTTTCTTTGTAAAAGTCCATTTGAGTTAGAAACGATTATAACAGCCTTGCTTTAGAGATATATACATATAGATTGGACACATACAGTGGCTCTATTTATATAATAGAGTTATATTGAGACATTTAGACAGGCGCTGCCTTCCATCCAATCTAAGTCATCATTCTAACACATGAGTTTATTCTTCTTGTCTTCTCTGAACGACAAAGGCCCTGCTTCTTGCTGAACCCGCATTGGTTTCCACAGGTCCTCCCAGTACTCATTTGACAAATACTCAGCCACCCTCATTAGGTGCAGATAGTGAGTTAAGTTTGGGAACACGGACAAGAACGGTACAAACACAATCCCGTTTCTCAAAATGTCATAGTCACTAAAGCATTCTCAAAACCTAATAAAAGGGGGATGGAGAGATGGCTCAGCAGTTAGGAGCTCTGGTCTCTTGCAAATGACCTGGGTTGGGTTCCTAGCACCCACATGGAGGCTGACTGCAACCCCAGGGGAATCCGATGCCCTCTTCTGGCCTCCATAGGCAATCCATGCATGGGGTACACAGACATATGAAGGCAAAACACTCAAACACATGAAATAAAATAATTCTGTATTTAAAATAAGATAAATTTAGTAAAATAAAATATATAGAACCACATTTAAAAACAATTTTAAAAGGTGACATCCACAGGCAAAGGGTGAAGAAAGGCACATAGCATATTGAATGAAATAAAAAGGGTGGCATGACTAAGGGGTTGAGAGATACAAGGGTGGAAAACAGACAGAGGCAGAGACATCTGGAAGAGTCCAGAATGGACATGAGCAGCAGCCTAAGCCGGGCCATGTGAGGAGAGGGGGCTGGGAGAAGGGAGAGCCAGGGGACTAGGAAACCAAGAGAGCAAGAGGGCCAGAGGCCACTTAGTCAAAATGGCTTGGTTAGATAGGGATCAGGGGAGCTGGGAGAAGGTAAACCCAGCCCAGTCTCTGCTCTGGAGAGTTCAGGGTAAGGCGGTGGGGCATGCCAGCCAGGAGGACCCTGTAACAAGTAGGAGCTGAGGGAGGCTGGGAGAACCTTGCAAGCCAGCACCTGCATTGATGTGTTAAAGAGGCACCTTAGTTAGCTGTTTGTCCTGAGTTTGAGACCTAGCATATATAAAGTAGGGAGTCTTCACTCTTGGGTTCTCCTGCTGGAAGCTTAGGTTGTTCAACCTGGGGTCTATAGGCAGCAGGGCCCTGAGGATAGCTGTGAATATAGCCCAACACAAAACTGTAAACTTACTTAAAACCTTATAAGATTTCTTTCTTTTTTTTTTTGTAACCCAACTGTGCATTCTTAAGCATGAACTTTGTAGGTGACATGTCTTGACATTGACATGTCAAGGGTTGGGGATACCTGCCAAAATAGCATACCCCAGGCCCACCCAGTCAACAGATTCTTCATGCTTTCTTTTATGTTTAATTTTGTGAGCAAAGTTTTCAGAATTTTGTCTCTGTGATTCATTTGTATCCTATTCTAAACCCCTGAGCCTTTTTCACACTCGCATCTACAATATTTTGACATGGTTTGCACCTGGGAATGGATCTTAAGGATTTGTTTAAGCATAAATGTTTCAGGCTTACTTCTCTTCAGGGAGAAAAAAACTCAGAACTCGCTGTGTATTTTACCTTTCAACTAGGAAATTAGTGAGCAAACTTGAAAGTAACAGTAACTGTTTCTTCCCTTGAGGTGAAGGCAAGTCTCAGCAAATATAGATGCCTAAACTTACCAGTTTTAAAGGTGCTAGGGGGAAAGAAACCCCTTCTTGGACAAAAGATCTCCTGAGGGACAGGATAAAGCATGAACAAAGAGCTCAGAAGTCAAGAGCTGAGGTTAATGTCAAGTTCTGACAACTGATGGCTGTATTTTTTTTTTTAAGACCAAGATATAATCCCCACCATTAAGAAGCAGGCATATAACGGAGAAGGCAGGACGCAGCATGTAAGACAGGCATAAAGAAGGACTCAGCCAGTCAGTTATTATGGGGGATTTGGGCCTGAGAGGGGCAGGGGGGAAAGGAAGCGCCACAGTCTGAGCATTAGCGTCACCTCCGGTATTTTTCTGTATTTGCCTTTGTATAGGCAAATGTTTATTACCATTATTATTTTTAAAGTTTAAAGGCGTAACCGAAATATAGTTACATCATCTCCCCTCTCTCTCCCTCCTCTTACCCCTCCCATGTCTGACCTCCCTTCCAAACTCATGGCCTCCTCTTCTTTAGCTATTGTTGTTACACATGCGTACAAATGATTAAACATCTAAATACGACCTGCTGGGTCCATGCAGTGTTGCCTGCATGCATGTGTTTCTAGAGCTGACCACTGGTATTGGGTAAACAATTAAAGGCCGAATTCGCCTTCTCTCAGCAGTTGTTAATTGCCTACAGCTCTTCAATCTAGGGGTGGAGTCCTGTGAGATATCCATCAATGTTGGGATGTCAGCTATTGTTAAGTCTTGTTAAGACAGTAGCGCTGTTGAGATTTTATGGGTGTAGTTTCCCTGTCATAGACATTTGTGATGAATCCTAATGCTCAAGGTGATTATATTAGAAGGTGGAACTTGGAGATGTTAATAGATGATGCTTGGATTAGTACTCTTACAAAAGAGAACACAGAGTGCTGGCTAGCCTTCCCTTACATGAGGGTACATCAGCAAAGTGCTGTCTGTGAACCAGAAAGTAGATCCTCACCAGACACCAAATCTAGTAGTATCTTGCCCTTGGACTTCCCAGCAGCCAGAACTGAAAGAGGCAGATTTCAGCTACCTGTTTTATTTTGCTTTAACAGCTCAAATAAACTTAAGACAGGAAAACACAAGGAGGGTACCCCAAGTGAGTTGTGGGGAAAGATTTAAAATTAGCCATAGGTAGTAGAAAAGAGAGCACTTGAGGCAGGGTGGCCCTTGGAACCGTGCTGTCTCCAGATTGAAAGACTAAAAGATGAGTTCAGTTAATGGGGATCTAATATGCAGATATGAAAAGCAGAGAATCATCCACACCAATATCAAGAGGTCTCATTTGGGACTCTTAGGAACACACATAACTCCTAGTTTTTTAAACTCGGTTATCCTGAGTTCCCTAGAAATGAATCTATCACCTCTTACTCTATTGTCTCATCATGCAGGTTATTCATATATCTCTCTTTTTATCTCTCTCTCTTTCTCCCTCTCTCTCTCATATGTATACATATACATATATATATATAGATATGTGTATGTATATCTGTATGTATGTATATATAGAGAGAAATAGATACAGATATCGCTCTCTCTCTCTCTCTCTTTCTCTCTCTCTCTCTCCCTCTCTCACATGTTTACTCTCTCTGTCTTTGGGCACTATTCCCTCCTTCCTCTGGTGTCCATACTTCTCCTTGCCTTGGCTTCTTCCCATCCTATTGTCTAGTTTTCAGTTCATTGCACTTGAACTCACCAAGAGAGGAGTCTGCTAGTAAGACCCACGCGGTACAGCTCAGTCGCTGAGCAGAGCTCTCGCGGCAGGCTACTTGCAGGATGTGGGCTGGTGGTGTTGCCTTCATTCATGGCTATTATCTACAGAGACAGCAGTGAGGCCACACGGTTCAAAGCACACGAGCCTAAGCATAAATGCTTTGTTCGGCAGCATCTTCTCCAAGTGCCCGAGCAAAAGGCTTTTCTACTGAGGTAAACTGCTTCCTGCTCATCTGAGCAGGAAAACAAAGTTGGAACAGGATGTAATGGTGGATGAAACTGACCTGGGCCCTGGAGGGTCTTCTGTTCGGGTGTAACAGAAGTTAAGAGCAAACCACAGATACAGCAGTTTGAGTCAACTAAAATTCAATACTGGTATCTCCTTCAACACCAGACAAGACAATTCCAGCTCAGTTAATACATAATGTCCTGTATTTGAGCATATACAAAGAACCAAGGGTCTCTTCTCCAGGACCAGTTCATCCACACAAGGAGTTACTGAAATCCCCGGTGATTGTCATTCCCTCCATGGCTTCTGTGGCAGGTGAAGGGCACACGAGCCTTTACCATCTGTGTTCCACTCTAACCTCCTCTGGGGCACAGAGTGATGGCCTCTGAAGCAGGAGACATCCCTGGGGGAAGATGAGGAAACTGAGAGCAAACCTCTGCTTCTGTTTTGAAGGCAGGTTGTAATCCCTGGTCATCTGGGGATGACAGAGCCAGAAAAGAATCTCAATTCCAGCGCCCACGTCCACTGTCCTTTGCCACACAGGTCTTGTCTGCCCCATTAGAGAGCACGCTTATTAAAAACTCTAGCTAAACCTGATACATCGCAGGGTGTTGCTTAGGAGGAGGTAGGGGTAATAGCTGGGTGTTCAGAAGGAAATGGAGCAAACAAGGCGGAGAGCATAGCCTTTCCAAAAAGGCAGCATGCCAGGGCTGAATGAGAGTCCATGGCTGGCCAAAGAGACAGGGGAAACACAGGAGCTGGCTTTGGGGAGCCATGAGAAACCAGTGAGGCAAGAGTGTATTTTTCAGGACTGATTTGGCAGAAAGGATAAAGCAGTATTTTAACTGAGGCTTTAGAACAAATGAAAAACCAGATCCCAAGCTGGAACAGCAGAAGAAGCAAATTTGGATTTTGAATCTGCCTTCCCCAACGAACAGGAAAATTATACAAAGCCACCGAGAAAAGCCTTGCAAATACAGGACACAGGTAAGAGGCTGTCACCATAGCCTCTCCCTCCCACAGGGGCAAGGCCACAATGGTAGGAAGGGAGTCCAAAAACCTGGGTCAGGAACTTCCACCTTGAATTGTTTCAGATCTTCAGCGAAGCACATAGAACGACTCAGAGCTTCGGTGTCTTCCTGTAGAGAGTGGGGATGACAATGGCGCCTCACAGTGCGACTGCAGTCACCAGAGTCCACTAAAGAACATGGCTGCTACATACCATGTGACTCCACGTATTCCACACTCGGGACAAGAACATCCTTGAAGAAAATGAAAGACCAGTGGCTACCGAGGTGGAAGAATGAACGCATGGAGCACACAGGAGTCTTGGGGCAGTGAAAATATTCGATATGAGACCGTCATGGTGGGTATGTGTCAATACTCATCTCTCCAGACCTCTAGGGTGTATAATTCCAAGAGGAAGCTTTATGTCTGCTATGGACTCCAAGAAGTCACAATGGGGGTCAATGAGGTTTATCAGTTGTAACAAAGCACAGCTCTAGTGGGGCATGTGGACAATAGGGGAGGTTATACACGCATGTGCACAGAAGCAGATATTTGTATGAGAAATTGCCATCCCTTCAGTTCAATTTTATTATGCACCCAAAGCTGCTAAAAATTAAAGTTTATTAAGAAAAATCAAGTCAGATCAAAGTCGTTGCCAGCAACTCATAAGCATGCTAGCATATGCCACTCTCTGCTTCCCTTCTTGTCTAGCAGGGACACGGTTGTCCCTTACAGCCCCGTTCCTCATGGCAAAGGACTTAGACTACAGACCACTTTCACCAGCTTCCCCTTATGGCTTCTTCAAGATAACAAAGTTCCTTGGCTTCCTTAGGTGGAAGAAACAGGTGTACACCATCCCAGGTATTAGGAACTCGGGCTCCTGTTCCTTATACCACATTGTGCTTGCTGCCTGCAGAGAGATAGATTCCATCTGCACTGAGTGTGCTGAGCCCGTTTCCCTCAAGGTCTCCAAGAGCTTGCAGGATGTGCTACCCTTCTTTTGGCAGTGTGTCACTCTATCCTGCCTCCCAACCCTGCAAATGACAACTGCTATAGAGTCCACACACACCTTCCAATTTTTCTCTGTGCTTACAAGCATGCCCAGATGGAGGAGCCAAGGGATGACTCACGAACCGACAGTTTTCTACTCCTGGATCTTCAGAACCATCATTCTGTTATAAGTCCTCTGATGGGAAACATCATTATTGAACATCTATTGTATGCTAGCAAAGTTTGTACATCCTATCACAGAATTCTCATTCTAGCCTTTGATTGGGCTTTCCTATTTTTCAAGTAAGAAACTAAGGCTCAGGATGCTGTTTGAGTTTCCAGTTAGTAAACAGAAGCAAGATTCAAATAAGGTCAGTCTGACTCAAAGGTTCCATACTAATGCTCTAGTCTAAAGTTCTTTTGAGTGAAACATTGGTTTCTGGCTCCATTTTCTTCCTTCCCATGTTCAGTGACAGTGACTTCTCCTCCTGGTGATACATTACTCTGGACCAGTCTTCCATGTTCTTCATCAGCAAGGGATGTGCAGCCCATCAGCTCATATCTGTCATCTGGATTCCATTGTAGCCCTTCCCAGATGATGTCCATCTTCAAGGTTCCCAACAACCCGTTGACAGACCCTTGGATTGCTAAGCCTCTGAGTTTCTCTACAAAGCTCGTGATCCTTCACAGGATCAACCACGGGAAACTGCAGGGACCTAGAGGGTCTACAGAACATTCATTATTCTAAACAGCCTAAAGCACCACAGTATGTCCATTAAGTTTCCAGTGTCCCATCCCTGACCCTCAACTCTACCTCTCTCGGCTCTGAGATCCCACGCCTGGTTCCCATCTCCTCTCCCGTGTTATTTGTTCAATCTAGTACATTCCTGGGGTCCATATGCCCATAACCAATTCATTCACTGCCCATTCTAGAAGCAAATGCAGCCTTGCTACAGCTAAGGAACACCTCTTCCGACATCTTTCTCAGAAAGTCATGGCATCCTGAAAACTGGGAGGAGAGTAAAAAAATGACTGTGAGAAGTTTTCAACATAAAAGTCAGACACAAGCTATCAGTCCCAGCGAGCTCCCTATTTCAGCTGTAACCTTGCTTTCAGTTTACTGTTTGTGGGGGACAGTGCCCATTCCAGACACACACACCCCTTGTTTCCTTAGCCTTAATTCCAAATAGGCCACCTCGGTTTTTATAGGTGGTTTTAGTTTTAGTGGGAAGATTATAATAACGTCATGTGAATAGCCTTGGCTTCCTAGCTCTACTTAAAATATCTCCAAGAATTCCTTCCCTCTGTCTAAGCTCCCTGCCCTTTTGCCAAGACAGTACTTCCCCTTGCTCTCTGTCCCCTTCACTCGCCTCAGACGTACCGTTTCCTCTGCAGTCTCATCTGTCTGTTATTTCCAGTCGTTCCGTCGATTCTTCTCTCTGTAGGCTACTTGCATTCTGTCTATAAACCACACTGTCTCTCTGCACCAGATCGATGTTCTGGTAGAAAGTTCCCTGTGTTTTCACCATTTCTGAACACTATGAAATAGGCACTGTGCTTGGTGGTGAGATGAGAAGGAACAGAAACGCCCACTCTCACGGAACTCACATCTCACGGAGGGAAAATGGGTTAGTGAAACGTGGATCAGTTCTAGCTGAAGGGTGAATGCAGTATTGTTAGCACAGCAGTGGGAAGACACCTACTGTGCAGTGGGAGTATACACTCACCTTTATCAAGACTGGGCGACTGATTATTACTACACTGTCCGGATTCCTTTGTCATGAAGATTCCAAGGTTAGGGACAATCATCGGGTAAAAGTACTCACCTTGCAAGCCCGAGTCACCCAAGTTCAATGCCCAGATACCACAGTAGAAGAAGAGAACTGACTTCAGAAAGCTGTTCTCTGACCTCCTCTTGCACACACACACACACACACACACACACACACACACACACACACACCATACATACACATACCAATAATTAATCAATTATCTTTTGTTTTAATTTTAAGATTACAAGTTATATTCTTTCATCAATCCCAGACTATACTACATTTTCCTGAACAGCATCTTGGTTTAAAACATCTTCAGTTCTGACCCTTCCCACTCCAAGGTTGAACATTACTTCATTATAAACACTTCATTCAACAACTCCAAAATGCAAAAATATTTCATCAGAACCGAGGAAGGAAACAAGCCACTTGTGAAGTAAGCAATTCACACAATTGCTATCGATACCACTTATTTAGTGCTTATTCCTTTGCCTCTAATTACTTGGTATATGGCCATTTGCATATGACTCATTATTTTTTACTAAATTATATTTTTGGGGAAAGGCACGCTGCAGATGTAGGAAGTCTGCAGCTTTTTCTGTTGAGTCATACAACGCCTCAGTTCTTTAGTAGACTAGAATATAAAAACCAAGATATAAAGAAATACTTCTGGCTTTAAAAAAAATCATGATTTTATGTATGCAATAGAAAAATATTTCTTAAATCCAAAAAAATCATGATCAAAAACCTACTAAAGAATGATCAATTAATGTGAATGGGTATTTTGCAAAAGAAACACTATATATATATATGATTTTACATATATATGATTATATATATATATGTATGTATACATATATATGTGACCACATATTATATATATGCACATACATGACTTTTAAAACTTTGGGTTGAGGTGATGCCTCAGCAGTTAAAGCACTTGCCGTGCAAGTATGAGGACTAGAGTTGGGATCTCAGGGATTGACCTAAATACCAGAGAAGGTATGATGGCCTACCTGTAATTCCAGCCTCAGAAGGCAGAGACAGGGTAAGCTGGCTAGTCAGACTAGACTTAGAGCATAGCTTTGAGTTTAATAGAGAGAGACTGCTTCAAAGACTAGGGTGGGAGAGTCACTGTGTAAGTTCTTGACATCAATCTCAAGCCTTCACACACACACACTAACACACACACACACACATATACACACACATGCACACATAACACATATGCCTACATACATGCGAATATTTAAACACAGACTACACATACGTATACAGAAGAAAAAGTTTAAAGTAACAAGAAGCTGTGTAGGTTTACTAGTAATCAGATGAACATTAAACATAATTTTTAACAAATGGACATATTCTTACATGAATTGAGCAAAAATGAAATAAAATTACAATAGCTAACATACACTGAGTGCTTGCTATAGGCCAGGTTTTCTTCTAGAGACGTCACTTGATTCATTCATAACACTCAAGATAGCCCTATGAAGTTGTCACCACACCTCATGTTTTATATAAATGCATAAGGCTCAGGGACTTCCCCAGAATCACGGGACTAGCTGGTGCTGAGTGCAGAGTCTAGACTCAGACACCTAGACTACAGAACCGCATTCACGACCATTTCTCTCTTGTGTCTCCTTTAGAAAACTAAGCATTTATTGAATGCTGGCCGTGGCAAGTAGAGTATTAAGTATTGTATGTAGACTATATTATTTGACTGCATAACAGCTTTAGAACGGAGTGTTTCTTTTTTTTAAACAAGTAAACAATATTTTATTTAATTTTATTTATGTTTTAACTGAAATATAATTACATCATTTTCCTCCCTCCCTTTTCCCCTCCCATGCCTCCACTCTCAAGTTGACAGCCTCCTTTGCTTTGATTAATATTGTTATTACTTACATGCATGTGTGTGTATGCATGCACAGATATATACAAATACAACCTGCTGGGTCTGGTTTTGTTATTTGTTTATATGGTTTAAAGGCTGACCACTCTGCATTGAATAACTAGTAAGAGAGCTCACCCCTGGGAGAGGCTTATTCCCCTTCTCCCAGAAGTTACTAAGTACCTGTAACTTTTTGGCTAGGGGTGGGATCCTGTGAAATATTTTCCCTTCACATATACATGTCCGTTGATATTGCTATTGTCCTGCTCTTATTTATGCAGACATTTCTAAGGGAGACTGTTTTACAGCGGACTTCCTGATGCTCTGGCTTTTACAGTCTTTTTATCCCTTCTTCCACAATGTTCCCTGAGCCAGAGATGAAGGAGCTGCTGTGTAGATACTGGTGCAGCTGGCTCCCTATAACCCACTGACCTCTGCACTGGGTCCAGTTGTCTTCTGTGATGATCTCTATTTGCTATAAAGAAAGGCTGCTTTGATGAGGGGTGGAAACTACACTCATGGGTGGGTATAAGGATCTTTGTTTAACAGGCTAAGATAGGAGAATCTTCCACAAACACAATTAATTAATATTATTTACAATTATAACTGGGAATGGAGGAATAGTTAATGGCATGCCCTCGTAACAGAATGCAGTCAAGCCAGTCAACATGATACTATAGGGCACCTCTACAAGATGCAAAAGTGCTGACCATACATTACAAAGGAAGATAGGTCAGCAGACATAAAGCAATCTTTGATTTCATTTTTATTATTAAGTATAAAGTTGGCTGAATAGTTAAATAGGAGGTAAATACCTGGCTAGCAAGCTGTGAAAGTCTAACTGTTTAGAAACTTGGAACTAGCTAGAGAGAGAAAACTGCGGCCATGTTGATTTCATGTTATGAAAATGTTTCATCTTTTATCCCATATAATAGAAGCGGGAGGATGCTGCTACTGTTTCTGCCTCCTCCTCCTCCTCCTCTCTCCTCCTCCTCCTCCCTTCCTTCTCCTCCTCCTCCTCTTCCTCTTCCTGCTCTCCTCCTCCTCTTCCTCTTCCTGCTCTCCTTCTCCTCTTCTTCCTCCTCCTCCTCTTCCTGCTCCTCCTCCCTTCCTTCTTCTCTCCTCCTCCTCCTCCTCTTCCTTCTCTCCTCCTCCTCTTCTTCCTCCTCCTCTTCCTCTTCCTGCTCTCCTTCTCCTCTTCTTCCTCCTCCTCCTCTTCCTGCTCCTCCTCTTTCCTTCTTCTCTCCTCCTCCTCCTCCTCTTCCTTCTCTCCTCCTCCTCTTCTTCCTCCTCCTCTTCCTCTTCCTGCTCTCCTTCTCCTCTTCTTCCTCCTCCTCCTCTTCCTGCTCCTCCTCCCTTCCTTCTTCTCTCCTCTTCCTCCTCCTCCTCCTGCTCCTCCTCCTCCTCTTCTTGCTCTCCTCCTCCTCCTCTTCCTCCTTCTCTTCCTCCTTCTCCTTCATTATTTTTTTCTGATGTATTTCCAATTGGCTGTTTTTCTAATTGTAATAAGAAGGAAACTCAGCATGGCAATTTTTGTACGTGGGTCGACAAAGTATGCTTGTAAAGTAGTATTTCTGCCTTTAGTCCACGGGCAGGAGCAACAGCTGTAGTGGTATAGGATACAACAGCCAAGAATGATACTTAATTTACCATATGCCAGCCACAGAAAGAAATGGCCCTTCCTCACAAGCGTAGAAACAACACTGTCCTCTGGATTGCTCCTCACAAGGGGGGGAGCTAGAAAATTCTCTTGCCCTCAAGCATTCTCCACATACCCCGCCCCTCATCCCAGCTATCATGGATCTTTAGTGATAAATTTTATTTGCAGAAACCAAGCAGAATGAAATAAGTAAAGGCATATTTAGTGTCAAGTGTAGTGGCACACACCTTTAATTCCAGCACTTGAGAGGCAGAGGCAGCCAGATCTCTGTAAATTCAAGGCCAACCTGATCTACATAGTGAGTTCAGGATAGTCTGCGCCACAGAGAGACTGTTTCAAAAAGGGGGAGGGGTTTTGCCTGAATGCTTTATTTTCTTCTCTGTGTGGACTGGGTCCACAGTTCTCTACCCTGCAGCAGAGGATGCCCCATAGCCTCCTGAGTCCACAGTCTTGGGATCCACTCACAGGCTAAGGAGAAAAAAGCCAGCTAGCACAGTGTGGCTCAGGCAACCTTCCTAGTCACAGCAAGGACCAGTATATGGGTTATAGGGCAGTGGACCAGCCTGC
The DNA here is from genome assembly GCA_026225945.1 of Cricetomys ansorgei. Lineage (NCBI taxonomy): Eukaryota > Metazoa > Chordata > Mammalia > Rodentia > Nesomyidae > Cricetomys > Cricetomys ansorgei. The sequence goes on from JAMJFZ010004023.1 coordinate 6,805,539, forward strand.
GGCTCTGTGTATGGGAGGCATACTTCTGAGAAACAGAAGTTGGGGTAATACAGCAAACAGGACTTTCCAGAAAGGTCCTCATCTATCCACTTGCAGTCTCTCCAGGCTGCTGCATGTGTAGTTAGAATCCCACCAGCACTAGCCTACAGCCCTTTAGTTGGTCAATACTGTCAGCAGATTCTGCAATTAGGAGGGATCCTCCTCGCCTTTACTTCTTCAGTGTCTTCTCCAGCACTTCACATGGGAGGCTTTGGACAGCTGGTATCTAATTGCCCCAGAGGAGTGTCAACCTAATAACACGGCATGAACACCCTAAGACCAAATAAACTCTCTTGCCCCACCATCAAAACAAGGAAAAGGGGTGAGAAATAACTCCCATGTTGTTTAAAGAGATACTAGAAAGGATCTAAGGGGGCTGAATGTAGGGGAGGTGTTTACCCAGACGAGAAATGGGAAACCACTTCTATTTTAGCAGCAGTTTTTCTATGCTGGAAGCCTATTAAAAAGGTATTTTGGTCTGTGATATAAAGTAACAATATTTGCATAGGAATGCACAGAGAATAGAAGCCAGATCCCATCTCCTCGGGCCTGTGTGATACTGAGCCCAGGCACATTAAGAGAATGCCATTTGGGATCTGGTTTTAATTGGATTTTTCCAATCTTTTATATATTCTAATAAGCACGGGGAAGTTTTTAGTGTTTAGGATACAGCTTCTATCCAGAGAACACAAGCACTTTTTTCTCTTTGTATTGCCGTATCAGGGAGTAAGGTAAAGAGGGCTTTTGTATGAATCTCCATCAGCAAGGAAACTTCCTAGCCTTGAGCCTTCAGGAGGCACCTCCTAAGCCTTCAGTTTTGTGGAGCCGCACGTTATAAAAGCAAGCTCAAAGGCCTTTGGCAGAACACCTGAGCACTCACTGTAGCTCAAGTGGGTCAGAAGCTAATGCAGACCTTCAAATCTGTTTGTGGCTAGAGGTCACTGGGCTGCAAACTAGAAGGGCGGGGGTTCTGATGACCAGTGGGCACCCCACAGTGTGCATCGTTTATGGCACCCCTGACACACAGTCCAGAGCAGACTGTGAGAGACGCCTGTCTCTTTAGCTATACCATCTAGGTCACACAGAATGAACACATCACCAGCTACCTCTGGCCACCTGTCTTAGTCAGCTAGGACTGCTGTGAAAACACTTTATCAGAAAGTTATTTTCTCACAGTTCCGGAGGATCAAAAGCTCAAGATGGCAGCAGAGGAGATTCTCCATCCCCTTTCTCCAATTACAGACAGCTGCCTTAACAGTGAGTCCTCTGTCCTTATCCATGTCCAGATTTTCTTCCCTTATGATGAAAGCCACGTTGGATTATTTCCCACCCTCATGGCTCCATTTTAACTTAATTGCCTCTTGAAGACCCTATCTTTAAATGTTAGGCACATCCTGAAGTCCTAAGGATTCAATTTTCAAAATATGAATTTGAGGGTAGGGAGTCACAATGCAGCCTTTGTGTTAGATTTTCCACCTTGGTAAGAAATACCTGAAGAACATAACTTAAGGGGGAGAGATTCATTTTAGTTCACAGAAAGAGATTTCAGTCTGTGGTTGGCTGACTTTCTCATGTCTGTGCTGTTGCAAATTCAAACATCACAGTAGAATAGAAAAGAGCAAATCTGTTCATCTCGTGAAGGCCAGGAAGCAGAGAGGAAGAGTGTGATACTCAGGAGTATGATGCTGCCTGTGGACTCACTCTCAGTGTCCTACTGCATCTATCTAGAGCTGGAGGGACCAAGCCTTCAACACACAAGCCTACAGGAGACATTCCACACTCGAACTACAACAGCCCATAAGTCCGTCTGAAAGAACAAATCGGATGTGCACATACTTCTTCAGTGTCTCTCTGATTCATCAAGAAATCTGACTAACACGGTTCCTAGCCATGGCCTGGTCCCCATTCTGGCAGTTCAGATGAAACTGAGATTCTTTAGGGACAGTAGCTATTCTCTCTGGGCCACAGTTTCTCAGATGCAAACCCTATTGCACAAAATTGGCATAAAAGTTAAATGGGTTTACTCATATAAAGAGCTCAGACTGACACCTTACCCAAGGTAACTGCTCAACAAATATCAGTAAGTAGTGGCATTTTTTGTTTGGTTGGAGGTTTGTTTTGTTTTGTTTTGTTTTCCCCAGACAGGATCTCACTCTGTGATCTGGGCTGGACTGGAATTTATTATTATTATTATTATTATTATTATTATTATTTCATTATTTATTTTATTATTATTATTATTATTATTTATTATCATTATTGGTATTTTATTATTATTATTATTATTATTATTATTATTATTATTATTATTACTGCTATGGCTGGTCTTAAACTCACGATAAATCTATGTCAGCTTCCTGAGTACTGGACTACAGGCATAAGCTGCCATACCCAGTTCAGGATCATGAGTAAGTCCATCCTGGGAGGGATCCTGTTGGATCTACATCCAAAGTATTGCTGAAAGTGCCTCAAATACACACAAGTTATATTCAAGCCCTAGTGAGTCTGATCATAACCTGCCAGCTAGAAAACTTGGGGTAGGGGTACGGGCTCTTATCCTCATCTACTTTCCAGAAACTTCAGACAGCTCACTCTTTCCCCTTGAGCTCTACTTTTTCTTTATAATCAGCGGAGTTTGCATTCACTTCTAAGTACCTTTTGTTCAGGTTAAATTCATAGGCAAATTGAAGGAATTCTTTCCTTGGTTTTTTTTTTTCCCCCTCCCTCTTCTCACCAAAGATCTGAGGGGAAAGGTTTAAACTTATCCTGGAAAGTTAAAAGTCGGCCAGTGACTCTTTCAAGAGGACTCCACTTTTCCCATAGATCATCAGTTTGCTTGTCAAAGGAAACAGAAGGTTTGCTGGAAATACATGACAAGGGGGGCTACTCAAACACAAGTGACATTTGCTCCAATGAACATATTCTTGGTCATCTGAGCCTATCATTACAAAAACTACCCAGAGCCAATGAAACTTTCATTTCGATCTCAGCAGGGTGTTCTCACTAATATTAACAGGGTACCTTCTCTGGGAAACCAACTCCCAGAGGGAAAGAGAGAAGATATGCCAGATGAAGAATAGGAAATCCTTCATAGTGGGACAAAGCTGCACAGCTTATGATAACAGACAGGTAAGACTAATGCTGGAGGAAACAGAGCACTGTGATTGACAGCTCTCAGAAAGAAGCTGTGACTGACTACAAAGACTGACTGATTAGTGGAGAGGTTCAGAAATTGCAAGTCCAGAGCCAAATTATCTTGGGCCATCTTTAGCTCCCTTAATAGTCATTTTATGCCCCACCCCACTCGCTGTAAGTGAGCTAACACCCGGTGATCACTAGGTAAATCCTTTGGAATGCATCAACAGACAACTAATACCAACTCCCAAGCTAACAATGTCATCATTAGCATCTGAAGCCTATAACAGAGAGAGACTTTCCTGCTTTGCTGTAACCTAGTTACATGGTGTACTCACCAATGCATTTGAAGTGTGACCATTTATGATTTTCTTGGTTGTGCTACTGTAAAAAATTCATGTAACCACTGCCATATTGGAACATATTTGGGATCAATATGAACCTGTGTTCCTGGGCCATGGGCATTCGTATTTGATCCAGAATGAGCCATATCTTTTCCAATTAGAGATTAGAACTGTGGTTTTGCATTGACACCACACTGATGGAAAGCAAACAGAGAGGAAGCAATGGTTATGGCTAGTGTCTGGGGAAGGATGGGTCCGATGGGCTCTGGGCATGAAACAACAGATCAGAGAGAGATTTGGTAAGACATTGGGTTAGAAGTTGCCTCTGTGTGACATGGTAAATGAGAAGAACCCTAATAACAGAGAACATGGCAGAGAGAGAATGACTGGAAGAGCACTAGAAGTCACTGAGGGAGTGATCAGACACTTCAAAGTGAGGCAAAACAGGAGGATGAATCAGCAGAGAGGTGAACAGCTCATGCAGGCTTCAGTGTGCCGAGTTCCTATGGGCAGAAGAGACAGAAGCTGGCCTCATTCAAAAGCTAAGCCTGATAGAAGAGACTTCACATGTTTCCTTTCATGTGTGGAATTTAGAGGGGCGGTCATGATAGATGGATAGTTATGAATGCAGAAAGGAAGGGGCATAAGGGAGGGAGAAAGAAAGAACAACAGAAAGCAATGGGGGAGAAAGACACCGTCTAATGCTGTGTGGTTTCTTATACACAAGGACTACATACATATGACATGAAAGCATAAGCACTATTTATGGGGCAGACGGAGAGCAGTGAGGGTGGGAGGAGAGAAGGAAGAAGGTGATGGTACAGCGAATATAACCTACATACAATGGCATCTATATGCATGGAGATGGAATAATGCAACTCATTATTCTGTATACAAACTAAAAAAATGTCTTTAAAGAGTAATAAGAGAAAAACAAGGTCATCACAATACAGCAAGCAGCACAAGGAAGAGTCAGGTCACGCAGGTGATGGAGTAGCATCACTGGGGCATTACAGGAGAGCTAAGAGACTCAAACCCACAACCACCATCCGCAGGGATGCAGTAGCCTGCCCTGTAGGACACGAGCACCGTCTTCTCTGGCTTCCTCCTTTAATGCTGGTCCTCATCCTCAGCTGCACTTACTGCTTGATTTCCTCATCTCTGCTGCAGCTTGCAAGAACATAATTCATCACTGCAGGAAGTTTTATTGGACAGCACTATCTTCAAGAATATTATTTAAGAGAGCTGGCAGTAGACAGGTTTGGAACAAAGCAGCTCTACAGTCATTGTTTAGGAGGTTAGAAATCACAAGTATGACAGTTATTTAATGTGTGATTATTTTTACCTTTGTCAAGAAAGCACCTCAATACTGTGAAGGAGACCCAGCTTAAACCACTATGTAGTGAGCACCACCACCCTAATATTTCTTCAGGGTTGCACGTAGCCCCTGCAATGTAACCATGATTTATAACCCGACCATCTGTGTATTGTGGATACCCTTTTAGTGCTCTTTGTGTGTGTACAGTCCTGCATAGCTATTCCACTTCTCAAGAGCTCATGAGTCTTGATCTTAAATGCAGTGATCAGTGCTTTGTTGTAGTGCTGGGAGTTGAATCAGGGGCCTGTACATGCTAGGCAAGTACTTTACTGAGCTGTATCCCTGTGCCAAGATTGATATATTAACCATTTAACTCCTAATATCCAAGGCCAGGGTGTCACACACAGAATAGCACAGAAGACGTTGGGTTAATGACCTCCAAGGCTCTCTTTCCGAGCTTCATTATCCCCATCCCTACACTGTCTGTCACAGTCCTCTGCTCTTGGTTTCCATGCACTTCCTCCCAAGTACCCCAGGATTTACTTGCCCCATGAATTTCAAAAATACCACTTCCCATCACCCTGAATTCTGTTGACAAGCTTTTGTTCCTACAGAAACCAATCTAAACTTCCAACTGTCCACCTCGTCTGACCTCATCTGACCTGCAGTGCATACAGAAGACCTTGTATGAGTCCCCAGGGTCTTCTGTGGCACCTCCTGTATGCAATGAAAAATTTAGTTGTCTGTACCTTCTAGTAGATCATGAGCTCTGGAACTGTTATTTTCTCATGGATGCACCCCCAGAAGTGAGTGCAAAGTCCAAGGTGCAAGAATATGCAATGTATATGAAATTAATGACTGGATCAACAGTGAGCCATATTGTGTAAGTGCGGTTGAAAGTGTAGAGAAATGGTACATGTCAATCATAGTCCACCAAGGGTGTGGTCCACTCACATTCTGTCCTTTCTTCCTCCTTGCCATATAAATTCCAAGCAAATAAGGATGATGAGTCCCAAACTTGAGAGAACTTGAGTCCCAAACTTGAGAGAGGAAAAGACAGGGCCTGGCATGGGGAAAGAACACATATACACGGATGGTGGTCTACACGCTCACTGTTCTAGTTTATAAGCTAGGGGTTGAGTTGATGAGGCTTAACTTCTTAGTGTTTGATTCATAGCATATGCACATTGCATAGGACATCTATGAAATGATGTTTCCAGTTCTATTCTTCTCCAGCAACAACTTGTTTTATTTTATTTTGTTTATTTCATTTCAAAATTTTACTTCTGTGTCACATTTCACAGATTCTTCAGCATCTTTTTCTTTCAAGCGTAAAGAGCAAGGGCAGTAGCATGAAGCATAATGGAAATGTGCTCAGTCCATTACCGGTTATAAGGAAATGGATGCTAATCTCTATACTTGACACTTGTGCCACCATTACAGCTGAAGTGGTCACGATGACCCTGCAGCCTGCTAGCGCAATACCCTTTGCCAAAATCACACTCCTAATAGCTCAATATTGCACCCCCCACCCCCACCACAAGAAATCAATATAAGGCAGCCTAGGGGGCTGCAGGGCAGAACCGGTGTCCTCACCAGTTCAGCACAATCTCTGCAGAGCTATTGCTCAGCAAGGCGCTGGGCATCAAGGGCATCTGGTGACAACCAAACCCAAGATGTGCAACTGCTGATTCCCAAAGCTCTTACTTTCTTATGTGGACAGACAGACAGACATGCCATCAGAGACAGGAGTAGCCTGGGTGTGGGATAACCTTAACTTTAAGTTGTGGGTGGAGAAGGGGTGGCTAACTGGAAAGAACTTCCAGTGGAAGAGAGGAAAAGACAGTTCCTGCAACGGAGATGGGCCCAAGATAAGATACTCTGACAAGTTAGTTTAGCTACTGCCCCAAATCAAACTCTCTCTGTCTCTCTCCCTCTCTCTCCCCCTCTGTCTCCTCCCCTTCCCACCTCCCCCCTCTTTCCCTCTCTCTGTGTCTGTCTCTGTCTCTCTCTCTCTCCCTCCCTCCATCCCCCCTCTCCCCTCCCCCATGTGTGTATAAGAAAGGTGCCATCAGAAGAGCACACCAGAAATTCGAGAAATTCACTAATGGACTCACTCACTAACCCTTAATTTCAGCCTCTAGGTAGCTGAAACTTAGGATATGCAGGTCACGTTCTTATCTTTTATTTTTAAACATCTTATTGCATGAGTACTTTGTCTGCATGTGCCCTGTCTGTGCCCTTCATGACCGCCTAATGTCCATGGAGGCCAGAAGGCGGCACCTAATGCTCTGGATCTGGAATTACAGATGGTTGTTGGTTGTTGGTGCTGGGAATTGAACCTAGGTCCTCTGAAAGAGTAGCCAGTGCTCTTAACCTCTGAGCCATCTTTCCAGCCACAATTCAGATTATATTTCTTAAAAACATATTTACAACTAGGCATGTTAACTCACACCTGTGATCCAAGCACTCAAGAAGCAGGGGCAAAAAGATTGCTAAGAGTATCAGGTTTGTCTGAATGATAGACTGAGAACTTGTCTCAAAATAAATAAACAAGTCAACAAAAAAACTTTACTCTGTAGGAGTTAATTATGTTTGACTTGGATCAATTTTAAGAGAACATAAAATATCTTCTAAGAACTTGAAAATTATCAAAGGCGGAAAGTAGTTTAGAACCATTTAGAAATAAAAATAAAACAACTCAAAAGTTAGTAATGCTTTTTTTTTTCAATAAAGATATTTGAAAAAACAATAAAACATGCCAGATACTGGACATTATCTAAAGTGACATCATAGGGCCACCTTACGGGTGTAGTACAAAGCCTTCCCTATGGTCTTCCTTGCCCCAAACTCCTCCACAGATACAAGTTTTCATGTTTCCACACATCTTTCACAGAACCATGGGACTAGCCCTCCCAGATGGGACCTGTGCTGCTTCTTCAATAGGCTAGGCAGAATAAGGCTTTTGGGTTACTCACTTGGCTGGGGTAGGTTAGGAATTAGTCTCTTCGATTCCCAGTCTTTCCAGAGAGAAGGCAGTCTCCTGCAATTACTTGATTGTCCCTCCCAATGGCTGATTTTTACCCCTGTATTCTTTCATGTCTCTCCCATTTCCATTCTGGGTACCAAGCCCTGCTGATGGAGGTGGTAATTAGGTGTGATTTAAGTGCTGCATAATTTGTCCAAGGCTATGAAATGCCAGCGCAAAATCAAGAGAGTTTGGTCAAGAGGAAATTTTATTTCAGAAGCAGAGAAGGGGAACAGGTGGCACAAGGCCATCTGCTTCAGAAGGGCTAATTAGGATTCTGGTTTTGCTGAGAACATTTTTAGAAAAAGCATTTGCAAGAGTTGCTGAAAAGTAGTATCAATTCTGAGACGGAAGTGAGAAAAGCCACAAAGGCTGAGCAGACAGGGTGCGCCAGCTGCATCCAGAGCAGGCCCAATCTCACAGAAGAGGATTCCCCTGAAAGACCCAGCCAGAAGGAAATCCTGTGAGGAGGAGGTAGCCGGCAGGTAGACTGGATGCCCCCCAGGTCTGATATATCGGCACTCTGACCCACTGATACTCTACAATGCTGTGTATCTCCAGGCGACAGAAGAATTAAGGACCAAGATGTTTTGAGAAGATGAAGACGTTCTACTTTCTCACTGTCTAGAGTAGACAGCAATCTCTTACCATTTGTGACCTGCAAAGAAGAAAGGATAAAAGCCCAGGGAGAAAGAAACAGACTTTAAGAGACAGAAGGAGGGCAGGAGGGCAAATACAAAGTCCAGGGAAGTGCATACAAGATATCATTGTGGAACATGTGTTGTGAATTTGGGTCAGTTAAAATGGGTTCCCACGAAAATGCCACTTCAAATGTATTTGTGCTGTATGACTTTCAGCAAACACTACTCACTTAGGACTTAATGTTCCATCTTCAGTAGTTTTTGTAATGTGAACTAAATTAGTCAATTCGTCGAATATTTGCCCACATCTATTATAATCATTGTAATTACCTTCATCTGTCCACTAAAGGACAATTTCTACTTCGTGTTATTGTCTTCACACTGAAATAGCACCACACAAATTAGAAATTATATTTAGACAAATTAGTTTCCCCCCAGAATTTCAGTTTCTCATATGAAAAGTTCAGTGACAGATTCCAAGTTTGCGTAGTAGAAGATTTTATATTTAACTAACTTAAAATCTGATATGAAATGTTTAGTGGGTAATAGTTAATAGAATATAATCTCATAAATTCAGACTTCATTAATGTGGAATTTACCATGTGTATCTTTGCTATATCTATAAAAATAAAGTTTTCTAGAAAATGATTATTATAAATTCAAATGTATCAGGAAGCTTCCCAATGCTGTCTTCAAAATGCATGTCTAACTCTGTAAGTTAGGTACCTCGTGGAGAGCTCTGACATTACGGGCAGGCTGTCACACCCAGCCAGCTTTTTAATGTGAGTTTTGGGGACCTGAATCCAGTCCTCACACTTACATAGCGAGTGCATTACCCACCGAGCCATCCTCAGCTCCCAAGGCTCCTTGAAGCCACAAGTGGCACTATTTACCTACCATCTCTGAAGGAACCAAACCTTATTTTAAAAAGTTTGTCAGAAAAAAATCTCAATGCATTAAAACAATTACTTCCCATATTCTAACCTTAAAATAAATTGTTTTCAGTCCATTATGAGGGGTTTTGAGAGCTTGTTCATGAATAATCTGGCCCTACCCTGAGATATCCTGGTGGCTCAAGTTCTGTTCCATATAGCAATTAGCAATGCCTCTTGGAAAAAACACAAGCAACAACTTGGGGCCTTGAGTAATCAAGGAGTCCATTTTCATTTCCAGAGTATTAAAGGCAGAAACCCAGGGGCTTGAGCAGAAACTAGGAAACAGCAGAGGAGATCTTGATTGTGTTTTGAAAATTCCAATTTCATTTTCAAGTGCAGAATGTGCCTCGGAGCAAGACTCAGCAAAGCAACAGCAACTGTCCTTAATTACTTCTTTCCTGGGCTGCTTCTAACATTAGCAATCTGGGGGCCAGCGCCATAAACCTGGCTGGAAATCACTCAAAATCATTCTCTAATCATTTATTTGAGAAGTAGGCAGAGGTTAGACTGTGTAATGAGACTCCCCTAAAGAACTATCCAACAGAATGGGGTTCTTAACTCTGCAATCCCCCCAGAACCAATGGGATTTCTGAGTCAGTCATGGCCCAAATACCTTGTTTCCCTTGTGGTTACCATGACCTGGTTCTTCCCTGTTCTATTTACCTAAATGGAGTACTATTGCTGTCTTCTAAGCTCTAAGACAGTCAGACAAAAAATAGCTTGCTTTATTACTTCCAGTATTGTGACTCTATCTGCCAGAATTTGTGTCCTGGTTTATAGCCTGAGAACGTGGAGAATCCTGAGGCCCAGACTTGCCATCAGAGTGTGTTCATGAGCTCTGTCTAACCATGTCAGGTAACACAATGTCAGGGGCAGGGGAAAGAAGTGCATGCAGATGTGAGGCAAAGAACAAAGAGTGAGCTAACTTATCTTGGACAGTAAAATTATTCTTAATTCTAAAGATTTCCTAAAACACAGGGAAAATGGGAAGTGAGCTTTATCCGGAGAGAGAGAAAGAGGGTTAAAGAACACTAAGGGCACCAGGTGGTGGTGGCATGCACTTTTAATCCCAGCACCCAGGAGGCAGAGGCAGGCAGATCTCTGTGAGTTCAAGACCAGCCTGATCTACAGAGCAAGTAGCAGGACAGTCAGGGTTACAACAGAGAAACCCTGTCTCAGGAAAACAAAACAAAACAAACAAAACAACAAAAACACCAAGGGTGATTGAAAAGGCCATAGGGAAACATTAGTATCTTCTCTCTCTCTCTCTCTCTCTCTCTCTATATATATATATATATATATATATATATATATATATATATATCATTAAAATGTATGTGCATGCATGTATAAATAATTTAAATAAAATGATAACACTTGGAATAACAATGCTTTACCCCTAAAAGCCACAGGCTGTATAATAAAAACCCAGTAGCCAATGATCTTGGGTACCTCCCAGAACTTGAAAATAAAATGCTATTAGTGAAGATACTACACACACTTTAGACCCAAGAGTGGATGGAATCAAGCTGGAACTGACCCGGAAGCCTCCTTCCTGAGGACTGGCTTTCATAGTACCCTAAGGTGCTATATAAGCTGCTTAGGGAGAGGAGCAACCAATAGTCTTACCCAGCTATGTACCTATGTACCACAGAAATGACTAGCATGGCAAAATATCCCCCAATGGCATAATAGTGGCATTTATATCTTGGGGCTAACCAATAGCAACCTAATCAAAGGCCTGCTTAATAGGAGAGGATTAATGCCAGGTGCTGCAAACCTAGACAAATATCTGTGGCTGGTGAAGCTGTGGACCCCAGAGGAGAGCCTACTACTGCCACTTTCCTAAACCAGTATAATTTCCAGCTGCATTTGCAATACCTAACCTTATATCCATGTGTAGGTATAGTTCTCAAGTCTCATCAAAGAAGCTTCTTTTTGCAGCAGATGGAAATCAGCATTGGAATCCACAATTTGTCAAAATGCAGAAGGCAACTGACCATAGGTGTCCATCCCTAGTTGGTACATCTACAATACAACCTGGGGTGTAGACCTAAGGCTTGGTGAACATCTACAAAGAGAAGGTGGAGAGATGGTAAAAGCCAGAGGACCAGGATGACTACTGTGAGATGGCATCTTCTATATGTGATGAAAGAGCTGTGCCCATGAAATCTTAACAACATGGTCACCTCAACAAGACCTGCACGGTGACAACATGAATGGGGGAACTCTCAGAAGGCCTCACCCCGAGAGGAACAGCCATAGGCAATTAGTGGCTGCTAAGAGAGGGAGAATTAGTCTTCTCCGGGGATGAGCCTCCAGATAGGTTATCAATTCCCAAGTGGCAAGTCCTAAATACATACACATAAGAACAACACTAAATGTACTTAGCAGGTTGCACTTTTATATGTGTGTGCGTGTGTGTGTACATATACATACACATACACACACATGTAACAATAATAACTAAAGATGAGGTCATGAATTTGAGGGGAAATAGGAGGAGTTGGACGAGGGAGACAGTGGGGTAGAAATTATGTAAATACAATATTCATGTATGAAATTCTCAAAACACAAAATAAAACATGTTTTTTTTTAAAAAAAAAAAAAAACCCTAAAAAAAAAAAAAGCATTATTTTGGGAACAAGATCACCAGCTGGGAAGAATATCTAGCCACGGTGTGTGCTGACATCATATTTGCCAAGAAAAAAAAAAAAAACAAGCAGGAAATTCACCTTGAGGGAAGCCACTGCCCTCCTTTGGCAGATGGGGCATGATGAACACCTGCAGGCAGACGTCTAAGTGATGTCCATTCAGACATCTCCGGCCCATACCTCCAGACCAGAGGCCAGATGGGTAATTTTGCTGCTGCAAATGTCTGCTCGTCAGACTACTGGCAAATAGGATAATGCCCTATAGAAGGCTGGGCTGATTCACTATCCCTGAAATGAAAGCCACTTGACCCCTCTCTAGGACCTCCCTCCTTCCAGCAGTTCGAGCGCTGCCCCTTTAGCGATGGCTGAGGCAGGCAGGAGGCCATTACTGAAGGGCAGCAGAGCCTGATTCGCTGGAGCCACGTTCCACACTGGTAAGCAGCAACAGTAGCAGGAGCAACAGAGACAAGGAAATGGCTTCTCTTCCTATAGATAAACGGAAAACTGCTGCGGGACGCCAAAGTCACAAGGACGCATCAGAGACACCAGGCCCCCAACTCACCAAGAAAGCCTCTGCATTACGTGAGAATTATTTGGCACTTGAGCGGAAGACCTTTTAATGTCAAGAATCTCTGAAATTAGATTTAACGCTAACACTAGAATGACTCCGGAGGACAGCTCTGGTCTAGAGCATGGAAGGAGAGGAACTTTCTAGTCCCTTTTTGTTTTCATAAATACTTTTTCAGACCCAGCCTATCAATACCTTATTTTGAAATATAACACAGTCAGTCCTCTGGAGAGACAGTCTGGCCTGCTCACATCGGGTTTATCTACTTCCATCTGTAGTTTTATATCTGAACCCGAAATGTCTTATGACTTTGATCAAGTGACTTGCCTTGTGGACCAAGCCATCGGTGATATTACTGGCCAGGAGGGTATCTTAGAACTGCCATCGTCAGTATCACCAATGTTTCCAGTTTAATTTAGTTCTGTGGACTCCCTGGTAGGCCCATCCTCCAGCAGCCCAATACTCCAGCTATCCCATCCTCCAGCAATCTGATCTTCCAGCATCCCTATCCTCCAGCAACCCCATCTTCCAGCACCCCACTCTCCAGCACCCCTACTCTCCAGCATCCCCATCCTCCAGCATCCCCATCCTCCAGCTATCCCATCCTCCAGCATCCCCATCCTCCAGCAACCCCATCCTCCAGCACCCCACTCTCCAGCACCCCTACTCTCCAGCATCCCCACTCTCCAGCATCCCCATCCTCCAGCACCCCCATCCTCCAGCACCCCCATCCTCCAGCACCCCCATCCTCCAGCACCCCCATCCTCCAGCACCCCCATCCCCAGCATCCCCTCCAGCATCCCCTTCCTCCAGCAACCCCATCCTCCAGCATCCCCATCCTCCAGCAACCCCATCCTCCAGCATCCCCATCCTCCAGCTATCCCATCCTCCAGCAGTCTGATCCTCCAGCATCCCCATCCTCCAGCTATTTCTTCTTGCCTTCCTCTTATATGTTTTATTTTAAGTTTCCTCATGCATGTGTATACATCTGTAACTATGTATGTACATGGCATTGTCTTTAATTTGCTTGTCTGTTCCCATTCTTCCTCATGACTCTACTCACATCATAGTCTCTTTCCCCAAACAGGAATCTCTGGGAAACAACCACACAGGCATCCTTCCATATTTTCCTCTGTGTTCACATAAGAATATAAACTCATCCTCACACAGCATACACATATTTGTATAAGATGGAATCGTTTGTTAGAATGGGTTTTTGTGGACCTTGAGAGCTTCTTTGGAGGTTCTAGCAGGGGAGCACAGCTACTCACCTACCCTTAACTGAAAAAAAAGGAAGACTCATCCTCCTCCATTTGGGAAAGGTCGTCTTCTTCTGTGGAGCACGGAGCTTTGGGAAGGATGTACATAGAGCCCTGAGGGAGGAAACAGACACCCACCTAGCCAGCCAGATAAGCCAAACCAACCCCAGCGATCAATGGTGTGACAGATGCCACAGTCAGATAACCCTAGAATGGGGTTTTATTGTTTGTTTGGGTTGAGTTTTTTTGAGAAGTGTTTTTTTCTATGTAACAGTGCTGGCTGTCCTGGAACTCACTCTGTAGACCATGCTGGTCTCAAACTCAGAAATCTGCCTGCCTCTGCCTTCCAAGTGGTGGGATTAAAGGCATGCACCACCACCGCCTGGCTAGAATGGGGTTTTATATGGAGCACTTTTCTGCATCTTGCTTTTCTCATTATGAGCCCTCCACAGGAATCCCTGTATGTCAAGCAATGGAGTTACAAGGGTGTGCTTGTTTCCCCTTTGCTTCTCTAACATCTATAAAGGATATCGTGGTGAGGATGAAAATATGATCATTAATGAAACATTTACTTTGTTTCCCATGGAAAACCTATATCGGGTATCTTTGGAGAAACAGAACAAAAAGTCTATGAATACACAGAGGTCTGTTATAAGGAAGTGGTTTGCATAAACTGGAGGTTGAAGTCCCAAGATCCATAGTTGGCAAGCTGGTCACCCAAGAGTGGGTGGCATACATTCCCGAGAAAACCCCAGTTGAAGGACTGATGAGATGGCTCAGCAGGTAAAGAGATGGCTCTCTGACTAGAGGAGAGCCAGCCTTTTTGCCTTTGACTGACTGGATGAGGCATGTTCGCATCAGGGAGGGTAACACCAAAATATTCTTCCAGAAACAGGAAAAAATAGTGTTTGATCAAGTGTCTGGGCATCTTGAAGCCCAGTCAAGTTATCCCTAAAATTACTCATCACAAAATCATTACATACTATTATTTTTGTTCTTATAAAGAACCCTGCCTTTGTCTGTCCATGCCACTATGACAAAGGATCGTAGATTAGGTAAGTCATAAACAGACAATTATTTCTGATGGTTCTGGAAATTGGGAAGACTGAGACCAAGGCATCTGGCAGATTCAATGTTTGGCAAGGGTCAATTTTCTGGTTCAAAGATGGAACTGTGCCCTCATGTGGTGGGAAGCAGAAGGCAGTGCTATGAGGGCATTAAATGCATTCATGAAATCTACATCCTCAAGAACTAAGCGTCTCCCCAAAGGTACCATCTACTGATAGAATCACACTAGTGATTAGGTTTCAACATATGACCCTAGGAGGGACACAACCATCAGGACCATGGAAAGGTCCAGCTGTGGGATTACTGAACAGAAAGGATGGGTATACCAATTTTATGGTGTTTGACAATTTGCTTTTTACAACAGCTTTAACATTTTTGCCAACATTGTTTAAGAAGACTCTTCTCCATATCACCACCAACAATGGATGCTACTGTTCTAAATGTGGCTCTTCAAACAAAAATCATGTTTCTTAAAGTTAGATTATCTGAACACAAGTGATGTTTAAAAGCTTTTCATAAAATTCTAGCCACATGGAGTTGTTCTGAAAATATCCTCTGCATATTATTTGCCCATTTTCTACTTTAGAGTTTATCTCTCTTGACAATTTATAAGAATTATTTGTATGTTGTTAAATGCATGGCTATTGATCGTGGTTTTTTCCATGGTGTTTTTCTGTAATGATCATGTGCTTATATTTTGTTTATTGTTTTCATCTTACTTATTTTTTTTCTTTTTCTTTTATTGTTTGGGGTTGAAATACCTTTTACTACCAGATCATACTAATTAAATTCTAATTTTCAAAATGGAATTTGTATAATTGTATGCATATGAAAAGAATCCAACTTTTCTTTGATCCAAACAGAAAAGAGGAAAGCCTAGAACTGTATTACTGGAGTGAAAATTCTCCTATTGGAACAGACTGAATCCTCACACAAGCCAACCTGCATTTCTAGATTTGCTCAGTTCCATTGCTTTCTTTGTCTTTCCCAACACCAAGTTCACACCAATACAGATACCTGCCCCCCCCCCATATTTTCTTCTACATGCTTCCTTGACTCATCTTTAAAGTACTCTTTCCTATAAATTTGTAAGATTCCTCTCTCTCATTTCCAGGAGGAAACTTTTTATTGGGATATTGATAAGGATTATCTAAAATTCACATTTGGATATTGAATAAAGTACCTTTTTAACTGAAATATTTTTCTTTGAGAGCCAGATATGGAGGCATGTACCCATAATTCCAGCACTTGGAGGCTAAGACAGAATAATCACAAATTTGAGGCCAGCTTGGGAAACATAGTGAGACCTTTAATTAATTAAATGATTAATGAATTTCTTGATAAAACTTACTAAGTGTTCAAATATTGGTACGTCCCTAAATGAGATGTTATGGTTTTTCTTCATAAAAGCTCTGTGTCTGTCTTAACTTACTCACTTACAAATATGTTCTGTTATTTAAAGCCATTTATGAGGTTTGTCTTCACTGACAACTTGCCTGGATTTGGAAGCACCTAGAAAACACTCTTCTGGCCATGTCTGTGAGAGTGTTTCCAGAGGGTTAGTGGAGGATGGAAACCCACCCAGGATGTGAGCTTAACCATTCCATGGGCTAGGGTCTAGGCCTGAATAAGAAGGAATAAAAGAAAGGCTGGAGAGATGACTTAGCTGATATGATCACTGGTGGAACAAGTGTAAGGACCAGGGTTTGGAGCGCACCATCTACATAACAAGCCAAGCGCCTGTGCATGCCTGTAGCCCAGCTGCAAGTGGCCAGAGACATCTTGAACTTCTGCCAACATTGTTTAAAAGGACTTTTCTGAATTTGACCTTTCAAATAAAAAGTCATGTTTCTTAAAATTAGATTCTGGGGTTCACTGATTTCTAGCCGAGCTGAGAAACTTTGATTCCCCAGGTTCAGGGAGAGGCTCTACCTAAAAAAGAATAGGCTGACAGAGGTGGAGGAGGACACCCAAAGCCCTCTTCTAGTCTCTGTGTTTGTGCACAGACACACATACCCCCCCGAGGTACATACAGCCACTCATACATACATACAAATAGATAAATAGGTAGGTAGGTAGGTAGGTAGGTAGATAGATGATAGATAGATAGATAGATAGATAGATAGATAGATAGATAGATAGATAGATAGATGAGAAAAAAGCAGACAGTGAGCTGAGAAGCAGCATTCATCTCCCTGAAAACAGTCTAGCCAGCTCCCCTAGGTTCCTGCCTTCTCACCGAGGTGTGCTTGTGCCATCAAACCATGGGCCAAATTACCCTTCCTCCTTCAAGCTGTGTCTTGTGAGGTATTTGATCACAGGAAAGAGAAAATGAACTAATATACTGTTACAAATAAATCTTTCCATTTTCATTTCTGAATGCTTTCTCATAGGGAAAAGGCGAGTTTTGATATCTGTATACGTATCTTATTCTAGCTATGCTGTAAAATTGCCATGCTAACTTTGGTAGGTCTTTAAATACCTAAGAGTAGAGTTCTGAAGTCTCGGAAGGTTATAAAAAGCCCACCACACAAAAGAAGAAGTAATTTTAATGCTAGTCATTTCTTTTCTTGATTTATTTCATTCATGAAAAATCCTAATACTGTGTTGTATAAAGATGGTAGGAACAATCCTTTCATAATTTCAGATTTTAATATAAGTAGATTTAGGTTTTGACATTCAATACTTGCTGGCTGGTTGTGGTAAGTGGTCTTTTTTGTCGCTAGGTTACTTCTTTCTCTTTTTGCTTGTTAGTTTGTTTTTATGAAACAGAGTTTCATGTAGCTCAAACTGGTTTCAAAATTGATGTGTCGCTTAGGATGACCCCGGAGTCCTGAGTCCTCCGGTCTCTTCCTCCAGGGTCTGGGACTTTTATGCACCGCCACACCCAGCTCTCCCTTACTTCACTTCTATATTGTTTACCGTTCTTTTATAAAATGTCCTTTCAAAAATATAATACAACCATATGGATTTCAGTTTGTCAATGAAATGCGTTAGACTGCTCAGTAACCCGGGTACATCCATGCTTGCATTCATAACATAAATTTTAGTAGGTCGCATTGCACTGCTTCTCTAAATCTTCACTAGGTTCCATGTTTGGTTTGTTTAACTTTGTACTTATAGTTATGAGTTACATTAGTTTAATTTTTTTTCAGCTATATTCCCCTCAGCTGATTAGAGTGTTAAGGTTAGATTAGGTTCATTTAAGTGAATGTGACTGAGTTTTCTATGGCTTAGATAAGTTAATTATCCCACGTGTACCCTGTAGGACATACAACCACGGATAGCTGTGAACGTGTCCCTACACAAAATCCTAAACTTACTTAAAATGTAGTTTGGGGTTTTGCACTTTTTATCTCTGTGACTCAACGACATGGTTCTGGTATGCGAATTTTGTAGATGACAGAACATTGTGCTGCAATGGTTGGGCACACCTGGGTCCCTTTATGACTGTCTGCCTTTAAATGCTAGGCCTGCTTGGTCCTGGGACCCATGAGATCCCTTCTCTCTCCTCTGGTGCCCCCATTTCTGACCCCAGGATGCTATTTAGTCTTCCAAGATCTCCAGGGGACAAAGTTCTATATTTAAGATGATTTCTTCTCCACTTTATCTTCTTCTTGGGTTTGATCCTTTGCTGTTGGTTTTGATTCCCTTTCAGGTATTTTGGTGAGGTGATCCGTGTGATGAAACAATCTGTGAGAGTGTATGCCTTCAAGACACTTTCTTACCTGACGCCTGGGTATCTTATGCGGCCCCCTTAGATGGCGTCTTAGATTTTGTTGCATTCTCATAGAGCTTCCTGGTGAGAAGTCTGATGCGCATCCATATTCTTGTTCCTTGAAACTAATAACTTGCTTTTCTTTTTTAAAAGCTTACAAGATGCTCTCTTTATTCTCAAGAATTCAAGAAATTTTACCAGAATATGTCAGGTGTCACTTTTCTCATGTGATCTGGAATTCAGATTCAGAATCAGCGACAACTCTCTTTGGCACGGGAATGAAAGTCTTCCCCCAAAGTCTCCTTCTCTTGCTTGCTTTCACTGATTCTTATTTACTGGGTCCCTTTTATCCTTCCACAAACCCTCCCACCTGCTGCTTAAGTCTCCTAGTTTCTGATCTTACTCTTCATTTTTGTCTCTCTGTGATTTTGTCCAGTGCTTTGATTTTCCAGATTTCCAAAATGAGACTTGGTAGTGAGTGTTTCCCCTCTGTGACATCGACTGCTTTGGTTGGATGAAGGTATATATATATTGGAAGTCTTCTCTATACTGTACTCCAATCTCTTTAGATTTCCTATTACTTTTTGCCCATTCCCTCGGGCCACTCCATTTTGCTGTGATTGTGTTCCTTTAGCTCTAACTCATCTTCTCTCCCCAGCTTCATGATCTCTGTCTCTGTCAGTTTAATGACATCAGCTGGTGGTGGTGGGTCTCTTCCTCCAAGGGGTGGCAGCAAAAAAGCAAGCAGGTTCTATGTCCTGCTGGGGCTGTAAGAAGAAAGCTCTGGGACTCATATTTCTAACACATAGACCCATGCTCCATCCTTCCTCTGGCTCTTTCTTGGCCCCTTAGGCACGTGGGGAAGCAGAAGTGTCCATCTGAAATCATCTTTCTCTCCTAGACCAAGTCCTTTATGGGATCAACCCCTGTCCATTCCCCCACAGAACTCTAATGGCTGTGTCCCCACCATCTTATCAAATTGGTGTCTAATTCTAGCATAAAATTCCTGCCAGTATCCTCACTCCAGAGCCTCCAGCCACCTGAGCCCAGCGCTCATCAGCTCCAGATGCCATTTAGTCTGAGACACACAGATGCCTTGGAACCTTGGGTATGGGAGAATGAATTTGCTAGTTAATAAAACACACAAAAAAAAAAAAGAAAGAAAGAAAAAGAAATTGCTTTGTGTGCCCTTCCTTCTCCCTTTAGCCTAGTTCCAGCAGGAAAATCACATAGATGCCTTAACACAGACCTGCTGTTGGGTGGGGTGGGGAAAGGAGAGCAACCCAATTTAAGAGACACTTTAGATGATGTTTCTCCTCATTTCTGCCAGGCCTGCCCAGGTTCTACAGAGACCTTAGCATGTGAATCAGTTCTTATGTTCACCACTGTGTTCATTAAATACAGGGTACCGGGAGGCAAAGGCAGATCCAAAGGAGAGGAGTAGGGCTCCTTCCACAATGTCTTACTTGGTCTTCATTTAACTGTGCTATAAAACCAAGAACAGCAAACATCACATAACAGTCAACCTTGTCCAAGTACCAGTTAGCAGTAAAGATGATCATCACCATTCAGTCCCAATAAAGCTAAACTGTTGAAAAGACCCAGAATTCATAGTGAATTCTGCTCTGAGGGACCTGGTGATCATTTAGCATCTGTGTCTCCGTTTTCCCAATGACTCCATCAGTGAAGCTTCACACTGTCCCTGAATCTTGGCATGGCTCACTTAAAATCCAGCACTTGAGGATACTACATTCCCCCAAAAGGTCTCTGAGAAGCATCCCTAGGCTAGCTGAAAAGAGTAAGCACAAAAAGGCCAATTCCAGGCACTGGCTATAAGAGGATTAAGTTCCAGGTAGGATCCTACCTGCATTACCTTACTCAAAGGCCAGAGGCCTCACTGCCTAAGTTATGGGATTACTGGTCAGCTAAGGACTGCTTCATATGGAGCCATACCAGAAGAAAACATTTGGTGCTGCTGTCACTACACCCCAATGGCTTGCAACAGGGGCCTCTGTTTCAGCCCTGGTCCCTGCTCCTTTCAAGCTTGGCAAGTTTCAGAAAACACATTTCTTCACACCTCGATCTATTTTTATAGTTCCCATTAGCAACAAGAGGCATCAGGGTGATTAAAGCAGTGTTACTATTAACAGTGTCTCATTGACTTATGATGGCACAAACAGAAAAGGCATCTTATGGGTGTAGTTAGCAGGATGCATTAACTGTGCAGTAAGCGGTATGGCTGCATTCATAAGTAATAAACTTAAATGAATCTTGACTCCTGAAAAATAGATAAGAATGAAAGATCTTAATGGATCCAAATAGGAAAGTGGGTGGGTTTTTGCTCATTCCTCTTCTCTGCCTTGGGTTGCCTATTTATTTATTTTTCCTAACAAGGGCCTTCCTTCTCTCCAGTTCTTTTATCAGAGAAGTGACAAGATTTGTCCTGACCACAACACTCAGCGGTTGACTGATGGCTCCCCGACTAATAACAGGAAAGTATCTTGGCTCCAAAAAGAAAAGGGTAAATGAGAAATTCTGGAATCAACAGCAATCCTACAAAATGGCAGTACATGGAGCTGGTCATGAGACAGGCTTCCTTCCAGAGTCAAGGATTGCTGAGTCCTAGCCATCTTCCTCTACTTGGACACTTGAACCAACTATTCCAAGGGTTGTTTTTTTTTTTTACTTCTGTCTCCTGGCTTTGTGTATGTGGGTATTTTGCAACCCATCCTTGAGGATCACACTGAGTAAGAGAATGCCTTCATAAAGTACCTACCCCAGGATTTGAGCTGCAGCTAAGTCAGTGAAGCGCTTGCCTAGCATGCATGAAACCTTGAATTCCATCCCAGCATCACATAAGACTGGGCATGGTGGAACACACCTGCAATCCTGATACTTGGAGGAGGAAGTGGGAGGATCTGAAGTGAAAAGTCATTTGAGGCCAGACTGACCCTGTCTTACAAACCCAGTGAGTGGAGAATAGAGGCAGGGTGATTGGAGAGATGGGACAGTGGTTAGGAGAGCATACTGCTCTTGCAGAGGACCCAAGTTCAGTTCCCAACACCCAGATAGGCAGCTCACAACTACCTGTGAGCTCTAGTACCAGGGAATCTGATGCTGTCTTCTGGTCTCTGCAGGCACCTGCACTCAGATGCACATACCCACATACAAACACACAGATATGCACATAATTAAAAGTAAAGTTAAAATAAAACAAACAAAAAGCAACTGTCCTAATACCTGGGGAATTTGATAACAGTGTTGTTGTTGTTGTTGTTGTTTTGTTATCAATAAAACAAAAAGACCTATCCTAAAAGTCCTTCATTGTTTCAAATAAGATAGAATGCTGATATAATCAAATCTGAGATTATAAATCTGGAGACTGACTAAGACTGGTGATTCCCCAAACCTACCTACTCATCAGAATTTTCTAATAAACTCAAAATGCAGATGCTTCCTCCCTGTTAAATCAGAGCATTCTGCAAGATGAGGTCATGGCAAAAAGCTGTGTCTATTAAAAGAAACCCAGGTGATCACAGAGTGCTGTTGCATGTGGGAAACCATTGGTTCAGACAATCAAAGCTATAGAAAAATCTAGTCCCATTACATAAGAGCAAGGATAAAACAAATTCCTCTCAACATCATTTTGAATCGTGCCTCTAAGTTCTCTTAAAAGCATACAAGAATGCTTCACATGTCTGGCTAAATAGAATAAATATAAACACTGTGAAGAAATAATATTCACGGGAGAAAGAGCCTCTTGGGGGCCAGCAAAGTTGCACATTGCCATAATGAGCAATGTGTGGTTAGGAAAATGAACCAAACCATCCTTTCATTTTGATGTTACCATTGGTTAAAATTCAGCAAAGTCTCCCACGGGCCAGTGCTAACTGTTTCCGGATGATATGATTCTGCAAAGATGTATCCACATAGCACATGGACTTGTGTAACAATTCAAGGAAGAGTGCCAGATATGTAGTGCATAGGACATCAAGTTTCCCTTATCCTTGCCCTTAAGGCTGGCTTTCACCAGTGGAGGCTGCCTGCCAGGCAGCTCAAGGCAAAAACTCAAGTACCTTTGACTCTCCTCTTCCTCCTCACCTGCCTCACCACTGTAGTGACAAAAGCATCTGCCAATTTTGCTTTCTAGCCATCTTTCCTACTGTCTTGTACACCTGACTCCCATTGGCCCATGAGAACCCGCCATTTTCCCATTCTAGTTTTTCCTGTGACTGTGTGGGCCCTGGACGAAAGGAAGGCATAATTAAGGAAAAGTGCAAGAGTTCAGGGATGTTGAAGCTGGACATGGCACAAATGGGACCAACAGAATGAAAGCCTCTGGGCCCAATTTGAGGTTGGGCAAGCCATATAAAGGAAGTGTCACTGTTCTTTGCCTTCTGTTGCTGTGATGAAGCACTGACTAAAACCAATTCAGGGAGGAAAGGGTCCATTTCAGCTTATGTGTTACAATCTATCATTAAAGGAAGCCAAAGGCCAGAACAGAAGTGGAGACTACGAAGGAATGGTGCTTACGGTTTGTTCACTGTGGCTTCCTCAGATACCTTCCTTATATAACCCAAGCCCCCACCTATCCAGGGTGGCACCACTCACAATAAATTATGTAGCAGTACACCACTGTGGCATCTCAGCAAACAGGACAAGGAGGCATATTCATATCTGCAAACCCTGTCAGACCTCAGCAGAGGGAACCACCAGCTATACTGGACAGTGGAATTGCGAATGTTTGTGCTCAGGTGTTTTACTGGTTCAGAACTCCTTGGGTGTTCTACTGATAGCACATGCAGATCATTAGCAACTAAACAACCCCCACAGAAATCCAACTCCTACAGACAATTCAAAAATGCCAAGACCTATCCATTTCTTTTTCCAACAGTGCACAGAAACAATTATTTTAAGCACAACTAAAAATAAACTTCCACAATAGAGATAGCCCTTTCTCCATCAATTAGCCACCAAGAAAATGGCTCCACAAACATACCTTCAGACCAATTTGATAGAGGCAATTTTCAAATGAGGTCTCCTCTTCCCAGGACCTCAAGTTACAGTCAAGGTTAGCTACCATAGCCACCATCCCCAGGGTCATCCCCAGAGGATCCAAAAGGCTTATTACCAGAATTGTTTAAATGTACTGTAAAGTGTGTGATAAAGCAGATAGGAGCTAGGTGAGAGCATCTCTGGATCCCCAGACTGCCATAGTAGACAAAGTATTTAATCTCCCTGGATCTCAGACTCCTGTTGAAAATGAGAATAGTGGCCCCTGCTCTATAGGGCTGTCCTGAGAATGAGAAATATTCATGAGTGACTAACACACAGCAATCACTCAATAAATTCTAACGGATAGTCATCAATAACTAGAAGAGTGTGTGTTAGGAAGAAACCAAAAAACATTCCGTCAAAAGAGGATGATTCCTTAGGGTTCCGTCATCCTCATTTTAACTGTAAATAGATCACAAAGCTCCTACAGCTTAAAGGTCTAGTTTGCCTACATATTCCTTTAACAACAGGGCCTGAACCCAGTGCCACTTTGATGGCCAAAGGTCACAAAGAGGGTGGCTGGTGAGCACAGAGCGTACAGGAAATAGGGTAGAAAATACATTAGGGAATGGCAAGTGCTTTGAGGTCGGCAGCGGAGAGCTTTCTTTCTCTTCTTGTTTCTTAACGAGTGACTCCTGGAGTCAGGTCACGGTGTCCCCATCCACCGGGTGTGACACAAGTGGGCAAGTGCTTTGAAATGACCTTGTTAGGATCTCAATTGAACATGCTCTGTCCACTTAGTGCCTAATGCAGCGATCAGAGCAGACAGATGCTTAGAAATTACTTTTAAATGAGCATTTTTGTGGATGACCTCTCTTCCCTCTCTGTAAGCCATGTTGAAACACGGATGACAATGATCATAGCCATGCACAGTAACCTTGTTACAGCACTGTTCGTTCTACCAAGGCTCCGTCCTGGATCCCTTCCAAAGACACCTGGCTATTAAACTATCAGAAATGTCTGTTTCAATGTGGTTTTACCAAAAGAAAAGAAAAAAGACCGTTGGGATACATAAAATTTTGAAATGATAAAATTCCTTGCTGTGCCTGCCTCTCTCAACAATTAGGAGGCAGTGGAGTGAGACGTGGTGGAGTCAAGTCACATTGTATAATCTTCCCAACAGCATAAGTATAGAAGAGGCACAGGGAAGAGAATGCTTCCTCATTCACTTGAGGAATGTTTTGTAGTTGTAGCAAGTCCCCCAAACACACAGCCATGACGGAGATGTTGAGATGGAAGGATACCCCTCCAGTCTTTCTATGTGGCTCAGAGGTCTTAATGTCTGTGTATCTGGGGTGCAGTAGTGGTGGTGGTGGAGGACAGCACAAAACTGCCCCCTAGAGCTCCCAGATCAGCAGGAGAGACAAGCAGGAAGCACACTCCAGTACAAGTGTCAGATACCTATTGGCCTCGCCTCTCTTCCTCTGTGCCAACTTCTGTCCTAGAAGCCTCCCACAGAGTCTCAGCTGCTCAGTGTGCCTCTTACTTTCTGTCCCAGAGGTTCTTTACAGCCTCTGTATGGAAGACCAGCAGGAGACACTGGGCCCTCCTATGGATGCAGTATGCAAGAATGAGAGAGTTGACATTGCATGATGCATGGACAATAGAGGTTGGGAGCCCGTGACTCCCTTTCAGGTCCCATAGGCAGATAATTCTAAGGTGCATCTACACAGCTTGTTAATGAAGTGAATTGTGTTTGCCGAAAGGACAAACACAGTCCTATTACCTAGGAAGATGTCCTTAATTGGAAATAAATTTTAGTGGACGATTCAGTTACTAGAGGTCTTTTGAATGGACTTAATTCAATATGGCCAGTATCCTGATGAAGGTGGGAAATCGGAGAAGCATGCACGCAAGGAAAGCATTATGGTAAAAGGGAGGCAGATGTCAGAGTGATCTATCCACACAGTACCAAAAGCCACCATTACCAGCAAAACCGGGAAGCTAGGCAAGGAGCATGGAGCATTCTATCTCTCAGCCTGTCCTGGATAGTTTTTTGTAAACTTAACACAATTTAGAGTCATTTGAGATGAGGAAACCTCAGTAGAGAAAAATATCACCACCAGATTGGCCTGTGGGCAGGGCTGTGTTGCATTTTCTTGATTAATGATTGGTGTGGGAGGGCCCTGTTTCCTGTGGGTGGTGCTACCCCTGGGCAGGCAGTCCTGGGGTGTAGAAGAAAGCAGGCTGAGCAATTCATGAGGAGCAAGCCAGTAAGCAGCACTCCTCCGTGGTCTCTGCATGAGCTCCTGCCTCAAGTTTCCTACCTCGAGTTCCTGCCCTGACTTCTCTTAGTGACAGACTTATAAACTGTAAAGTGAAATAGACCCTTTCCTCCCCAAGTTGCTTTTGGTCATGGTACTTTATCTTGGCAATAGAAACCTAAGACACAGCCTCTAGACAGAGTCAGCCCGGCCAGCACCTTGAAACTGGATTTCCAGAACTGTGAGACAACAAATTCCTATTGTTTCAGCTGCCCAGTTTGTAGTTCATATGGCAACCCTAGAAAATGAATATGTTGTGCTCAGGATGTCCCAGTAGGATTGTACCCCAAGTCCATGCTTATACAGGCTTCACCCTAATCCCTGTTTCAGTCTCTCTGAAATCTTCTTTAGACTCTTCGATCCCCAAATTAGACCCCCTAAATAAATCCCCAGTACTGAGCCCTTGTCTCAGTCAGACTCTGCTTACTAATGGGAAAACCCAGGCTAAGGGTCCTACTCCTGGAAGACATTTGATCATTAACCCACATCTCTGAATAACCTCAGACTGTCACATGAGTGACAGATAACATCATCCACTGATGTGGAGATTTGGTCATTTGCTGCAGCAGCTTACTGAGGACACAGCTCAAAAGGCTGGGCATGGCCAGACACGGCCACTGTAGCAAAGGCTACAATCAAGCCCATGGTAACAGTCAAGAGTGCTGCTGATGTTCTGGTGCCTTCCTAAGGCAGGTATTGTTCACTGTTACTACCTAGACCAAAAGACAGATTCGCCTTTGATGGGGTTATGTCCTAATAAACCCATCGTAAGTTGAAATCACTATGTCACAAATAAATTTGACACTTAACCTGAGGAACATAACAGTTTAGCAATACAACAAAGATGACTCTGGATCCCTAGACGGACTGAATTCCCTGTAATGCCACGCTTGGAAGGCAGAGGCAGAGAATCCCTGAAACAAGCTGGCTAGAAAGACTAGCTGTATAGATAAAATCTAGGTTTGATTGAGATGCCCTGCCACAAATAAAGTGGAAAGAGCTATGGAAGATGATTCTTTATATCAACCTCAGGCCTATGCATACACAACACACACACACACACAGAGACACACCACACACACACACACACACACACCACACATACCATACACAAACACACACATCACATACCATATACACAGACAAATCACATGCACACACATGAAAAATGGAAAAAAATAATAAATAAAACCATCATAAATTGGAATCTATCTGGATGGGGTAGAGTTGCATTTTAAGTCCCCCTTTTAGCTTCCTGAAAAATCACATACCTGTATGTCGCTTCCCACACCCTACCTCACCCTGCCCATCACTTCCTCCCAAGAGGAGGGGCTATTGACTTGATTAGTACCATTTACATACCTGCTGCAGATATTTTCCTAAATGAAATTTCCAGAAGAAATAAGAGAAAATCTTTTGTATGCTAACAACATTGCAACTAGAAACTATTACATTATCATAACCTTCATGTTTACGGCTTGACTCAGACTATGTTGTAAGCATCTTGATGTCACCAAAAAGCCTCATTGTGAGATGATCCTAGCGGACCTGGCTTAGAGAAGTCTTTGCTTTACAGCAAGCAGGAGCTGAGCAAATAAGAATATTCTCCTTATATCTAAATTAATAGTCCTAAATAGTCACCCTTCTTCTTTTTACCAAGCACCACCACAAGTATGGTTGTAAAGGAGTAAATTCTGCAGTTTCCTGGCAAAATTACCTTACATGTCTACAGCTGGTTTGTTTTTTTTCATTGAATAGAAATCATCTATTTCTTTTTTAGCATGTACTAATTGTACAAAGTAAGGAGTTTCATTATAACATTTCTATACACGCACATAATATACTTTGGTCATCTTGAACCCCAATATTATTCTCTCTACCCCAGCCCCTTTAATGTTGCTGTGTGGCATCATCTAACGGTATAGAGAGAACTGGGAAATTCTTTATGCTGTGATATTGACTCTGATCACATAGACCACTTAAGCCCCAGTCCACTCCTCCACGTGATTACCAATGATATCTGTCCATCTGGCACCCAAGGACATGATAAGGGCGTGGGGAAGAACTGCACATAACTTCTCACTTGCAGAAGCCGTGGTGGCCCTCCTCTTTTTAGCATGGAATGATCACCTCTGGTGCTCGGTGAAGGGAGGAGGGGAGCAGGCTGGGATGTACTCAGGGCTCGGTACACGGTTGCTCACTCTGTCCCTGTGCTTGAGCAACTTCCAAAACGCTCTTGGTGCTGGTTACATTTAAAAACTGTAAAGAGCGTAAGGACTGCAAGGAGCACAAAATACTAAGTGCTGCAAATAATCTGGTGGCAATTATTAGTTCAGGATTTGTGTGATGGCAAACATTAGGGCGAGGTTTGCACAGTATCTGTGTGGAGGGGGAGAGGAGGTTTGGGTGAGTAAGCCTTACAGTTCACTAGTAGGACATAGTAGGAGCTGTTGGCGCTCTTTAGAAATGAACCTCCAGAGGAACTGGGCCTGTCCTAATTTCTACATCCTAAAAGCCTCAAGTCTCCCTGGGGGCACGAGGAGGGCATGGGAGGCAGAGGAAGTGGTAATGTGAGGGTTAGAAAGGTATCTGGGTCCCTGGGCACAGAAACTGAAGCAGAGTTCAATACAGTATACCTCCCCAACCACATGTCAATCATAGTTCACCTCTGAGGACTGAACATTAACTGGGCCTTTCTGCGATTGCATGGTAGAGACGTTCATTCCTGTGAGCACCACACAGGAGCATCAACTGGCCAGGATCTATCTCATGTGGATTCTGTGTTTCCATTGCTGTGACAAAATCCCTGAGATATCAAATTTAATGAGAGAAAAGGTTTATTTTGGATCACAGTTTCAAAAGCTTCAGTCTACTGTTACTTGGCCCATAGACTTGCTTGGGTTATAGTTGGTTGGCCTTTTCCGCCCCTGGAGAGGCAGAGAACATCATGGTGGGGAGAAGGCATTCTGAAAAGAACTGCTCACCTTGTGTTGGATGGGAAGTGAACAAGAGAAAGGAGCTGGGCACTCAGCATCCCCTGCAGGAGCATGCCCGCAGTGACCTTTTAAAGACTGTACCATCTTCTGAGAGCAGCACAAACCGGCAACACAGCCTTCAACGCGTGGGCTTCTGGAGGCGCTGGGCCAAAGCACAACACACTCAAGGCCAGCAGTGCTTTCCAGGTGATGTCACGTGTCTCTGTTCTAATCATGTGTGGGAGATACTGCACTCGGACCCTTTTGTTGATTTAAGAAGCTAA
Source organism: Cricetomys ansorgei (assembly GCA_026225945.1). NCBI lineage: Eukaryota > Metazoa > Chordata > Mammalia > Rodentia > Nesomyidae > Cricetomys > Cricetomys ansorgei. The sequence continues at coordinate 6,834,824 of JAMJFZ010004023.1, forward strand.
GTCTGTTATCCCATGAGCAACCTTGGGGCTTACAATACAATTAGGGACTAGATCAATTAAAGACATCAATGCAGGACCTCAGCTGGTGAGGCAACAATCAACTGGCATGATGTGAGCATGTGATTGATTGATTTCACAAACAAAGAGATCAATATGCTGATTTGTTGTTGCTGCTGCTGCTACTGTTGGGTTTCACAAGGCGAATCTTTCAGGTTAAGCATGGACCCATGTGTTTTGTAACAGGGCTTTCTTTCTTAAAACTGTCACAGTGAGAGTTTTCCTCTTGCTTTTGACATTTCAGCGTGTGTATGCACCTACAGTGTGCAGGCATGGGCCGCTGAATACAAAGCAGTCCTCCCTCTGGCTGTGGTGTAACTTCAGAGAGGCCTTGCTGCTTCCTGGAGCACGGTGACCTCAGAAAATGTTATAAAGCCTCTGCAACACGGAAGCAGGACGAGAGCTCACCATCAGTCCTGTGGCCAGAAAGACAATAGTGGCTTCTCATCCCTACTTCCCCCAAGACCCAGTTCCCCCGGAGTCTCCTGGGTCAGAAGGTGACTGAATGACAGGAGCCTCTGGAACGCAGCAGGCAGAGAGAGAAAAGGCAGAGCTCAGGTAGGACAAGCATAAATATGACTGCACCAGAGTCCTTCCAAATGAGCCAGTGAGCTGAGGTCAGAGTGCTCCCTTTACAAAACAAACAACGCGCTGCCAAAAGATATCTTTCCATATTGAGTCAGCCCCAGGGAGATGGTTCAGGAGGAAAAGGCTTAAAGTATTATTGGAGACTGTCACGAACCGGGAACAAACATCCATCAATTCAGGAGGCACCTACTTCAGAGGTGGCAGCTGACTCCACTGACGTCAGCAGGCCCCTGCCTCTGTGCAGAGGCCACAAGGCAGCTCCAGGAAAGCCTGCAGATCACAGCTCCGAAACGCAGGCATGCCTTGCCGAGGCCTGGGCAGAGAACTCTTGCACAAGAGGCAAATCTTACCCGGGGAGAAGCACACTGGACACCAAGTCCTAATCACCAGGACACACTGTTCCATGGAGATAGGCAAGTGAGGAAACTCCACGGGGCAGAGAGGGGGCTCAGAGTGGGTGGGGCACTCCAGGCCAGAAGGCCTGAAAGACTTGTGCTGGTCAAGGAGAATGCCTGGGGACTTGGAAGGCCTGCAGGCTGAGAGCCAGAAAACACTGCAGTTGATACTTGAGAACCACCTGGGTTTGTCCAGCTAAGTCTAAAATCCTCACCATTCCTCACTGTGCCGCCTTCCACTAGAGCTCACAGTCCAGTGGCTCAGAGTACAGTGATGCCAGTCCCCTGCTGCTGGCCAAGCCAGGGTGTGTCACACGTGTCTCACAGCACCTGTGAGGAGCAAGAATGTATGCATCTGTATGTGCCGGTATGCTTGTTAGAGAGCTTACAGGGCTAATGGACATGTATCTCGCAAGTGACAGCTAATATTCACAGCACTTTGGATGGTAAAGCCACGAACCTAAGTGATTATTACAGAACCCTTTTGCTGAAGTGCTCCTAGTCTTCTAATTGGTTGAGGAGCTGTTGAAGGACCCTTCCAGGCAACAACCAGAAAAGGGAGCAGACAGGGAGAAATGTTCAGATCAGAAGTTGACTGGCTAGCAACTGCTAAATACAGGATTGGATATCAGTCCCTAGATGAGCAGCCCAGATTCTACCCACATCATATACAACTAACACCCCCCCCCTCTCTCTCACACACACACACACACACACACAAACACAGAACCATGAAATTAGTATGTGACTCAGCAATCCCTCACTTAAATGTATAGCCTCAAAACAAAGAAAACATACATACAGAGAAAAATTACAGAAGGAAATTAATAGCAATATTGTTCATAACGACTAAAAGGCATAAATGAGCCAATTGTCTGAATGAATACACCGATGAATGAATAAGCAAAATGTGGCATAGGTGATGGAATAGTATTCAACAATAAAAAAGGAATGAAGAACTAATACATGCTACAATATAACATCAAAAACTACATAAAGTATAATGTACTTCATATAAGTTGTCTGGAAAAGCCAATACATAGATGGAAAGTGAATTAGCATTTCCTAGTGCGAGGTGGTTGGCGAAGAAATGAAGACAACACACAGGAAGCTTCTGGCTTCTGGGGGTGGGGATGATAAAAGTGTTCAAACACTGAATGTGGTGAGCAATGAAAAGAGAGGCCATAGATTTAAAACAGAGCGGGGGGCGGGGAGTGGAAGGGGCGAGATGACATAATTATATTATAGTCTGGAAACATGGACTGTGCCGACGGCTGCGCACCTTTGTGAGCACTCTAAATGCTCTCTTCAACCGCAGTGTGTACGGTGTGTTAATGATCTCTCGCTGGAACTGTTTTCAAAACCTTCCTGAGCCGTAGGCAAAGGTGGATTGGGTATTATTTACCGCGTTTGTACTTCTGATAACATTTGCGTGTGTGGTGGGAGTGGGTGGGTGCGCGTGGCTGGGTGGGAGCCTGAGCAAGCGTAGATGTGTGTGTGTGTGTGTGTGTGTGTGTGTGTGTGTGTGTGTGTGTGTGTAGGCCAGCGGCTGGCTTTGCTTATGATTCCCCCCCCACACCCGAGTGCTCTCCACCTTGATTTTGTAGATGGGGTCTCTTACAAACTTGGAGCTTGCTGAGTAAAGCCGGCTGGCTAGCCAGTGCGTCCCAGGAATCTCTCTCGTACCCACTAGCACAAGGGCACGCCACCGGGCCCAGCTTCTTTTAAGCAGGTGCTAAGGCAGCGAACCCAGGTCCCCACACAAGGCAAGCACTTTACTGACTGAGCCATTTCCCCAGCCTGAGTTCTCATTGAATCCACACTTATTTATTTAGAGGGCTAGGGTGACGCCCACTCCATCTAGCAGGTGACTTATGTGGTGTGGTATGAGCAGCTTAGCGGAAGAGGGTTTTAGCTTTTCCTGTTCCTCATGCCAACACTCCCAGCAAACTGAAAACTAAAGGCAGGCTCCAGATCCTACGGAGACGGGGTGTTCACATAGCAAGGCCAGGAGTGTGGACAGCCACATAAAGGCTTCCCCACGTGGAGATTGAGAGTTTGGTTTACAGGAAGACCGGGGCCTTGCAATTTGGATGTCAGGCACGCCTTACTGATTTGTGTACGCATTCTGTAGGTTTTTACTGAGCATTTAGTGTACCCGAGGTCCCAGGATTCAGTGGAGAACCAGTTCCCCAGCCCCACCCCATCGGGGAGCTTCTGAGGCAGGGAGGCATAGCTGTCAGCAGATGCCATTCCTAAAATCAATTAATTACAGTTATGATAAGGGCTCTGTGGGGGAATCAGAAGTGCCAAGAGTACAGAGTGGGGACCAGGCCTGCTCTGAATTAAAGACACATTGGGAGAGAAATCAGATATCCTGCCAGAAGTCAGGGGAAGCAGCCTGTTTCTTGTTTTATTTCAGTGCACATAACAATACTCCCTGAACCCTCAGGTTTTCACAGGAGAGAAACTTGTCAACACATCCAGCCACTCGGGTCCTAAGGAGATGCTGCAGTCTGGATCTTAAGTGGCCCAAAAGGTGCATGTATTACAGGCATGGCTTTCGGAACCTTTAGGAGAGAGGTCTACATGGAGAAAGTTAGGTTACTGGGGCCATGGCATCGGAAAAGGTATCGGGAACTTGGCCCCCTCCACCATGAGGTAAACAACATCAGCAGCCACATGCCCCCACCATAAGGAACAATGCAGCCATAGGCCTGAAACCATGAAGACTTTGAAATGAGGAGCTAAAATGAACCTTTCATCCTTATAAGCCAGTTACCTCAGGTATTTCATCACAGTAACAGAGAGCTGCTTGACACAGTAGGAATATGTGGTCTTGTCCTCTGCTTTTTAATTTTTTAGATATTTGTACTACTAGAGAGAAAATTTTCTCTGCTTATATTTGCTCATTCCTGGGGTTCTAGAAAGAGGGATACCTGATTAGTGGTAAGAGAATGAAATCCACTTGCCTGTGTCTAGGGGATGAGTCCTTATCCTGCATGGAGTCTCCTCTGATAAGGAATCCAGTACACTGCACTCCCCTTTAATCTGTTAGGCATAACTAGAAAGTGCCCAGCTCTGCCCTTTGTGTTCTAGTATCTCCCCCTGGGATGGGGATGAGCGCTCTGAGTATCTACTGCTGCATATCAAAATATTCCAAAATCCAGGGCCTTTAAAGTAAGTTACTTTCTGGGGAGATGGTTTAGCTGCCAAAGTGCTTGTCACATACACATATGAGGTCCTGGGCTCAATCCCAGCATCCATGTGAAACCCAGACACAGAGGCAGGTGCCTTTGCGCTCAGAGGAAAGAGCCAAAGGATTCATGTTCATCCTTCAGCCCACAATGGCAGATCTGGTTCTGAGGTGTGGAAAGACACAAAGGCCCCATTTGGCCTCAAGCAAACACAGGATACTAAAAAGCCTTCACTTAGTAGGTAAAGGTGGCCCGTGGACACTGGCAGGGGTCAGCTTATTCTATTTATATTCCACAAATCATGAAGCACAAAATGATGTCGTCCCCAGGACCTAGAAGCCTGGAGTTACAGAAGCAAGAGTCCTAAGAAACCAGAGTAGGCTATTAGGGTAAAGACCCCAGAGAACATTTCTAATTTCTTCTAAACTCCTCTCTGCTGCCAGCTTAAAACCCAGGCTTGGTGTGCTCAGCAGTTGCTCTCCTGTGACCCGAGGGAGAAGCTGGGACTGGGAAAGAGAGACTCCAAATAATGCTTTTGGAGTTCTTCCCAGACCCTTGCATCTGAGGTGGACCTTTCGGGACCTGGAGGTGTAATTCCAGGGATCTAACAGCTGCGGCCTCTCTGTACTGCTTGGCAACTTGCACTGCCTTTTCTGGATCAAACAACCATGCAGCAGGCCTGGTGTGCAGGGGCCACTGGGCCATCTGAATCACATATGGCTCCCAGGGAGCAGAGCCCTGTGCTCACACATGCAGACCTGGACTCAAGACACACGCAAATATTTAATCAGCCCTATGCCCGATCTGTGCTCAGAGCTCCTGTAATCCTCATCCCCAACGCCATGCACTTGGCAGCATGAGTGTGCAGGGTTGGGTATATGATACACAGAGGAAGGGTACACCTGGTCAGAGCAGGTCCTATATTTCCTGAGGGTCTGGAACTGCGTTTCTCAACCTGCAGGTGGCGGCCATCAGAAAACACATATTTCCAATGGTCTTAGGGACTGAGATACCTCTCAGTAGCAAAGTTATAGTTATGAGGAAGCAACAAAATAATTTTACGGCTGGAGGTCACCACAACATGAGGAACTGTGTTAGGGGGCTGCAGCATTAAGAAGGTTGAGAAAGCTTCTCTAGAAGATCTTACTTCCCATCCACAGTCCATGAGAAGCATGCCATCGGCAAAGAGTAATAGTAACAACCACTCCTCTAAATGTTCATGCGAAGCATCTCGGTCCCCAAGCACCTCCTCATGAGGTGAGATGGGACTACTACAACAGTATACTACAGGTAAGACTTGCCACATACAGCTGCTAAGCTACCTGCTGACAGTCTTTCAAATCAGATAACAATAGCAGAGGGGAGACTTGAACCGGAGTCGACACCTGCAATCACCCTGTCTTAGCCTGGCTAGCCTGGAAAGCACTGTGTAGAGTGTGCCCCTCAGGTCCCAGCACATGGAGCTGGGCCTCAGCTTGGCTTTTAACATCTTTCCTATTGTATGAATTCCCCAAGGCTGCTGGGACAGCTAGACTGGGTGGCTCAAACTAATAGAAATGGTTTTTTCTCACCGTCCTGAATCAGGGCACTGGAAGGGCCCCCCCCAATCCCCTTTCTCTGTGTGTGTATCTGTCTGTCTGTCTCTCTTTATCTCTCTGTGTGTCTCTGTACCCACCCTCAGGAGAGGGCCCTTCCTCTTCCTTAAGCTTCTGTGTATGACTGGCAGTCAGTCCTTGGTTTCCCTGACTTCTAGAAGCACCTCTTCAATATCTGTTTCCACTTTCAGAAGCTTCCTTTCCTCTCCTCTTAAGTAAAGCAGTTATTAAATTTGGAAACCACTCTCTACTCAGAAATGGCCGCTCCTCCACCTAACCAGACTGTCCTCATCTGAGCTCATGTCATATGAGAAGCTCATGTTCCCAGATGAGGTGATGGCCGTGGGCTCAGGATGGGCATGAGAGTGGAAGACAGCACAATTCAGGTTAGTTCACTTGAGGCTACAAAAAAGGCCACTCCACTGTAAAGAGAAGTCTAGATGTAGACTCACCCACTGTCTCTTCTGTCAGGAAGTTAGCCTCCTAGTTAGCTTGCCCTGCCTTCCCTGAATCCTTCCGGAACTCTCTCCTCTCACAGTGGTCACAGCTCCAGCATGTAATCTGATCACCTGTAGGGTTTGCTTTTGAGGAGACTACATTCCCTGATGGCAGGCAGTGGCCTTGCTCTCTGCCTCTTGTGGCATCAGACACAGCCTGCACACGGGTCTCGGGGCCTTCTAAAAACAGTCTGCATGTGTCATTTTCCAGATGGCAAGTTTTTTTCTTGAATGCTTCTCTCCCAGCATTCAGTCTCCTTAACAAGAACAAGGTGTCATGGCACTGGGTCTCTAAGTGTCCACTCTGCTGTCAGAGTTCCTGTCCTCCTGGACATCAGGAGTATGTGCTTGTCATTTCCTATTAATAAGTTAATCCAGAAGCATGGGTAATTAGGTGAACCGAAGGACAAGAACAAGTCTGTGGGAATGAAAGAGAGGAGAAGAAAGAGTAGAAGAAAAGTATCTAAAACTATGTGAGCTAATAAATAGTTTTTTATTAATTTATCAATGTGTTGGGTACTTTGTGGGGGTGAGGGGTCAGGTGACTCCTGGGCTCAAACCCCCAAACTCTGCTAAATTCATGCTGAGGTAACATGGGTACCCCACTTAAGCAATGATCCATGCTTAGATGTGTCTGCTAAATAATGGGCCATTGCCGCCGCTGCTGCTGCTAGTGATGATGATGATGGTGATGGTGATGATGATGATGGTGATGATGATGATGGTGGTGATGATGATGGTGATGATGGTGATGGTGATGATGGTGATGGTGGTGATGATGATGGTGATTTCCAGCCTGGGGTCCTGTTGTACTCTAGCTTCTTGCTGCTGCCTAAACACAGTTTTCAAGTTCATGCCAATCCCCTTTTTGGCAATGTTCCCCTCCCTCTTTTTGGTAGGAAATTGCAAGTTCTGTCTGAGGGCTGGCTCTTCTGACCCATTCAGTGACAGCACACTCCACCTGGCTGGGCAAATGGTTTCTTCCCCTGTTCTCTGACAGACCTTGAGCTTCGGAGCTTCCATCTCTTCCCTGACCCCATACCTCCAAAGTGCTCAGCACATTAGTAAGTCAAAAGTGATTGACTGCATGCACAGAACACCATTAGCCTCCCCAACCACAGTTACTTTTTCTTTCCCCTCTCTAACCCCACAGACTCACCTCTGTCCTCTGGTCCACCTAGCTACTTACAATGTCTTGGGCTAATTTATAAATAGGAAATGACATCTGCATTCACAAATATCCCAGAGGCCAGGAACACACGGAAGACAAGGTCAGACACATGCATCCTTGGTACTTTCTGGAATATCTGCTTCCCCCATGGTTACACATCTTCAACTCCTAAAGCAGGGCATTAAAGCAGGGATGTTTTGTTCATCTTTAATTATCTTTAAAGGAGAGAAAGGATAGCCTTTCTCTCCTTGAACTGGAATCTTTTCCCCAGGATAACTTCCACCTGATTTTAAAGTTCATTTAAAACAACTACACCATTTCCAAAGACTCTGAATGCTCCATTAACCCATAGAACCACAATCCAGCAGGACGGGTAGATTTACCTCCTCTCCTTAGGATCTGTGATGATTTCATTAGTTACAAGTTTTACAGGAGTTACAAGTGTAAGGGGAATAGAAATTTACAGCAGGATGTTATATGATTTGGGAGACACAGAGAAGTCTCTACAAGGAACTGTATGAAGTTCAGTAAAAGGTTTTGGTACCCAGGAGAAGAGTGTTCTAGACACAGAAAACAGCATGCGCAAAGGCTCTGAGAATGAAAGGGTTTTTCATTCTCAAAGCTGACAGGAGCCAAGGATGTAACTTAGTGCATGAGCTATTGCTTAGCATGGAGTAGCTACTGGGTCCTCTTTCAAATTCCCTACACACACACACACACACACACACACACACACACACACACACACACACACACACACACACACACACACACACAGAGAGAGAGAGAGAGACAGAGACAGACAGGCAGACAGGCAGAGACAGAGAAACACAGAGATGGAGAGGTAGATAGATAGATAGATAGATAGATAGATAGATAGATAGATAGACAGACAGACAGACAGACAGACAGGCAGGCAGGCAGACATAGAAATACACTGGTGCTACCTATGTCCAATAGGGCTGTTGAAGAAATAGACATGTGCAAGCCAGAAGACACTTGCCTGAGTTGGTTCTCTCCTTCTACCATGTGGGCTCTAGGATGGAACTCAAGTTACCAGGCTTGGTGGCAAGGCCTTTCACACACTGAACAATCTGATTCACCCTGTTATTGTTTTATAGGAAGCCTCTTGAGGCTTGTTGAACATAACCAATTTTCACTTTCTGAGACCCCCAAAAATCTTCTCCAATATAGAGAAAATCAGCCCCAAATATATATTCCTCAAGGGACTCCCTCTGGATGTCTACACAGATTTATGATGAGACAGAGGCAAAGTCTTCAACTACTTCCTTGCCTTAGCCCCACACACACCTAGGCAAGTACTTGCTTCAACTGGAGTAGTGAAATGATCATTGGTCCAAACTCAGGGTTGTCCCTCTTGACAACCTTTGTTAGCTTTTGTTTTTGAAAAAGCTGCTCACACAGTCACCACATTACAACTCTAGCCACACCCCAAAATGCTAGTGAGTCTCATGTAGGACACATTTCTAAAAAATGTCTGTTCACATTTGTTCTTTAAGCAGCCTAAGCTGCAGTCATTCTAAATACCAGAAATGATAGTTTCAAGCATTGTAGCTGGTGTGTGCTGGAAGTTCCTCAGTGACCCAGCTCACAGGTGCCCTGCTGTGAGTACTCAGGTATCCACAGTAAACTTTCTGGCCCTGACAGCTTACTCCCAGCTCCACACCCACAATTCCGTGTCTCTAATTCAGACTTCCTGGCTCCAGACTGTTTGACATAACTCATTTCTCTATTTCTAACATCAGCCAAACAGGAGTTTGTGGACCTCAGGTTTGTCTGGTCAGTTGGTGCCATAAAGAAGACGCAAGAAGACCACCCCTTCCACATGAGTGGAAGAGTATTTGCAGTACTGTAAATGCCTCTAATGGGAAGGGGAGGGAAGAAAATACAAACAGTCTAGAATCCAGGCTGATGTCTGACGCACGCCGCACCAAGTCTCTTTCTCAGTTGTTAAAGGCACAAGAAAGAGACAGAGAAGGACAGGAGCCTTAAGAAAGCAAGGGCCAAGCTGGGTTGTGGTGCTCACACCTTTAATCTCACCTTTAATCTGGGAGGCAGAGGCAGGCAGACCTAATCCTGAGTTCAAGGCCAGCCTGCACTACAGAGAGTTCCAAGACAGCCAATGCTGCATGGAGAAACACTGTCTTGAAAAAACAGAAAACAAACAAAATAAAAAGAACCTTCCCAATGAGAAATTCTTTTTTTGTTTATTTGTTTTGTTTTGGTTTTGGTTTTGGTTTTTAGAGACAGGGTTTCTCTGTTGTGTAACTCTGGCTGTCCTGGAACTCACTTTGTAAACCAAACTGGCCTTGAACTCACTGCCTACCTCTGTCTCCCAGGTGCTGGGATTAAATGGGTGTGCCACCACAGGGGAGGTGGGGCTGTTTCAAGGAGAAATTCTAAACTTTTGAGTCTTTGAACAGGTCAGGTATGGATGACTTATTTCCTCATGCAAGTGCCTGTTCACCAGGAAGCAAGAGTGGGCTCCCACAGGGAACCTCCCCTCACCCATCTCTGACACTTTCTTCCAGAACATTTGGAGGTGTGTGCCTGGGAGGAGGGTGTGTCTGAACGTAACTCACCTGCAAAGATGCTTGCACCTGTAGATGAGGCTTCTGGGTGGGCGGCAGACCTCGAGACTTGCAAGGTTGTATTCCCACAGGAGTACTTGCTCTTGGAGAGACAACCTGAAAACAGCCTGCATCCTCTCTTGTCACCTGGCAACATCTTCTGCGAGTAGAATCCATGGCTCAAAAATGCTCTCCGACTGAGCTGCCTCCAGCCCTCCTTTCACGGGGCCTTATCCGTGCAGTGGCCAAGCTGGCTTTGAACTCATTCTGTTGCCCATGTAGACCTTGAACTGGTGGTGCTCCAGCTCAGCTGGGATTGCAGTCCTGCCCCATAGAGCCCGACTCACTCGGCTCCTTCTCTGATAGAGACGCAGTATGCCCCCCACTCCAGATAGATGGGCTGAGCTGTCCTGTCCTTGAGTTTAACAGGGTTTTAGGAAGAATGGGCTGGCTGTAAAGTTTGAGTTGGGAACTCAGGCTGAGGCCTTCCTGAGTAGCCACACTCTCTGCTAGATGCCTCCATACCCTGCTCCCAGTTCTCAGTTGGAGGTGTGTGACTAGGCCTGTGTCCAGTCCTTGTGGGCACCTCCAAGCTTTCCTTCCACCAAACAGCATGGGGCTGAGGACAGCCTGTGGCATCATCATAGAGATAACTGTCTTTCCTGGGCCGAGTGCACTGCATCTCTGATAGTAAAATTTCCTGAGGTAAATGTCCTCAAGCACAGCCTCAGGAGCCTCCAGCTCAGCGCCTTACGCAGAGACCTCTACATCAGTGCGTTCAGCCATCAGCAGCCCCAACAACCACACACATACTCAACTGGAGCAGTGACCACGTGACTGAGCTGCGGAACTTGATGGGCCAGGTTCAGACCCTGGTGGTAGGTGATGTGGAAGCAAGTTATTTCACCTCTTGGGTTATTTCTTTATCCACAGTCTTGGGAAAATAGTACTTCCTTTCAGAACTGCTACCTAGATGAAAAGAGACAGCAGAAACATCAGCTGGGTTAAGAGCTCCCACGCACCGCTGAGGCAATCACAAACACAAACACAGCAGGTACTTTATGCTTCTGGGTGCACGCTTGTAATCCTAGCACTTGGGAGGTAGAAACAGGGCGTCAAGTTTAAAGTCATCCTGGGCTACATAGCTAGTCCAAGGTCGGCTTGAGCTAAAGGAGATTCTGCCTCAAATAAACAAAGCCAAACCAATACACACCCACCACAGGAGGCAGCCGATGCCTCGATGACGCTGAAGGCTGTCTGGTATCAACACACATGTAGTGCTGTGAGGTTCTAAAGCTTCTTAGCTGCTGCTTCAGATGGGAAGGACTTGCCGTCAGTGAGCCTCTGCGGCCTAGAGGAATGCAGGCTTGGTAGGGGCTAGGGTGGGTTCACTTGCAATTTTAACAGAACTTTTACTCACTCGAGAACAGTGTCTGCTCAGCCTGAAGCCTTCGGAGTCATGCTAATTTACACACAGCAGACATTCAGGTTTGCTTTCACCGAGAGGAGCGGGTAATAAACAGATCAGGGCGAAAATTCTAATTGGTTAAAGGTAGCTTGACTGAAGGAGAAAATAAAAATAAAAGCCTTTGAAGAACGCAGCTTATCGTGATGCTGGGCGAGGCGTCTGGCTGTGGCACTCAGCCCGTCACTCAGGATAACTGGCAGCCTGATGTTTCTGTGAGTCATCTTTGTAAGGCAGGAGCAGGACTCGAGGTTAAGAGATGTGTTTTAATTTAATAAGCCATCTGCTGCAAAGACACATTTTTTTCAGTTTGGCATCCTTAGCCTTTCTATATAAGTGCTTCTACCTTAGGTCCAGCACATCTCTAATTAAAATCTAAATTGCATTCAAGACTTGAGCATACAGAGAATGCCATTCTGTCCAGCAAAGACCTGGCCCCCTGAATTGTGAGGTGACATTTGCATGCTTTTTAACTCGTTCCTTTCCAAGACGTCATTTTCCATTTTTACCTAGGTGTCCGTAAATAACCTTGCTGTGAACATAAACTAGGCCTCATTTCTCCTCATAAAAAATTAGAAACCCTCAAATGAATCAGCAGTGAGACAATAGCTTAGCAATGCACTGGATTCTCAGCCACTGATCTTACATATTAAAGCTTGGGAGGAAAAAAAAAAAAAAAAGAAAGAAAGAAAATGTACCACATAGCCAAATAACTCTGCAAGTACAGTTTCAACCCCAGGCCCCCAGCATCCAGCCCAGCCATCCTCAGCCTGTGTGCACATTCAAGTCACCAGGAAGGAGTAGAGCACACTCAGGAAATGGAACAACTGCGAGGAATAAACTTCCAAACATTATCCAGACGTACCCACAATCAATTAGAGTTACTATGATGGGAATGAGGTCTGCTAGTCGGTGAGTACTATCATAACAGGGACAACATCTCCACATGATAATGCATGGTGCTTAGCTAAAATATTAGAATTTGGGGAGTCTGGGGAAAAGATTATGACTTTGTATCTTTAACTCCGAAGTTATTTCTAAATAGAACAAAATTAATAAAGTAATTGGTGGGGAGAATCACCCAGGAATCCTACAAAAAATACCAATGCCTGAGTCTCACCTCAGACCAATTAATTCAAATATCTGACTATAAAGTCTGGATTTGAGCCCTTCTGGTTATTCTGCTGTATAGCCGGGGTACAGAACCCTCTCGTGGTGAGAACAGGAGTAGGTGGATTGATTTCGGTCCCAATTTCCCCAGTTTTCTCACACACTGCTCTGCAACTTCAGGGAGGTAAATGAACTGCACAGTGTCAGTCCACTGTCTATTACTAAACCTGAACAGCACAGACTAGGCAATTTATGAGGAATGGAGGGTGATTTAGCCCACAGTTTTGGAGGCTCATTTGCTAAGGCCCTTCATGCTAGGCGAAGCAGGGCATGGTGGGGCTGCATTAAGAAAAAAAAGCCATCCTGATTTGTATACAGACCCACTTCTGAGACAACCAGACCTTAGCCCATGAATCGTAAATTAATTCATTAGTTATATATATAAAATCTTCCCTGAAAAGTCCCCTCTGGATTACCTCTTAATGCCTCACAATTAAGATAAAATTCAACATGAGCTTTGTCAGGGACACTTGAGCCATATCGCCAGCTATGTTTCAGTGACCTTATGTGTAAGAGCTACTTGGCTGTTCCTAAGAATTCTGCAAATATGGTAATAAAGAGTGACTGCAGACAGAAAAGAAGTTTAAGTTTCAACACTTAAGAGCTCAAGTGACTTTCAGATTACAGTGTTAAACTGATAAATCACTGAGAGGTCTAGTGTCAAAAGTGAGTACTTCTCCTGCAGCTGGGACTTCCCTTCCTTTAGCCCTCTCAATCCAGCCTTGTCCACATCCTTACAGTGAAATCATCACTATGGACCACCACCATCAGATCCACTACCCAGGTTCAGGCTTTTCTACCTTAATGTATCACCTTACTGCTGGCTTCTGTGAATAGACAAGAACTACTTCCTGTTGGTTCTGAACGACCCTACTCCTGCACACACACGTTTGTCTAGCCATGGCTTACAATTGGTAGCCTGTTATGGAAAACGCTTGAAGGATTTGGGGAAATACATATTGCATGGGAATAGTCTTAAGCCAGACAAAATCCCAGTGGCTGTGGAGGTGGACATGATCTCTCACCCCCAGCTGAAGGAGCTATCGACATTTGATAGCTTCTGGGAGGGGAAGAATCTGGGTTTTTAAGGGTGTGACCACTGGTAGTCGACTACACCCCAGGCCAGCCCAGGCCGGACATCCAAGAGTATCCCTGGGTAACACAAATTGGGCTTGATTTAAAAGAAGGGAGGGAGGGAAGGAGGGAAAGATGGAGGGAGGGACGGGGAGAGAAAGAAAAGAAAAGGGAGAGAAACACAAAATTGGATGGGCAGGTAGGAGGAAGTAGACCTGGGAGGAGTTGGGGGAAGGGAATATCATCAAAATACATTGTATGAAAGCCTCAAAAAATTAATAAAAATATTATTCAAGGGCCTGGAGCGATAGCTCAGCAGTTAAGAGCACTGGCTGCTCTTCCAGAAGGCCTGAGTTCAATTCCCAGGAACCACATGGCGGCTCACAACCATCTATAATGGGATCAATGCCCTCTTCTGTCATGCAGACGTACATGCAGATAGAGTGCTCATATACACAAATAAATAAATCTTTAAAAAAAATTAAATATATATATTATTCAAAAAGTATATTCACATTTAGTATTACTTACAGCCAAAAGTGAAGACAACCCAAATGTCTATCAAGTCCTAGACAGAAAATAAACTATATCTAAATAATAGACTGTTATTCGAACATAAAATGGAACGAGACGCTAACATGTGATGGCGTGCACAAGCCTGTGCTCAGTGAAAGACACCAGACACAGAAAGCAACCTTACGGCATGTGCCTGTTACACAGAGCAGAACGAGGATTCGTGCGGTGTGTGGCTGGAGGGAGAAAAGGCAATAGCTGAAGGGTACAGAATGTATTTCTGATGTGATAAAAATGTAGAAGTTTTTGTGTCAACGGTTACACTAACCTGTAAATATATTAAAAAACCACTGACTAGTATAATCACATACTTTAAAGGGGCAATTTGTATGATATGCTAATTACCATACAAATTATGTTAATTTGTATTGCCATATGTATAGTATATGTATATACCAGATGTATAGTACATTTCATGGAGTACTAGTGATTTTGAAAAAAGGATACAGACTTCTCAAAATAAAAATCACCATGTTGATCATCCCTAAGAGCAGGGCCTCTAGGGTGAGGCTAGGATTTGAACCTCCAACAAGTGTGCCACTGATGCTGATGCTGCTAGGTTTGCGGACCACACCTCAAGAGCCACGCTTCTATCACATTCAGAGTCTGGCTGTTCAGTGTACAACGGAAGGGCCCTGCCATGTCCTCTGCTCTCTGGCAATCTGGATTTCCGCTTTTGTCTTGGCCATGTTCAGCTTGGCGAAGTGAAGGCTTCTGATTTATCTGTTCTAAGGGCTGCAGACTCCAAATGCAAGGTACATATTAAACCCAGATCCGATATAGGGAAGACCCCGTCCCAGGAAGTGTATAAGACTATTTCAGGACAGTTGATGTAACCGGCTTGGGCATGAAAAATATCCAAGCACCTTTTCAGGACACCGGTGCATCCATTGTCTTAGGCTCTGACGTGGAGTCAACATATTCTTCACGTGAAGAGCTCCATTGGGTATTTTGTATAAAAACCCTTAATACTATTATAATATAATATAATGGGCTCACCTGTTATCTCACAACTTCCCTTCCCTAAACATACTCTGAAGAAAGCCATAAAAGATGTGCTCGTGAGTTTAATCGTAAGGTTGTTCACCGTAACCTGTTCAAAAGCAAAATTTTAGAAACCACTTGGATGTTTCATCACAAGAAGTTAAACATAACGCGATGTGTGTGTTTCATGTCACTTTCTAAATAAGCTTTCTACGAGAAGCATTTAGACTTTTGGAATCACAGTGAAGCCGGTACAGAGTTCCATGTACCTGTATCTAGCTTCACCTGTTATGAACATTTTTTGTTAGTGTGGCACATTTGTCACAACTAAGGATCGATACTGGTAAATTATAAACTAAATGCCATGCTCTACTCCAGCTTCCTTGCTTTCTACCTGACATCCCCTCTATTATTTGGGATGCTACCTGGGATGCAACCCAGCCTCAGACTTTGTTTCTATGGGGTCAGGTTGTCTGGTGGATCCTCTGCCAACTCGAGCGTGTCTGTTTTTCTCATGATTAAACTGAGGCTGTGTGTTTCTGGGAAGACCCACAGAGGTAAAAGCCAGTCTTAGCACACATATTACAGAAGCACAGGCCATGAGCCCGGCTTAGCACTAGCAAGCTTCCCTTTGATCACTTGGCAGGGTTGCTCCGGGTTTCCCACTGTACGCTGCTCTCTTTTTGCTCTTTTTTTCACACTGCACTCTTTGGAAGAGAGGCAGTAAGCTCAGTTCACACTTCAGGAATAGAGTCATGTTCCAACTTCTCAAAGACAGAACATCTACATGAATTATCTTTAATTCTTCTTGGGAGAGTTGCCCCTTTGTCTTGTTTAGTCCCATCAGTTCGGATGCACAGACACTTCCTGTAGAGTGCTAAGTTATAACCCAGTGCTCTTTTGTTTGCTGTCAGTTGCTCCTGGGGGAGCTCTTCCGGTTGGCTCTGGCTTGCCTTTGGCTTCTCTCATTTCTCGAGTCGCTTGTGTCTTTAGTACTCACATTCTTCCCAGCACTTCAGGATGCTCCAGGCTCACGTGTTTCTCGTCACAGGCCTAGAATCAGCCATTTCTCCAGGAAACCCTGGTTCTTTTTCTTTTTCCTGTAGTACAGTATCAGAAACCAGTACCTTGGTGCTAGATGTACTTAGAGGTATCAGGGTAACAAATTTTAATATATCATCAAAATTATAAGAGGATATTTAATGTCTAGCAAGGCATTAAGAGAAAAGCAGTCAAACAGTAAAATAAGTAGTTTATAAAGCATTATAATTTTATAGATTCCTTCAGATAGGTGGAAGAAAAGACATTAAAATACAGTAGGTGTTGCCTACTGTGCCAAGAACAGTTTGTGTTCCAAGAACACATCAGTAGGGGATTTGTCATTGTGTGAACATGACAAACAGAGCATATTCGTAAGCCTGGATGGAATAGTGTACTATATTCAGACTACATGGTATACCCTACTGTATGAGTGGCCCACGATTTCTGCGATATTATCACAGGGCACATGATTGCACAAATGACTATCTTAGGGCATCCAATGATAGGTGATTTATATTTTCCTTGTCTTGTATAACTACAATTTGAAGGTTTCTGTAGTTACCATGGGTTTATCAGGAAGTACCAACCCATGATTGATTCAAGTTCACAGAGTTGCCTGTTGACAGAGCTGGACTTAGCATCTAAAGTCAGAGGAGTCTATTCCAGCTTTGTTCCTACAGTACTGGGCCCAGGGTGTCGTCAAACTCGGGGCAAACTGAAGACAGCTTGGGAGTCACACTTGCTGAAGGAGGGGTAGTTCACCCCCCAAAAAATAAAGTGAAGACTTGGATACTATATATCACTGAAGAGATTTGTAGTGCTGTTCCCTCTCCCTAAATGTCTTAGACTGCTTTTTTGTAACTGTATCTAAATACCTAAGCCTGGGTAATTTATAAAGAAAAGGGATTTGTTTAGTTCATAATCTGGGGCCTTAAGGGTATGGCACTGACAGGATGGGAGTGAATACAGAAACAAGAGATCACATTACCACACAGTATGCCAGAAAACTATTCAGGAAGCATGCTCATGATCCTAATAACTCTTTCTCTTGGGAGAACTAATCCCATCTCATTAACTTCCTTAATGTTCCCCAAGGGCATGCCCACAATGACATGGCCCCATCCTGTAAAGGCCCAGCTACCTCTCTACTGCCACAGTGAGGAGTAAATCTCCAACATATGAACCTTTTTGGAAAACTCAAATAAATTCATACTCAAATTCAAAAAATAAAATACTAAATAGGCCCAAACTTTACATGAACATCAGTTTCCCCAGATTCTTTTATATTGTGAAGAGTTAGAAAAATTCAATGAATCTAAGTCTGTTCAGCCAATCATGTACCTCTGATCCCTAAAGAAGTTGAGGAGCCTGGACTACACCTCCCAACTGCAGAGAAACGCTCAAGATGGTCAGACCCAGGGAGCTATCAACTGTTATTAGGCTGTATGTCTAGTCCCCCTCAAACAGCCCCCATGAGAAAGGATTAATACCTTTCTAAAAGGGAACCAAGAATCTTATTCTTGCCTTCACATGAGGGATGCCAAGACAGTGCCATGTCTTGGGAGCAGGCCCTCTGATAAAGACAATAAATCTGCTGGTGTCTTGATTTTGGATTTCTGTCTTCTCAGAAGTGTGAGCAATAAATGTCTGTGGTTTACAAAGTAGTCAGTGTAAGGTAACTTCTTATAGCATTTCAAACAGACAAAAACAACTATTATTTACACAGCTAGAATTAACCACATTTTCTATAGAATTCATATATGAAATCTTCAAAAGTTCTTCTTCAAGGGACTTATGCCCACAGGTGGCACGTTAATGTCATTGTGAAATCATTTTAGGAATTCAGTAGCTAAAAATCATCCCACATATTCCATTACAGCTGTTAGGTCAGTTCAAATAAACCAACATATCCCTGTGTTAAAGAGAAAGCATGCCATCTTACTGATAATGTGGGAATTTATATAAGAGTTAGTCTAACTTGTAATGTGTTATTTGTTTGTACTTCCATACAATGTTATAGTAACCATGTTCTTCAAAGTAGTCTCAACAGGAAAACAGACGAACAAATTACAGTAAAATCACACATTTTAGTTTCTTACTATTACACAACTTAATGGTGTTTCTCATGATTTTGTAGACTTGACATATTCAGCTAGTAGCTGGTGTGCTATGTTGGAGTCAGAGCATGGCTGGACTTGGGACACCTAAGATGGCTTCTTTAATATGTCTGGAATCTCAGCTGCAGTGAATGAAATGAGGCAGCCACCTCATTTCTCCATGGCCAGTTCTCCATGACTAGTCTTACTAGATCCCAAGAATTGTTTCAATTAGTGACAGTCTTCTCAAAAGCTCTTTCTCTGTCCCAAGCACACATTATTGCCTCATGTAATTCTCAAAAGAGCTATTTGAAGCACAGATTATTCTTTTTAAATTCACAATTTTAAAAATGACTTTTTAAAATAAATTATTTTAAAATGATTTTTAATGAATTATTTATTTTATACTAAAATTGTATGAGGTTCAGAAAGACCCAATGTCAGGGCTGAGGATATGGCTCTATGGTAGGAAACATGCCAAGCACACATAAGTCCATGGGTTCAAAGCCCCAACATGTTAGGGAGAAAGGAATGAAAAAGGAGCGGGGGAAAGAGTGAGGGAGGGAAGAGCAAATATATCCACCAATGTCATGAGCAGGTTTAAGAGGTCAGTGTTGTGGCACAATAGCCAGCAGTAAGAAGACTTGTAGCTCCTGTTAGGATTTGTCCTGCTCCAAGCTGCCAAGCAATGTAGCCTACACACATGTCTAAGCCAGTAGCCTAGAACTGATTTGATTTCTGAGCCATATCTAGCCGGTTACTAGGCAATGGGGCATCATACACAAGTTTAAGTATGCATGAATGGAAGGTTCAGTCCTGCCAGGCCTTCTTGTCTTTTAAAATAAAATCAACTCCATCTGCAGGTTGACCCAGTGCCTGCATGATGCCTGGGCCTCTGTGGGGTGCCTGTGGGATGTCTTGGTGCCTGCAGGATGTGAGGGCATCTGCAGGGTGCCCTGGAGACTGTGGGATGCCCTGGAGCCTGTGGGCTGTCCTGGTGCCTGCAGGATGTCTGGGGGTCTGTGGGATGCCCTGGTACCTACAGGATGTCTGGGGGCCTGTGGGATGCCCTGGTGCTTGTAGGATATTGGGGTGCCTGGTGTCTAGGTGCCTGGGCAATGTCCTGGTGCCTGCTAATGGCCCTGGTGCCTGCGGGCTTGGGCAGTGAGGCCCAACTTCAGGTCAAACTTCATCATGCTTGGTCTTGGGCAAGTATGGGCCAAGTGAACGTCCATCATTGGAGCAACCTGCTGCCTCCAGGAACCATGGTGATGCTTGTGATCCATGCTCCTGCTACACTAGCTTAACTTCATTTTCTTTTATTTGTTTTCGTTTTTGTTTGAGGGCACAGGGGTGGGGAGATGGAACAGGGAGAAATGAGAAGAGGGCGTTATTGAGATTCATTGTATGAAACTCAAATTATTAACAAAAGTATTTAAAAAAATAAATCAACTCAACTGTATATATAACTGGTGGGACATATTCATTCATTCTCTACGTGTTTGCTAAGCAAGTCTTACATGCCATCTTCCAGGATGTCAGATATGGCAACGAATAAAGATCCCTCTGGCCTCAAGTGAGCTCCTAGCCTACTGTGCTTGGCACAGAGTAGAGAGCATGGAGACTGGCAAGAGGCAGTGTCAGATGCTGGTAAATTCAATGATGGAAAGAAAAAGACAGGGAACAGTCTGGAGATTAAGACACTATTACTTTCCACTGGCTGCTCATGGAAAGTTCCTCATAAGATGATGCTTTGGCCATGCAATACCTCAGAGCTGAGACAGAGAGAAGAAACAGTAAAGTCTAGAGTAATTTAAATGGACCAAGTGAAAGGAGTAGGTGACAAAGTACTGGGCCTTTCAGGTCATGGCAAAGGCTTTTGATTTTATCTGAAGTGAGATAAAGAGTTAATGCAGTTTTGAAAAATCACACAAGCCAATCAATAATGTTAAAGGATGATTGGGGCTGTTTGTGACAGGAAAGGTGGAAGCAATGAACCCAGGTAAGAGGTTACCGTAACAGTCCAGTTACAATGGAGCAATGGAGGCCCAGAGTGCAGTGGGAACTGCTGCGGGAACACTGATGAGCTGACTGTTAGATGTATTCCAAAAGAAGACCTAAGCAGGTTTGCCAATGGATTAGATGAAGAATATGACAGATGGGCCACACATATCACAACGTTTGTAGCCAGAGAGACAATCACGGGAGATGATAGACAGAAAATGTACAGGAGGGCAAGATTTCAGCCTGTGACTGGGGAGGTCAAAGGCCCTATGGGGAAAGCTACTACTGTTGCTTGGTTACTCGGGCATGTTAAGCCCATCAACTTGCCTTCTGAATGTTTCTGTTTATGTAGATTAGTGTTGCTCTCAGTTTTGGCCTAAGAAGCTTCTTTTTTTTTCCTCAGTGGGTAGTAGTTACTAATATTGGTCAAAATGATGAAAATAAGTGAAGAATGATTAGCCTGAAATGGGACATTTCTATACCTCCTCCTAGGCCCAGGGAATATTATGGAAGAGGGGACAGAAAGATATAAGAGCTGGAGGAAATGCAGGAGTGTTGTGGAGCATTGTCCTCCAGGGGTGACATGCCATGCTACTCATGAACCACAAGAGCTGTAACTACCCATCAACATCCCATCACAGATAGGAGGGGAGGATCATAAGATCCCAACCTCCCTGAAGAACTAATGGCAATTGTTTGTTTTGTGGTGTAGACACTAGTTAATTGCTCAAGTCCCTATGAATTATTGCTCTTCATATTCTTGAAAACAACCCTAATTAAACTCAGCTCATTGGGACACACACTCACACACACACACACACACACACACACACACACACACAGACAAATTAAAAATAGAGACAAAACTGGCTTGGAAGAAGGAGATCAGTAGAAATGAGATGGGGATCAAGACAGTGGGAGGTGAATATAAGCAAATACATTGTGTACATAACATGAAAATGTCATAATGAAACCCTAATTGTGCACAACTAAATACAATTAGGAAAACAAACAAAACAACTAGAAACAAGCAAAAGAACATGAGAAACAAACAGAAAATAAGACAGAAAAAGAGAAATCAGTGTTTTAATAAGGTGAGAAAGTCAAATTCTACAGATAGATCAATCAGGATGAGCCCCAAGAATTGATCTTGGCTATAGTAACACAGAAGTCCATGGCAATCTAAGATCTGTTCTAGCAAAAAAGAAAAAAAAAAAAAACCCTAACTTAATAATAGAATGGCTATGGCATCCACCTTCCCATGGCAACCTTACAGCACAATACACACTGGAATTACTCTTTGAGTGGTAGAAAAACCTGTATTTACATCACAGGTAGGCTCTTCAAGGACAAAAGCTGACAGACCATCATTCCAATGAAGATGAAGATCATCCATCACATTGAGAAAAACAGGTAAATGGTGCTGGCCATGAGCCTCATTTCCATGAAAGCCTTACCACAGTAATGTGAAGACAGGGGCTGGAGAATGAGGGATGTGGTCCCCGTAGACACACCAGAAACAGCTCCCATCCAACAGTGCCTGCTAATGGGGCACTCACCTAACGAAGTCAGGCCAACAGCCTATGAGTGCCTTGCTTGAGCACTGTAAGAGACTAACAGCTCTGTGTTGGAAAACCCCCCAAAGATGATTCAGGGGTGAAAGAATAGTGTTTTTAGCCAACGATGTTTGATCAAAGAGATAGTCATATCTAAACTCTGAAGTTTAATCAACAAATTGTACCATACATAAGAATTATCCCAAAATGAAGCGGAAATCTGAACAAACTCTAAAACTACAAAATTTTAGAGGAAAAGATAGATGTAATCTTAGGATAAGAAAAAATGTCTGAGATGTGATACTATACAATCAATAGAGGAAAAGCCAAATATACTGAATACTGAACATCAAAAATCAAAGTTCTTGTCCTTCAAAAGAAAGCTAGGAGATAAATACAAAAGAAAGTGAAACTCAGACCAAGAGAATATAGTTTCAAATTATATGCATAGTAAAGAATTTGCATCTAGAATATCAAACTTCTCAAGTCTCAAAGGTTCATAAATAAAAATAATTAGCAAAATATGAAACAAATACTTCAAAGAAAGATCCACGGACGGCACAGGAGCACATGGAAAAGCACTTGCTGTTTTCAGTGATGGGACAATGAAAGTCATGTCATACCACTAAGCACCCATTAAAACGACTCACCATATCGAGTAGTGTGTGGAGAAATGGTATCTTTCACATACTGTGGATACAATCATAGCCATAAAAAAAAAAAAAAAAAAGAAAACATTTGAAATTTTCCTAAAAGTTAAGTATACACTACAACATGCAACAGCCATTCTAATGCTAGGCATTATAGGTTCACAGCTGGATGGACTTGCAGTTTCCCAAAGTTAGAGAAATTTTAATCTGTTGGTTTCCAGGTAGATGGTTAGACTGTGGTATGACCTACACAATGGATTATTATTCAGCAACAAAGAAGGACATGCTACTGACTTAAGTTCTCCGTGGATTGACCTCAGGATAATGAGTTAACAGGCACACTTCACACTACCCTGGGGCACACGTGGCCCACAGACTGCAGGTTATGACTCCCCAAACAATCGTCTCTTTCTGTCTATACTATTCTCCCAGGTTTTTTCCTAACAGTTTCTGAGAAATAATTAATGTTCAATGAGCTGCACATGTTTAAAGTATGAAATCTGTGGTTTTGAACTATACATACATACATCTGTGAAGCCATACTGCAGTTTTCCCCAAAGATTTTTCTCATGCTACTTTGTATTCTCTGCCTTAGGACCAGCCTTCCCCTTCTCACCCTACTTCCTCATCAACCACTGACCTGCTTCCTGTCACTACTGAGTCCACATTTCCTATAAATGGGATTAAAAATTTGAATTAATTTTTGTGTTGTTCCTATTACTTAATATCATTATCCTGAGGTCAATCTACAGAGAACTTATGTCAATAGCATTCTTTTTTGTTGCTGATAACCCATTGTATGGGTCATACCACAGCTTAACAATTTACCTGTCAACCAACAGATTAAAACCAAACACTCAATGAAAACATTTTGAGGTTTTCTGTGACTATTTTTTTTTTCCTTAATTTAATTGTGTGATTCTCAAATGTGAATTTTCTAGATGAAATCATGTTGCAATGTCAAAAGGCTGGATACACCTGTAAAAGGGGGGGGTGATTTAAGGTAGCAGGGAGGGAATCAAAATTTTAGTTTTAGTTTTTTGAGATGGGACACATTACAGGAGACATATTTGTACACTAATCCAGTAGGAAAGAAAGATTAGTAATAAAGGAGACACCTGTAGCAGTGATGCCCTTGAGCAGACTAGAAGAGATAGAGACTGACAAACGAGTAGCAGGAGGGAGCAGAGAGTGTACAGCTCAGATACCAGAAGCAGATGGATACAGAGTGGCAGCTCTCTTTGGCCTGTGTCTTTACCAAAACCCAAAGCAAGGTCATTATCCAAGACTGAGGGAGAAGCCTTGCAAGTTTATCAAGAGAGGAAGAAAATGAGCAGAAGGTAAAGCTGGGGAAACACTAAATGCTCACTGAAGGGCAGTGGTCATGAATTTGACAGTGAGGTGAGCCCATGTGGTTGGACACTCTTCTCTTGCTAATGTGTCTACAAAATGAGGCCATTCCTTCAGACTTTAAACCCATCAGATTCATCAGATGCCCCTGCTACATCCAGTAACTACATCACTTTCCTTTACAAATGTGCCCAGTACATGTTTGCTTACAGTACATCCTTGCTGCAACTCATACTGAGAAGCATGCCTGATACACACATGATGACGGACTCCCTAAGTAGACTTTCCTCCTCCCTCAAGGAGGTCTGCTGGCAGCTAAGTGAGGCAGACACCCCTAGAAGAAAATATGAATATTAATGTACCTTCAAAGTGTCCTTCCTGTGGCTGCAAATGCAGTCTTTTTTGAGGGGGGAGAAAGGGGAAGAGATAAGTATGACCGGAAGTATTCCTGTCCACTACCTCAGATATGCACTGTGTTCTTCCCTGCCATCTAGAACTCTGACCTTAAACTAACACAGTCATGCACACATAAAGTTAAAATGCTTGGGAATGTGCCCACCCCAAAGTGCTTTCCCATGGGAACATGGGGTATTAGCCACGTGCTTCTTTTGTTTGGAATTAACTCTGGTGCTTCCCTATTTTGTTTGTTTTCCCCAGTCTTAACTTCTGGCCATACTTTTTTGGGCTCTGTACTCATCGACATGAACACCTATGCATTTGGTTATAATTCCATGTATTTATGACCTCCATCTAAGAGCATTTCTCCTGCTTATCCCCATATACCATTCTCCACTTTGCTGTTTCCTAGGAGGCAACCTGCTCTCAGAGTCCCAGCAGGGTTCTATCAGTGAAGGCCACTGAGAAGAACCCAGTACAGACAGCAAGGAGCCAGCCTTTCCTCTCTTGGTTCTTCTCAGCCACTCACCCATCTGCAGAGTGTATATTTCAACTTGAAGGTCACAGAGCAGCTGTCTACTCTCTTCTTCTGGTTTAGTCGCTAACTCTTCCTTGGGTTCTCAAGGTGGGGAGTGGTAACACCTCTATTAGAAGCCTTAAGATAGACAAGCTTTTGTGATTCTCATACACTCTGTAAATATGTATATAAATAAAGTTTATATTAACACCCCACACCCTTAGGATTATCTTAATTTGTGAGCACCATCTGTCTCCTGCTGGGACTCTGATAAAATACCTGTCTGTGAACAATGATTTAATAACTCTGAATTCCATTACAGCTTCATACATACACAAAGAGCTGTGGGCTAGCAGCACTGCCATCCTCTGGGAGCTTGGGAGAAATGCAGTTCCAGGACCCACCCCAGACCTGCTGGATCCAAATCTATGAAAATTCCCTGATTCCCTGGTGATTCCTTTGTAAGTTGCAACCTAGGAAGCACCACATTTTTCTAAGTTTTATTGAAGCTTTTGAGGGGGTAGGGGGGAAAAAATAACCCACAAAAGATTCACACAGACTAGTTCAAGTTATGGGATCTCACATCTCATGCAGTAAATGAGACAGACTGTCTCAGAAATCTAACAGGACTCATGAAAGGTTTAGCTTGTTACTCTTGAGAATAAGGGGTCCCTGAAATAAAAAGGTTTATTGAAGTTATTATTACTGATGCTATCCCCCAAAGAACTGCTTTTAAGATGTTTCCAAAGCTTCCTGCAGCAAGGGCAAGTCATATTTGGGAAAATATCTGTTAGACCAAAAGAAAAAAGAACAGGTATAAAATGTGTGTATTGAACCTTCACTGGCTATAGCAAGGGAGGGGTCTGTGAAAGGGAAACTGCCTGCAACAGGAGGTCAGCCAAAATGCAGAAGTCAGTGTGGTTTCTTGGTGGGTTGGTGATGTAAGCAAGGTGCGAGTGTAGGATTTAGCATACACTGAAGAAATGTAAAGTGGTCTTTTGTCATGTCCTCAGTCTTACTTCCCTTCTATTCATAGAGCCTTTTTTTGTTTGTTTGTTTTTGTTTTTTTTGGTCAAGTCAGGGTTTCTCTGTTTTAGCTCTGGCTGACCTGGAACTCACTCTGTCGACCAGGCTGGCTTCAAACTCAAAGAGGTCTGCCTGCCTCTGCCTGCCTCTGCCTCCCAAGTGCTGGGATTAAAAGTGTGTACCACCTGGCCTCATAGAGCCTTCTAATTAATATTAGACTATTGTAGGAACTTT
Organism: Cricetomys ansorgei; assembly: GCA_026225945.1. Classification (NCBI taxonomy): domain Eukaryota; kingdom Metazoa; phylum Chordata; class Mammalia; order Rodentia; family Nesomyidae; genus Cricetomys; species Cricetomys ansorgei. The sequence continues at coordinate 6,861,051 of JAMJFZ010004023.1, forward strand.
CTCATATCAAGTTTTATGAACACAAATACTGGAATCAGTTTAGCGTCAAATAGAAGAGTGAGTCAGGTGTATTAGTTTTGTTGTTGTGAGCAAATGCCCAGCATATGTTGCTCACAGACTGCAAGGATTCAGTCCATCATAACGTGAGGATATTGCAGAGATGTTCACATCATGGCACAGCAGCCACACTTTAACAGGAAGAGGCCAGAACAGACCACCTCTTCTCCGTTTCTACCATTTCCCAAGAGTTTATTGGAATTTTGAATTTTATTAATGGATTTAAATGATTCCTATCTATTTGTCCTGGGAAACACCTTCACAGACATACTAAGAGATATGCTTTAAGGCAGGCCTTACCCAGATATCCCTAACCACAATTCACTATTTCCCACATTGCTTTGGCTCCCGAGAACCTCTAGATCTCTTAGGCATGGTATTCTTTATTTTCCTGCCAGCATCTTACTTGGTTGTTTATTCATAATCTGAGCTCCTTTTTTCCCATCATTATGTTCCCTGTTCTGTCTGGTAAGCTTCTTTTTAGGTATCTAAATTTCAGTTGAGAACAAGAATGTCATTTGTCTAATTTGTCTATTTGGGCAAAGCTTTCCGCATTGGTGTTTCTCACACACTACATAAAGGGTCAGATGGCAATTGCTGAGTCAGCAGGTACTAGGTACTGTGATGTGGAACTTATCCGCCCTAGGCTACCTGATCAGCAGGGGCAGTGGGAGAAAATCATACCATGCCCATGTCTAGTCTTAAGTGACCCAAAGCAGGATTTCAAATCTTGGTTGCAGGCTCCTTGTCTTACGGCTCAGGAACATCTGCATTCGTTGGCAGCCTCTGATATCAAGGCTCAGAGATCACTTCATGTTCAGGGTATTTCAAGTGTTGTATAACAAAATTAATTACGTTTAATTAAACTTATCCATTTTTTATGGCCCCAAACAAATCCAGAATGCCACGTAAGCTTATGAGATGGCAACTCTCCAAAGGCTTTTGCTTTCAGAGACTTATGTAATTTTAGGGATTATTTTACACTAGCGAGTCTGATGAATGGCCTTTCAGCCTTAGTTTAGCAGCAAGAATTAGTCTCTGAGTCCTAGAACATACAAACTGTGTCCTCTTTCCTAAAACCCTGCAATAGCTCTCTCCCTCAGCAAGCACTGGCCTTTTCCCATCTGTTCTTTGTATGATACACTAAGATTATGCATTTGGTCCCTTCCCCCAAATACATAAATGGAGGCAGCAAAGGGAAACAATCTCTCACAGGACAGGTACAAAGTGTGTGGCAGTGTTAGACTCACCAGTACATGAACCAATGGCTATTGTCATTCTTACATGCTTCTCTCAGGTTGTGTGTTAAGCCAGGAGTCAATGTGTTTCTTGTTCTGCTGGTGTAGAGGTACCTAATCTGCTTCACCTTGGGCCCAGACTGAAGGAATACCTTTGTCTCCGGTCCACAATGTCCGGGTGGGTGGAAGTCTGATAGGAGTTGACAGAGAAACTCTGTTTAGAACCAGAACCAATGTCCATAGGCTAAAGCAGATCATACGGACAGAGCCAACATCTACCAGGCACTGTTACCAGCTTTTAGATAGTTTTCAAAATTAGTAAATACACTGAACTGCTTAATAAGGATCCATTAGATTCTAGAGATGAAACACAATCCAAAGTGTTTTATGAACCAAATGTCTTGCAATACATGTATTCAATAATTATATATAGGCAGCCAGCCAATAAGCTCAATTCCACTTTGGGAAAAAACAACTGAAATGGCACAGCAGAAAATCAATGGTAAGCCTTCAGTTTATGCACTCTTGTGTTGTAGAACACTACTATAACAGATACCTAACTTGTAACAGATCCCCACTGTGCCTATTTACCCTGTAGATGAGGAAAGAAAGAAGTCTTCACCACTCTTACAGACAGCCTTGAAAGAGAAAGAAAAAAAAGAAAAAGAAATGTTCACTGCTCTTTTGTCCTTAGCTTGGAGAACAGGAGCTGCAGAGAAAACTAGCATCTTCCAAACCAACCCACCAACTGCCAACTGCCCCCACTTTCCTTTATATTCTAAGCAAAGCTCCCAGAAGTCCAAGTGGCATGCAATTACACAGAAAGCTGCATAGGACAAAAAACTTCTTCAAAGTGTCCTGCTACATTCTTGCACTCAGTGACCTTTCAAAGCCTTCAAAGACAAGAGACTGTGTCAGAAACTCTAATTTCAAAACCTGTGTGGGTTTTAAAATCCTAATTTTTTTATTTACCCTTCCTTCTCTATTAAAATAATTACAACTAGTTTTCAAGTCCATAAATACTATCTCCTTCCTACAGAGGTGATAGAACAGTGTATTACAAGATATCTTTAAAAGTTATCTTGGTTTAGGGGGAAAGGGTTTGTAAGATCAAGAGTTTGGGGAAGACTAGGCCAAAGCAATGTCTCGAGACAGGACAGGACGGTTGTAATCTTACAGCTGTGACTGCCTGCAAAAGACTGATTCACTCAACATTACAGCATGACTGGGGAAGGGGTACATGAGACCTCAATCAGAGCTGGGGAGCTACAACTCATAGCTGCTAGGGGAGGGAGAGTCAGTTTTCTTTACAGATGTGGTCCCTTAAGAGGTTGATCATGCTCCCAATGGATGGCCCCACACCCATAGATATATGGGCAACACTAACTGGACTCACTACATCATAAAAAATACAGGCCATAAAGTTAGGAGAGGGAGATAGTATAGGGAGGGGAGTGGCCAGGAGAAGTTGGAGGGGGGGAGTAGTGGGTAAATGTAATTAAAATGTATGTGTGCATAAAATTCTTGAAAATTAAGAAATATATTAAAAAGTAAATAGGTTTAGTTTATTATTATGAGTGGTCACTAAATCACAGACCCAATTATGAATTACAGTAATGGTGCTATATTTGGCCTGCAGAGTATAAAGGATAGATAAAGTACAATCCTGTTCTCAAAGAAACTCAGATAACAGGGCAACAGCAGATTTATAGATAGGTTGATTACAACACACGATAGACACAGTAACAGTGTTTAAGGAGACTGGAAGAAAACACGCTCAGGTCTATAGGAGGAGGAGGTGGTGGGTGCAGAATGTGCTGATAGAAGCAGAGAGACTAAGAACTTCTGGGCAAGTCCCGATAAGACTCTCAATTCTGAGTAAAGGCTGAAGCTCTGAGACTAAGCAATGGATGGGTCACTAAAGCAGAGGAATCAACAGGAGTAGTACAGTGTAGAATGGGGAAAGTTGACAGGAATTTTGATTATGGGAAGATGGTCACTCGTGAGGACACTGAATATACAAGGATGATGAGACAGTTTTTTAGAGACAAATACAGACAGGCTGAGTTGCAAGTGCTGATACCCGGGTATGGTGCAACCAATCTTCTTCCCTAAGAGTTAGGACTGAATATACAACTATTACTGAAAATTAGTTTTGAAAGTGAATGGATAGGAAGATGGGGTTAGGAAAGGAAACCTGAGTGTGACAATCTACACTAAAATAAACTGTTTTAGGTCAGTACCCAGATTTCTTCACATGTTTTCTTTTTGAAGACTCTGACAGTATTTGTAACAACAAAGGTTCTGTATCATTTTCTCACTATCAGGAGTTAGGTGGTAGTCTATGACACCTGCTAAATAGAGCACATAAAGAATGTCTTCAAACATCTAGAGATTTTATAAATAACTGCCAAGCAATCTGCAAGTGTGAGTGCAATGTGTTACTTTTGAGCAGGCTAAATTAACAGTACAAAAACCCTGTTTTCAGGAATTTGTCACATATTTTATGAATCCTTGAATGTCTTTCATGTCACTGAACACAATGAAAACACTAGCACTTTATATTATAGGAAATATATTTATTTTCCATGATCTCAAAAAATACTTAATTCTTTGTCAGGGCTGGTCCATTATACTGTTTCTTTAGAGATAACGAAATACACATTAAATTATTAGTCATTTAATAAGAACATTAAATTTTCTTTATTGTATGAAAGATGGGCATTTCCAAATGAACAGGGCTCCACAACCTGCCTGTGAAATAAAGAAACAGGGACTAGGTACACAGCTCAATAGTAGAGCACTTGTCTACCATATGCAAGGCCTTGGCTTAATCCTTGGCACTGAAAACAAACAAAACAAGCATTCCCAATGGCAGGGAGTAGGAGCCAATAGATAAATTCTAATAGACCACACACTGCAAAATGGTAAAATGTACAATGCATCATTATTCTGAGACTGTTCCTTGATGTTTCAAAACCCAGTTTGCAAAAGAAGCTCAGAGATGTGATCACTTCTCTTAGAGAATGTATCCTCTGAGAGTGGGACACACAGTACCTAAGTACCCCCAAAGCTGTTTTCAACTTGCCCACATAATGATGTCCAGAGAGGTATCATAGTACAGAAAGGCACAGAGAATGTTTAGTTCTGACTTTTGAGCAGGTGTAACACCAGCTCTTCATCCTCTGCTAAAGACAGGCCTGTATCCAAAGGCTCTAATGTTTCCCACTTGACTTTCTTTCCATGGCGACTTCCTGGTCTTACATCATCCACTTCAGTGTTGTTCCTTTTCCTCATTCCTTGCTTCTTCTTGATGTCACTGGTGGGAACAAATCCAATGATTTATTTTATAAATAATTAACTCATTTGTATGAAGTCAAACATTTAAAATGGGACAGAATAACCCGAATGTAGAGTGGATAGTTAGTAAAAATGACACTGTATGAGGCACAAAGAAACCAAAATACCAGGATACGTATGTCATAGATACACACTTTCCCATTAGTTCATGATTACAGGGCCTATCATAAATCAGGCACGTGTTGGGTATTGCATAAACATTGTAACATTCAATACAATAATACATGGAGCTCTGGATATGTTATCCATAATTTGAAGACACTGGGAAGTTCTAGGCATATCAAGCAATAGTCTATCCTTGTCTAAGCATACCAAATTATTTCTATTTAGCAGGCTATGTAGGCTAGAGCTATAGATAAGGGTATCAGGTACTAATTCTAATACAAATTGGATTATGCTATGATAAACAGGCTGTCAAAAGAACCAAATCAACTTCCTTCCTTTAAAAATACAAACCTAATATGCACATAGAGTCTTAAGAAACTAAGTACTGTTGAATAAATTTGCACACATCCAGTATACCAGTCATCAAACTAGAACTAACTACTGAGAAGGGGAAAAAAAATCACTAAATGAATTAAATAAAGACAAAAATGGAGCAAGTGAGATGACTGAGTTCAATCCTGGGAACTCACATGGTAGGAGATGGTTTTCTGACTTCTACAAGTGGCCATGGCACACATACAAATCAATAAATGTATTTTTTTAAATCTTTGAGATATTATATTCAAGATGACTCAACTGGAGGGTATGGTGCGAGATGACAGCTGAGTAAGAATGGCCGACAATCTCCTCTGCCACACACGCAAAGTTGAACAGCTATTTACACATAACCGATCAGCACAGAGCTAAGAAAATCAGTAATTATTTCAAAATAGCTCAATACAGTAGAAATATTTTTTTATACATCTCATGGTAATCACAAAGCCGAAATCTATAACTTGACAAATGCCAAATAAGAGAAAATAAAAAACACAGTATCAGAATGATTTCCTTACCTACCAAGAAAGACTATAAGAGAGTGAAAGTAATCACAGGACTAGATGTTTTATATAGAAAATTCCCAAACTACTACAAAATGTTGGAAGTAACCAGCAAGCTTAGCAAAGATGCAGAATCTGAAATCTACATACATAAATCAGTAGCATTACTATACTCAACAGTGAGTTACCTGACACAAGCATCAAGAAAGCTATCCTGTTAATAGTAGTTATAAAAAAAATCTAAGAATAATACTAGGCAAAGAGGCTCAACAATAAAACACTAGTGAAAAAATTTAAAGAGGAAACAAAAAAGTAAAAATATACTATACCATACTCACAGATTGGAAGAATCAATGGTTAAAAATGTCTAAAGTGACTTCCAGAGTCAACACAATCTCTATCAAAATGTCAATGTCACTCTACATGGAAGTGGGGAAAACAGTTTGAAAATTTACATGGAACTAGGAAAAAACTTCTAAAATGAGTGAAAATGGAGAGGGAGGAAGGAAAAGAAAAAGGAGAAAAAAGAAGAGAATGGGGTGGGAGTAGCCAATCAACTAAACTCTGAGATTATATTATTTACTTAGAATTGTTCTGGTAATTAAATGAAACCAAATAAATAAAAGCATAGTGGTTCTTAACACATTATTTTCAGCCTAAAAATTACACCATTCAAAAGAAATTCTTACATTGGTTATATATAATAATCAGCAAAAAAGCTACATGAATATTACATTATATTCCAACCACATTATGTATTCCAAAAAACAAATTGTTCAACTTTGAATAGACTCCATTACTGTTTAGAAGATAGCCTGATATAAAAGTGAAAATGCCTAATCAGCATATCCATTTATAACCAGCTGGAAGCAAAACTATAGATAATTCCCCCATTTACCTCCCAGAAGTACCCAAATGCTCTGACTCAGCCATTTTCTTTCACCAATAGAGGAAAGGCAAACTAGATGACATGATGTGGTTATTCAAAGCCACAAATTGCTGAATTTTGAAAGGGTGCCTGGAGCAATGAATATCAAAGACTTCAAAAATAACTTACTTAGCCAGCAAAGAATTAAGATAATTCTTTTTTTTTTTTTCCTTAAAAAAAAAAAAAAAAAAAAACTCTTAAAAAGAGATATTCAGTCCTACTGTGCTTAGGAGTATGGCCAATTCTGTGCCAATCCCACTGGGTTATAATGCCATGACTATTGGTAAAAACAATACTGTTTTGTCTAGTTTGCACATCAAATGCACCTTGGAGAGGCTCACAGAGAACTCTATTAGTAAGCTCTGATAATGTATCTTCCTCCATAATGTGCTCTCATACATTACGTTCTCTGCAAGATAGAGCTGCTTTAGATTCTTTTTTTCCAAAGGAAAAAAAAAATCAGATATGAATGTCACCTATGTTCAATTAGCAGCTGAAATTTTAGGAAGGCATGTTATGACTATTTTCTATAACAAATAAGTAGCAATATGTGTGGAGGGAACCAGCCTTTCCCACAAATGGGTTCACGAAAACTCTACGCAGGAGGGAATACGAGCATAGGAGAAATGAGGAATGACAAACGAACAGGGTAGTTCGTTCTTTTATGGGACCCGAGGAAATGACACGCCTGATAGCGCTTTGAAATGTCACGTGGAACAAACACGCTTTAGAAGTAAAACGCAGGAGCATTTTTAATAGGGGAATTAACAGCATACATATTAAAGAAAGAGAGGGGCAAGAGAGAGAGACTGACAATGCAATGCATCTTGTCAGTGGAAAAATCACACCAAGAAGAGAAGGAGGGAGAGACTTAAAATATACATTACCAGGGAAGGGACCACACCAGAAAGAGAGAGAATTGCTCTGGCCAGAGGTTTAAAAAGCCAAATACAGTTTTTTGGTATGCAGATGTTTCTCAGGCCTTCAGAGGAACTGGTTTCATATGTAGATGTAGTCACACCCAGGGGGGAGGAGCCGGGTGTCCTTCCTCCTGCAGACTTACAAACTTTGAGGTTATCTTGTTTTGCTAAGAAAGAACATTTGACTTAATACAGTTAGCTGAATAATATCTCCATCTGCCCCAAACAGAGCAGAGTGCCATGTAGGCAAAGAAGGTTTTTATTTTACAGTTTTTAGCTGTTTGGTGCGTATTTATTTTTTCTCTATCTAGGCCCCTTTTTGCTTCTATCTGTTACTACCAATATGAATGAGTAGCTTTACACATGCCAGGACTTAGAAGCCTGCAAGATATTTTACAAAGACGATTACTTTTGAGTAAAAAATGGCTGCTTCTCCTTCTCAGCTAACACCGGCCAGCTACGGTATCACTAGGCCATGCAGACATAATGAAAGACTTTTGTCGCCATTACAGCAAATTGCAGGAAGGGGCAGAATGGCTGGTAAGCCTAAATTCCCCGTTGGGGAGCCTGGAACTGAAAGGGTTTAAGAAATATGAAACATAGAAATGCAATCACATATAGGGGGAAATGCCTTCCCAAGTACGGCCATTAACAGTACTCTTCAGTCTCCTCCCCACCCACAGGGAAATGACCATTGAGCTTAACACCTGTCAACAGGATTCCTTCTTCCCCAGCCTCCTCCCTCCTGCATATCAGCAGGGATTCTTCCTTCCCGGGCTCCACGGGCACCACCCTGTCTCAAAGGTGGCTTCCAAGGGCACAGGTTGACCACACCGCCCCTGGATCCCGCGCGCGAGAAACTCCCGAGAGCTCGGAGCCAATCAGCTGCACGAGCCCCCATCCCCAGACCCCTAACCCCTGAACCTGATAAAAGGGCTGGTGGGGAGGGGATCGGGGCCCGCCATGCTCATCTCCTGCGTGGGATAGGAGGGACCCGGAGCGCGCCGGTAATCAATAAATGCCTCATGTATGTTACAGCGGTCCGTGTCTCGTGGTTCCTTAGAAACCCGCCGGGCTTGCCCTAACAGAACCTTGTCGACAGACTTCAACCTCATTGCCAGGGTGTTAGGCTCCAGCAAATATGAATAACAAATTATCTGGTAATAGGATGGTAATTCTATAGACAATTTGCCACAATTTAGTCCATAAGAAACAGTAATCAGAAAAACAATGATCTGGCTCCATCAAAAAAGGCATCTTCAATGCCACAGTGCTAGACCCCCTCAGCTGCTTCACACCCTGCTGCATTCAACAGAAAGCCTCTTTCCTCTGAGCACTTGGTACTGAATGGGAACCCACTGGATCTAAGGAGGAACTGGGACTTCCTCATCAGTTAGCAGACCAATGCAGGCAATGTTCATTTGATTTCTTGGTTCTTACATTATTTTATATAAATCCTAGAAGCACAGCTTGTGACCAAAAGATCTATCAGGTAACTTACAGTAATTGTGAAGGTTAATGCTGTCAAGTTGACAGATCCAGAATCACCTATGAGACAAACACCTGGGCGTATCTGTGAGGGAGTTTCTAGACTGGGTTAAATGAGAAGGGGGATCCACCCTAAACACCAACTGTAACATTCCATGGGCTGGGGTCCTGGTCTGAATAAAACTATGAAAACCATCTGGGCATTAGTATTCATTGCTCATTACTTCCTGAATACAGATACAATGTGACCAGCTTCCAAAGATCCTGCTGCCACCTCTTCCCAGCTGCGACTGTCCCTTAGAATTCTATGCTAAATCAAACAATTCTTCCTTTAAGTTGCTTCTTGTCTGGTATTTATTCACAGCAACAAGGGGAAAACAAAACCTCACAAAACACTACAGTCTAACACAGCAACACATAAGCAGTGACATTTGCAAGAAGATGGTAGAACATTCTGAAGGCTGGGAAAATGAAAATATAATTCACTCCAAAGCAGAAACAATTATGAACTCCCTTCATAAAGTAAGTGTACCCTAATGAACTGAAGGGGATAACATGGCACATAGCTAACTGACAGGTAGGTAGTAGCCTTTAGGGTGGGACAGAATATCTGGGTTTGAGTTCCACATTTATCTTGCTATCAGCACTCCTGCAGAACATAAAGTACTGAACTCTTTATTCATTCTTCAAATGTTTGAGCCAACTATCAGAAAGGGTCATATTACATTAACTCAGCATTAACAATAAAGCACATCTTAAAGCCGGACAGTGGTAGCACATACCTTTAATCACAGCACTTGGGAGGCAGAGACAGGCAGACCTCTGTGAACTTGAGACTAGCCTTGTCTCTGGTCTACAGAGTTCCAAGATAGCCAGAGTTACTACAGGGAAACCCTCAGTCAAAAAACAAACAAACAAAAAGCACATTATAAAAAGTAAAAGCAAGGCTTAGCTCAGCCCCCTACTATCAAAGTCAAAAAAATTCAGAGATAATAATCTCTTAATAATCTAAATCATAGAGACTCCATTAGTAATGCATACTTAAAGAACAAATCATACAACTAAGTACAGAGGAAAATATTATAATTTAATATGTAATATGAATAGATAACAAGAGGGAAATTCAATGGCTGAGACTTTACTGAAAACAGTAATACAAAATCATATCATGGTGCCTTAAAGCAAACATTTGAGCCAATTATTTACTGGCAATAAAGAAGGAAAGAGAAAAATGGAATGTGAAATTTTAAATGCTAATATGTTAAGAATTTGTTTTTAAATGGGACATAACTTTCTTAGTCCTCTGAATCCCCAAACTTAAAAAATCTTTTAGAAGCTGAACTTATTATTCTATAGTTTTGATTTCCTGGCTTCAACATTTAAATTATTTTCAGACAATTTTAATTGTGTCTTGCACAAGAACAGCATCTGTGATAAATTCAAGAACAACGAAGATAGAGAGGACTCCCCAGTCTGTACACTGGAGCAGCATCTCCACCAGTGCTTCTTACCGGGAGCAGCATCTCTTTCTAGTTGTCTTGCCTTGCATTTAAGACTCATCTCGACTCCACCATCCTTCCTGAAAGGTACACAACTGGCCTATCAATACGGATCTTTTCCCTATGGATTCAATATACCTCAAATTATTTATTAGTCATTTGGCAGCACCTTTCAAATGTTTTAAAAAAAGCATACCCAGAAAATTTTTCTTCTGGGAACCTGCCCAAGGCAATAATTAAAGGTATTCTCAAATATTTCTTAAGAAAGATACTTAACATACAGCTATTTTTAATTTCAGAAAGTTAAACCCCCCAAAATCCAACCCTAAAATTAAACATGAGATATTAAGTAGCTACTGCAAAATTTTCTTTATGAATACTGAAAAAATTTAAGAAACCAATACAGAATGAAGATCCATCCACATTTAAAAAATATATATGCATGGAAAAAGATTTGGAGGTTTATTTTTAAATGTTCTTTTTGTTAATGCATGTATCTTCTGCTTTTTCTGTAACCATCCTATATTAGTCTTTGAAATAAAAATTAAATTCAAAGTTCTAAGTAGCGAGGTACATATTAATTATTTTTTGTAATTCCATAATGCTTCAAAGCACAGTGTGCTAAAAAAAATTTTGTTGTTCTTGTTCCCATTGATAACCTAAATTAGCACAGAAATAGGGGAATGGTAAGATTTGGTAGGTCAGGATATATAGGTAATGGGTTATTTGCAGTAGGTTTTTAAAAAAAAAAAAAAAAAGGTTGGAGCTGTAGTGCACCCCTGTGATCATAGCACTTGGGAGGCTAGGGTAGTTGCATTGGAAAGTGGAGGCCAATCTGGACTACATAATGAGACTGTGTCTCATAAACAACACAAGAAAGCAAAAATATATAAGTTACCTCCCAGACTTTGCTTAGGGTTCCCAGAGCATTTCTTCTTCCTGTCCTTACATGCCACATTTAGCCCACTTCTTTCTCATAGGATCCTGTAACGTACTAGAAGGGCTGTAGACTCTTATATACATAACTTACCATGAAGCTAACACCATCAGGACACGTAAATGAGTAGAAAAGTGTTGGGATGAAAAGTGGCTGACAATTTCCTCTGACAGGAATACAGATAACTGTAGGATCATTATTATCCTATTGGGTTACATATTTAAATTGCAGTAATTGTCCAAAGTATTCATGATTCAAACACTAGGATAAATTATTCGTTCTTTTCTTAGAGAAGACTTTCAACAATTCATCAGACCTTTATTCAGAGAGGGCTTATTTAACTACTTTATCTAAAGTGAACTCCCAATTCTGCCTTCATCAGTCATTTCACTCTAGGCTCCCACAATGAACTGTGTCCTATTCCTCTGTGGTCTGTCTGCTCCTAGCAGTATGAGCTCTATAAGAGCTGGGATCCATTCTCTTTTTCACTCTCTACCTACCATAGAGTCAATTTTCAGTTTATTAATATCTACATACGCACAGTAAATGCTGAAGAAACAGATAGGGCACTATCTGTGTTCTGGTTTTATCATAAGGACTCGCAGTAGAATATTTTTGCAGACTATTCTAAATTCAGAGGTCGACAAGTACCTAGTGAATGCTTCTGAGAAGGAAAACAGTAGAAAGAGATATTCAAGAAAATATTATATTCTTATCCATCATATACTGATTCAGAAACTTATGCCAGCTTCACCTTACTAATTACAATGTTTATCACATATCACTGACCCTGATGTGTTTCCTATTCAGCTTTCTTTCTACTCTCATTAAATTTTCAACAATAATCTTACAAGTTAAGCATTTATTAAGTGGTTGACTGTAAAAACCAAAGAGAACTTAAATAATATCTCTAAGCATCACAATTTGTAAAAGAAATTAAAATTCAAAGCTTTGAGTGCAGCAAAGCTAAGTTTTGTTTTGTTTTGACACAGACTTAATTTCCCCAAACCCATACTTCTCATGTTGTAAAGTTTATGTCAATATTCTAAAACTACATGGAGTGATACATGTGAACAGTCAGTAGCCTCTTGATTCACAGAACTTCATATAGCTCACATATCACTCCTTGCTGGAGCAACTACTTTTGAACTATCAATGCTTCTAAGAACATTCTGCATCCCCATGTATTGATAGGGAAAGGCAAAGAGAAAGAAATTGATTTGATGATATATTTTTCCATCAACCAGAAACAGGTTTTATTAAACTATAGTTCTTAGGAAGGTTTAGCCAACACTTAAATGAGTCAGAAAGGGTGAGGAGGGGCAATTATATATTACCATAGCAAGAACAAAAGAAAAATTGCCATGAATAATAGACTGCTCATATTAAACAACATAGAGTAATATGGGGGATTAAAAACAAACAAACCAGATCAGAATATCCTTTAACTTGAAAACCACACTCCCTGGGGTACAATGATGTTGCAGTTAGAACTATTATCCCAAACCTTAAGAATGTTTCAAGTGTTATAAGACATGGCTGTGATATAGGCTAGAAGACAAAGACTTGCTAAGAAAACTTACCAATTTCTGCTGTATGCAGGGCTTTATTTATATAGTGGAGGGGAGTGAATTCCCAAGGATATTAGGGCAATTAGTTCATATAAGCTTGACTTTGGAAAAGGGAGTGCATTGTATTAGCACTTCTGCCCTGAGGAAGATGTATGTGTATATGTGTGTGTGTGTGTGTGTGTGTGTGTGCGCGCGCGCGCGCGCGTGCAACATCATAAAACATAAGATCAATACCACTGTACACCTTAGAAATCTAATAAAAGCCAGCATAAAGAACGCAATGTATTGTAGTGTTAGTACATATCTTCAACTTTTTGACCCCCCCCCCACCTTTCTCTCTCTTAGAATGCACAGAAAGGAATAAGGTAAAACTGCAGACTGGTCTTGTTGGCAAGATAAGGGTGGGCATTTAGAGCATCTAGAGGTAAAGAAAAAAAAATACTCCCTTATACAAAATCCCTGCTGATTAAATTGTCTGTGGAAAGCCACTATAAAACAAGTTTAGCATATCAGTGCCCAGTTTGGGTCTCTTTTTGTACAAAACTTTCCTTAGTCTACTTAATGCAGCTTGAACATATTTCCCCTACATAACTTAAAACTAATGATAAATAAGCATGTAATAACTCATTTAAAAAATTCTCCAAAAGTTTTGTTCCTATCCTCAAGTATTGGTACTTTAAAATTCAAGTTGGTTCAGAGATGTTTCCCGTTACGAATTTTAGCTTCTAAGTCCATGGCAACAAACCTAATGGAGATTAATCACTGCAGGGTACTTACTCCATGGAACCTACTGTTTCCTTCTCGAAGACTACTACTGCTTATGCAATCAGGACTAAAATGTGTAACATTTTCAATGCCTCTTTTTTTCTAGAATTAAAAAAAAACAGTGGGGGAAATGTGGCAAGGGAAGGCATCGATAGTTTAGTAGACAGACACAGAGACATATCTGTCACACACATATATCTACACCATTCTTTTCTATGCTGTTTCTAGATTTTTGAGATTCCCTTAACACTTATATGCAGAGTCAAAGTTAAAAACAATTTCTGCTCTGTAGAAACTTCAAATACATAAATATTCTTCTTCCCATATTGAAAATGTAAATATCATCTAAGTTTAAGCTAGAAAATCTTCTTGCTACTAATCTACATGTAGAATACTTTGTACTCCCCAGAAATACATCAGCTTCCATTTCAAACTTCTTTAGCTGATTAGTTTTCAGTATCAAGGATCATCATGTACCCAAACATATCCCCAATGTCCCAGCTACCTGACAACACTAAGTCTTACATTTAGCATTACTCTTCATTATTCTTCAAATGACTTCAAAAGAGAGACAACTCAGTCTTCACCAAAGTTGTTCATTAAATAATTACTTATATCAATAAAACCAAACAAGAAACAATCTAAAATTCTAAAAGGGATAAAGAGTATTAATGGGATATTATATTATTATAATAGTATTAAAGGAAATTAGATAATGTGACAGAATACATGGTATAATATCACTAAACGTGAAAGAGTAGAAAACAGAATCAAAAACTGAGACACAAAGAAAGTTGACGGGACAGTTGCATAAACCTCCAATCTGCCTTTGAAGTCTCTCCAAATAGTTTTGCTTTCAAATGTTTCACAGATAACAGATAGATACAGTGAAAGGATGGCGGGCTTACAATGAAACAAATGCATTATTTATATTATGAAGCTGATCTGACTTTTTTTCTGTATCTGTCAACCCCAGTGAGATTGACCAGAAAGTAGAGGTTCAGGGAAATGAAAATTTTAGTTAATAGTTTCTAAACACACACACACACACACACACACACACACACACACACACAACCTAGACTGTGTATGAGAAATTGTTTTAATTTAAAATCATTCCCTAAATCCAACCAAAAAACAATATTACTCAGATTTATATAATATGCCATACGCAGCCCCAATCAAAAATAGTTAAAATGGGGGCTGGAGAAATGGCTCAGGGGTTAAGAGCACGTGCTACTCTTACAAAGGACCTGAGTTTGGTTCTCAGCATCCATGTGTGGTGGCTCACACAGCTACCTGTAACTCCATCTCTAGGAGAAGACCCTCCTATGGCCTCCAGAGGCTACCCCCAACTTGTGGTGGAGAGGGAGAAAGGGAGAGGAAAGGAAGAGAGGGAGACAGGGAGACAGGGAAAGGGGAGGGGGGAGAAAATAAAATCTTTAAAAAATGGAAACAAAGGGGTGGGTAGATAGTTCAATGAATAAAGAACTTGCTATGTAAGCTTGAAGATCTGAGACTGAATCTCCAGAACACATATAAAGCTAGGTACAGTAGTCCTGTGTGTCTGTGATCCAAGGGCTCCAAAGGCAAGATGAACACCAAACAACAGAAACAGGGACCCTGTTTCAAACAAGGTAGAAGATAAGAACTGAAACTTGATGTGTTGGCTAGTTTTATGTCACCTTGACACCAGATATAGTCATCTTAGAAGAGAGAACCTTAATTGAGAAAATGCCTTAATAAGATTGGGCAACAGGCAAGCCTGTAGGGCATTTCTTAATTAGTGATTAATGGAGGAAGGCCCAGCCTATTATGGGTGGTACCATCCCTGGGCTGGTTGTCCTGTGTTCTGTAAGAAAGCAGGCTAGACAAACCATGAGAAGCAGCACCCCTCCATGGCTTCTACATCAGTTCCTGCCTCCAGGCTCCCGCCCTGTTTGAGTTCCTGCCCTGACTGTGATGAACTATAATGTGGAGGCGTAAGCCAAATAAATCCTTTCCTCCCCATTTCTTTTGGCTATGGTGTTTTATCACAACAACCCTTACTAAGACACCTGAGGTTGTCCTCTGACATCCACCAGTGCACCATAGCATGCATATGCCCCCATTCATATACATGCAGACATGTACATACAGGATATGAAAATTGTTTCTGCCCATATTCTCTTCCTCAGAATTTCATCTTTGATGCATATATATTTGTGAAAAGCCCTCTGTATTTTATAAAGCTTACTGAAAATCTTGAAATAGTAGTTGCTGAGAAAAATGACTAAAGAGAATGCTACAGAACTCAATACTAGAGAAACTACAGAAATTAAGTAGCTCACTTACTAGAACATTTACAAAGACAATCATATTTACTCAAAGATAAAACCATTATCAAGCAGATGTTTCAAAAACAAAACAAAAACCAAAGACACAAAAGACAAAACCAAAAACCAAAACACCTGCCCACTTATTGATTAATATTAAGAACTGGTTAAGAAGAGCTAATTACACATGAATTGGACCCATTTACCAAATACAGGCTAAGGCAGTGGTTCTCAGCCTGTGGGTTGCAACCGCTTTAGGAGTGAACAACCCTTTCACAGGAGTCACCTAAAACAATCTGCATATCAGATATTTACATTATGATTTGTAACAGCAGAAAATTACAGTTATAAAGTAGCAATGAAAGCAATTTTATGGTTGAAGGGGCTATATGGGAAACATGAGAAGCTGTATTAAAGGGGCAAAGCATTAGGAAGGCTGAGAACCACTGGGCTAAGGTATCATCCATACAGAAGTTAGAGGGGTCATGTTAAATTGCACCAACAGCCTTAATATATAGCTGGCTTTATGCTACCTAGAACAAATTACCAAACACACCACTATACAACAATTCCTGTGTGCTGCCACTCCTTTGAAGTCATACAGAATGAATCCAGAGTCTTACACATGCTGGGAGAGTACTCTGCCTTAGCCTGGCAATTTCTTATAAAGGAACAAGACTTAGTTCAAGGCTGTAGTCGACAAATAAAAGATTGAAAGAGGGTAGAAAGAATCAAGTATTCTCTTTCTTGCTTGAAACATTAAGGTTATAAAATGTTAAATACCCAACTTTTAAGGATAATGAATATCTGGAACATTCAGGTGTTTCTTCTTAATCATATTTAATACTTGGAAATTTTTTACATTATTTGCAATTCACATAAGGATGGCCATGAAACAAACATGATGAATGGTACTGTATATACAACAATTAATATACTATGCGCAAATAGTCAAATCTCTTAGTTAGCTTGTGAGAAATAGCTAAGAGAAACAATTTTATCGAGAGAATCTGAAAGGATAATTGCCATCCCATCCTGTCTGGTTCAGATTTCAGGTAGAACTTAGGTGTTACTCTCTCTTTAGGAAACTAACTCTTCCTGATTTACCAGGCTCAGGCGAGGCCCATCACTGATGTGCTTTCCGAGCTCATTTCCTATGTCTCCCTTCCCTACCACATCTCCAGGCATACAAATCACAACATTCATCCATTACAAGTTTCAATACTATGCACTTAACCTTTGTGACCACACCTGAACTAACAGCTCCATGATAGCAAGGAATGGTATTTTCTGTTTAATCTTTTGTGTGCTGTGCCTGCATTTATTATGGCTAGCACATGACAGTCACTAAATCATTCTTTGTCGAAAGAATGTAGGGAGAGAAATGACAGTAACTCAAGAGACAAGCAAATCTAGTCTTTTATTATTATTTTAGTGTGTGTGTTTACTCACATGTGTGTGTAGATGTACGCCATTTATGTTCAGTTGCTGAAAGAAGCCAAGAGAGAGCAACAGATCCTTGGAACTGGAGTTACAGGCAGTTACGATATGGGAGCTGGGAACCGAACCCAGGTCTTCTGTAAGCGTGTGGCACGTGCTCTTAGCCCCGCATTTTAAATTAAGTAGAATATAGATTAAAGAATGCAAAACACTCTTACTGCAGTTGTTTCCACCACAGAAGTAAACACTTTTTATCACTCAAACACTGTGACTATGATACATGAGATACTTGAAATGAAGTCGTTTATAATCCCAAAGGCTTTAGTCTTTCCCTGCTAAAAGTATCATATTAGAGATAATATTCAAAACATAATACAGATAAGACAAATGAGCGTGTACTTTTCAACAGACCAATGAATAATGTCACAAGTCAATCAAAACAAAGCCCTAGTTTTCTTACCAACTTGTTTCATCTCTATTTTAGTAAAAATGAAAAGTAAGTCCTAATATCTATGAATTCTACCTAATTCCACAGGCCTAAAGAGGAAAGAGAAGGAAAGGCCAGAGAAAACTGGACTTACTTTTTGAAACAGATGAAAACAGAGAAAGAATAAGAGAAGAAAGCAAGCTTTTCTGTCTGGATCTGCTATGGAAAAGAATACATTAAGCTTGGAGATAGGGGCAGTTTAGCTCACGTGACACCAACCCCTCCTGTATTAAGAGCACATTTCCTGCCCCTTGCCCACATTTCAGCTGTTTCTGATGATAAACTGGAATGTTCTTTTAAAAAGTCCACACATGGGTACATTCTATTTTCATCATTTCCATCCTCTCCCCCTCTCCTCCCATGTAAGAACCTTAAAAGGAACTCAAGGCCACATAATTTCCATTGCTACTGTGACCACAATAAGCAAAAGCTGTGTTAAATTAGAGGAGTTGATTAATGAACCTCAGCACTACAGACAGCACTTTGGATAACTCCTCAGAGTACTGCAGCTGTACAAGGAGCTGAGAAAGGGGAAAGAAGTGTAGACTTTTAAAAATCCCGTCAGACCTCCCCAAGAAAGAACTACTGACCACAGATTCGGTCATTCTTCACTAAATCTGGCTCACCCATTGCCTTCTTCCTGATGACAAAGTGTCTTTCCATGTAGAGAGACTAAAGTGTTACTTATGATGAATATTTTACGTGCAGCAGCAAAGTGACGGAAACTTTCAAATGAAACCAATTCATATTAGTTCAAGACTAAGAGCTATTTTCTAAATGTTGTATCTATCCCTTTAAGACTAAACTCATCTTGGGAAGCATCAAGTTTATATCCAAAAAATAACCTTCTGAGAGAGTCATGATAGCCACAATCAGAATGGGAATTGTTAATACTTAGTGGAGTCCAGAAATAACACAGCAAACAAATCTTGTAAACATGCAACAAAAATACCAAAGAGCTGACATCACAAAACCTTAGTAAATCATTAAGTCTATGACAGGAAAAGCAAAGATGTAGCCCAACTAGAACAATATAGGACACCTGAACCTACACTTATGAGTAGTAGCTGTAGTGATGAGCACTGTTAAATTTTTACTTTACTTTGGTCTTCTGAATACTTTAGCTACATTATAGACTACTACTTGTACCCTATCGTAACTCTGGCTTTATAGTCTAGGAATGATAAATAGGATTTACCTTGTGTATCAATTCCACTTGACTGGTAGAGGACCTTTTGAGAAGCATAACTTGGGCTACTTGGAAAAACATAACTAAAATGTATCTTCCATTAAGAGATGGAGGACATGAAACACCAGTGGTATATATCTGCCAACCAGGGTCTAGTCCAGTGTTTCTGAACTTCTATAAATACTAAAGACATTTTGGTTTCAACTCGGAGGGTGAAGGATGTGCTATTCCTGGTGGCCACACACAATGTTAAACTACCTATAACCCCTACTGTCTCAAACACTGTACTATCCGAGCCAGAATATCAACAATCCTAAAGCCAGTCAGTTCATAGACCAGATCTTCAGTCAAGAATCATCAAATGTGTTTTCAGTTTTCCAGACCACCTTCTCTCAGGGTCACAGTAATTTCATGTAATGTGACTGAAGTAGTAAAACTAGGGAACCAGTTTCATTTACACTAATATTTTCTGTATCATGGACATAAATTATTCCATCTCTTAAAGGTTTTGTTTCTTCATCTATAAGAAGAAAAGGCTAGACTACATAATGTGTTCACACACAAACAATAAACAGGGAATGCTTACATATACTGCAGGAATAAAAGCCTAATGAGTCCAACAAAACACTGTCCATATTCCCTTCAAAAAAGACTATTGCTTTAGCTTAAGACAAGCTGAACAACTTTAATCTGTCAGAGTTAATTAGCTGTCTCTGAAATTAAACTGTCTTAATTTTATGTAATATTTTACTATCTTCCATCTGAACCCCATCATACATTACAATGCTTTGGTACCTCTCAGAGTACCTATCTCTATTACCATTGTACTACCTGCTCCTAGCTTCTTCTGATCATCTACATTCTGTTGTTTCTTGCATTATTCAAACTCTTAAGTCCAAGAACATAGCCTCTTATACTTTTATCATCAATCAATTAAGAAATTCAAATATTTAAGAGTCTAAGTGTCCGTGTCATTGGTACTGACAGTGATAACAGAAGCTGAATCGACAAATGTTCCTATAAAAAAGAATCATTTAAAGTCAGGCTTTCTGTCTACAAAACTACAAAGATAAACTACATAAAAACTAATATGAGACTATTAGAGAACAAACCACATTAACCCTAACCTTTTTGGAGTATGACTTAGAAACTGAACCTAAATCACTCTTACGGCACAAGCATGCATGCAATTTTTAAAATACCAATAAAACTATTCCTACAAAATGTGCTCTTAGAGTAGTTAAAAAAAACCAAAAACAAAAGGAAAAAAATTTATGAATCAGATACAGAAGGACTGCTGATACTTTAAAGATTTGTTCTATCATTTAAAGCACTGTCAGGCAAACAGCAAAATTTGGCTGCAGAACAAACTGTAAGAATCAGATGACATTCTTCCGTTTAGTTAAATACACAGAAACATCTGAAGTCATGTTGTAAACCAAAATACACCTTTCAAAAGAGAGATTCCATTTGCCACTCTGAGGAGTGTGAGGGGACTTCTATAAGAACACTAGGGTAGCAGGTGTACCATTCAGATCAAGAAACTCACTAAAGCAGTGTGTGCAGATTTACTTTTAGGTATCACTTCTAAATATTAGGAACATGGCCTGAACCTAAATCACTTAATCTTAAAGCACAAAATCTATGTATGTTTCTAAAGCCTAATGAAATTATTTTACCCATGGTGCTCTTTGTACTAGTAAAACTAATATGCTTGTCATTTAGCATTTGGAAACACTATAAAGATGGTACATTTACTAGCTAGTTGCCCAAAATCAAGTCCCTGAAGTTTCTGACATTACTCACTACATTTTGGATAAATAAATTTCTCCTTTTAACAGTAAGTGCACACTTTGAATAAAGATGGATTCAGTGTCTCTCTATAGCATGGTCTTCAAGAAGATAATCTTTGTGATCTTTGCAAAGCTGTTATTCTTGTTTAAAAACAAATTAATGTTTTTTCTGTGGCCTATTTCTTCAATTCTAGACACCCTGGGTTAGCATCTGAGGGGTCCCATCAACTTTTGTTTTCAAATCAAGAATATTAACTGTATCTGTCATTGCTACTAACTTCTACTCAGTGATTTAGAAAACACATGAAGCTTAACATTGATACAAACTTATACAGTACAGCACTCTGAAAAAATGCTGAGTAAGTCATACCATTATTTAATTTACCACATTCTCATTTAATTTTGGCATAGAGGCAAACAGATAATAGACTAATGAACAGGTTTTTAAATGGAAAATAATTTGGCTGTTTACACTGAAATTTTCTATTATTTTATTTGCTAATGTGAAAAAAATGTGAAAGAGTAACTTCTTTTAAATTTCAGAGACTTTTGATTTTTAAAAAATTACATTTATTTATGTATTTGTTTATTCATTCATTCATTCATTTCATTCATCTGTGTAGTGGGGTTGTGGAGGGTGCAACCACATGGCTGATACGCATTATATCGAAAAACTGTCAGGTATTGTTTGAGATTATTGAGAAGCTGGAAGTGAGTTTGGCCCCTACAGCCAACCCGAGCATATTTACGTCAAGCATCCTCCATGACCCCTTGTCTGGGAGTGGCCGTCCCAGCTCCCAACTCTGTGACAGGAAAGGAAGAAAGACAGCAAAAAGAAAAAAAGAAAAAACCTACCTGTTATACTTACTCTGCTTTATAAACTACTCAAGTATAAAGGATTAAGAATTAGGAAGGGGAAAAAAAAGGGAAGAAATAAGAAAACAGAATTCATTTGTCACGGTTATATGTGTTAACAAGAATTACAGAAATAATACTAACCAAAATCTTTAAAATGATCAGAAGAATATGAGATGCAGGCAAAACAAGTAGAAGTAGGATTTTTACAGGATATTAAAGGTTAAAAGAAAAAAAATCTCTTGAAGTTATACTTCAGTAGTCGCTGGCACTGGATTCATTAAAAGAGGACCTATGTGTAAAATATGTACTCAGTGACACTAAGAGGAAGAACACACCTCATCTTATGTTTTACATCTTCACTCTCAGATTCTTCAGAACTTCTGCACTTATCTGGATCTGGAAGTGTGCTTGGATCAAATCCACCATCATCTTCATCACTCCAGTCCAGAAAGGCTTCCTCTTCATCTTTGGCCTAAGAAAACACAAGAAGAATCATGGTATAAGAAGTCAGCTGATAATGGGAGAATTATAATGTAAGAAGTTAGCTGATAATAGTCAAGCTTCATTATAGAATCTTCCTCTGATATTGCCAAATTAGAAGACTTCATTATAAAGGCCCCAAAACAAGATTTCAGGAACTTCAACATTTGCAAAGACAAAGAAAATCTGTATTATTTCAAAATTATAATAAAATATAATTCAGGACATTTATCAAGTTCTTTTAACTTGCTATAGGGAGAAATTATCAGTTTTCCATTGCCAAGTAACTCAATTATCAAAGAAAAAACACCAAGTTTATTACTCTTATCCACACACAAGTTTCAAGACTACCAAAAATATTAGTTGGAAATATCAAAGAGCAGAAGTGAGTATGTATTTGTTTGATTTTTATGACTACAAATGTGTAAAATTTAAAATGCAATCAGATCTCCAATAAACTTCTTTATGTCACTGGAATTTAAGTTTAGACACAGTGTGGCTCAGGGTAAAGGAAGTGGCACTCCATGTCTCTTGCAAGCAGAGAGCAAGGAAAAAACAGTGCAAGAGTGAGCAACTACACATTCAAGGCACAGGTATCATTTGTACCAAACTGATTTCTACAAGATTAGTTTGGCCACCTAGTAGATAGACTCAAATACTGCTACATGAAATGAACAAAAAATATAAATAGGATTCAAATTTCAAAGTCTAAATAAGTTTCCTTCAGTTAACATCTTTATAAATCTTTTTCAGACCAAGTATGATGAACCTCAATGGTTTTTTTTTTTTTAATTCAAGTGATTGATGATTTCCCAGAAACAGAATCACAATTCAGAATAGCATAATAAACAACTGCATAAGCTCAAGCCAGTGCAGAAATTCTCTTACACATATGAATGGCTCTCTCAACTATCTTTAAATGTAAGACAACAAGGAGCAAGTTAAGAAGGTAAGAAATAACTGGGCAGTGGTAGCACATGCCTTTAATCCCAGCACTCCGGAGGCATAGGCACGCACATCTCTGTGAGTTTGAGAACAGTCTGATCTACAGAGTAAGTTCCAGGATAGCCAAAGTTACAACAGAGAAACCCTGTCTCAGAAAATAAAAAAGAAATTAAATAAGTAAGTAAGTAAGTAAGTAAGTAAATAAATAAATAAATAGGGTGAAGGTTAGCTGCCTCTTTAAAAGTCCACGGTGTTTTTCTTAAGAAAGCTCCCTGGTAACAATAAAAGGTCTGAACAAATATCAGAAAGTGAAATAGAAAAAATTGCCATTAGAAGCAACAACAGTGCAACTACGGCAAATTATCATCACTTACTTAAAAATAAAGATAATAACAAAAATGTGGTGTTGCCACACTCTCAAGAGAACACTAATCTCCTTAGCTACAAGATATTCACATCTTTCCAGTCTACTACTCCTAAAGGAATATGCTGCCTGAAGATGAAGGCAGAGTTATCAGAGTTAATTATAAGAAGTTATCAAAATTTTTGGTCTCAGGACATCTTCACACTTAAACAGAACTAATGATTTCAAAGAGTTTCTGCTAATGTGAAGAAATTTGACAGTGATATGTTATATTAGAAATTAAAATAGCTAACTAAATAATTAATTTAATAACAATAAACTATTAACACAACAGTACATTTTTACAAAAAAAGCTGTACTTTTTTTTCAAAATCAAAGAGAACTGCTTTATTCTTTTCCAAGTTACTAATGTCTGGCTGCATCAAATCTGCAATAATATATTACTGTGTCTGAAGTACAAGAAGAAAAATCTAGCCTCTCACACATTAAGAAACAGAGGAGTTACTTTATAGCCATTAATTTTTAATAACCTAACAAATCTCCATGTATTAAAAGTTTCTTTTAAAAAATGTTTAATGTCTAGTATCATTTATAACTTTTTGGATTCTGAGAATTATGCAAATGTATTTTGATTATATTCACCCCCTCACCTTCTCTCCTTCTCTTCCTCTATCCACACAACTGTGTAGTTTTTTTTTATAACTCTCAAGTCCAATTTGTGTTCCCCATGTACTCTTGAGCACGACTTACCAGGGGCCACATCCTTAAAGAAAACTGACAATCCCTCTCCCAGCAGCTATCAAATGCCAACAGTCTGTCTTCTAGGGGTGAGACTTTATACCAACTCCACACTGGGATATTGTCCAGCTTGAGCTTGCACAGGCCTTATGCATGCTGTCACAATCAATCTAAGTTCATATGTGTAAATGTCCTGTTGTGTCTAGAAAACAGTTTCACTGTTAGTTACTCACTGTCTCTGACTCTTATAATCTTTCCAACCCCTGCTTTGCAATGATCCCTGAGCTTGGAGAAGAAGGAGTGTAATACAGATGTCCCATTTAGAGATGGGCACTCCATGGTCTCTTATTTTCTGCACCTTAACCACTTTTGGGTCTTTGCAATTGCCATCTCCTGCAAAAAGAAGTTTCAACAATGATGGTTGAGAGATAAACCAAACTGTGAGTACAGCAGTAAGTCAACAGGAATCCATTTAATGCTATGTATGTAGGTACCATGTATGGGTTCCATTTTGTGGAGCAAGCCTTAAATCCAACCAGAAAGTGGTTAGTTACTCCCATACCATCTTTACCATTACTACACTAGTGGGGCTGATCGTCATTGTAACTCGTGTTACATGGCACCATTCACAGAACAAACCTGTGGCTAGCCAGGTCACAGGACCTAGGGAGAACCTACCACTATTATTGTTAACACGTTTCTTTAAAAGTAGTCACAATATACCATCTAAAAGCACATGGATGATTTTTTAATATTTCTACATTAAAATTTATTGGTTTACTTTATACTTTGAATGGAACATTTATTATCATTCATTATTATTATTATTCATTATCAATGAATAATTCTGTGACATCATACACTAGTCACTTGGGAAAGTCTGGGCAGAATTATGCAATTCTCCTTATGTAAATCTTCAAATATGAACACATTTTTATTAAACGTATTAAACGTCCTTTTAAAAATAGAAAAAAAGAAAAGAAAATCACACTATCAAGTTCCACCAAGTACTGGAAACTCCCATTGATGACAAACTAAATATTATTTTGGTGAACATCAGCAACAAAGCGGTTGTTTTTCTTGAAGTGTTTTCCTCCACTTTAAAAAAAATTAACTACCTTTACAGGTGGATCATGAAATATTTAGAAATGGTTTTTATAGTATTTCTTGGACTTCCTGGACCAATTAACTAATTAATTCACTAAATTTGTTAAGTGTTTAGCCATTATCTCTTTACATATTTAAGCCTCTTTCTCACCTGTACATATACAATTACATACAGAAGTGTACTGGACTCCTTCCTAAGCTGTCCATTTTTCTTCAACCATTTTTCTTTCTGATTTTGATTAGGTTTATTTGTATGAGATCCTAAAGTTTCCTATCCTTTTCTCCTGATACCGTGTTTCAAGTCCTCTACAAATTTAGGAGA
Organism: Cricetomys ansorgei; assembly: GCA_026225945.1. Lineage (NCBI taxonomy): Eukaryota > Metazoa > Chordata > Mammalia > Rodentia > Nesomyidae > Cricetomys > Cricetomys ansorgei. Next base: position 6,886,835 of record JAMJFZ010004023.1, read on the forward strand.
ATAATTACACTTTGTAGTCTTGGATATCCTGTTTTTCTTGTTATGCTTTTGTTTTCTTTCATGATTTTTATATAATTGCACTTTCTGTGGAAATTACTTGTTACTCAGCAGTATTCTATTTTCCTTTAATTCATTAAACACATTTTACTTTATCTCTTTAAATAGCTGAAATCTATGCTAAATTTCAAGGTAGCTACTTCTTGTGTATGGATTATATATCATGTCTGCTATTAATTATACATATTACAATTTTATAAATAATAAAGTACTGTTGATAATATACTATAGAAACATGAGATTTTGTCCCATTTTCTAAGGAGAGTAAGGAATAAGCCACCTTGAAGTTCGTCATCTTTATTACCTTGTTATTTTAAGTCCCTTCTCCTCTATTTGCCTATTTATCTCACTCCTAGCTCCTCACTACCATGTAAGACAAAAGGCCAGCTACTTGCCCACCAGTAACTAGGTCATCATTAGACACACAATGTTCTGGCATCTTGATACTGGATTCCAATCTCAACAGTTCTAAGAAATGTTTATATTTGAATTACCAGTATATACTTTTAATATAGTATCCTAAAGTTACTAAAAAAAAAAGGTACAAAATTTATTTTTAGAGAATCAATAAACTTAAAACATAGTTGTACATAACAGATATGTAAATAAATATGAATCCGTAATACAGTCTAAGGAAGCAGTATAGAAAATGTTATATAGATGCCTTACAAACATGACAGAGTTTGAATGCCTGTCTCTCTCCAACATCTATCTCTTTCTATGTTAAGAATCTGGATTTATGTTACTGTCTGCAGTGTTAAAAGAAAAACTCTTGTGGATCATATTTTTATATGACCTACAAGCTTTAATATATTCTTGATTAGATACTTTTACTCTTGATTCTAGACAAGTGATTGTGTCACAGAGCACAGCTGAAAGACGAGGCCAGACACATCGTCAGTGAGGAAGCCTGACATTATGAACAGCATCTGTCTACATTAATAGCAATACAGTTCTGTGTTCATCTTCTCCCCTTTCTCTCCTCCCTCCCCTCTCTCCACCCCTACTTATTCTTCCCAAAATGCAAATTAAGCTGTCTTTAAGCCTACTGGCCATTTTAGTTATCCTTTCTTTAAAACTCCCACATAGTTTTGCTTAGGTTTTTTTTTCAGAACCCAACATTCCTTCCTGTCACATTTTAAGCCACTTAGAATATAATTCTACAATGACATTTTATTGCCTTAGATGTTAAAATCCCTAATATTTTGATTATTTCTTATGAGACTTTTGTGTCTTTCAGATATTTTTTGATTGTTGGTAAATTTATTTTCCATTTTGTTTACAATACAGATAAAACTAGTGGAAAAAATTTAAACACTGTACTTGCTTATTGACAAGTATAATAATTTAAGATTGCTACAATATGTTTGAATTTCTAGTTTATTTAGAACAGAGATGATTCCTGAAGCTTTTATTTGTGGAAAAATTCCAGCATCTACAGAATAGTCACAAACTGAAAAATCTGCACACTAGTTTGTGGCTGAAATATCTTGAAGATGGATATAGAGACTCTTATACACTGTCTACAGTTTTAGGTTTGAAAATATATCCTACAATGAGAAGCTAGTTACAGATATGAAAGATAAACTTTGAAGCATATGAATGTCTTCTGAATAAATATTAACTTAGAAAGGAACACACGCTCAAATCTTACTTGGCACAGAAAAACAGAACCACAACCAGCACCTAGATTACAGTTATGTAATAACTGTTTACTGAGTGCTTATTATGTATAATAAGCACATATGAACACATAGTAACTGATTGTGGTAAAATCTGGCCCATGCTCTAAACATGCTTCTCCATTCATAGAGTCTATTATATATATATATATATATATATACATATACATATACATATATATATATATATATATATATATATATATATATATGTAATTCTACTGTAAGAAAGAAAACAATACATGTTCTATAGGTTATTTATAACTGAGTGCTATGGAAGTTTGGCCAGTGGAAGGCTAGATCTGGCACTGGGACTGGGGTGGTGGGAGATAATAAGCAAGCTTTATGTAAGAAACATTATTTAGATTATGGTTAATGAAACAACAAAAAGGGGGTCGGGGCACCCAGATAAGTCTCTAAAAGGGTGCTCTGAAAGATGGCGTAGCACAAGCAAAGACAAAGGACACAAAGTGTGCACAGCAAAGTTGAAACTAGAAGCATAATTAGAAAAAGTACAGTCCATTCCTTCTCCAAGCAGGTAGAGTCCCTTGCAATAGTTCACAGCCTTAGCAGAAGGCCAGCTGGATTTTTACTGATACTAGTTCCCTTCTCCAGGCATTTTTCCATTAACAACCCAAAATCCATGTGGTGCAAATCTGAGCATATGTAGAAAGAACAAACAGGAAGAACAGCAGCCACTGAGAGACTTATTAAACACTGACTATATGCTTGCAGCTGTGTAGCTTTACTTCAGGTAAATTACAACCTTACTACAGAGTTTTATTTCCTGGAAATTTGAACAGTATTAATGCCTATATACTAATGAGAAAATAATATAAAGTGCCCTGCACAAAGCTTGGTAGTGAATACAAATTCTTAACAAATGATTGAAATATAGTAATGTTTTTGTTTAACAGAAAGGAAATAAGAGGACTGTCAAAAATTCTAGAAAAGCAGACATGACCTGAAATACTGAGTCAACATATTTTCAAATTTCTGAGGAATCAAAATATCTATTGTTGTGTGACTTCTAGGGAGACTGAATAGCTGTCTATCCACCCCAGATAGGTCACTGGTAACAGACCAAAATAGCAATTCCACCCAAGTCCAGTTTACTAAACCAGTAATTTTGCTGGAATGAATTACAACAGCACAGATGAGGAGTTGCTTGCAGGAAGATGAATGACTCAAACGCAGCTACATCACCAAAAATCCGCCCCAACAGGGTGAAGTCTCACAGAAGGCGGCATCTCTGGAGCTCCCTGCTAAGGCACTCTCTCCTCTTTCCAGTTATTGCTTACTTCTAATCTTGTGAGTTTTGTTTACTTTTTGAGTCCAAGGAGCTTCTCCTCCCTCCAGTTTCAACTGGGAGGAAACTGCTACACAACATCTGTATCAGTCAGTTCAGCACCCACAGGTAAGCTCACTATCACAAGGCAGTTCCACACAGTGTGCACTTATTAGGCTGGTGCAAATTTACTCCTTCCCTAGAAAAGGACTTCCTTTTACTCTAAACCCTTTTCTCTTCTTCTTACATTAAAGGCATAAAGACGGAGATGTACATGTTCTTATCATTCCTAATGAGAATTAGAGAGGGCTTAACCATGTGCAAATCCTTCTTTCTGCTTAGTATGAAATGCAGAAATATGGGAATCCCCATATGCAATATACTCCTGAGATCTTAAATCTAACAGAAGTTGTCATCAATTTTACTTCAAGGATAAAAGCAATGGGAAGAAATGCCTATTAGAAAAGTCAAAATAAATCCATAATCTCACATGGTAAAGAAAGCATAATAAAAAATACTTTGTGAATAATAATTCAGAGAAAAAAGACTGACGTAGAACAGCAAATTTCTGAGGATTAGAAAATTGAGGTAGGTCAAGTGGACTAGAGTGGAGATGAGAAAACTACTGTGAGCACTAGTAATTGAAAACCTGAATCTCTTGTTTCTGAAACAAACCAACACTATTTTGGTGGCTTCTTTCAAAAGAAATTAAGATTAAAAGACACACATGTACACAATGTCAACAACTATAGAATGACTCCTGTAGAACCAAGCTCACAGTATCTGGCATTACAGTCATCCAAAAAATGTTTATCTTCATTTCACTCCGACACCACACCAGGTTTGAATGAGGGTCACCAGCATATGATGCTTCTTACTGTTCAACAAATGTTATTCCCTGAAGTACTAGGTAGACTTTACCTTCTGACTAACTTGAATCCACAGGAAATAAGACCATTTTATCTACTTCATATGGACCAACTCTGTTCAACTTTGTGGTAGCCACTGGTGTAATGACATGTGTATTAAGGTTGTAAGAGAATACAAATTTTCTAAGAGTATCATAATTGAGCACAACATACTTCATCAGGTAAAGTGTTTGCAGAATAAAAGGGTAGAGTACTTGGAGAATCAGTCTTGGAGCTATGATTCTCAGATGTGAATGGCTCAGGTATTCTAGCAAACCAAGACATCACTAATTCATCCAAAAAAATCACCATTCTTTTATTTTTACAGAGAATAATAAACAGCACGCCCCCATTTATCACTCAAATGTACTTATTGGGACTCTATCAACCAAATTATTAAGAATTATAAAAAAATCAAAAACCTAAAACTAAAGGCCACCTTGGTAAGTAAAGCACAATCCCTATCTTAGGTTGATTACTATTTTCCTTTACTCTTAGGCAGTAATAAAATTTTGTTATTTTAGTTGTACCATTGTCAACTGAATTCACTAGTAATAGTAAGGTATATATTTTGTATATTTTGAGCATATAATCTTCTAAATAATTATACTTGCATTTTCCTATTGATATTTCATCTAAGACACTGTATTATTTTAGCCAGGCAGTGGTGGCGCACACCTTTAATGCCAGCACTCGAGAGGCAGAGGCAGACAATCTCTGTTAGTTGGAGGCCAGCCTGGTCTACAGAGTGAATTCCAGGGGAGCCAGAGTTAAGAGAGAAACCCTGTCTCAAAACACCAAAAAAAAAAAATTTTAAATAAATAAATAAACTATTATTTAGACATATATCATTAAGGTATAATAATAAACTTGGTGATATTATATGGTATATAAATCACGTATATGATCATATCCTTCACTGGTATATTTCATGAACTGTTAAACATTTAGTCACTGAAACCAGTTTACAAGTACAAACATACCTTGACAACGTTGTTCTTCTGTACTGAATATTCTCTGTGTATAAAATGTAGTGCTGTAGATTGTTATACTAAAATATATTCAAAAAAAGCAGAATATACGGTTGTGGTTTTCATTATCCTGATCCGCTCCCAAAGTTTTGTTATCCAAGTTCATAAGTTTTCATCATCTCCCAATAGTCCATTAAACTATGAACACTCAATGGATTAATCCACTCATGAGATTTGAGGCCAATAACCAAAATCACTTCCCTAAAGCTGATTTTAGAATACTGTTACACTGGGAGTTTGTAACACATGCACATTTGGGAAATATTATATCCAACCATTAACCAAAGGGCTGGAATATGAAGGGAAAGGATATGATCAATGGGTACAGGGTAGTTTTGAAAGTCAAAGGGTCTAATGATGTGCTGCCTAACAATATGCAAGCAGTTATAACTACCATGCTGTATGTTAAAAACTGGTTAAGTGTTATGTCCTTTTACTAAATATATCCAAAAATACCTAGGTTATATCCTTATTTTACAGATTGCAAACATGCACAGAAGTAAGCAAATATATGCAGATCCTGGGGAGGCAAGGTTAAATGCATTAACATGGATTGTAGAACAAGCTAACAGGAAAACTAAAACCAAGATCTTTATTATTAAAAGTCTTCCAGTCAAGTTTGAACAACATCACTCCCATGAAAGGATTACATGTGTACAACCTATTTGGCAAGAAGAGGCAGGGACTCCAAAGTTATCTATCTTCCTCTGACAAGCAACCAAAAAAGATATTAGGCCATCAAACTGGCTTCAACTTCCCTTAATATGTATCGGTTATAACATGGATACAGTTTTTAAAGATAACTCAGTCATAATTCTGGTAAAGACTATGATGCTACTTGTAACAATAAACTTCTGACTCCACTTGTACTCTAGTACCAGACGGTAACTTCAAATTTTATGCATCTTACTGCTTTAAAATGGAAGGCTGCTGGATAGACAGATACCAATTCTTGTATATATGTTATCAGTGTATTATGTGATATGTCCTCAGAATAACACAGTAACATACTACAGGGAATCACCTGAATCAAATTCTCCCTGCAGGCACAGAGAAGCTGAAACATTTAGAAATATAAAGAAAATAGTTTAGTTCTAAACATCATCAAGGGGTTGGACAGATTTTTAGGTTGGATTCACCATACATCTGTTAACATAATAACGGATTAATAATAAATAAGTGTGACCATTTAAATAAAAAGTGTGGCCAATATCTATACTTTTAGAAATATATAACTAACAAGAATTGCTCTATAGCTATTATGCTTGGTAGCTATGCTTTTATGCATATGGACTATGATAAAAAATAATGTCATAGTAGAATAGATAAGTCACTTTCATTCTGTTTTGGTTTTTTAAAATATTTTTTTTTTTGTTTCTGTGTGTGTGTCCATCCCCATATGCTCATGGAGGCCAAAAGAGGATGCTGAATCCCCTGAAGCTGCAATTACAAATGAGTATGAGCCATTCTATGTGGGTACTGGAAACTGAGAACTGATTCTCTGAGAGAGCTGCAAGCTGCTTATTTTCTCTGCAGACCTACTTCAAGTCATTTTCAATTAATGTACATTAGTGCTCTGAACCACTTCTCTGGATGATTAAATTTGGGTGATATGATATATAAAAACACTCTAATCCAGTACATGGTGAGCTACAGCTAAAAGAAAACTGATACAACTTTCCTTTGTGCACATAAGGGTTATTTCAGGCCACAAAGGTATTACATCACAAAGGAAGAAATGGGAATGGAATTCTGGACAGCAGGCTATCAACATTTGGTCTATGGTTTGTACAATTCTGAAAACATGACATAGAACAGAAACATCATGTATGGGTGGTGTCTGAGTCTCCTTTCTAATAAAATGAGACCTTGATCTTTTCTTGCTATTAACCAGAACTAAAGGACTTGGAGTGAAAATTGTAATTCCTTGAAATATTTCTGGTGATAATGAGTTAGCATGCATTATTTCATCTTATAAAAAGAAATCTCAACAAAGATATTTAATTCTTTTCTGGTCTGAAGCTAAATTTGGGTCATCTTCTTTATAGCACTTAACAACACAAAAGAGTGAATCTTTAATATCTATTGCAAAGAAATAATATTCAGAGTTTTAGAAAACACCATGTAACAAAAATCAGTAAGTTTTCATCACATTAATATTCCAAGGAGATTTGAACATAACTCAATATACAACTAAACAACACAGAAAAATAAGCCTAGTGCATACACTAAATAGAAGATGTTTTTATACTGTGGAAAAGTTCCTAAAGAGTATTATACTGACTCAGAGTGCTATTACACATTTCAAAACAGAGCTAATTTCAGTAGCTAATACCTAGTGCTTCGTAAAACCAATCTCAGAATACACACTTTAATTAACCAGAACAATAGTTACTTCTGTTAATCAAAGTACCTATTTCTGGTCTCATTGTACTTAAATTACAAGTTGTCTAAAATTTAATTTGTCATATAATTTTGAAAATGCCAAATAATTTAAAATATAGCCTAGACTATATATAACAACTATAAATCCATTTTTTCTACAAAATTCCTACCTAAGGTAAGAAGTTTCCATAAAGAGTAGGGGTAGGGGAGATACTATAGAGATGTTCCAGTACTTAACAGCACTTGCTGCTTGGATAGAGAACCCAGATTTGGTTCCCAGCACCAGCATGGAAACTCACAACTATCTGTAACAACAATTTTAAGGCATCAGATCTCCTCTTCTGGTCTCTTCAGGTACCAGGCATGCACACATACATATAGGCAAACACTTACACATATAAAAATACATCTTAAAAACCATCACTCAACATTCTTTATAGCAACAAAAGAACTTTCCTTTCTCAAAGTGAGAATTTTTCAGGAAAATTCAAGTTCCTTTCAAATTCCACAACTATTTCACTGAAATATCATAGGCTGTCTTTGCTAGAAAAATATTTTATAAAACAATATACCTACAAAAGCAAACAACATTTTCTAAGATACTTTGCATTCTAAATTCTATCAACTTTGCTATTCAATCATAATGTTTTATTAAATCTACTCCATTATTCATTTTAGGCTTAAATTCTCAAATTTAACTCACCTGAACAACACATTAAAATCAGAAAAATACATGACCATTAGCCTGCGATAAACAATGGCTTGTAATTAGGAAAAAGACTAATAACTCTCACTTAAGAATGTAATAAATAGAAATCTAAATTCCTACTGAAGATTTTCCACCTGAAGTGCTACATACTCCAGAACAGATGTAATTTTTGATTAGTACCAAATTCATATATCATTGCTGTCTTTATCTTAAAGAAAATAACAGGGGACCATGGCAATGGCCCAGTTGGTAAAGTTCATGTTATACACATACTGTAGATCCCTAGTAGTGATATAAAAGCCACACATGATAGTGTACCTGCAATTACAGAGGCAAGGAGTAGTCAAAACTTAGTAGCTGCCTAACCTCTGTGGCTATAACTCAAAAACAAGGAGGAGAGTGATCTAGGAAGATACCTAATGTCAATCTCAGGCCTCTGCACACATGTGCTCATCCATACACAGATGTGCATTCACACATGAATATGTAGACACAAATACAACATGAATACATTAAAACATGCCACGTAGGGTATTTTCTAACTTTCAGTCTTGTTGCTCATTATAAAATTACTCAGTACCACTATCACTGAAGCTTAATATGTGTGGAATAAATGTATTATTATCATGTTCTTACTTACAATTTCTTTTTTTTTTAAACCAAAAAGTCAGTTATCTAGCTTATAATTTTAATATCAGCTAATTAGGATTTCATGAAATTCACTTGTACAATGATGACCAAGTGCTAAAATTCTCTATCCTAACTTTTACAGTTTTCCACATATCTTTTATGAACAGGTATGCATAGGTATACAATTAAGATAATTTTCCATTCAGCAATACAAAAGCAAAAAAACATGTTTTGCTTACACAGGAGAAACATCCTCTGAAGTGCATACCTGGAAATCATAGCTAACTTACCCACTGTATATATATTTAAATAAAATTCCTTATCTTTCTTTGATTTTTCCAGGTTTCTGCTTCGAGTTTTCTGCCTTGGCTTACCTTGATGATAGGCTATGAGCCAAATAAACCATTCCCTCCCCAGGTTGTTTTTGGTCCGTATTTTATCACACCTACAGGAAGCCAACTAGGAAACATATGTAATAAAAAGAACTACTAGGATATGTGTGTTTCGATCAGAATAAATACAGAGAGAGAAAGGGCCAGAGGAGAAGAAGAGATCTTCCAAGAAAGAGGGAATAGAATATAGTGTTATATATAAAGTGACAAAGGGAAACTAGAATAGGATGAAATGGGGAAAGGGATGGGAGGCAAGGTAAAGAAGGATTAGAGGGAGGGACAATCAACACTAAAGGCATATTGAAAAACTGTGTCAAAACCTACTACTATAGAAGCTAAAACATACATGTATATAAAAAGAAATTTAAATGGAGTCACCATAGAGAGAAAACAATGCCCCAACTAGACACCTTATGACACCAAGTAAAACCTCCAGTACCAAGAATGGATTACATCTTGTTGAGTCTTTGGCCAAAGAGATCCCACAGAGCACCACCACCCCAACACCTCCACAAATATCACAAGCTATTGCCAAGGCTATTGGTCATTCTCCACAACTTGATAATAAGTCCCTATTGCTGAAGTCACCTCTTACTCATGCCATCAAACATGGAGAAATTAAGCTGATGCCCAACTAGAAGCTTCATCCCTTTGACTAGTATTCATAATATTGAAAGGTACTTTGCATACTACCAGATGAGAAAAGCAATCATCAGTATCACCCAGCTACAAACCCTCTGACCTACAACAGTGACTTGCCTGCAAATATACACGTGCAACAGTGGCACAAAGGTTAGGGAGTAACCAATATTTTTTAAATTTGATTTAAGGCCCACTCTGGGTATGAGATGGATCCCATACCTGGCACTACTAAAGTGGCCAAGAATTTTAGCCTGAGAAAACCCTTTAAGATGATTCTTTAACCACCAAAGTTTTATTATACTTAATACAAGACTTGGAGACTTACCTAAACTGGCTCAGATATGTACAAAACGATATCATTTGTATCCCTTCAGATTCAATGAATATGTTTTTGTCTTGTGAAGTCTGTATAAACAAAGAAGCACCCTGACTAGCTGCAGTCAAAGTCAACAGTCAGTGGAGCTTCAAGACGGAGCCACGGGCTCTGATCCATCTCTCCCATTGCCTATTCCTTGCATGCCTTAAAGTAAATGAGAGAGCTGGTATTCTACCAGTGCCCAGACACCAGCCTCTAGAACTCATGATCTGAACATTTGGATACATTGTCTTCCAACTTAAGCAGTGTGTGCTTATGTCAATTTCTCATAGCAAAACATTCATTTTAACAATCATTGATGTATTTAATTCTGAGGAGAAAATAATGAACTGGTGGTGTTTAGGAAGTGTTCTGGTTTCATTCTGCTGCTGTGATAAAAATACTTTGACCAAGAGCAGCTAAGGGGAAGGTTTACTTTAGCTTATAAGTTACAGTACATGATTGAGGGAAGTTACAGCAGGAACTAAACACTGCTTACTGACTCACTCTCAGGTTCATGCATAGCTAGCTTCCTGGTGTGCTTAAGTTGGAAGACTCGGTTAATTAGACATTGGTTTATGCATTCATTACCAAACTTCAGTTTCTGCATCTTTAAAGGCAATGCAGTAACAGCAGAATCTGCCTTATCCAAGTGCACATATTCATAAGTATCAAAAAATGGTAGCATTGCAACTGTTTCCCAAGACAATCTAGTAAGGTACAAAACAGTTATTTAAAAAAAAAAAAAAAAAGGACACCTGTGGGTGGTTAAAATGACACCCTAAGTTGTTTCTTTGACAGTGTTCTATAGTAAAGCAAGCTTGAAAAGTGTATGATTAGGGGTTTAAAAAAAAAAAAACCAACTACAAATTTATTCCTCCAAGTCTGTATCTTCTTTGAAAGTAAAAAACAAAAACAAACAAACAAAAAACCTGTACATAAAATACTGGGAATTTCATTCCATTATAGACTGCTTTTGTGGAGAGGGAACCTCAATTTTTCTGTTAATTAACAATTACTAATACAAGAAACTAAAGGCTTAAAATATGACTATTACTCTTATTATTCACATACATAACATGAAGGGGGAAAGGAATTTTTAATTTCCTTTGGTATTCCCACCAAACATAATTAGCAACCTCAGCTATAATTCAAGTTTTAATGGAAACTAGAACAAAGTGTCCTTGAATAGCAAGAACAGGGGAGTTCCACCACACATACCACCCTGATCTTTAATATCAGTGTTTAAGGATTTTAATGAGAATTGTTATTTGAAATTGTAAAACCAAAAAGATTAATGAATATAAAGACCTTATACTGAACGAGACAATTTTAGATATGAAACATTTAAAAAAATAAATGAGGAAATGTTGAAGTCTGAGATTTTAGATGATTTGTTCAAAGACCTATCACTGACCCAGAAAAAAGCAGTAAGTATAGCACTGATTCTCTCCTGTACGAATACTTTTGTATAATATTATGAAAATGAATTTTCCTGTAATTTCTAAGGAAATTGACAGAAATAGAAACCAAAAGTTAATAGGAAGAAAAAGTTGTAAATCTGACCATCAATGAAAAACCAATAAAAATTTAAATACATGACTTAACAGTACATGTCAAATTACCCCATTACTACACAACTGAAGATTAACTTCTTACATTGTAGACCTTGGTGTGAAATTATTATCAAGTTTCAGTCTTTCTTCACAACATGGGATCAAATACGAGCCTTAATTGCTGAACTTCCTGTGGCCCAATTCCTACTGAATAGGCACTGCTTATTCCTATTTAACCACTGTTCCTCTTTTGGGTGATAAAGGAATTTGTAAGGTGAATAGTATTGACAGAATTTGGGGGATTCCTTTGCAATCACCAGAAGATGCAGTGGAAATTGGCATCCCCTACTGAAGCTCTCAGTTTCATTAATAAAATAATTTAAGAATGTACTCAAACTCAAGGGAAATTTTATTAGACTATAAGAACCTCCCCCTTAGCAGATAATCTGTAAATCTCAGCAGCTATCCAGAGGAAACAAGGGGATCCAAGTTATTTGAAATAAACTGGCACAGAAGTTAGTAACGTGGCAGCAGGCAGCCATGTGGCAAGAAGAGTGCTTTAGAGAAAGAGTAAAGAAGTAATGGAATGAAGAAAAGGAAAAGTTACACTTTTCTGAGTAAGTCAGAAAAGAAGGCAGACCTATAAACCAGCATGACTAAGCTCTGTAAGATACTCTGTTAGAGGCAGGTATTCTGGGAAGAAGTACATTATCTTATTAAAATTCTTTTGCCCATCTTTTTAGCTCAGTTTAAAATGAATCCATCAACTTAGGGGTGGTTCCTTGGCCAGGTAATTAACTTGATCCAAGTGGAATCTTAGGTTCCCATCAATGAAACAGATTCTATTTGAGTGACCAGTTTTCCCTTAATGGACCTAATATAGCTACTATAAGTTTGAGATACCCTGGAATTCAGTTATCTTTTAAAATTAGATGCAGGGGGTAGGCATTAAGCAAACATCACTTCACGGAGGATTATACAGAAAGGCAAAACAGTGTCTTCAAAGAATTTTTCAGAAATTTGGACAGTATCTTGATATTTGTTTGGCTTTGATTTACATAGTGCTAGGAACCAAATGCACGACCTCACCTAAAAAAGGCAAACACTACCACTGAGCTACAACCTGACTCTGAACTGATTTTTAACTCTAGTTTACGGAACATGGGATGCTTTTTGTTGTAATGTTCTTTCCTTCCCAGAATTCACAGTAAATATGCCTGATGTTGCTCAATTCTCTGCCAGTAAGTAAAAACAGTTTTCAAAAAATAAATATTGCAGGGCGGTAGTGGCACACACCTTTGATCTCAGAACTCAGAGGCAGAGGAAGGAGGATCTCTGTGAGTTCAAGGCCAGCCTGGTTGCCTTTAATCTCAGAATTCAGGAGGCAGAGGCAGGATCTCTGTGAGTCTGAGGCCAGCCTGGTCTACAGAGTGAGTTCCAGGACAGCCAGAGTTACAACAGAGAAACCCTGTCTCAAAAGAAAAAAGGGAAAGGGAAAGGAAGAGAAGGGAAAGAAAAAGAGAGAAAGAGAAAGAAAAAAAAGAGAAAGAAAAGGAAGGGAGGGACAGAAGGAGGGAAGAAGGAAGAGAGAGAGAGAAATTTACAGCTGAAAATTCAACCACTTGCTGCAGATAAGTTAGTTTGATCTTGAAGGATATTCTACTATAAGATAAAAAAATCTCAACATATCCTGCCCGCCCCCCCAAACATATTAGGGCTGGCAAGATACTCAGTGTAAAGGTGCTTGTCTCCAAGGCTGCAGCCTGGGTTCAATCCATAGGACCCACATGCTAGAAGAAATACATCAACTATCACAGGTTGTCCTCTAATCCCATGCCAAACCCAACACATATATACATAAATTTAATTTTTAAAAAATTACGTTTAAAAAATCTATATTATAGAACTGAAAGAATTAACCCAATCCAAACAATAATCCTATTGGAAATGAAAGAATGGGAAAGAGTAAACTTATTTTATAAAGTTTATATTCTTATGACGTTTTCAATCAAGACTCGTTATTAAAATCCCACTGTGTGTAGTCATTTTTAATTTCCATCTAAATGCATCCAAGTCACCAAAGTGATCCACAACAAAAACTTGCACAAAGCCAATCATCCTATGGAAGGCAGTCAAAAAACTTAATAGCCACCCCCATCTTGAAGGTAAAGGGAGAAACTACCATTAAGCTACAAGGAACTATTCACAGAATGTTCTGGAAGATAAAAATAAAATCTTGAATGCTTTTGTTGCTGTAAAATTTTGTGTTCACAAAGCATGTGATACACTGAGAGCTTAGAGAATACTTCAAAGGTACCTAAGGGGAGTTTTAAGCAGTTAATGCAATATGGCTAAGTTTAAAGAAATTAGACTCTATCTAAAAATATAGACTGGTGATAAAAAAATGAGATTTTTTTTGTTTTTGTGCTAGTCAATAGACAAAATAATACAAATATTACTTTAAATAACAGAGAAAATTCCAAGGACATTATTAGAACAATTCTACAATAGCATAAAAGAAAACCTCTCCCAGAAATACAGCTGGGAAACAGCTGTAGGTCCTTAAATTTTGGGTTCTATATCTGTCTTGAGTCTAGGCAGATCTCTAAAAATAGACTAGCTAGGAAATCACTTTCAGTTACTAGCACATATTTTGCCTGCTGATGTGGGAAAACAGTTTGTAATCTGTGGATTTACCTGGTACATAACCTGTAAAACTCATTTGACGAGGGGGAAAACATCTCCCCGACATGAGAGCTCCCAGATATGGTGATAAAAGAAATATGCCCATGAAAGACCTCCCCGCCCTCACACACACACAAAAGTAAAAATAAGACAGACCCCTTAACAATGAATTAATCAAACTATTAAATGGGTTAGATCAGAAATATATCATTACACCTATTCAGTGTTGTTACAGCTTGGGTCTGAGTATTCTCCACAGCCTCATGTATAACAGCTTGGTTTCCAGCCTGTGCTGCTATTATTGAGAGGTAGGATGAACAGAAGTTTGGGTCATTGGGACATTCCTTGAAAGGCTATAGAGACCTGTCCATTCTTTTCTTTCATGGTTTCCCAGCAGCCATGAGGCAGATAGTCTCCTCTGTCAGCTCCTGCTACCCTGAGATACCACGTCACCAAATCCTCAACCAACAGGAACATGGAACTCTGAAACCCTAGACCAACACATACCATTCCTTAAGTTAATTTTCTCAGGTAATCTGTCACAGAGAATAACACAAATTATCACTGAGTAAATTACAAGATTCAGTTCATCATGAGTGGAGTAGCTCAATTGGTAGAACATGTACCTAGCATAGACAAGGCCTTGGATCTCCCAAACTGCAAAAATAAAACTATTTTGTGCTTAGGTATTTGTAACTTATAAATCATCAATCTAACATTTAGCAGAGGCTGTTATCTCCATGCACAAACTTGGAAACCATACAAAGGTTGAGAGTATAATGTGATCTAGAGCATGTAACTGTTTTCAATTGTGCGAAGGCAGTTGCCTGAGACCAGTAAAAAAAACTGACAGTAATGCTGCACTGTTGAAAATAACACCTACACAACTCATTGAACATGAGACAGTTGATCTGGTGCCTACATGGAGCTTTCACCCCTAAGTACTAGGGGTGATACAGGAAGATACATGCCACCAAAAGATAAACACCGACCCAGCTACAAACCCTTTGACCTACAATGGTGTCCTGCCTGCAAGATATACTGGTACAATAATGGAACAAAGCTTGTGAGAGTAGCCAACCTATATCTGATTTGACTTAAGGCCCACTCCACAAGATGGTACCCGCACCCAACACTGCTTGGCTGACCAAAAACCTGAGACTAGATAGCCCAAGGACCTAGGGAAAACCAAAAATTACTGTTCTACTAAAAGAACAGCAATATGGCTCCTAATGACATTTGCTATGCTCATAAATCAGTGCTTTCTTAGTCATCATCAAAAAAGCTTCCTCCTACATAAGATGGAAACAAATACAGTCTCAAAGCCAGACAACATGCAGAAAATGAAAGATTTTGGAACACTCAGCCCTAAATGGGATGTCTCCATCAAATCCCTCCCCTCAGGGATCAGGGAACTTTGTGGAAGAACACACAGAAAGAGTTTAAGAGTCAGAGGGGATGAATGACACCAAGAAAACAGGCCTTCAAACACAATAGGTTGATGCACATACGCACTCACAGAGACTGTGGCAACATGTGCAGGGTCTGCACCAGATGGGGTCCTGGAACTGAAAGGAGTAGTAGACACATGCCCCATCCCTGACCCAGAAGCAATCTCCAACTGATATTCACTTACTAATGAAACTTTAGTTTTTCTCCAAGAGAGTTTCACTGTGGAAACAAACTACTCTTAAGAGTAGTAGATGGTCATCCGGGGGAGAAAAAAAAAAAAACAGTGCATCTGTATCTGTTTATTGTTCCTTTCATTGGGCTCTTTCCCTTCTGTTTGTTTGGTCCTGTCTCAACACATTAGTTTTGTTTTATCTATTTTATTATTATCCCTTAAAAGCCTGTTTGTTTTCTATTGAGAGACAGAAAGAGGGTGGATCCAGATGGGAGGGGAGATGGGAAGAACTGGGAGGAGAACAGGGAGGGGAAACTATAAGGATATATTGTATGAACAAGATCTATTTTCAATAAGACTAAAATAAACAGTATCAAAATGCCATATTTAGCAATAAAGCATAAAAGCATGTCCTTTTGTTTGTTTACAGTTATAACTCAAAACTGTGTTTTGAGAACTGCGTTTTGTTGTTTTGTTTTGTGTGTTGTTAGGGTTTTTGGTCTTTCCTATAACCCTCCCATTGTTAGGGATCATCAAACCCAGAACCTTATACATGCTAGGCAAGTGGTTTATTGGGCTACATTCCCAGACCCAAACTACTTGTCTTAAAACTTCTCTCCCCAAAAATAGCAATGTATTAATTGTTTAACTTTAGTGGTTACCTTACACATTCATTATGTCATTTATTCTCCCAAATGGTGCTTTGAAATAGGTATTACTACCATTACTTTAGAAGTGGGGACACAGGGTTTTTCAACATGTACAAAAGTTCAAGGCCAGACAGCCTGATTCTAGAGCTCATCCCCTTTAACCACTTAGCTCTTCCAGAACAAACAGGAACTCAGCTAAAGCACTCAAATACTTCATTAAGTCAGCCTCCATCCACAGCTCTGGCACTGACTGGCTATATTTGTCAGGATATAAGAAAGGTTTAGCTACTGGAGAGAGAAAACTATCCTCAAGCACCTTCAAACACTTTAGTGTGCCTACTCTCCAAGCAAATGTCATGCTAACAGATAGCTGACAGTTAGCATGTTTACTCTCGATGAAATTATTAATAAAATTATAAGCTTTCAGTACATACATTCTTGAAGCTGTCTCATTCAAAGTCCCATAGGGGCAGAAATTCCCAGTTCCAGTAAGGATGGAATATGAAAGGGGTAGCAAGCAATATAGCTCTCAGAAAAGGAAGCTGATTCCACTGCTCCACAATTCTCACTACCATAACATTTTCCAGTACTTACTTTTTCAATCGTCATTACATAAAGATTCCCCTATACTCCTTCATCTTATATGAATTACTCATTTCACTCTGTAATTTGTTTTAGCTATAAAGTACCCTGAAATTATTTTTTCTGCTTCTTGAAAACACTATCATAGGAAGTAGTGTGGCCACCATGCCTATGTAACAGAATATATCTTACTTCAGGTCTACTAAGCACACCTAACTATAGGTAAAAAGTAAATCCTTGAGAGTTACATGAATTAGACAAATTCATTTACTGCCTGACCTGATTTGGTCTAATGTCCACAGGATGAGACAATACTAATGCAATTTACTTGGGATTGGTGCTATTGAAGTCTGTATTTTGAAAAAACTGTAGAGACATCTTACAAGGCAGCTGTATATTGTGAACTAAACACCTGGAAGATGTTCTGGGTTAAACAAATGCACAGGAAATGTATGTATCAAATGTGTCTAAGTTTTAATCTTTGCAGGAGGGGGAAGATCAATCATTTAACTTCTTCAGGTAAGATGTTTTCTGAAAGGAATTCAAGATTCTTTATGGGAGTGGGGGATGATCCAGCGTACAAAGGAAGTTGTTCTAAGGGCAATATTCTTAGGAAAATAAAAGCTTTCTGGGCTGAAACATCACTGTAATATAACAGAACAAAAGCAATCACAAACTGGGAGAAAAACATATATACACAGTGATATATTCCTCTGTGAAGTGGTAGCCTATGATCAACAGGGTTTATCAGCAACAGAAACACAACTATGAACTATCAGAAATAATTAGTCTGGAGATATGAAGTTGACAATGAAGAAAACAAAAGGGAAAAGATTCAATTCCAGCAGAACTGTTCTTGTGGAGAATGAGACAATCATTCTTTATAAATATGCTATTCAGGAGCAAAACATCAAAATTTCCTCAAATCTGACCTTCAGGCAATAAAACATGCCTGTCTAATTAACAATACACAAGAATTCCCTTTAAAAAAATGTTACTATTCCAAACTTAAGTACCAAAACAAAAATGCTAACATAAAATGACGATGCTAAATCTCCGGCTAACTCTCCATGAGAGAATTATAAAGTATTGTGTATTTAGAATAATTCAATTAAGAATTATGTTCATGATGTTTATCCTACGAACATTTTCTCACAGACTTCTTTTCATTTGAGCAGTGGGTTTTACTTGCAAATCAAAGCATAGCCCAGATTTAATAAGAACAGTTCTTCAAGTTTTTATAAGACTTTATACTATGGGAGCAAAAAACTACAAGAAATAGGTGAATGAAATGAACGTGAAAGACTGTGGCTGAAGGAGAAAGAAAACCGGAAGGAAGAAAGACTGACTAGTGAAAATTAGCGTCTACATTTAAGAAAAGATTTGCATTTTCACTAAAAAAAAAAATGACTGTGAGAAATGTTGCTAATATTCTATCAAATTCTCATATTCTCTCTCTCTCTCTCTCTCTCTCTCTCTCTCTCACACACACACACACACACACACACACACACACACACACACACTGTGACTAGGTACCATAATTAACTCAGAAGCTGTTCTAAAAGAAACGAAATTACAATAGTGTCAGAAATAAGCCAGCTGAGAAGCTAGCACACTGAAACAAAATGTACTCACATTTCTGCTGTCAAAACAAGTTTTACCAAAGCTGTCCAACCCAGGAAGAATATTATCTCAACATGCTCCAGGTTTTATAAAACTCAAAATATGTTTTTACATGCTATGTCTCTATCTTTGTACACTAACTTCTACACTAACTTCTAAGAGTGCTAATGTTAAAGCAATAAGGAATGTTATTTCATGTTTACTCTAATTTGCTTTCTTCTGAAAAACTCAGTGAGGAAAGAGCTTGTTTCTTGATAGCTTTAAGAAATAGTTAATAAAATAGGACACAAATATCTTAAATGGTATTCAATATAACTACTTAATGATAAACCATTAATATAAATTTAAGTTGACTTTGACTACAATTAGTCACCAATCTCTTTTATTCCTTCAAGATTTACCTTGTTGATAAAACATTATACTAGCATTCTGTATTGACAGGAAACATTTGACAATATAAGTTTCAAAGAACACATAGTACAAATGAATGAATCAAAATAACCCAAATGAGGTTGAAATAACATTATGAACGTGATTTTGGTAAATTACTACAAACACAACAACCACTTGTGAACTTAAGTTTATCAGTATTACATTAAAACTCTTCAATATACCAACAATAGGGAGATATCCATGCTACCAATGCTCAATTTCTTTGTTTTACTAACTTACGAGGCTAGTAAGGAAGAAGTTGATTAAAAAACTGCAATTGATTTTAAGTTTAGAAAAGTAGAGGAAAAGGTATTTATCCTTACCAGAAAATATATAAATATACACCAGTGTGTTGTTGTTTGACTTACTTGTTCTATCATGGGAATCTGTGTTCCCTTTTTTGTCTATGCCACATTGACAAGAAATGAAGGTAAAATTAAGGTAAAAATGTTTGGGAAAATATCTCAACAGTTTTAGCACATTTTATAAAAAAGCATAATTTTAGAAAATAAGATATCTACCAAACTTTTAATATAAAAAATCTTTTCAAAAAATTACAGAAAAATCAAACAAGAACAAAACTGAGATTTTAAGATCTGTAAATATATTTAAACACACATTTTTTTCACTCTTATTTTTGATATTCATATTGACGATCTTTAGTCTGTTCAGAATGAAATTCAGGGTAATATTTATGTATTTAGTGACCTTCAGTAGGGTGGCAGGCCCCAAAATAAATACTAATAAAAACTTCTCAATAAAAATGTGATGAAATATGCCAAACAGGAAGATTCAAGAACGTCAAAAGTGTTATTTTTAAAAGATTCCTGTGACATTTAAATATCAGTAGTTTCAGATTTGAACAGTAAACAATGAAAAAAATGCTTTCCCAGTATAGCTCATTCACTGGAAGCAACTGAACTGGGAAAACATTTTTCATTGTTTAATGTTGGCATAGTTCATGAATTATAGGAAACCATATCACCCCTGGATATATACCCCAAGAAATCTAGGTCAACATACAATAGAGATAATTGTGCAATTCAAGTTTATTTAAAGAGTACTTAAAACAATCAAGTTACAGAATGAATTTAAGTATCCAATAATACATGAGTAGATAAAGAAAATGTGATATAAATAATGAACTTTTATCCAGTCATAAAAGTATGTAATTATGCCACATGCAAAAATGAATGAAATGAGATCATCATGTTAAGTGAAATAAGCCAACCTCATAAAGGCAAATTTCTTTCACATTTCTTCCATTACACTGTTATTTCATCAAAAACAGGTTTAATTCTACCTTGCCACTATCAGGACTAAAACATCATAGGCACTTCTATATCTATAAAGCTAAAACGATGAATCCTTTCATGATCATCCTACCACTCTATACTGTATTCCTCTTAAAATTCCAAGGCACCCCCCCTATAATATTCTGAATCACTCTACCACTTGGCATCTAATAGCCTCTATTATTTAAACTTCTTCAGCTTTGTCTCCTTTTGTCCCTCTTGCAAGCCATTAAAATCTGATAGATTCTCAAAAAAATATTATGTTCTCCAAAACTTCTAAGTCAAATAAATGCTCTACACTGTGGTGGTTATAGTTTTCCTCTACATTCTAACTACTGCTGAAGATGTTACATAGAATAAACCAACACACCTGCAAATGTGTTTTTATTGGTTTCAAACAGTAGAACTGTTTGAAAGAACATGAAAGTGATAGAGAATACTTTTTTACTTAGTAGATAAGAGAGGAATTGGAATTGCAAACCTGAAAGTGATGATGCAAGGCATCTGTCTAGTCTAGAACACCTGAGTCATAGTAGTTATGAGATGCCAGTGATCTTACCAGCACCAAAACCAGGGATGGAGTATCAGACCAGTAGATCCATTAGGTTAGCATCAGTTTTGTGTAAACCACCAAAGGTACTTTTCCCAGTGTATTTACTCTCAGGGCTTTCTCTTTCCTCTAATACTGAGCTGAACATACAAGATTCACATATTCTCAACATAGAGAAACCAAATTCTGATTCTTCTTTTATTTTCCAAAACTCTGATCAATTTTTTTCATTGCTTATATTGGTTTTATATACCGTTTGAAAGTTTACAGGGCAAGAACAAGATATGCTGGCTGGAATGCAAACAAATACTACGAATGAGACACAACTACAGCTGGGCATGCTGAGCTTGAACTGATTTACTCTCACACAGACAATACTCCAGCGTAAGTTGAACCAAAATGGGCTTCTTACCTCAGATTATAATATAAAGAATGTATGAAGAAGCAAATTTGGACTTACATTTCTGGCTCTTAGCGGGACATTGGGCATAAATCCATGCAAATAAACCTCCCACCCAAATATTTAGATGGGAGAAAAAAGGAAAGTGCTGGATATTTTCAGTAGAAGCATCTTTCAGCTATTTAATCACAACATACGCTAGCTTTCATCAATCCTGAGTATCTCAGAACAAGCTTATTTAAAGTACACATAATAGTATTGATGGCAATAATTCACATTTTTAGAAGTAACTCACAGCTCACTATATAGATGTATAATACTCACAATATCCCTAGAAGGCTGACAATGCAGGCTTCATGCTGCTGTTATTACAGAAGAGGAAACTATGGTTCCAAAGATATGTCCTGGACCACAAAGCTTACTGGCTTAAAATATATTTCCAAATTTCCAAAGAGAAAATAATATATTTCCTCTTGCTCTTCTAAGAGCAACTCAGGAACCTGGCAGTTATTGATTAAAGGAAATCCATAATCTATTATCTGGTAATCACAATGCAGAAAAATCAACAGCATAGATATTCTCATCCATTCTAATCTTTCTACCTTTGCTTAGACAATATTTGTTCTTTTTCTTCCTTCATTGTGTTTCCTCAAAGGACTGTTACAAAACACCAAGTACCAGTTGAACTCACAAGAGTAAAAAACTTAGGGATAGGCAGACTTTAGGAAACAAAGGATCAATAGTAATCATGTTTACAATTTAGACACCAATTTTTTTTTTTAATTAATGATGCTGAAGTCCTCTTAGAATATACTTTTGGCTTCCAAAGACAGTTGTATTGGTACAAATGAATGGATAGACTTGAACATGTATAGTTCTAATATTTAAAAAAAAAATGTCTTTATGAAGCAAAATTGGCATGTGCTGTAATAGGGGGAAAAGTGATACACACAGGCCAAATCAAGATAGGTTTAAAAAATTCCAAAATCTACTATTAATCATCTTGCAATCCTAAAACAGATAAGCAAATGACTGTTGATAAAAGAACATTTCCTGCTTTGCAGCATTTGCCAAGCTACAGAATCAAAGGATACTCATTTGCTTATTTGAGAGAACAACTACATACATTTTAGGAGGTGAATCATCACATTTCTTGGAACACGAGGATTAAAATTATGTATTTGAAGAATATAAATGATTAACTTTTTCAGAGCTTTCATAAAACTTTCATTTAAGCCCCCTTTAAGGGGCAATAGTTCTTATTACTTATAAGATTTATTCATAATATTCTATATTTAAGAATCTCCAAATTTAAACATCTGAGCTGAAAGTACTTATAGAAATCCAATCTACTTCATTTTCAATTTAAAAAATCTTAATTGAAGTATATGTGGTGGTTAATCTTGATTATCACCACGGAAACAAATTTCTGAGTGTATCTATAAGAAATTCTCTAGATTAGGTTAACTGAAGTAAGAAAACCTACCATAGATGTGGATAAAACCATTCAATGAGCTGGAGTCCAGGACTGAATAAAAAGGGAGAAAGTAAGCTAAGTATGAACATTTCATTTCTGTTTCTTGACCAAGGAAGAATACAATGTGACCAGCTACCTCAGGCTCCTGCTGCAATGGCTTCCTTCCTCACCATGATGGACTATTATCCTCTAACTCTGAGCCAAAATAAACCCCTCCTAACTTAAGTTGCTCTTGTCAGATGTTTTGCCATAGTAATGAAAAAAGTAACAAATGCATTTAGGAACACACACAAATCACAAGCAAACAGACTGGTAAGAGGTCACAGCCACATTACTACCCAGCCAGACTATAAATCAGAACTCAAGTACCCCAGAACTCTCCCACATTTATCTTGCGATCCCGGTAGCAATACTCTTCTCCCTACTCCCAAATCAGTTCTGTACCCTAACTCTAACCTCAACCATTAGTTTGGCTTTAAGAAAGACTTTACATAAACAGAATACTATACTTTAACTCTCTATCTGGCTTAATTTGTTCAATTGATATCTGTGAAATTTGTTCCTGTTACTGTATATAACAAATAGGTATGTAATATTTCATTATATGATTATATTATAATTTATTTACTCTATAATTTGGGTAATTTCCAGTGTTTGATGGCTATAATTAGTATTGTGTTGTGGAAGTTTATTTTTAGTTACGTAAAAAATAATTGTTTTTGTTTTGTGCACTGTTGGGAAAAGACATGCCTAGACCTTGGCATTAATGTCTGCAAGTGTTGGTTTTATATGGGGGACATTTGATTGTTCATGATCTGTACATGTTATCAATAGAAAACCTGAGGAGCTTGGATATCAATAAAACCCCCTGAGATTAGATGCTCAGGGTTCCACTGTCTGGATGGCACTTGCCATCATTGTGGTTCCCTCTGCTGAAGTCTGGCAGGGATTACATCTATAAAAATGCCTCCGTGTCTTCCTTGGTGAGCTTAGGGAACTAGAGTGATTTTGCATATAAGAACCAGAGATAAATTCAGCTCATTCTACTACTCTGTCCTAAATACTCCGGACACTACCCAAGGTAATACAAGTAAGATTTGTTAAAGGAAAAACCTCAAGAGACAAAACAGACATTAGGCCAAATAAGGCCTAAATAAGGTCAAAAGACATTTGTTGGGTCCTAAGACCCTAACCCTAACCCTAACCCTAACCCTAACCTGGGGAAGTTTTCATTTCACCAATTGTGATCTAATCCAAGTCAATTAATTAGATTCTCTGTGTCAAACTTCTTTCGACAGTTGAATGACTAGGATACTTCCACTAATTTCATAAGCCTATTGCTCAAGTAGGATAGTCTTGATCAAAGAGTTCTGAAAGGCTAAACCACTCAGATGATGTTGCAGAACATCTACACCAACACACCATACAAATTCAAGCGTTTCTCTTCAATTAAAAAAAAATCTTTCAATCGTGTAATATATCAATAATAAAAAACATGGAAAAGAAAAAATCTTTCTGAATACAACATTATAGATAACTGGCAATATCCTTTCCCCAGAGCAAGAAAATACAGTAAAGATGAATCATTTATTGTTGACAATAATAACAACAGCAGTAAAATTTTATTTTTCAAATATTTTTACCTATAATTCTATAGAGGGCCAAAAGGAAAAATCATAACAAACTAAAAAACCATGCCAGAAAGAAAAATAAACTGTTCTTAGTGACATTTTAGGGACACATGATTACTAATAGGGAGAAATTCCTCTAGTTACTAATTTTAGACTCTTTGGAACACTAATTTATGGTGCTCTCTAACAAAAGTCTTTATGGCTTAAAAGGAAGAAACAAGCTTTGTCACTCTATAGCCCACATGCAACAAAGCAAAGAGTAAAAACATGTCCATCCCCAAAAGTCTTCCTTATCCACAAAATCTATTGTCACTAATACATGAGGTAGTAGATACCATAAATTCTTAAAACTAAAAGAATCACTTTTCCCCTATCACCCACCTCCAAAATCAAGAATAGTTTTTAATAATTAGTAGAAAGCTTATCTTGTGTTAGTTGTGTTTATCTGTCTGTTTGCATTTCCCATTGACT
Source organism: Cricetomys ansorgei (assembly GCA_026225945.1). NCBI lineage: Eukaryota > Metazoa > Chordata > Mammalia > Rodentia > Nesomyidae > Cricetomys > Cricetomys ansorgei. The sequence continues at coordinate 6,911,893 of JAMJFZ010004023.1, forward strand.
CCTTTCTCCTTTAAAAGGGCAGAAACCTGTTGAAGAGAGATCAGCATGTTCCCCAACTGTCGACTGTCTGTCTTGGATTCTAACTATTAGGAATATAGCTGCTTCTGTTTATATACCATGTAACCATAGGCTTTGTACTGCATACTGAAAACTATTCTTGCATTTTAAGTATCTGTCTATAAACTTCAACTCTAGCACATTCAGGTGTTGTTTAATAACATTATTAGGTGGTTGTTTCTGGCAGGACAGAATAGTTTGTAGATATCTGTTAGGTCCATTTGATTTATGATATAATTTAATTTTTGAGGATTATATTTTGTTATTGATTTTGGGTACGGATGACCTATCTATAAAATAGGAGTGAGATATTAAAGGAACCCATTACTACTGCATCAGAATCTATACCTTTTCTATCAGACAGTTTATACATGCATTAATGGACTATTCACTATCTTGCTGAACTGTTCCCTTTACTAATAGTCATTTTGTCTGTTTTGAGTAATTCTGGTTTGAGATTTACTTTACCAGATATCAGAATAGTCACGTTGGTTGTTTTTGGTTTCTGCTAGCTTGACTCACTGTTTTCTGCACTTTCACTCCATTTCCGTTAGTGTTTTCTGGGGAAAAAGCAGATAGCTGGAACTAATTTTATGATCCAGTCAGTGACTATATGTGTATCTGTTGGTCAGCTTAAGCAATTATTATAATTCAGGACAGTACTAGGAGATGTTCACTAATTTCTATGGTTTTACTGGTTAGTTTTCTGATTGGTTTGATCACTGTGTGTTCTATTCTTTCATCCCTATTAATATTAGGGACTTTCTGTTTTACTGTGTTAGACATGGTAGATTTCTTTCTAATAATTTATTCTTTCCTGCCCCTCATACTTAAGACGGTCTTTCTACCTCCTCTGTGTCTATTGCTCTTTTAAGTACTCGTATCTTCTAGAATGTTGGCTTGGCTTTGACAAGAATTCCGTCAGTTTGTGCTTATGAATGTCTGTACTTCACCATTAATTTTAAAAGACAGCTTAGCTGGATATGGAGATCTTAGAAGGCATTTATTTACTTTCAATGCTTAAAATATATTCTTCCATTCTTCCCAGGCTTTTAGGGTTGCTGATAAGTGATCTGATGTTATTCTGGTCTGTCTTTGTTGGTAATGTTCTATTTTCTCATTAGAGTTTTCAAGAATACTTCTTTACTTTGTATTTTTGATATCTTAACTATAATAAAACATGGAGAAGTTCTTCTTTATGTCTTCTTTCTCTAGATTTGGGGAAAATCTGCTATAATTTCCTTGAACAGATTCTCCATGTCTTTAGCTTCTATACCAGTTCCTTTTACAGCATTTGGGTATAGCTCTTGATATCATCACAGAGATGTGGACATGAAGTCTTGCTTGTCTCTTTATGTAGTTCACTTTTGTTTTCCTTATTGAGTCTAATATATCCTTGAGCTTGTCTTCCATCCATGATATTCTTCCTTCTGCTTTATTGAGTCTACTGATGATGTTTTCCACTGTGATTTTTATTTGATTCATTGAGATTGTTTCCAGCAGTTTTTTTGTTCTTCTTTGATTATCTTATGTGCATGGGTGTTTTATGTATGTGTATGTATGTGCACCACATGGAGGTCAGAAGGCACCATTTCCCCTGAAACTAGAGTAGCAGATGGTCATAAGCTGCCATGTGAGTGATGAATACTTTGTACTGAATACTGAAAACTATTCTTGCATTTAAGTATCTGAAGCTTCTGTAAGCAGTGCTCTTAATTGAGCAATCTCTTCATTCCCCATTTCTAAATTTTAAAAAAAAATTTTCAATTTCCTTGGTGAATTTTTTTCTTCCATAGTCAGAGCTTTTTCATTCATATTGCTGAAGTTCAATATTTTTTTCTGTTGTTGACCATCTATTTGTATCTATTCTGAAGTAATTCACCAATAATTTTTACTAGGAAGCTTTTCAAATCTTTACCCACCACTACCTCTTTCAGTGTCTTTAAATTAAGATGTTGAAAAGCTATGGTATTGTGGAGGAGTCATGTTTTGCTTTTCATATTTTGTTCCTATAATACAATCTGCACAACTGTTGGTTTGGATATTTCTCATGATCTTATGTGGAGAACTTTAAAAAAAAGTCTTGTGTAGTTCAAGTTGGCCTCAAACTCATTATATAGTTGAGAATATCTTTGAACTCCTGATTCTCCCAACTATACTGGGATTATGGGCATTCACAACTACATTTATTTCTTTTGGAAACTTATTGAGCAGAGTACTCTTGAAGAAAAACAAAATTTTTACATGCAATACAGAAACTATTTTGACATCTGGAGAAACGAAAATACCTCCTTCCTATATATTTACTTTCTAATAGGGAATACCCTATATAAGTCATTTGATTTCTAAGTGAACTGCTCCAATATCTTGTACAAAAGGGGGGAGGGAATAAAAGGAGAAGCATATTAGGAAACACACAAACTGTGATTACATTTTAGAGAAGCTTCTTTCTAGGTCCTTGAAAATTGGAAACTGTCAATCATATTATGGTGGGGGGTAAATTTGAATATGCCAGTTTTGCTGTTTGATTTTTGTCAACCTGACAGACCTAGATAGAGGGAAAGAAGGAATCTTCATTGACAAAATGTCTCAATAAGACTGAGCTATTGGCAAGTCTATGGGGTACTGTCTTGATTAATGACTGAGAAAGGCCCACATCAGTTTGGGCAGTATAACCCCTGAGCAGGTGTTCCTCAGTTGTATAAGAAAGCAGGTTGAGTGGGCCATTAGGAGTAAGCCAGTAAGCAGTGTCCCTCCATGGCCTCTGCTTTATTTTTGTCTCCAGGTTCCTGCCTTGAGTTTCTGCCCTGACGTCCCTTTATAAACTGTAAGCCAAAACAAACCTTCTCCTTCCCACACTGCTTTTGCTCATGGTCTTTATCAATGGAATAGAAACTTAACTATGATGCTAATTCTTCTTTTCTATAGCATATGCTGGTGTTTCCATCTGATAGTTGTTTTGTCTGCCAGACTGTGTTTCTCTTGTGTATCAGGGGCCTCTGGTGGCCATATTTAGCTTTGCAGTCTATGGGCTAGATATAAATTAACTCACCAGCTCATAATCCCAGGGGTGGCTACTGTTTAAGCTGGGGGTGTTCCCAATTCTGATGGAAGTGGAGGTTAGCAAACACAAGCACTGAGATATGTACAGGCACAGGGCCTTTTAAAATACTTTCAAGACTAAGTATTAATCATCCTGCTGGAATGACATAGCACTGCGGATATAAAGCAGATGGCCGGAGCTTCAGAGTTTTCAGGTTCTATAGAAATGAGAGACAGATACAGGGCTGAAAGTTTGGTCTATCATTTAAGTTCAGGCTCAGATCCATCACATGAAGGTTACTTACTGTCAGTTGAAGAGATCTGCTCCTAGTAAATAGTGTGGAACACTCTACCCTATGTAATTTCTGTCTAGCTGAGCCTACAGCTGCATGCACTTTCTCATTCTTAGTAAATCTTTTTCTTTTTCCTCATCTCTTGCTGTTTTCTTTTTTTCTCCCATAATACTCTCTTCTACTTCTGCTTTTTATTTAACCTTGCTTCTCTACTTCCCTCTTTTGTTTGCCTTTACCTCCTGGGCAAAATATTCTTAAAAAGCACTATTATCACATAAATTAAGCATCCCAGCAATAAAACTAGAAAGATTTATAATGACTACAGAACTTCAACCTCAAAATGTATGAACTGTTTTAAATTTAAATATAATGTCACTTCCCAGTGTTTCAGTTCTTCTAAACTATTCTCTTTGTTCCTTTATCATCAATATTCCATTTCATCGGCATCATACTTGTACTTAACAAATTCTATTTCCTTTCAAAATTGTCAGAGCCCTGAGAAGTCTGAGGATGTATCTCAAGTTTCTGCAGTGTTGTTTCTTTCTTTACATAACTGCAAAACTCCTTCCAGCCATCAGATATTACAATCAGCACATGTGACCAACCATCAGAGCAACAGTAAACCTAACTAAATACTAAGATGGGATTGTATTTCCAAGACTACACAGCCTCTCTTAACTCCAAAACCAAGGTACTCTATTGATCACCACAACAACTATATATGCATTTTGTTATCTGAAACAGAAACAATCCTATTATTCAGTTTATTTCATTACTAAAGAAAGTTTTCATACCTAAAAGATCTGTATCTCGGGCCAGCAAACTGCTCAATGAGTAAAGGTGCATGACACCAAGTCTGACAACCTATGTTCAATCCTAGGACCCACATGGTAGAAGAAAAGAATGCCAGCAAGTTGTCTTCTGACCTCCACATATGTTTTAAAAATATGTTATTTCCCAAATCCCTAAATATTGGGTACTCAGGAAATCATCATAAAAGTTTCACTCTCATATTGCTTTCTTTCAACAGACCATAGATATAAACTTTAACAAATAATATCATCAAGTTTCTGAGAGATTCATTGTACTTTTATTTTACATCAGTATACTGAGGAATGTCAGAGACCTGGTTATAAACTGGCCACTCAGCCCTATGGTAATACCACTTCAAGGAGATAGTTCTCATCTCTGAGCCCCCAGAAGAGGCTTGTGATATTAAAGAGTCTCAGCTACTGATGGCAACTGTAAGACAATGCCTGTCTATTACAAGTCCTAGCTGAGCAGAACCTTACCATTGGCCTGGCTGTACCTTTTCATTTGCTCTCAGCACACTCCTCATGGCTATACAGTAACCAGATCTCCTCCTGACAACGAAGTCCCTCTCCTTTCCTGGGTGTCATAAAACAGACACACAAGAAAAACAGGAGGAGAGAAAAGAGGAGAGGAGAAGAGGGGAGGGGAGGGGAGGGGAAGGGAGGAAATGGGAGAGGTTTTGGTCAAGGAGTTCACAATCGAGATCAGTCCTAAAGGAAAAACTTAACACTGGGCCATAAAGTTGACTTCCCCAGCAGAAAGAAGATCAAAACTAAACACAGATGCCAATCTATAGGGAATTAAAGAAAGGAATCCAGGATTAGGATGGTAAGTAAAAACAATTTTTACAATTCAAACCATTCTGAAAGACCAAGCACATGGCAGGAATAAACATAAAAAATAAACCACACTGAATAAGTCTTCCCTTAAGACTCAATGGAAATTGGTCCCAAGATAAGATTCTCATCCACCCTCAATACTCAAACCTGAAAATGTGCCATTCCCTATACTTTAAATTATACCAGAGTTATAATACACAGTACTAAGTAAGCTGTATGTAATAGTTAAGTTCTCTTTCCCCCCATAATGGCAAAGGCTGGAGGGATGGCTCAGTGGTTAAGAGCATTTGTTACTCTTCCAGAGGACCTGAATTCAGTTCTCAACATCCACATCAGGTAGCTTACAACCACTTAGAGCTCCAACTCAGATGTGATCTCCACAGGCACCTGTACTCATGTATACGTATCCCCACACAGCCACAACAAGAACACATAATTAAAAATAAAATCTTTCTTTAAAAAAAAAAAATCAATGCAAAAAAAAGTCTGTGTATGTTTATTACAAATGTAGGCTTAACTATACCTCTGGTCTATAGGTAGATGACTCAATGACTCAATAGCTATGGAACCCACAAATACAAAGGGAGACTATACATACAAACATAAAGATACAAAGATGACTTTCTTTTATTGTTTTCATTAAGAGTAAGATTTTCTTCTTAAGACATACTTATCCACTACAGGTCCTATGATCCAGTTTCCAGACCATGACACTTCAACTTTGCATGTTAAACTTGCAGAAGTTAGTGGTCAGGCTGCACATTCTGCAGCTTTCATTTCAGATACTTTTGAAGACAGAGTGTTATTTAATACTGAATATATTCAGTCTTTTCATCTCACACTATAGAGTAATTGATTCCCACTTCAAAACTACAGCTTGTGTTATCATCTCTGACTTACTTTATAAGTGCTATCTGTTTTTAATAGAAAGGGTGGTCAGAGGAGTTAGGCAAAGTCGAGATTTAACCCTTTATAAAGGGTTAAACAAATGAATAAGATAGTAAGCAATAGGCCACAAGGTCTCAAATCCAACTAAATCAGAATGCCCTGATTTAGTTATTTAGTTTAGTTATTTATTTAGTTATTAAAAGTTTAGTTATTTAAACTTTTTTGCTCAGCCTAAAAGTAAAATAAAAGAACTACACATTTAATAATATATATTATATATAGGTTGTAAGTACAATGTCTGATACATGACTGGTGCACAATCAATAAGTAAATGAATATGGAAAATGGGGATTTAAATTAATTTTAGTATCATAAAAGAGTTCTCTTTGCCAAGTGCCTTAGCAGATTTGTTTTTTAAAAATAGAATAAAATAGTATAGATATGAAGATACCAATTTTAAACATATCTCTTCTCTCCCCCCCTTACCTTTGTTTGTCTTTTGTTGGCTTCTCTTCTGGCTTCTCTTTCTTTTAGCCTTCTTTCCTGTGGAAGAGAAGGTAAATTAGAGGCACAAAAATTTCTAGGTATTACGTGTTAAGCAGCACACCTCCTCAGTTGTACTTTGCAAAGCAAACTGAAAACAATTCTTCACATTCATTCTTTTAATAAATATTTACAAAAAAATCAACTATGGGACTGGCCTAACAATTCTTAATGATTAAGTCAGATCTAGAATCATGTCTCAATTCCACCTCTACATACTACACATTTTTAGTTATTTAAACTTTTTTGCTCAGCCTAAAAGTAAAATAAAAGAACTACACATTTAATAATATATATTATATATAGGTTGTAAGTACAATGTCTGATACATGACTGGTGCACAATCAATGTCATCCAATAGAATAAATGAAAGGAAAAATATAACCATGATTGTTTCCCTTGTCCTCAGTCTGAAACAGAATTTACAAAATAGAAAAAATCCTTACCTTTGGTTCTTAGAAACAATGATTATTCAAAAGCAATCAAAGGCTATTCTTATGAAACATATTTTATTAAATTGTTTTATAATTTCACTATTAGTTTTCCTCCAATCACAAAATATGTAAAATATAGGAAAGCAAGTTTAAAAAAAACAAAACACATATACAGTATTAAAGTTCAAAACAAAATGATACAGCTAAAGTAAAAAATAATGCCATTTCAAATTTACAAGAAAAGTACAATCTTCTCCAAAAACCAAAACGTTTATTCTCAACCCAAAATGTGTAGGTAACAATTTACTGTTTTAAATTTGGGTAAATGGCTAAGTCAGTATATAAAAATGCAGTTTTCTTCTCATGTAGTAAGGTGAAAATTCAGTCATGATCACTATTACATTAAACCACAATCCAGTCAATGTGAGAGTGATCAGGGCTCTACTCACGGTACGTTTTATCTCCCTTCTGCTTTATCCATACACAATTTTCATAGAGTCTTTTTTTTTTAAAGTCTTAACTCATTTTCTGATAATGGAATTCCATAAATACCTTGACAAGGCTTACAGAATTCTTTAAGACAAAGGGAAAACAAAAATGCTAAGGTCTAAATGGATATTTAACACTAACTAATACCAGAAGGGAATACACAGTTTTTAGATGCAGTTAAAATAGTGTCTGACTGCACAGCACATAAAATCTACTAGAAAATGAGAACCTAGAAAACTAGATTCTAAGGGGAACTAATAAAACATCAAATTCCAATGTCTACTGGTGTCATATCTTAATGCCTGTTATTGTGTTATTCTGTTCTGTGTTCTTCTCTGACCTCCATACATACACAAAAATATAACATAAATAGCAGGGCTATTTCATAATTATAAAAGAATATTCTAGGTTATTTGGAAGTTCTAGAAATCAAAGCCAAAGAAACAAAGGGGAAAAATGAAGAAATAAAAACTCATTATCACAAGCTCAGTTATAAACAGATTGATCTCAATGATGGGTTTTTGTGCCAAGTCTATGGAGTTTTCCTATATGCGCTAATGAAACCAAAATAAAAGTGTGTTTGGAGATCTAAAGATCTGATTTTAATAACAGAAGAAAAACACATAGTATATTTCTGAAGGCAGCCAATCAGTGTACTAGTTCATATCAGATTCTATCCTTGAGCTGCATATAGTGATTTCTGTCTGTAAGCTCAGCAGAGATAATACAACAGAAGGACAGGAAGTCTAGGCCAATCTCCATATACACAGCCCATCTCAGAACAACAAACCCAGCCCAAACACACACACACATGCTGTCACTGACTTGCTCCCCTACTGAGAATACAAGGAAGAGGGAGGGAGGAGAAAGGAAATAGATACAGTTTCTAAACATTTTATACCAAAACTTTCATATGGTTGGTACCAGTTACTGATTTTTTTCTGACCAGCAGTAGACTAAAATAGACATAATGAAGCAAAGTAGTATTATTAAGGCAAAAAATTGAATGAAATAACTCCTGCTATTTTACTAGTTTGAGAGCTGCCTTTAGTTTGTAGATGTATATATTTGTAATTTTGTCTTTTTTCTGTCTCCCTAAATAATAGAACAATTTAATCCTATTATCTACCCAAAATGTCTTCCTAACCTAGTGGCTAGCAATAAAACAACAATATACTTTATATTATTCTATAGTAATCAATGTAGCAGGACAGACTGAAGTCTTTTTTATCACGTGCAGCTTTCCTTATGACTGCATGCCACTTGGACTTCTTTCTGGGAACTCTGCTTAGAATATAAAGGAGAGCGGGGGTGAGGCGGCAGTTGGCAGTTGGTGGGTTGGTTTGTTGGATGCTAGTCCAGCTCTCTATTAGCTCCCTCTCTTCAAGCTTCAGACAGTCAAAAAGGGCTTCTCTTTTTCTCTCTTTCAAGGCTGCTAAAAGGGCAGTAAAAATTTTCTCCCTCCCCCATCTCTCCCTGCCCCTCCCTCTCTGTTTCTTCCTTTCTTTCTATCCTTCTTTTCTCTTTCCTGAGCTAGAAGTTAAAAAATCATAGTAGCAAACTGCTACAAATTAAAATGATTTAAATTTTTTCTGCTTAACCTAATCTTAAAACTATAGCTACATTAGACTTTCAATAACTATAGAGTGCACAAAAAACCTGCATTATATTTCCACAAAAAAATGTTTGTCTGTTTGTACATTACTACTATTGTTATTTCTTGCTAAAAGTAATAGCTCTAAATTATCACAATGTGCTAGGCAATTTGCATATGCCACTTTTAAATACTGCATCAGAACTTGTGAGATAAATCCCCTCCCCATTTCATAGGTGAAAAGATGAGCAATCGATATAATTAGGTCACTTGACTAATGGCATAATAATAGTGAGTGGTGAGCCTAGGACTTTCCTGAATCTGTGAAACTCTGGCACATTACTGTGCTCCACACTCCTCTACTACTTATCTTGTAGGCTCATATAGTGTCTCCTCTTATCAATATGTACAAATGGTAGTTTTATTAATAATTCAAATCTTTTCATTTCAATGTTATTTTCCCCTGACAATATTCTATTTACTTATGTCTGGCTCTTTATGCAAAAGTAACAGATAATTTACAACATTTAACAGTCACACAGATTTTTATTGTAATTATTCAATAACTTGCCCTCTTCTAACACATAATAAGCAGATCTGAAAATAAAACTTCAAAGTTACAAAGAATAACACTGATATGTTTGCATCAGAAAAGAACCTTTCACATAAACCTAGGCTCTCTATATTTGGGCTTTTGATCAAGCCATATTAGCCAATAACAGAAATATAGATACTATCACTAAATCTCAACATTAATCCGTTAGTGTTACTATATTCTATTTTATTAATATAAAGTTTACTGATCCCAGGAACCAAAGTTACAAGCAATTGTGCATCACCTGATATGAGCTACTGGGAATAAAATTCTGGTCCTGTACAAGAGCAGTATGTGCTCTTAACTAAATCTAAACCATTTCTCCATTCACTAAGTGATATTTTAAAGGTCAGGGTTGGGGTAACAAAATAGGTCAGGAGGTAAAAGTAGTTGCTGTACAAGCTTGGTGACCTGAGTTCAATTCCCAGAGCACACATTAAGGTGAAAGAATAGAAACTACTCCACAAAGTTGTCCTCTGCTCTCAACAAACATGCCACTGAATATGTGCTCTTCAGCACATACTGTACCCATGAAATGCACTCGTGTGTGTGTGTGTGTGTATGCGTGTATGTGTCTGTGTGTGTGCGCGCGCGTGCGCGCGCACACACACACACACACACACACACAATGATAATGTTAGTAATTGGGAGGGGGGAGTTCAGTTTTGTGAGCTACTAGAACTCAATGTACATGCAAACCCAGTATTTCCCCTTTGACATTTTCTTCTCCCAACATCAGATATATGTGAGTCAAAAGACTTATTGAAATGAAGGGAAGTCATATGGCCAAGACATGAAAGGGGAGAGGATGCATTAAAGAACAATTATCTTTTAATATCTAGGTGAAACAAAGGAAAAATAATTTAAAATAAATCATTAGAAAGCTTCTCAATCCTTCAGAGGACTCACATCCTGATATTCTCCTCTCTGGAGCTCTATCATTAAGGCTATTGGCATTCTAGAAAGAGGAAATGGCATTCAAAAAGAAAAGCCAAAGAACAAGAAGTAGAATTATAGCAATCCAGGATTTGGAAATGAATGCTGAGAAACACCTTTTTCTTTGCTAAAATGGGAAAAAGTGTTAAGAGTTTGTAATGAGACAAAGACAAAAGGCTACATTAGGTACAAGAGGTATCTAAACATTATTATGCTCAGTAACTAAGGTCTTCCTTTTATTCAATACAGTTTACATAGTTTAACAACTTCCTTTTTTTAAAAAAAAAAATTCATTTTTGAGAACGTACTGATACCGAAAACTATTTTATATCTCTCAAAAGACAGAATTTTATCTTTAGTTCTGCCATGCTACAAATGATTAAGAAAAAGAAAAGCATAAAATTCAATAATGAAAGTCAAAATCGCAAAGGATAAGAAAACAGAAAATCACATTTCAAGGAATGAAACACTCACTTTATACCTATTATCCTTCTCTGATGTCTCACATCACAAAAAAAGCAAGTATCAAGAAATATGAATTTGGTCAGCAGTCAAGGCAAGGCATTCATGCATTTTTTATTCTCTGGTCATATATAGGAATTTTCTGGTTTAGAAATGCATCTCGTTTTTCAGCACATAATGACAGCACAAACCAATTGAATACATATCAGGCAATCCTGACAGTTTGGTGCAGAACAGAGTTCCCAGCCATCACATAGGAACAGAGCAGGAATCTACTGCCACTCCTATATTACATTCACCTCTTTTCCGGGGGTGTGAGGGAAAATGGCTAGGAGTGGTTATAGTTTTCGGTATTAGTATGTTCTCAAAATTATTATATGAAAATAATACCTGTTTTCTAAGAAAAAAAAAAACCAATAAATCTGTACCCCTCTTAGGACCACAGGACATTCCAGGGAGCTTTTTCTGAACAGGACAGTGTTCCACACAGAAGTCTGGAACAACTGTAACAAGGATGCACGCAAGCACCACATCATAGTTAATGGCTTAAATCTTTACTGGGCTGCCATACACCAGGCCTTATGGTGGGCTTTGTGTATAGAGTAATGGACAAAACAGAAACAGCTGAGCATCCTGCACCCACTGCAGTCTGTGACCCAATCCTGTCAGTCTCATTTCCGGTAGTACCAACCTCTACTCTCTGCTCTTCAACCCATCTCCAACTATTCTCCATGCTAGCCAGTTATCCAGCTCTCAAATACCACAAGGCAATTGTAATTTTTTTAAATCTCTAAAACAAAAAATAAAAATGAAAGTCAAAATAATCTAAAAGACTTATTACACAGCTGACGAACTAAAAGGCTTTTCTCATGTAAATAAGCCTCCTTATAATGTTTGCTAGGGTTAAACACCAAATGTTTAGTAGTCCCTTGTCCTCATGATGGAAGCTCTAACCTTAGTAAAATATCTTATAACTATGCTAGCCGGCTTATAGTCTCCAATATTGCCTAGACTTTTGAACAGCAACAGCCACTGAAAACTAGACTCTGGTACTAGTACCTACATTGCTATGCAATGATCATTCAGGAAAAAGCATTGATCAGGGATCTGAAACAATATGACTAACTACAATGCTTATTTTATCTACACATTTATTTGAGACTAACTACACTTCTTCAAAACCCTATGCCCACTTCTACTATAACCTTCTACTTTTTATTTACTGTTTCAGAACCACCCTACTATGTAAAACATTGTTTTCATGGTTTGAACTAAACACCCCAAAGTCTATAGAGGAGAGACCTTAGTAAAGACTCTCTTGATCTGTAGGAACTAAACATATTACTTGAACTTTCTAAGTCAATCTTATATTTTAGAAGGAGGCTGGCCTTCTAATTTCAGAAGGTAATTGTGAGCATGCAATAGCAAAGTATATATAAAGCATTTAATACAGGGCTCAATTAACTAACTGCTTCTTGCTACTGAAAATATCTTGTTTCTAAGATGGCTTATTACAACCTCCCTATTTCTTGACCTATCACATAAGGTTTAAAATCAAGTCACCGAGATTCTATATCGAACTAGTTCTGTATCAACAAATCAAAATTTCTAAAATGTCCCCTTAATTAATCCGTTTTTCTAATATTCATAACTTGGCTTGTACCAACTTTCACAAGCAGTCCAGACCCATTTCTTGACATGACTGTCCTCTTTAAATATACTCCAACATAAACAAAGCTTCCAAAGAAAATCCCAAGGTAATGCAGGGCCTTCTCTGTGGCCATTTCTCTGTATCACTAGCTGTGACAGCAGAGGTCATGCAAAATACAAGTAATTTTGCAGAGATAAAATGGCAGCACACCACAGAACAAATATTCAGTCACTACAGTAAAAACAGCTTTGACTGATAATCACAAAACCTTTGTCTCTGGGTGAGTAGAGCTGTCTTTACAAGTCCTGAGTTACCGATGCTTCATTATGCAGAATTATAAATTTTGCTGTACTTTTATTTCTGATGAACATTTCAAGATGTTCTATGGAGAAAAGTAATAAGCTTGTTGAATACAGCTACCAGTGTGTCCCAGATATAAGATGGTGCTTAAAATTTCAGTGCAAACTCATAAAAAAAATAAAATAAAATAAAACTGCTAAATAGCCTAACACAGTTACAAAAGGAACAAGAAGGCCAGGGTTAGTTATGCATTTCTGCACAGAAGCAACTCTGCTCTACTCCCAACGACACTATCATACTATATTCCTTTTACTCTAAAAGAAATTAAAATCCTAGTACTTATATATAAGTAACAATAGACAAAATGACTTTTTAAATGTGTGTAAAGAATAGAATACTATTCAGCCTTCAAAAGCAGAATATTCTATCATGTGACAACATGATGACTCTATGGACATCACAGTAAGTAATTAAGCCAGGCACAGAAAAACAAATAGTATACGTGCTGTGGAATCTACAAAAGTTAAACTTACAGAAGGATAAAACAGAATGATGATCATCTTTGGAGAGAAGAAGGTGTCTTAGTCAAAGGACACAACATTTTATTTAGACATAATAAGTTCTAGGATCTTTTGCATAGAGTGGTGGCTATAGAGAAAAATAATGTCCTATATATTCAAAGTAGCTAGTGGCAAGAATTCTAAATGCTAGTAGCACAAAGAAATAATAATAACTTGAAATGACTAATATGTTAGCCAAATTTCATCATTCTACAATACACACATAGGGCAAAACATCATGCTGTAACCCTACATATGTAAAATTATTCATATCAAAATACAATCGGGGATGGATAGACAGTCATTAAGGGCAACTGTTGACCTTCCAAAGAACTCAATTCATTTCCAGCACCAACAAGGTGGCTCACAACCATCTGTAATTCCAATTCCAAAGGATCTAACACACTTTTCTGGCCTCCATCAGCACTGCACATCCACAGTTCACAGACATACATGCAGACGAAATACTCAACTTAAGTTTTTAATACAAATTAAAATACAATGAAACCTAAGTTTCAAAAATTTAAATGAAAAAATCTTTGTATGAGATGAAAAGATCTGTTTTCTAATCTTTCAAGAAAAGGAGAAATACTTCTATCACAGAAGGAATTTCATAGCTTCCAGATGTTGGTGGACAAAAGTATGAGTCAAAGACAGGCATAACAGTACAAGAGGATGAGTAACTGGACCAACGTGAGGGTCTGAAATTTACCTATATTACAATTGCCTAGCACATCCAAAACTGCAGTCATTAATTTTCCTAATTTAGATTCATTCATTCATTCATTCATTCATTTGCTTGCTTATTTATTTTTGTTTGTTTGGTTGGTTTTATGTGTGTGTTTCGTCTATGTGTATGAGTGTGCACAGTGTGCATGCTTGGTGCCCAGAGATGCCAGCAGAGGGCATCAGATATTTTGGAACAGGAGCCATAAATGGTTGTAAGCCACCATGTGGGTTCTGGGTTCATCTTCTGTAAGAGCAGCAAGTGTTTAAATCATTGATCTATCTCTCTAGTCACTAACAATAGCTATTAATTCTTAAAATGAAGCACTACTGCCAAACTGAATCACTAAGACTGAAAAAAATTAAATAATTATCTTTTAATATGAAATTATCCTCAAATACTTTAAACATGCATTTAAAAATTCTGAAACTTATGAAATCCACAGGTGACATCTATTTATACATATGTCAAATGCAGAAACATGTGATCAGTTTCATGGTGTTTCTTCCACATAAATTTTATTCAGTCCCATTCCATATTTATAATGGTTTTTCTTTTCAGTGTTTACTCAACTTTTAGGGTTTAATATTCTCGTGTTAAAAAAAAAAAAAAAAAAAAAGATGAGGGGGGAACATGGGAATGAAAAGTAGCAAGAGAAAGCGAGAGAGAATATAACAAAAGCCCTTGGCTTACTCTAGGCACTAAATCCACTTTAGTAGCTGGCCATCAATCCAGCACTATTCCCACCCATGCATAACTTGTCATGTTTTTCTTGCAAAGAGCATCACTGTTTGGAGTTAATTCTAAATAGGAAAGAGGATCATAAGGTTTCTATGTATCTGAACTTTGTTACCTATAAATCAGTATCTAGTGAATAATCAATGCAAGTACAGTTAAATATTATCATTTGTTTGTAACTCTCTCAAAATGTTCATTATACTTTGAATCCTATTGTGTACTTTCTTTTTGTACTTAATTAGGTTGACAACCTCATGCATGTGTATAATGCATACTGATTACTCTCACATCTTCCTTTGCTTATCTGCCTCTCACACATTAGTGACCTTTCTCTAGAAATCTCTTTTTCACATATGACTTTTGTTTCATGTGTGACCCACTGAGTTTAACCAGGGTCATCTGTGTGGTTCTTGATTTAGAACTACCCATTTGAACCTGCTTTACTCACTACTAGGTACACAACTAAAGACACTGATTCTTCCTCTCTCAGAAATGGTCGATAGTTCTACAGTAAGGGTAGATTCTTTGGGCCCCACAACAATCAATGGCCAGTCCCATGCAGGACCTGTACCAATAAGCCCATCTGTTGTGAGTTCATGACTGCAGTGGATGTGTCCTGCCTAGAAGATGGTATTTTGTAGATCTACATTCATATTTTTGCATCAAAAGTTTCTCTATTGTTTCTTATCTTCATGAACAAGTTTAGCCACAGGCCTTAAAGTTAATATTTTCAAAATT
This sequence comes from Cricetomys ansorgei, assembly GCA_026225945.1. Taxonomy (NCBI): domain Eukaryota; kingdom Metazoa; phylum Chordata; class Mammalia; order Rodentia; family Nesomyidae; genus Cricetomys; species Cricetomys ansorgei. The sequence goes on from JAMJFZ010004023.1 coordinate 6,927,592, forward strand.
TTAATTGGACATAAAATCCTTTTCAATATACTATTATAAAACTAACGTGTTCAGTGACAGACTCAGCAATGACATAACAGCACCTGTTTAAAACCAAGTCAAAACTTTATGCTAGAAGAACTAAAACTGCTATTATGGAAATACACTGAATTAAGAAAAAAATGCTATGTCAAAATCAATAATATGTTCAAGTAAAACAATTAATTACAACAAGATAAAAGTGCTCAGGCTTAGAAGGAACATAATTTTTACAGTAAGATTTGAGTGGCTCTTTTGAAATAAGAGAACAAGAAGGAAATAATCAAGTAGCAAGTAACCTGATTTGTCAAGAATAAAAAAACTCATAAATCAAAATTCTATTGTCCAAAACAGTAAAATATAATTTGATTCCCAAGTCTCACTTAGATCTAAAAATCTCTAGAAAATCATACTAATTGTGTGATCTAAAAATCTCTAGAAAATCATACTAATTGTGTAAAAATAACTATACATCGCATCATTTTCCAGATAAGGAAATTAGAGCCAAATTGGTGACTGCTGATTCAAATTAGGCCAAGCAATGCATCTTTTGGACAACACATTTGCTTTCAGCTAAACATTAAAATGTACCATTTAAGAAACTATTTCTACATTTTCTGAGCAGAAATCTATTCTTTAACACTGAGAGTAATCCATATAGTGTCTTAGGCATGTTACTATATTAAACATTAACTCCCAAGTACTCAAAATGCACACTTTTTCAATCTTTAAACACAAAAATGTATGCAATAAGATGATTTTATCGTTGAAAATATTACCAAGAAACCAGTCATGTTCCAAGTATTATTTACATTCAACTTAAGTAGAAAATGACTGTTCTAATTACTTATCATTATGCCTTACTGAGGTAGTAGCATAGTAATTTTCAGGATTCTGTTTGGAAGAAATGTCATGGAGCACCTTCCATAGAACAGAACTGCTACATGGAATTCAGTTGGTTTTTTGTTTGTTTCTTTGTTGTTTGTTTGTTTTTAAAGACTGATTCTGTTCATTACAGAGGTATCAACTTTTCCAGTACGATGTGAAGTCCTGGTTATATCTCAATCAACTTTGTCAAACCAGAACTGCTCTATTCAACCTGCTGTGAGAACATCATTGAAACAGTTTAAAGTGTATGTATATTTCAACCATACAGAGAAAATGACCCAAAAAGCTCAAAACGAAGTGAAAAAAGTACAGAAGACTTCATATACAAGATAGTAGACTACTTTTCAAGTAAAAAGAAAGTAATCTGTTCTTCTAGAACAGGTGTGGTAGTACACATTTGTAATTCTAGCACTAATAGAAACAGAGATCACCACGAGTTTCAGGCAACACTAATCTATTGAGCTAAAGAATGAGACCATGTCTCAACAAAATAAATAAATGAATGAAAATATTTAAAATACATTATTTGACTTACTACTATTTGCATAAAAGTGGGCAATTAAAAGTTAAAGGAACCTGGCATGGTGATGTAAGGCTATAATAACAGTGCTCAAGAGGCTGAAGCAGAAGGATGAGGAATTGGGGGCAACACTGGGTGGGGTACATAGCAAGCTATAGGCCAGCCTGTGGAACTGGTTAGACCTTGTCTCAACCAGACAAAGGTGACTAAGGTAAGCAGCTATCAGCATAGAAAAAGAAGTGAGTACAGGTGTGAGACAAGATACTTGGTCATCCTGAATTCAAGGCCACATGGATGTATCACTCATTCAAAAACATAACCAAAAATGACATTTTATTCAGTGTAAACATGATGGCTAACTATGATGTAAACAGTTTTTCTGAGGACTGAAGATCATATATTTTCAGTATCCGACCTTCACATTTTAATACATGGATAAACAGCCCACTTGAAATTCATTTTCTAAAAGTTTTGGTAATGATGTTCTATAAACAGTTTCCATACATGGGAGAAAAGAGAAAGCAAGTTTTATATAAAAGAAATTCACATTTCTTTTACAATTATAATTTTTAAGTAATAAAGCATAAAACATTCTTTATACTCAATCTAAACCCCTAGATAAATACTCAGAGCAAACTGTAAACTAAACTATGGCAAGCAAGCTGTTGATACTCTTAGTGTTTCTAAAAATTTTAACAGATAATTAATGTCAAATTTCAATTTACATACTGTACTAAAGGAAACAATACAAGAAAATATTTGTTTCAATAACATAAATATCCAACCTCAACCATTACACTTCAACTTGTTTCATATATTTCTACAATACCTTTAGCAACATTCATTTCCATTCCTGAAGCTATTTTCAATTTTGGTTCTGATAAGTGATGTTGGAAAGTTGTATCAAATTTTAAAAAATGACAACTCCTGAACTCTCTTATAAAAGGGAAATATGATCTGGTCCATTAAATAGTTACAAAGTAAAAAAAGAAGTGAAACTCTACAAGAATCCTTTTCAATGTGATGTCAATAATGTTTATGCTTTTATCCAAAGGCATAAAAGGTTTTTTAAAATAGAACTTAATAATATGGCAATGATTCTCAAATATTGTATTGTACCTTTCTGAAGTTACTCATTGCTTTAAGTGGCATGCTGCAGAAAGTTATATTAAAGTGCAAATATGCTTTATCTCATTAACTGACTCACTTTGGGAGAATTACATAGTAATGGCAGGACAATAATACCTATGTCCCCCACAAATATAACAGAAAACTGAACGTTAAGGTCACCAGGGCCTTATGCATATGAAAAGAAATTTAGTTAATAGAATGAATCTAGAAATACCACCAGTGCCCTTCAGTGGATGAGTAGTGAAACAATCCTTAGTCTCATCTAGACAACAGTTCACTACACAATATAAAAGGACAAAAAAAGAGAGCTATAGATAGCTCAACAGTTAAGAACATTTGCTACTTTTTCAGAGGACCCAGATTTGATTCCCAGCTCCCACATGTTAGCTCACAACTATCTATAACTTAGCTCCACAGACTCTGATGACTCCTTCTGGCCTCTTCAGGAATTACTCACACATGTGGTATACATGCAAACATTCAAACAAATACATATATAAAATAAATATAAATCTTTTTAAAATATTTTAAAGAAAATGTCTTGATATACATCAATTTGTTGAATTTTTAGGAAATAATGCTGAATGAAAAGGAAGAATCCCCAAAGGCTATACCTTGTATAGCCTGGTACACAATGTATACATTGTATAGCCTGGTGATGACAACATTTTAGAAATGGAACATGGGATTCCTTTGTATTAATTCCTACAATTACATGTGAAACATCAACTTTTTCTATAAGAATTTCAATAATATAGTCAGATATCAGTGATTTCATTGTTGTCACACATCATACATTTACATTTACAAACCAAGAAGGCTATAACATAACTAAACTTAAGTAACCATATCTTAAATAACCACCCTCAACTATGTGGTCCATGATGGATATGAACATTATTAATTGCCACACAAACTGTAACTTTAAAAAACAGTAATACTACTTGAGTCACTTAACCAAAAGCAGATCTCAGTGGCAAATCAGTATTATACAGTCTCCAGTAGAAGACCAAAAGGAACAAATACAGCACCTAATACAGTCACAAAGAAAGTGTCATTGAAAACATTGATCAAAGTGATGTTATTAATGCACTTCAATTGAATAGTTAGACATATTAGGAGCACAGTTGTAACTCGACAGAAAGCTTACCCGATGCTTTGCCTTAATTTTCTTCCTATATTCTTCTTTGTCAAATTTGTCTTCTTCCTGAAGCCTTTCTTTTGCTTTGTCTAAGTTTATACCACCAGTGTCATCTTCCTCCTCCACATCTTTTGTAGCAGACTTCTGCATCTGTGGCCACTGTTGAACCAGCTGAAGATAGGAAAGGATAAGTACAAGGAACAATGGCGGAAATGTCTACAAAAACCTTTGCTTTTGTGGACTCATTTCAAATGGGGCACATACCCATCTTCTAACAATGTGTTATTTCTTAAACTTTCTCATAAACTTCATATTTAAAGTAAGATGCCACAGAAAATACCCTCACAGCCAAGATAATACTGCCATTATACTGTGAAAACATGATTAAACACTACTTCATGAAATTATTTAGTCATGATAGAATAAAAACACTTCCCAAAACTGTTGTTAATGTTGTTAATGTTCTGTTGTCCATGCAACTAAGCTCAAAATCATCTGCACAGAGCAGAACCCCAAGTAACAATGTGTCTCCTCTGAGCAACACCCAGGCACCTTGTATATATCTCTAACACAGCTCACCAAAATGTGCTAGTTTACATTCCTGTTTCTTTTACTAGATCTTAGCTTACTCATTCATCCTCAGAGCCTATATCAATATGTGATTATTAAAATTGGTCAATGAGTCACATATCAACTAGTATTACACAGAGTGAAACAACTAACTATAAAGGAGAAAAGTAGTTTGGGTTTTAGGGGCTCCTCATGATTCCACATGGATAGTTTATGGACAGGAACAAAATGACAAACAGATGAATCCAAAAGGAGACCTGGCTGAGTGTTCAGGCTTTTTCACTAGTTTAGTATGTCATGCTAAGTAAATTTATTATTCTCTGAACACCTGTGTTCCTTCCAGATATAAAAGAGGAAACTCAACAATTTCTGTTGTCTCAAACTATAAAAGTATAAGCTCTAAACAATTCAGACAAAAATATTTCTCATGCTTTAACTTAATAACATCACCAGAGCATTTAAAATCTGTACTTCTGACTTGAAAGCATGCTAATTAATCTTCAGGAAAACAGAAATCTTGAGGTAACACCTCAAAGGTACACATACATCCTTGCTACTCAAGCCATTCTTCAAGGTGAGACTTCCACAGTCTTATATTTTTTGGCAGCTGAATGGTGCTAGCAAAAGGAACTATATGACAAACGATGTCTGTAATCACTGAGCCCCAAAAAGCTGTGAAAGGGATCCATAGCAATGAAGAGACAGTATCAGTTACTCAAATTTTTCATCCATCTTGATTCACAGATGGAAATTAGTACAATATATCTTTCTGTGGGTTAAACAAATAGCAGCCCATCTTTTAGAGGTTCAGAAGTTTCAGCATAATATATAGCCACAAACAGTTCCTCTCAGCAACAAACACACTGCAATATTATACAGTTAAGAGATTTATAATCATCTTGGAGCTAATTGCTGTAATTTTTGCAGCTGAACTCTATAGCACACTAAGCTCATTAGGGTAAGAGCACTTGTTTTACAAGGGCATTAGACATGACTGCATTCATCTCTAACTCACTTCTTGGGTGCTTACTTCTCTATAATATTTTACAATGATTACTTTTTATTTATATATTATATATATCATATATATAATATAAACTATATTATATATATTTTATTTATATAATATATCTATATTATATTTTACTTATTTATAATATAAATGTTATATATTTATATTTTATTATATTTATATTTATTTATATTTATACAATCTTATCACATTGTATCTTGCTATTGTTCAGCTCATTCATACACTCCCAAATAATGTCAAATATTTAACTTCAAAATGAAAAAGGAACATACCTATCCATTGGAAATAGACTCTTTCAGCAATATTTCCATAATGATGAAATGTATGGTGTGATTTCTTAATCAATATGAAAGCTCATATTTTACTGGAGTAACAGATTACTCCTTTAAAATATTATTATGAGGGTTTAATACATGTTAGGTGCTGTGCCCTACGCTAGGAATCCAACAGTAAACAAAATACCTTTCTTCATAAAGAAGTGCAAAAGAAAGTTATAATCATCAAAAAAGAATGTAAGGTTATATAACAATTTCTGAAATAAATAAATAAATAAATAAATAAATAAATAAATAAATAAATAAACAAACAAACAAGCCCTTATTTATAATGGTACTGTGTGATAAATCAAGATGGCCAAGAAGCTTGTAGGCTGGTAAGAATGTGGCCATTGTGATAAAATTCTAAAGATTTTGTTATACCAGGAACTAGTTTCCATTCTTTGTGTAATTTACTCTGTGTCCTAGCTTTACTCATCATTTGAAAACAAAACAGTAATTCTTAAATGATGTCCTCTTCTGAGAAATGAGATCGAAGTGTGTATTTACAATCAGGCCCAGATAAAGGCAAAATGAAAAGGAAGCACCTCCATCTGAAATTACTTAAAGGTAGAGAATTCCCTCCATGAGCCAGCACAGCAATGAACATGCAAACACAGCATATATAACTGAGGAAGTGCAAATCAGGCAGTTTACAGAGTCATGTTAAAGATGCTCTGGTAAGTAGCTGTGTTAGTATTCTTGTGCTTGTTCCCAAAGAACATGCTGATGAATATTGATGAGAAAAATCTTCTCTATAAAGAATGGAATTTAACATCATCTCACTGCTGGTATCACCAAAAAGGATTTTAGCTTATTGCAGTAAGAAATCCTTGCCCACAGCTGCACAGCTGATGAAAGGCCTATGGGAACAGGAAAAAGAAGTGGCCAGTATGCTACACAGACTTTTTTTTTTTGTTTTTAAATAATGAATGGCCAGTCAGCAGGAAAGCCAAGCTTTATAGCTCCTGAGAGGGAGCTCAGAACTAATATATTTATAAATTCTTACCTCCCCTTCATCAGTAAATGTTATTTTCTTATTCACTTTAAAATTTCTCTTCATTACTTTTTTTGCTTCTGCAACTTTGGTTAATTTTTTTTTGACACTGGACTTAGAAGGTTCTTTTTTCTGTGTAAGGAAAAAAAAGAATAAGATAAGTGGTTGCAATATAGCAATAAACTTTCCAAAAATGATACACTTTCTGTTCTCATTGGTAATTACAAGCACATAAAACACTGTCCAGAAACTGAGCTATCAGACATTTTAACAAATAACTCCCTCAAGGCTAACTAAATGTGAATATGACAGGCATTAGGCAAAGCTTTCATTTTGTTCTATTGCTAAAATTGTGCTACTTAAAAATGCTGAAGCATGAGAAACAACAGGATAAAGCAATGAACAGTTATAAGACAAAGCTGTTTCCCAGGTAAAACATAAAAATATTATAAATTACTAAGTGAAAATTTAAAGTTCTAGACCAGGTAAATGTAACCTTAGAGAAAATGACTAATAACAGTTTTTGTAGCTCAATATTCTTCTATTAGCTATAGAAATTTACTATATGAACACTGGAAAATTTCTTATGACAATCAAATTGAGTCTGAAGACAAGATGAATTAATACTACTTAAGAGAGTGTACTCACTGGGACAAAGCTAATGCTCTAAGACTGCCATGGCATGACATGAAAAAATCAAAGTTGCTGCTTACTTGTGCTAAGTAAACACTGAGTGATCTACTAAGGGAAGAACAAGAAAGATCATGGTATAGCTTCTATGATAAGTGGCAGGAAATAAAGCCTGTTTTTGAAATGTTGGATGATTCTCCATGAACTAGAGCCAGTAGTAGCAATTGACAGTACTTGACTAATACAGTGCAGCTTCTATTACATGAATAGACAAAACAAGAAGTCTTTGGTATAGGACTGGCGAGATTGCTCAGAAGAACGAGTACTGTTTTTCTATAAGACCTGAGTTTAGTTCTGACACCTATGTTAGGAAGCTCACAACGGCCTCTGACTTCAGCTCCAGGGGGAACTGAAACCTCTGATTTTCATGGGTATCAGCATGCACTTGCACATACCCACACACAGAATTTAAAACAATAAAATAATAAAAATAATTTAAAGAAGTATTTGGCATAGTAGTCAAGAAAATTTGTGGTAAAGTCTGCAATTATGAACTGTTTTCTATGAATTGAGGGTACTAATAGCACCTAGTACCATCTCACAGAGCATATAGTCAGCTCCAGTGGTGCAAGGCTGGTGGTCTCTTGGGCCTCTAAGAGCCTCACTGTACTAGAATATAGCAATATTAAACAATGACTGAACATTAACTATTTAATCACAAGCACAGAAAGTGCTCAGAAATATATGCAAGATAAATAGATAAATTCCTTTTACAAAAGGGAGAGATCTATAAACCTAAGAGAAAAACACTAAGACATGTACATTACTATCACTTCAGTGGTATAAACACCTGTTAAGCATACTAGTGCAATTTTTCAAAAATGGCTTATAAGAGGGAGGTAGATGTGTGTGTGTGTGTCTGTCTGTCTGTCTGTCTGTCTGAATATCTGCACATGTACATACACAAGTAGGGATTAAGGTGAGTTTACCAGCAAATCTACATATAGAGGTCAAAGGTTGGCTTATATTACCATCTATCACTCTCCACCTTATTTTTGTGAGTCAGGATTTCTTACTGACCTTGGAGTTCACCTCTTTGGCCAAAAAGCATAATCAGAGAGCCCCCAGGATCGGCCTATCTCCCTTCCATCCTGCACTGAGATTTATATGTGGACCTTCCCCCAACTATGTGCATAACTTTTATGCTGATTCTGGGGGACCCCAAATCGGGACAGGACAACTACTTTACACACTGAGCTATCTCTCCAGTCCCAGTGTTACTTTTTTTAATACTAGTTTTTGCAAGTATCCTAGCTGGCTTTCTACTGATGTGATAAAACACTGATCAAAACCAACTTAGGCCAAGGTGGGAAATCAAGGCAGAAACAACTGGAGCAGAGACTACAGAGGAACACTACTTACTGACTGGTAACTCAGATTGCTCCCTTAGACAACCTAGGACCACCTGCTCAGGGGTGGCCTTGCCTAACCTAATAAGTATGTATTTCTGTTATCTTAATTTGAATGTTTTAATAAAAGCAACTTCCAATACATTACCAGCCAGTTTCTATTTTCCTGTTGTTTCCCATATTTTTCAGACACATTCCAACACCAAACTTATACTCAAATTCTTTCAACATATTTTTCTACCTTCTCATCAATTTCCTGTTAGAATTAACATAAATTTCCTGATTTTAAAAATCATCTTAAGTTCAGCCTAATAATTCTTTAAATCTTTCACTGCTTCCAATTAGTTTAGACAAAATCTTAATTTCTCTTCTCCAGAGCTAATTCTGTTTTCATCATGCCCTGATTTTAAGGCTTACATGTTTCATGATCAACTAAATTTGTCATATTCTTCCTCTTATACTCTTAAATGATTTGATCTACTTTTTCATTCTGAAACACATAAAGCAAATTTGTTGTGGGAGATTTTAGTTATGGATAATGTTCCAGTAAACAGTCCTTGTAGCACTGTGAAGGACTCACATCCTACCAGTAAACAAAGGAGTGGCTATCCAGCTCTCCAAATGAATAGGACATTCCTTAGCCTTAAGGCAGATGAAGGTTAGGCTCCATTGAATTGTATATTGGAGGGCTGGGTGGAGACAGAGAGAATTTGGAATAAAAAAGAACTAGGGCAAGGGCAGAAAAAAACAGACAGGGGAGAGAGAAGAAGAAGCTGGCAAGCAGGAGGAGAACCAAGAGGAGAAAGCATGGGGTGAGGAAGCCTTGGAGTGAGCTCTCTGCCTAGCTGCCCGGGTATAGAATTCCCTGAGATTTGACATGGTTTGTGATTAATAAAGAGCATTGGAAAACTCAACACTGGACTCTCAATTAAGCGCCCGAAAGATTATTTTAACACAAATTTTCACAGCCCTATAATTACTCATTATTAGGGTATTTTCTTTGATTCACTTAAATTGTTGCAGAGACCAGTTTAGTCTGATGGGAGCCATCTTGAGTCATGACCAGCATAACTGTCATGACCAACATACTAAAAATAGTTAAAGCATTAGAGTGGAATTAGGAGCTTTGTGACTAGACCCAGGTACTATGAGTGCCAGGTAAATATCTCACATCTCTGATATTGGCTTGACATAATCCAGCTATGTTCCAGTTTGAATAAAGTCACTTTTCTTCCTGAACATTACATGACCCCCTTCCATCTGACCTAAGTCATGAAGACCCACCATTCTTGCTACCACTCAAAAATCATTTCTATCCATAAGTCCCCAGCTGACTGTGCTTTATGCAGTCTTGAATTGGTTCTTCCTCATAGCACTTTGCAACTGGTTCCCATATGCTGAACCTAGATCTTTTCAGAACAGTTTTCTAGGCTGTTTAGTATTCTATCTTCCTATTAAAAATGCATATATCTGTGCCCCCATATTTCCCTAAGGGGAGAAAAAAAAAACACTAAAGTGATAAAAATCTCAGAATGTTTTATTCATAGATAAAATTATGAAACCAATAATATTTTGTTTTACAAATCTAATTTTTAAACCTGCCACTCTTAATCATTTTTTTTCATATTAGAAGGCAGGCAGCTAGAAGCAACATAAAGAAACAGAACCTGATACAATTTTGCTTTATAGACAACACTGATCGTATTTCAGTAACTTATGTCCAAATTGTCTATATCACATTTCTTTGTCTCTTATAACTTTTAAAATTCTTCTAGAACTGACAAAAGTTCACCAAACAATGAGTTTGTGTAATCAAATTTTAAAGTTTATGTTCCTTTCTTGAGTCCACAATTCTACTGATACAAAGTAAATTCCAGAAATATTGCTTATGGGAAGATTTAGTCTATGTCACAAACACATGCCTAGAACATTCCTCAGAGACAGGCATATGGTTTCTTTATCTACTTGAACCAATTCAATGGAAAATTCACCAAAAAGAGAAAACAGGTTGGCCGTAACATATATTTGACAGTATTACATCAGTGGAAAATTACTCTTTTTACAAAATTGGGGGGACAATATATGCCATCTCTAAACAAAATAGGCAAATTATACTGACTGCAGACCCAATCTAAATGAATTTCTCAAGGTTACTACTGCCCTTAAAAGATCTATACTACTAACAAAAACAAAGACAAGTTCAATTTTCTTATGTTACTCAAGTAAAGGACAACAGTAATTAAAGATAGATGTGAAATAAAGTTTTAAGAGACAGGAAACCTGACAAGTTCCCTGCACAACTATAAGCCAAGCAATAATGCATAAAAACAGAATAGACAGGGGAAAGGACAGCTATGTAGACTTAAGACAGTTACAGTGATAAAAGGAGACAACTGGAAAACAAAATCACAAGAAAAGAAGGAACAAAGGAGAAGAGAAGAAAAGCTCTGAGAAAACAAATTCTTCTCATGATTAACGATGTGTTGCAAAATGACTGTATCAGCTCTGTGTGTACTATATAACACTTCCCCCTAACTGACTGCAAACTGTCAACTCAAGTTCAAGAAAATATAGCCAACAGTAAAAAACTGAAAATATCTTAAGCAGATGTTAACAGAATGTAAAATAAATACCATCCATCTCCCAAATATCTTCTCTATTATATAAGTAATATTTGAGATATAATACTAAATGTACTAAGTCCAAAAAAAAAAAAGGAATACTGGAACAAAGATGAACACACTAATCACTACTGTTGACAATGTATTTTAGACTATTTCCTTTCTAAATACTTCAATTATTTAAGCCATTTAGTAGCTTGATGGATTTAGCAGACTCATTAATAAATAAAAATATTAAATAACAATATTCCTAATTAAAAAAACTTATCTAAAACTAATTTTGAAGACATTCAAGTTTAATCAGATAGACAGGATGAACTGATAGAAATTCTATTAAAATGAAATTAACTCTCTAGTAATATACTGAGATACCTCGAGCTACACTATGAAACTCATAATTTGATTCACTAATTCCAAACCTATGACAACAGATGTCAAAACTATAAACCAACTTCAATCCCAGCATTTGGGAGACTACTGAAGAAGGACTGTGGATGTTAAGCTAACATGGGCTTCTAAGTAAGACAGTCTTAAACTATTGGGCTACTACTGACAGCTATTTGAGTCCTTTAGGGAACCTTGTTAGACTACAGCATACTGTATGGCTAATTTTCAACCTGCCTTGGAATGAACTGCCCACTATAGGATAATAAATAAACTGTCTCTCATTCAAGAGCTGCACCTTGATAAATGCTAAAATAAAATCTTCCGTACTCAAATACAAATGCAACCATATGGGGGTAGAAGGCAACCACAGAAAGGAAGAAATATGAATGTGTGAATGTACTAGTTTCCAGGGTCACCTTCTCTCAGCTTCATCATCTTATTCATCTCAGGCCATTTACTTTGAAGATGGGACTGAACACTGCTGTCAGACAGCAAAAGGATAGAAAAAGTTGCACTTCCCTGGGGTTAAAAAAAAATTGTCATCCCCTTACCAACAAGGTTTTCTCTCTTCATTCTGGCATTCAAGACGTCAAAAGTCAAATCCTGATCCATATTTAAGAATAAGAAAGTGTATGCCCTGCATGTTATAGCTCCTGTCGGTCATTTCTGTTCTATCTAGACTGTACATGAACTGACATTCTCTAAAAGAAAACATTAAGTATATTTTAAAGCTATTTCAAATTCCTTTTGAAATGAGGAAGAATAAAATATGAATTAAGACAAAAATTCAAGTCATATATTCAACAGACATTCTTCTCCACTATACTTTATTATTAGTTTTTCATTACTGTAACAAATATGTAAGATTAAATAGAGTTAAATGTTATCATGCCTTAAAGTTTTGAGGGGTTCCATTCCATAAACAAATGGCTTTGTTATTTGGGGCTACAGTAAGGCTCAAATCTAAAAGACATGAAAGAGAAGTTTCTCCAGAGATTCAGGTAGAAGAAACATTAAGTGTAAAGGCACATAAGTAGAAATGAGATTGTTCTCACACACACACACACACACACACACACACACACACACACTGAATGACTACAGGTAGAATATGACAGATTAAATCATGCACACAAGAAGATGTTAGATTACCTAAGGTCTTAAAATACATGCTGAAAAGCTGGGTTTCACCCAGAATATGATACAAAATACAAGTTTGGAGCAAGATACCAATTACTTTTTCAAACTGCTGGTTATCAGGTTTTTCAGAAGCCAAGGGTAGTAGACAGAAAACTAATTAGAAATTATTTTATTGGCCTATATACAAGATGGTAGAAGGTTTTTAATTGAAGCAGTAAGAAAAGAAAATGATAAGGTTTATATACATTTTGAAGACTAAACTAAACTCCCTAAAAGAAAGGAATTTTACTAAAAATATGATTCAAAGACAGTGTATATGTTTCTGCTCTCAATTACTGAATTAATGCTGTTGAATATAAGAAATAATGAATGGACAGTTAAAATTTAGGAAGCTACAGGGTTAGGATATATTTAGATTTATCACACAGTTTTTAAAGTAATGAACCCACTGATTTTGCCTATGGAGCATATATAAATGGAGAATAAAGCAGACGGCACAAAGTCTTGGGATACTCCATCAATTACACATGGGAAATGGATGAACCAAGGAATATAAGCAAAAAGAAACAACTAGTAAGGACAGGAACAAACCAAAAAATGGAGCAAAAGCAAAGTACAAAAGGTGATCTCCTTAGAAAATGTTGCTGAGGTAATGATTATCACAGTTCTAATAGATCATAGAAGTGATTTGTTGACTTCAGGAAGGGTAGTTTACACAGAACAGGAGGGATTAAAATTTTTTTTCCCAAAGAAATATGAGGTTAGGAGTAAAAACTATAAGTATAGTTAACTCTTAAAAAAGTTTTCTTCCATGTCTCCTATCACAGTGAAGAAATGAGTCCCACATTGGTAATGGGATTCAGTTGTATCAAGAGCTAGTTTTTATTTTTCAAATTCTAAGTTGACTATAATCACCAATTTTTGTATTTCCCAGAAAATAAATGATGATTATAAAAAATACTCACGCAATCTTTACACTTATTGTGGGCAGGGAGAATTCAAAAGCACTGTAATAAAACTTACCTGAGTAAAATATATATTTCTACTGACATAATGGGGTACAATATACATATAAAATTATTTATAGGCATTATATAGGTTTATTTGTTAACACAGAAGTCTTTCCGAATCTTATTTAAATTTTCAAAAAGTTAATATGATAAAGCAAAAAATGATTAAGTAAACGTTAATATGGCAATACCATGTACATACTGTAACTTAAACGCGTCGAGGAAGAAGCACTGTGGAAATGTTTATGTATAGAGTAAAACAATCCAGAAATACAAATCAAAGGTAACTGTAGTTCAAGTATGTTATAGGACTATGGTTTATTTTTAATTTCCTTGCCGTATCTTCCCTTATATTTTGAACTTCAGTAAAAAAGTAAATACCTAACAAAAATTACTAGTCACAATACAGTAAGGTTTATTTTCTGAAAGAAGAACTTTTTAAAACAAAGAAGAGCAAAGTCCCAACTATCCTAAGTTAACTTCTAATATCAATAGAAGCCTTTTTCTGTTTCCTCTTTTCTTCCTCATCAGTACAATACTGGTGAACTACCTTCATTTATGTTCTGAGACATGATATTATTAATCTGTTTGTCCCTTGGGGTTTATAATTCACCAGACTGACCAAAGATATTAAAGTAAATGAGGGAATTTGTGAACATTAAGTAAGAACTGGATGGTAACATTCATTTCTATTCACTGCTCGTATTATATTTTCTCTCAGTGATCATTAAATTAACACGTTCCAAGAGACCGTTCCTCTTTTAACCTCGTATTTGAAGAGTCATTTCCAATTTTATAAGAAGCTTTTTGTACCCCTATATTAAGTTCAAAATTTTATAAATTTGAAATTTTTATGTTATCTTGCCACTTATCAAAAAACATATATTTTTATTTTTATTATGTTCACTGTTCTATGGTACTTTTCAATACATTATAAAGATACAGATCATGGTGTGATGACATGTCCAAATTGTTAGAGATCAAAGCTCAGAATGAATTCCCTGTATATTGAAATTTTTAAGCATCAAGGATATATAATAATAACATTTGATTTGGGCCATAAAGTTGAACAATTCACAAATCTCATTAATTATAAAATGAACTGACATGTTTATAGATAAGGACTGATATTCAAAACAGAAAACAAAAATGTACCCTTTAAATTAACCTGCAGATAATCTTTATATTAAAAGTAAAACTGCCAGGCCATAGTGGCGCAGGCCTTTAATCCCAGTACTTGGGAGGCAAAGGCCAGCCTGGTCTACAGAGTGAGTTCCAGACAGCCAGAGTTACAACAGAGAAACCCTCTCTTGGGAGGGAAAAAAAGGTAAAATTAAAAATCAGTGGGAAGATCTAAGAAGGTACCCCAGTTGATAAAAGCACTTGCCATGAAGTATAAGGAGCCAAGTTCAGATCCCCAAAACCCACTTAAAATTCTAATGCAGTAACATGCAACTGCAATCTCAGTGCACCTACAGCAAGGCAAGAGAAGAATCTCTGGAAGCCTGCAAGCTAGCTAACTTGGAGTACATAGAACAACAAATAGAGACCCTGCTTCAAACAAGGTAGAAGGTGACAATCAACACTTGAGGTTGTCCTCTAACTTTCATACACACATCCATTCACACACATAAGCATATTCGTTTACATACTATACACATATTATTTATATATATATATATAAAAAGCATACATATAAAGTTTTTTTTATCAAATAAAGGTTAAGAGTGATGGCTTAGCATGCACAAAGCCTTTGGTTCAATCTCTAGTACTCATCTCCAAAAAGTAAAAAAGGAAAAGCAAGTGCAACTTTCTGAGTCATACAGTTCTGTTTTAAAAAGGAATATTCAGAAAGAAAGCAGTAAACTGAAAATAAAGATGGCTTATTTATTAAATGTAAATGATACCAATTACAGGAGAATTTGCTAGTATACCATGGCAAATTTTAAGCTTATTTCAAAGGCATAGCAGCAGTGTATAATGATTTAACAAAACCTGGAAAATAACTAGATTTGTCTTAAAGTCTTAGTTATTGATTTTCTTGTCCATTCCACAAATAGTGTCTAGTACATTAGGCGAAGTCTACAGGCAACAATCACAGGAAAATTAATGAACAGGCTGGTTATAGACTATTAATACAAAATATGCAGTCATTTTCTTAAAAGAAAAACAGGAACACAGTTAAAACACTTACACCTAAGAAACACCAGGATAAAATAATAGTTTTTATGATAAGAAAACAATACAAACATGAAGATCTTTCCATATGAGCACAAGTCAGTAGTGAAACTAACATAGCGCTTAGTTTCGTTTTGTTTGAATTTAGACACTAGTATTAAATGTGAGGAAATCAAAGATATGAAAATAGATCATGGAAGGAAAACTCACTACCTTCACAAAGAAGTCTAAAAAACAAAAACTAATGTCATTATGAAATTTAAAAATATAACACTGCTGAGAACAATATGGAAAACTATCTTCTTCCAAAACTGTTCTTTAAATGAAACTTCTATTTAAACTTTTATATACTGCTTGCTACTTTCAGCAAAAGCAACTACAATCTAATAGTTTCATGAAATTTTTAATGAATACAATCTGGGGAGAAGGTTGAACTAACTTCCACTGTGCATATGTCTCATAAGAGGACAGGTACAGTTACATGGAACCTCATCATTAGCTTGAATCAAATCCAGTCGAAATAGAAGCCATGCTTCAACATATCATCCAGCTTGGTTCTGACATGAAAACAATTGATAAACAATGAAATATGCCGCTTTAATCACTAGACATTTATTTACATGTTATCTATGGCAAAAAGACTTACAGGTGATACCCCAATGATCCTGTCTTAATACTAATATGCTTTCTCCTTGCCTTCCTTGTGAGAAAGGTTCATAACTTTATTCTCTTCAATGCAATATATCAAGAATAACAAGATATCACTCAGAATATAACTAAATTTATATAATTTTATATAATATATATAAATATATTTATATTTTTAACTTATATATAATTATTTATATATAAATAAGTATATAAATAATTATTACATATTATTACATATTACATAATTATATATTTATATGATTTATATAATTGTATAATTTACATGATTTATATAAATAAATAAAACTATAAATATAAAATCGCTCCTGTGTTTGGATGTTACATACAGTTCTCTTTGACTAGCATATGGGAGCTACTAAATCCCCTACAGACTAAAGAATATCAACAGCCACATTAGAGCGACCCATATGTCAAAAGCCAGTCTTTAGTAGCTAAAGGTATTTTCTTGTAACAACAAAAACAAAAAGAGACTACAAATTGGGCTGTTAAAACAAAAGGAAGTTACTTTGCACAATTCTAGAGTAAGATATATGAGACTGGGATGGAGAAGTGGCTCAATTGTTAAAGACCAAGTTCACAACCAAAAATGAAAGAAACATGAGACCAAGACTATGAGCAAGGCAATTCCTTGTGAAGACGCACAATGTTTTTTGTAGACTGAGGCCTTCTTACTATAGCTTCACATGGACATTCAGTCCAAAGCATGTAGCCTGTAGCCAGTAAGATACTCAGTTATAAAGATGCCAAACAGCACCTCCCCTCCAAAAAAAAAAAACTTAAGATTTTTTTTTCTATTGCTCCGATTCCCTTACCTCACTAAAGACTATTTATTATAAAGATTATTTAAAAGTCAGGTTTTCTGCTAAAAATAAGATGAAGTTTGTTTTTTGTTTTTTTTTAATGAGGAAGCTAGAGAGATGGCTCACTCAGTAAAGTGCTGAGGATCTTAGTAAGATCCCCAGAACCCATGTTTAAAGAGGAAAAAGAAGATTTGGTCTTAAGGGGTCATAGGCCCTATAGGAGAACTTACTACTGTAGGCTTGCTAAATGGTCATGTTGTCAAACTGCTTTCTGAATATTTGTGTTTATACCTATCAATTAGTGCTGCACTCAATCTTGGCCAGAGAAGCTTCTCTTTACAGTGCATAGCAGTTAAAACAGAGACTCAACTGCTGAAAGTGCTGAGAGTAAGTGAATGCTGAGTGCTTAGCCCTAAAAGAAATGTTTATAAACCACCAGAACCACCACCACCACCACCACCCCCGCTAGGGGACATCACGGGAAAGGGTGGAAAGAATGCTAGAGGATGGTAAGATTACTATGAAATGCTGTCTTCCAAAGACATAACACACCCACTGCACTCATGAATTCACTGCAACTATGGTAAGCTACACAAGATCTAAACCAGACCAAGCTAACAGGAACAGTCACCATTCCAACAGGCAGCACTAATAGGACTCATTGAATTGGGGAAGGGGAAGAGTACAGAGCGTGAAGGTGAGAAGACAGTGTTGCGGACGCATTGTACACGTGTATGAAATTGTCAAAGACTGAAGAAAGGATTTTTAAAAGCCACTGTGGGTCTATAATCCAGCCCTGGGAAAGCACCGACAGAAGGATCCCTGGAGCTGGTAAAAGCCAGTTTACCAGTAACAATAAGCAACAAGTTAATAAGAGACCCTGTCTCAAAAATCAGGGAAGAAGTGATAGAGGGAGACTCCTGGTCTACATACACACACACATGCACACACACTATGTACACATGTTATAAACACATAAAAAGAATTTTAAATGAAAACTACATATTAAGTATATTTTATGTGAACTAAAGAAGACTTACATAATATGTGCCTTTGAGATGTGAAAACAGCAATGATTACAATAAAGATTCTTGAAGTTTCAAGTTCTAAAATATTGCTCCTGATAAATACTATTCATCCAGTGGAGAACAAACCCTGGTAACAAAGGTAGCAGAAAACCTGCAACTCTAGATTAAATCTAATAAACTGGAAAAGAGCTGCTGGCAACCAAAAAAAAAAATATATCATTTATTTGAAAAACAAAGAAAAGAGGATATTAAAGTAAGCATCAGAGGAGCTGCTGAAAGGGCACATGTCTCTGAATATCAAGTCACAGAATAACCTCAAATCTGATGGTTTTTCCTGGGAGCAGTGCTTTGTTCTTTTGCTATGTTGTATCATAACAACAGGTGAAGGTGTGATCCTTTAGGATCTTTTAAGATTGCTTTGAGTAGAAATATTTAAAGGCCGTATTCATATCTAAGCCAGGAGACTGATAATTGAATATACTTTACACATGCAAAATTGGTTTTGGTCAAACTTAAAAAGAATTCACAAGGCAACTGTCATACAATTATACTCTGTCATTCAAAAATTATTTTAACAGATGGAGTAGATTTTTTTACTAAAGAGAACATATTTCTAAATATATACATATGTATCCTTCTACACAATCTAAATGGCCCCATGAACCTTTTTGTTTTAATTGGGGGGGAGAGGAATGTGTTTGCTTTAAAAGATGAAATCCCACTGAGACTAAAGTTTCAGAAAATTATTAAAGGGAAACAATTTAATAGAAATGTGTCAAACTCAGTTTCAAGGGGAATGCCATGCCCTGAGTAGAAATAATTTGTGAAAAAACCAATCATAACCATAGAACTTGTGAAAATAAAAAATAGAAACCAAATAATCCATCTTTATTTATTTATATACTAATGAAAATTGCTTTGAAGAAAAAAATTGCTATTATAAAATCTAATGCCATGGACCAAAGGAAGGTGGAGAATACAACCAATATCAGGTATTTTTTGAGTTAGAGGTACAGTATGGTTGGGTTAGGTGGACTTTAAATAAACTCATTACTACGTGAATGTTAAAAATCTCTAGACCTCTACATCTGTGTTTTCTAAGTATTAATGGGCTCCAGCTAATCAGCTTGAGCAGCACTGCCTAGCAACACACATCAGGGGTGTGAGAGGAAATTCTATCTTGTTCTGACTACAAATGAACTTACTGAAACTGTCAGGTTAGCAGTTCTATACATATCTTTTCTTATTAAAGATTCCTAGTAGTTTTCTAGAAATAGTGAAATTCCCAGTATGTCAATTCTACCATAATCATGGTAAGAAAGCTGATAGTTGATACCATATGTATTGGTCAAAAGCACAGGCTGAAGAGTAAAATACATCTGATCTGAATTTTAACGTCTTATTATTTTTGTGTTTATAATTTAGTATAGCATCTAGAGTCATGCATACACAAAGACATCAAAAGAAATCTCAAAGGTATTTTTTTATAAGAAGGGAAAGGACTACTGGTTGGGGAATTGAATACATCATAAAGAGTTGGAAAGAAGATAAGAGGATGTTTTCATGGAACTGATTTAATAATGTCATGTCAAACACAAAAACTGGTAACTTCACATATTTGTACCACACAAACTATAAACATTTCCATTTATATTCTTATTTGGATTTCACAACAAGGCATACCAGAATATTCAACCTATAAGAGATAACATAACATAACATAACATAACATAACATAACATAACATAACATAACATAACATAACATAACATAACAACATTCAGGATCTACAGGTCTTCTGGCATCTAACCTCTAAGAAACATCTTTATAAACACCATGCTGCTGCCAATCTTGAAACAACAATTTCAGAAGTTCAAACACTTTGAACACTTTCTACAACACTCAATGTATACCTAGCTCAAGCTTTAAGAAAGGGAGAAAGACAAGCCAACGTAATACAATTCTACTTGCTGATTCCATGGCAGTTTACAAAACAGCAAATATGTCATTGCTTTTCACAAGACCAGTAAGAAACAGAAGTGAAGGCAATTCTCTGTTTCCTAATATTGTTAGAAAACTATAGCCTAAAATATTTTTTTAACAAAATTCAATCACACATCCATTCTGACAGCCAGGTACATACTCTCAGAACTACGAGGTGTTCTCTCTGCATAAAGCATATACTATAATCATCTTCCTCAGTCTGGCAACATGGGAACTGCACTTGAGAACAGCTATGTTGTCAAATCAAAAGATTACCTCTTATAAACTTCAGCAAACACCTCACAAATTGGCATATCAATACCAAGTAACAACCAATACATATTTCCATTTCTACACACTGGACAGACAGGAATACGAAAGGAAAGGGAGCAAATTCCTTTAGCACTTTTCAAAGAAACAAATCAAGCACTAAAAGCACTAAATAATAAATAATAATAATCAACAGAAATAATCAGAACAACTAACCATAAATACTACAAAAGCAACGTTCTTCAAATAAATAGTTAAAACATATTTTTGTCCATCAAAATTAGGTAAAAGTACCATCTCATGCAATTTCCCTATGACTATCCATTAATTAACTAGATTTATTTACTGTATGTCTAGCACTTGATATTCCAAATACAAACATCATTGGGTAGTCACTAAGTATATTAGCTCTAGGTGAATTACACACATAAATAACAAAGAAGAAGAACAGTGCCAAAGGGAGACACAGCCAACTGAAAACAACATGGTAGGTTTCTACGTGCTCACTTTGGTATAGAACATAAATTTTTAAAAAAAGCTAAATATGAAGAATGAACAACAGAGCAATAACCACATTACAAAGACAAAGGTAAACTATGCACACTAAGTGATCACTATCTATATCCCCACTAGTATTTTTTTGAACATCAACTCTGAATCAGGTATGGTACTCAGTGTTGTGATAGGAGAATAAAACGTTGTTTCTGTCCTCATGACGCCATGCTAATGGAGAAAATGACATACAAATAAATTATTACTATGATTTAAACACCCCAGGAGTGTGAAAAGAAACAGATTTTAAGTAGCATTTCTCCACTAGAGGTTTCCCAAGGAAATTCCTAAAACATCCATGAGGAGGAAGGGTACTGAATTAACTTCTCTCACACATCAAAATAATAACCACATACAACTCTCTAGGAAATCAAGAAATCATTCATTCAAATCATTGCTAAGTAAGGTTCCAGAAACAACACCGGCAGAAGGCAATCAACTAGTGGGACTGCACTTGACACAGAGAATTAAGAATAAGATACCCCTGGTGTCTTATTTTTTAAAAGAATTGAATTTAACTAAAGTACTTTGCCAGAAATGCAGAATGAGCCAAAAGTGCGTGGAAAGATTCCTAACATCACTAGTCATCAAAAATACAAAATAGGGCCAGTGAGAAGATGTAGACGGTTAAAGCCATTTTGCCACCAAGCCTGCCAGCCTGAGCTGGATACCAAGAAACCACATGGTAGGAAAGAATTAACTCCCAAAAGCTGTCCTCTGACTTCCATGTGTGTAACAGCATACAGCCCATACACAAAATAAATGTAGAAGAAAATTAATAATAATACAAAATAAACCCAAACAAGACAGCATTATAATTTAAAAGGCTGATAGTACTACTAAGAGTAGTTGGAACACTGTGACAAGGAGATCAAGCTCCAAAAGCAACAGGCTGGAGGTTCAAGCCTGTTATCTGATAGCCCACTGCCATGATTGAGACAGGCCAGCCACAGCTGTCAGCAAAAAAAGTCAGCTGAGTACCAAATGGGCTTTGGAGGAAAGGGGTTAGATAAAGTCGGCAAGGTAAGCCCAGAGCTCAGTGGCAGTGGGGGAGTGAACAGGCAGCAGCCATCCACTATGACTGAAGATCAATGGTCCCATGGACCCTTCTCTGCTGGAACAGTTCTTGCCAACAGCAGGAGAGATACATACAGGCAGAGACCATGGCAGTAAATCTGCAAACTGACAGAAACTCCTAGGCCCAAACTCTCCTGTGACACCCTTTTGACACCTAATTATCTGGCTTCCATACCACTGTAAGAGGAAGCAGACCTTCAAACTTGATTGGGAACATTTTGGAAGTACTCAGCTTTCTTCCTTTCTTCTCCCAATTTTAACAGATCTTTCCTCATTTTATACCTCATTTACATACATTCCACCAATGAGGACCCACATAGTTCCAAACAATGGAATGTGCAAACTCTGAAGAAACAGAATCTTGGGATCACTTATCAGAAGTGGTAGGAGAAAGGAAACTGCCTTCAAGAGAGACTCAGGAGACTCTGCAAGCAGAGAAGACACAAAGGCTTCAAGACTGACTTAAAGCTGTAGGTAGGGAGAATCCATCTGGCCTCAGCTTTCAGGACTCTATGCTCCAATTGCAGAGCAGAATTCATTCCTACTGCTCCTTACTCTCCAAGACCCACCACTTCTGAAACCTGTGCCTCCAGCCTCCAAGACATGATGCTCCACCAACCTGTGACTCAACTTTGAGACCTGCTGGTCTGAAAGTCTGTAAGAGCTGTGGTGCTTCTCAGAGCTGTAACACTGTAAGCAGCTGTAGCTAGCTCCCCAGTGCTACCAAGAGTTCAAATCTCACTGTTCATTCAACTTATCATTCCCATGTAAGGACCTACTTTCTCCATTTAAAAATGTTAATCCTGAATTAAGAAATTTCTCCTTTATTCAGCCTTCCTGTTCCAATTCATCTATAGAGAGGACAAAACTTAAACTGGATTGGAAACAAATGAATCAACTATCTCTGTCCACTGTCTCAACACCAAATACTGAAGAACATTTGAAACAAGCAGAAATAAATGCCTTCTCTGTATAACCAAGTAAAACTACTGAAGAAACTCAGGAAGCTACAAGACTAGCAAGATATATATAAGCATTGAACAATGCTTATCTCTCCAAGATAATATAAGCATTGAACAATGGCTGGAAAAGAGGAGACTGAGAGTCTTTAGTGGAACCACCTGCAAACTAGGCAGGGAGCTGCAGGAAAATACATTTCATTAGTCATTACCCATACTGGGATGGAAATTTTAGTGACACAACTACCTTTAAGTAACAGATACTCCTGTAAGTAAACCCAGTAAGCCCACTGGTTCACCAAGTTAGACGTGGGCAGGATTGTTTCTTTGGTCTTCCATCAGTGCTCTATCAGTCGCCAAGAAAAGTCATACAACAACTAGCCAAGAGAATCGGAGCAACCCAAATGTTCAGCTATAAGTGAATAAACTGCTGTATATAGACATAATAGAATAAAAATGAGCAGAAACAAGGAATAAAAGGCCAGCAAGATAGCTCAGAATGTAAAGGTACTTGCCACCAAGCCTGCAATCTAAGTTCAATCCCTACATCCCATATGGTAGAGGGAGAGAACTGACTCCCACAAGGTGTCCTCAGATCTCTCTATACACACAATAGCATGTATACATGTACACACACACACACACACAGCAAATGTTAAGAATATTTTTGAAAAATAAAATAACGACTGATATGCCTAGCAGCATGAATTTTAAGACTATGTTAACAAAAGAGACGAAATACAGAATCCAAATGATGATTATAAAGTTTTTAGCAGACAAAGTCAAGCTATGGTAAGTGATAATCTGATGTGGTCCCTTCAGAGGAAAGCAAGGCCTCAAAAGAAAGAAAAGGAAACTTGCTTAAAATCCATGCCTATGCTACATTTATGTTTCAAAATGTAAAAGAAAAATATACTAAAGCTTTAAAAAGAGAAAGTAAGAAAATAAAATATAGTATACATCTAATTCTGAGATCACAATTTTTGTACAATACACTGTCACATATCTAAATTTTAAATAGCATCTAGGGAGAAGAGTGCTGAAGTCAACGGATCCCTTTCTACCATAAGCTACAGGAAGAAATCAATATAGTTAACTGAACAGGCAACCCAGGATACCAAGACTTAACATAAAGTTCTCATACTCTCCAATGAACTGGTCTTCAATTCCTGGATTAAATACAGTAAGCATCTCATTCATTTGTTTCTACATACTTTGTCAGGTGAATTATATTATACTTCCTTGTCGAAGTCTACATAAATCTGTCAATGTAATATTTCACATTTAAAAATCAATATGCAGAGCAAAATTAAATTTAAGATTAATAACTTTAATTTCCATTCAGTTGCCTGTGACAACTTATCCTCATATTCACAATGTTCAAATTGGTATTGATCTAAAGACATTTAAATAACTTCTTTCAAAGTTGGATGTAACTGGTAATACCAACTATTTAAATGAGCCAATGTGTAATTCTAAATAGGTTTTGAAAGGTTTCACCATGCTCTCTTATCACTCAAAACCACTTGATACTTATTGGGGGTAGGAGGACAGACTGACCAAAAGGTTTATACACCATAGACCATCCAGTCATATAAACTAATGTCCCTTCTAACTCTACCAAGCTAGATACCAATCAGCATAAGAGGTAATGATTAAAAGTGTCCTGTGGAGAGAAGTGGGACCAAATATCCCAAATCAAGACTTAGAGACTACCAAGGAAAGTATGAAACAGCATATTTAGAATCTCTGTATTTTTCCCTAATAGAAGCTATTGTTAAAAGCACAAAACCTTCATGCCTAGGAAAGCAGAACAGAATATAACAAACACTAAAAGAAGTATATGTTTAGAGAGAGGAAAAAACACAGAACATAGAACATCTATGTTTTGTCCTCTCTCTAAACATATACTTCTTTTGTATTCTTTTGTTATTCTCTTCTGCCTAACCAAAGTGCCAAGGTCAGGTTTCCTTTCTCAATATAACACATTATAAAACAACTTAATGAGATTTTTATAATAATAATAACAATAACAATAATATTGTTATTATTATTACTACTATTATTTCTAACTGTGTGTGTGTGTGTGTGTGTGTGTGTGTGAGAGAGAGAGAGAGAGAGAGAGAGAGAGAGTGATTCCCTGAAACTGGAATTACAGGTGATTGTGAGCTGCCTGACCTGGATGCTAAGAATTGTACCCAGGTCCTCTGGAAAAGCAGTGTGTACTTTAACCATTCAGTCAACCTTCATCCCAAGAATGTACTATAAATATTACAAAGTTTAGAATTCATATGCTTGCTAAATCTTTACAAAACTATCCCCTACAATCTTTAAACTTTTAGTACTTGTAATAAAAAAGCCCTAATCTCTCACATGAATGATAGTGATAGACTAAACATATCTGCTCATTTACACAGGTGTCATAAGGTTCATAACACTAACAAGTTGTAAGTTAATTCAATGTGCATTGAAATCACAACAGGCACTCTCCTAAATCATATTGGTAAGCAGTGAAAAGTTACTGTATTTACTATAAGGTACTCCAACAGAGAAACTAAAATTTCTGTCTTAATTTTGTAACTAGGTAAGGTCCTCTAAGCCGCCGGTTCTCAAAATGTGGTCCACAGGCCCCTGACCCCTGTCCAAATACTCTTTCAAGACAGGTATTTGCAAATGTGCAAGTCCAAAAACATGTTGAGAATAGTACTGGTATTTGACCATATTGATATTTTCAGTTATTTTTTTTTAAGCAACAGTGGGTAAAATTGCTGGTATACTGGTACAAATGACAACACTTGCAACAAACTGTACTCATCAGACATTTTCCTCCCACACACTTCTTATATTAAAGATACCAGTTTCACTTTAAAACCACTCTTACAAACCATAAAATACATCTCATTAAATTTTAACTTCTTGGTACAAATGGGTTTGTTTTCTGAGACTCTGAGACTTCTATAGCAAATTTCACATACTTGTTACCGTTTTTTTAAATTTATACACTTTATTATGTTAAAAAAAAAAAAAAAAAAAAAGCTTGAGCCGCGTGGTGGTGGCGCAGACCTTTAATCCCAGCACTCAGGAGGCAGAAGTAGGCATTTCTCTGTGAGTTTGAGGCCAGACTGGTCTACAGAGTGAGTTCCAGGACAGCTAGAGTTACAAT
The DNA here is from genome assembly GCA_026225945.1 of Cricetomys ansorgei. NCBI lineage: Eukaryota > Metazoa > Chordata > Mammalia > Rodentia > Nesomyidae > Cricetomys > Cricetomys ansorgei. The sequence goes on from JAMJFZ010004023.1 coordinate 6,954,083, forward strand.
AGAGAAACCCTGTCTCAAAAAAAAAAACCAAAAAAAAAAAAAAAAATAAAAATAAAAACATCACACACCAAAATTAACCTGACCCAAAGTCTATAGAACCCACTGAATCTCTCCACAGTTATATCTCTATATATCTCTATACAGACATTTGAAATGGAAGCTATGGAGCTTCACATTAATATTACATTTTCTATAACAAAAATATTGTATGCACTTATCCACCACCGAAAAAAAGAAATCCATGACAGAATTAGGACTCAAAAAACAATTTATTTCTTCTTTCATAACTCATGTCAACTTCATGTCTTTTTAGCAGACATATATTCTCTCAGCGTTCTGAAGGTCATGAGTCTTAAGGCCACACTACCTACTGATGGCTATAGGAGAATCCATACCTTCCCCCCAGCATTCGTCAGCTCTATACATTCCTTGGTTTGTAAGCATATCACCCCAGTCTCTGTCTCCATGATCACACTCCCTGATTCTTTTTTCTGTCCTCTGTCTCTCTGTCTCTCCCTTATAAGAAATTTGCCATTGAATTTAGAACCTACATGGATGATCCAAAATGATCTCTTCATCAAGATCTTTAAATAAGCAAATATTCTTGGTCCAAATTAATATTTATAAGTTACAAAGATTAAAATATGGACCTATTTCCTAAGAGGTTATTTAACTCACTATCAAGTGTTTTTAATACTTGGTGATCAAATTGAAAATGTGCATAACATTCTGCTTTATTTATTAATTATACTTTTATAAAGTACAATATTTCCTTGAAGGACCTGGTAGGCAAACCAAAATGAAAAAATGAATTTAGCTGTGAAAGGACTGCTTCAAAGAACCTTGAAGTTGGTGAGGCCTGAGCTTTCTAAGCACCACACCAACAAGACTACAAAACAAAATGTATCAAGACAAAAAGTACAAACAAGACCATCAATGCTATTTTAAATGACAAAAATGACCAAACATCCTCCTTTCCTAGATAATTTTGATTTTCTCAACTGTAAGGCTCACCAAGAAAACCAGTAAGAGAAACCACCGTACTGCCTCAAAAGTGTAATCGAGAACAAACCTCCGTCAAGGAATCATTAATACAAGTTGAAGCTCCTTAAATAAGTGTCCCTTCTGCCAAATTCTTACCAAATTGCTCCACAGTTCTACATGCTCTGCATTTTGTCTCTCCATGATATGTACTTCGCCCAACTTGTTCAACAGTATACCTGTTTTTTGTTGTTGTTTTGTTTTTTGGTTTGTCTGGTTCATTTTGGCTTTTGTTGCTGTTGTTTTCACTGGGAGGCTTTAACATTGGTTTTTCAGCCTTGGGCTTTTGTAGTCATTTCTTCAAAAGTGTGGTCTGTTACTTCAAAGAAAACAACTATCAGAATTCATTTGCCAATACTAAAATTGATTAGTTCAGAAGAAATTTACAGATCCAGGCACATGGCCTGGACCTGTAATTCCAGAGCAAAGAAAAGGCTATAGCAGGAAGATCACAAGTTTGAGGCTAGCTTGAGCAACAAGCCCTATCTCATTTTTATTTATTTTTTTTTTTTTGTTTTTGTTTTTGTTAGTTTTTTGAGACAGAGTTTCTCTGTTGTAACTCTGGCTGTCCTGGCCTGGAACTCAATCTGTAGACTCACAGAGAAATACCTGCCTCTGCCTCCCAAATGCTGGGATTAAAGGCCTGTGCCACCACCGCCCAGTTCTCAATAAATATTTTTGAAGATAAGATTTCATATTAGAAAAATTTGATGTATGGTCGGTCTATCAATACTACAGAAGGTTTTTATTTTATTTTAAGGTTTTCTTGTTTGTTTATTTTTAATTACCATACAAATATTAGGTTTCATTATGGCATTTTCAAACAAAATTTTGTTTTCCCTTCTTTCTCTTGTCCCTCCTGTAGCAGTATGCTACAATCTTTTACCCTCAGTTTAGGATAGGAGAAAGGAAAGATAGAACCACTTATACAAGTGGCCTTAAAACAGAAAGAGAGAAAGGTAGAAATCGTCACGGCCTCTTTTTAGGCTGTCCTAAGCTCGAATCTCTCCAACCTTTGTTCTGACATTAACTAACCAACCAATGAACCAACCCAACCAACAAACCACCAATCAACACCCACCCAGACTCTTTACGCCCTAAGCTAAAAGTTCCCATAAACCCATGTGGCACACAATTCCAATGACAAGCTACAGGCTCCAGAACAACTGCACATAACCAAATTATAGTCACCTGCATCAAGCATTCCAATTCCAACTTGTAAACAACTATACCACAGCTGGGATGGGAACGCATCTCTAGTGAGTGACTAGTCAATTAAATCAAAACGTTTTCCTTAACATATAAATTCCAAGTGTTCCTCTATACCCTCCACCCTCTTTCAGAACTTGTCACTTCTATGGCATGTGTCCTTTTATGCCTCCCCGCCACATCCCCTTCTCAGCTCCCCTAGTTCTCTTCCAGTCTATCTAGTTTCAAATTATTACTTACATAACAAACATTAAAAGTTAGTAACTACATGAGAAAGAACGTGCGATTTTACCTTTCTGAATCTAGTTTAATATAATCTCCAGATCCATTCAATTTCTACAAACTTCACGTTTAGAGCTGAGTAAAATTCCCTCTATATATATCCCACGTTTTTAATTATCCATTTCATCTGTTGATGGACATCTAGGCTGGTTACTTTGCTCAAAAGATAATTTTGTTTCTTTTTTTCTTTTTTTTAACTAATGAGGTATTGGTAAAAATAACAAGTGTGGTTTTAATTCTATAAAATGAAATACATGTTAATATCTGGAATATCTGCATAATTCATGGAACAAATACTTTTCAGGTAAGCAAAACATGAAATTAAACAAGAATACATGGGCAAAATGTCTTTTGGGAGTACAAAACAGATCAACGGGTTTTACCATAACAAGGTTTCATGATCTACATTGCAACTAGTCTTACTTAAATTGTCACTGGGTTAAAAAGGAAAAATGTACACCCAACACCTTCTTCCGGCCTCCTCAAGAACCAGGCACTCATGTTGTGTACATATATGTACAGGTACTTACATGTACACAAAATAAAAATCAGTATTTTCAAAGGATGAATGTAGATAATTATCTAAGATCTTAGACATTCTTTCCTGTCCAACAGAAAATCTTTGTGAAACCACATCTTCTTAATATCCTTCAACAAAACATGTTACAGCAGATTAAATTCACAAAGTTTTATTACAGTGTGGCCATTTTTAATTCTACTTAGCCAGAGAAGTAAATCAACACATGCTAGAGATTCTAAGAGTCTCCTGATAGAATAACTTTTAATCTCATTATCAATGAGTTGATTCAAAGCACCAGGAGCTAATCACAGTGTATTCCAAACAGACATGACAGCATGAGCAAAATCCAAAATCATAAAACAAGATCTGTGTGAGGAAGATAAAAGCAGTTTAAAATGTACAGTTGTGAAATAGTAGAGCTTTGTTGCACATTATTCTGCATTTACTTCTAAAAACTTTGCATTACACCCTCTCTCTACCACAGGTGATACTGCTACTCGGATATCTCAGGAAGGCAGTCCAATAAAGTTTTCCACATTCCTAAATAGCTTACTTTATATAATCATCAATGTCCCACATTCTACATTCCATCAAGTTCCAGGTGCCTAGATATATCTACCTGAATTGAAAAGTGGACATGGTTTTATTGTTTGGCCCCAAAGGAACATGAAACCTGACTTCCACTTTATTGCTGAAAATTAACTTTCCTTAATACACACTTTTATACTTCCTTTACTCAAAATGCATTGGCAATGAAGAACAAGTAATCATTATGTTGACTTCCAATAAACAGTAAGATAATTCCACAGATGAATTATTTACTGGCAGCAGATGATACAAAGCACAAAATCTACATTGCTCAGTACCTCGGAACTCTGTCTTTGACTCACTCTCCAATGTCGGTATTGAGATAACTGCCACTCACAATGCAGAAGAGCCCATTAAGATTTAATTAAGCTCTATCTATTACTTAATAAAAGGCTCTCAAATGAATTGTTTTCCATATTCTTAAAGTCAATCAGAAATTTACAATCAACACTAAAATCATGATAGCTAGACCAGCCTCACTAGTTAATTACTCTCTACCAATTCTGAATAATTAAATATATTTACTCATACAGTCATCAAACGTTTGATGAGTGATAACTATGTTAGGTACTGGTGAAGAATGAACTTCAGGAAAACAGATGTTCCTGCCTAGTGTGTGGCATGGCCTATTATGTATTCCTAGCTTATTAATTTTCATCTCAAGAATCTTGACATTCATAAAGTATGATTTAATCCACAGTGTTTTGTAATTCTCAAAGCCACAAATAAAACTCACACCCTAATCACCATAACACAAATTTGCTCTAAATTTAAATAATCACAATGGGAAAACAAACAAATCCTCCACAGTAGATGTTCCACAAATGTATATTAATAGCCAATATGATTTAAAAAGAGATCTAAAAATCAGCTTCCAATGGATTTTATGTCAATCTTTAAAATCTCAAGTGCAAAGTACCACTCTGAAAAAGATAAACATGGGGGCTGGAGAGTTGGCTCAGCAGTTAAGAGTACCTGCTACTCTTTCAGAGGGCCCTGGTTCAATTCCCAGTACCCACATGGCAGCTCACAACTGTCTATAACTTCAGTTCAAGGAGATCAGACACCTTCACACCAACGTACATAAAATAAAATTAAATTTTAAAAAAAGTATGGAGTCAGGGTGTAGCTCAGTACTAAAAGTGCTTCCCTAGCATGCCCAAGCTCTGGAAGAAAATTAATAAGTCAATAAATACATATGTAACTAAAGAAATTTAATTCTATACTATGAGACTCTCATAACAAGAGAGAAATAGACCTTAGGAAGGAAGAACTGAGAACATGTAATATTGACAATATGGAATAAAATGAGTTGGTACTCACTATTAATTATTCCTAAGGAAAACATAAAGAGTTCTACGAGGAACATGAGGGAAAAATTGTTCTGTCCTTGTAAGTTTATTGCAGTGGAGAAGAACAAACCACAATGAAAGAAAAGCACACTTAGAACAATAAATGTAAAGATGTGCATGAACTGGGGAAAACATCCAATTCAAAAATCACTTCTTACAATAATATTAAGAATAGCAGGCATGGTGATACACACCTGTAACCCCAGCACATGAAAGGCAGAGGCAGATGGATATCTGTGAGTCTGAAGTTAGCCTGGTCTACAGAGTGAGTTCCAGCTAACCAGAGCTATAATATGAGCCATATCAAATTTAAAAAACAAACATATAAGTAACTTAGAATCAGTCAAATTTCAATAAGGATTGATTTAAGTATGAAATACAATTGTGATCACCATAGTAACTTAGTTTTTGCAGGTGCTTATGGCTGAATAATTCAACATATGAACGATAAACTTCAAAGTACCTTAAAACATGTCAAAATTCATCAACTTTAGGTTCTTGACATCAATACCTACATCTATTTTCCACATCGGTTAATGTCTTCTCACTTTACCAAACCATATAAAAAGCTACTGTAGGCAATTATATCACTGAATTGAAGCTTTGGCTTAATAAAGCAAATCACATTTATTTAGATACAGATCAAAATCACTTTGTAATTCTCATACAATAAAAAGTCCATGAACAAATATCAAACATCATAGTTAGTACTTTACAATGCAGAAATAAACTGACATAGATTAAATACAAAATAAATCTTGGATCTAATATGAGGTTGTCAAATTTCTCTAGTTGCTGTCAAAATATTTTATTTCATTTCAGCAGCAGAACTGAAACTAAGACTATAAACAATTTTCTTGGCCAATTTTAAAAACAGACTACCTAATTTACTTGAAATGTAAAAGCATATTGTCGTATCATCCTAATTAATTTTATAGAAAAAAATATGTAATATAAAAGTAGAGCAAAGGAAATTTAATATTTTCTTATCTGTAATATAAATATTATAGTTAATTTTGTTTAGGTTTAATAATCCAAAAGAAGGACAAAATGAAGATTTAGTACAAATTGAAGCAACCTACTCTTTAAATTCAGCCCTACAACTACTGTTGTGTCATTTCTAATAATTGTAAGCAAATAATAGGTTATTACACTTATAGCCTCACACTGACAATGCCAACTCATCTTAGGGAACTGACAAAAGTATATATTCCTCTGCCTTCGTTTCAGGTCTACAGTGAAATTCTGTTACTTCAGTACACTGTTTAATTTAAAGTCCATGAAAATCTAATGTAAAATGGACCTAGTGCCACATTTCTGTAATCCCAGCATTTGGGAGGTGAAGACAAAAGAATCCTGTGGAAAGTCTATAATAGAAAGTAATTATAAAGAGTAAGGACTACAACTATTATGTGCTGATTTAAAACAAAACAAAATTGAAAAAGAAAAATGATCAACAATAAGTTTAATAAAAAAGGTTTATATATCCCAGCTGTTTTGTGACTAAAATTTCTTCGAGGCATGATTCAAAGGTATTCTGACTAATGGAAACCAGATTACTCTATATACGAGAAAAGAAAACCAGCAGAACCTACTGTCAATCTTTAAGGAACACTTTAACAATGTCACCTACCTAAAAAAGAAAGGAAAAAAGAACTCACTGTGAACCATGTCAACAAATATTCTCCATGAAAATAACAAAATATTATGTAACATAAAGGCAGTGATGCATATCATTTTATATATTTGAAAATCATTTTGATGTGTTCAACAATAGGCACTTATCTTCAACTGCTAAGAGGCAACCCTGAAGACACTGCACACTCCAGACGTGAGATTTGGAAGATTGCAGCTGCTTTACCTGATAGCTCAGTCATTTTAGAAGTATCTTTTAGATAGTTGGAGAAAACTAAAAGATTAAAAAAACAGAAAGCCTCCTTCCCACAGTCTAGCTTTTATAACACCAAAATGTACTGTGTAAGCTGCCAAGGGAGTGAAGCAATTCATAGTCCTATCCAGCTGTGACATCAATGAACTATAACAATAACTAAGTATAGCAAGATATTCCAAAAGATTCAATAGTGGCACCCATATATTGGCAATTACAAACACCTGTCTAATTAGACTTAAGGTACATTCAATAGGAGGGAAATGTTCAGCACAAATGGGACAGGACATCTACATACTTCTCTCTCCCAAGGCTCAGGAAATACTGTGGGAGGGAGGAAAGAGGATTTTAAGAGCTAGACTAGAGGTTGGGGAGGACTGGAGCAAAACAGTATCTTGTGGACATAACAAGATTTTCATACTCATGGAGTCATAGCACATGTGTTGCCTCCATAAAACCATGCCAATGAACATTCTATCATGGAAGTAAAAGGAGTACATGAGGTCCCACTTCTAACTGAAGAACTATGAAAAGTGGATAGCTTCCTAGGGGACAGAATCAGGCCTCTTTAAGGGTGTGACCTCTGGTAGATCAACCATGGCCCCACACCCAGAAGTATATAGACAACAAAAATTGGATTTGATGTGTTATATTTTTTTTAAAGGAGGAAAAGGAGAGGAAAAATATGTCAGTAAGAAGGTAGGAATGGATCTGAGAAGAGTGGAGAGTGAGTATGATCAAAATATATTGCATGAAATTTCAAATAATAAAAATAATATTAAAAACAAGTTAAAACCAGGCAGTGGTAGTACATATCTTTAATCCAGCACTCAGGAGGCAGAGACAGGCAGCAGAGGCAAACTCTCTGTGAGTTGGTAGCCAGCCTAGTGAGTTCCAGGACAGCCAGAGTTACAACAGAGAAACTTTGTCTCAAAAAAACTAAAAAAACAAAACAAACAATCAACAACAAAAAAGTTAAAAGTTTAGAAACTTTGTCAGGTATGGTGGTTTACACATGTAATCCCAGCACTCCTGAAGTCAAGGAATGAAGACCTTGAATTCAAGGCCACCTTGGGCAGACTTTGTCAAAGGAAAAAAAAAAATTATCAAGTCTAATAAAGTTTATGGACTCCTTATCAGCAGATTATTTTTTATAAATACAGATTTAGAAGAAAACACTGCTTTTAGAATTCCTGAGTTTTTTCATCCTACTGCCAAAAAATATACTTACAGTATCTGTTAAAAACAGAACACAGGAAACATTTTACATAACCTATGGAATTCCTAATCTGCCAATCCTATGCAGAAAATGAAATGAGAAAGGTTAAAATAGCTTACATTGGGTCCTAGTGCCCATTCCTTTTTCTCACCCCATGCTGATCACATCTATTTCACATATTCTAGAAGCTTTACTGAAGATCAAAAGTTAGCTCCACACATCTGTCAGAATTTATGTCCAACTTTCTATGAAAATACACTTATTGAATCTTAGCATTTTTTTGAAATCCTAACTATGTGAGGAAACTATGTAAAGTAATTATGACTGTTTCCACTGTTCTCTCTAGAAGGCAAGCATACAATTCTATGGCACAAAATTTAACTCTTTACTATTTTAGATAAAGCTGTAAAGAGACAAGCACATGTTATTAAGAAGAGAAAAAAATTAATCCATGCTTGATGCATATCTAGAAAATTAAACTCTTGAGTAATGCATCAATCGATCAATCAAAATACTTCAGTTCATTTGAAATTGGTTAAGGAGTCACTGATAATTTTCACTTTGACATATTTGAGCATTTTTCTAGGTAGATCATAAAGGTTCCCACTGAAATACTTTCTTGCAAAGATTATTGGAAAATTAAGATGCCCACATATTTCATACCATTAAAATTCCTTAAACTGAATAAATTACTAAGATTGATTTTCGTAGGTACTATGTGAAAACTTTTCCTATTACTACAGTACTTGTAATAAAAGTCAACAGGGAAATGTCTTTAATGCACAAAATGTTCTTTTCTTTAACTTTGGATGAATATGTCTAATGCTTAAAATAAGGTCAAGTTGTTTGCTCACCAGCAGAGCTTTATAATGTCTGCTATAAGGTGAGTATAGCAAATCACTATTTGGAACAAATGGTTAAAGAAAGGTTACCTCTGACTCACACCTGGTAGGCTGCAATATTAATGGTCTCAATCGTTAGAGATTCAGTAAATTACTCAGATTGAGTAAATGAACCATTACCCATGTATACTACTGGGACAATCAAAAGCACTGTTGGCTATGACTTGCTAATAATTTTTCATCTTAATATATGTAAGCCTTCTTTTTTTAATAATTTAAGAAAATCAAGAACAGCAAGTTCAATCCAAAAGGACTATTATTCTGGTCCAACTGCCAGAGGGCAATTCAGAAATACCAGTGAATAATAAATAGCAATAATGCTCACTTTTAATGAAAAGTACTAACTCAAAACTTTGATCCTTAACAAATTACTGCTGAAAATGTCATATACATTTACTTAATTATGTATTAATTTTATTTTCTATTCATGGTATGTCTCTTATGGCTTCTACATTATGCTTTTACCAAATATATGTAGTAGGAAATTTGTATGTATAAATCTCTGTATCAGTGTTCTCTTACTTCTTATGTAACACTGCTTCCTCCACCTTATTCCTACCCCAAATGACAGAAGTCAAAGATACATAAGTTGGAGCAGGAACACCACCACTAACTGCTGAAATGCTTTACAAAGACAGAAGCTGGCCCTTCCTCTACAATCCTTATCTTGAAAATGCATGTTTTGTATCATCAAAAACAAGTCACTGAGAGCAACATAACAATGTAGAGGCAAGCTCACTAAGCCAGAAGTTTATTACCAGACATTTTGAGTTCAAAACATTTTTAAAAGCTGGTATTAACAGCTATTTAGAAAGATTAGAATCAGAGGACCAAAAATATGAGTAAAGTTCTAACAGGTGCTACCAAGAAAAATAAACTGTCTCAGACCACAAAAAGAAAGAACAGTTACCTCCAGACTATAGCTCTCCAAAAGAAAGAGCAAGACATGTGTACAAAATAGAATTATTTTCATAACAGATCTAAAAACCACAGACTTCTTGAAAACCATCCCTGCTCTTAGTACTAAATGAAGTTGAAAAGAGATCTACTGGCTCACTGATCTAATTCTTTGATAGCTGCTCATACCATCCCCTAATTATGAAAAAAGACCTCAAAAAAACTAACCAATTCTTTTAGATCATGTCATATGCCATAGTAAAATGAAATTGAAAACTTTTCATTTCCTATCTTGTATTGGTACAATTAGTTTAATTAAACACATGCTTGGCAAGTCCCAGGTATAAAAATTAGGATTTGTTACAAGACAGAAGTACAATAACACATGCATAGTGAATCAATGACTTTGTTGATATTCAATTTTCTACTACTGATAATTTTTCGACATACAGGGCAATGGCTAAAATAAAGCTTAGAAATCTGTGATGGTTAAAGTTAACTATTAACTTGATAGAATCTAGCATCATCTGGAACATAAGCCTCTGGGTATGTTTGTGGAAGAGGCCAGCAGAGACAGTCTCTGGTGGCTAAAAAGAACAAGAAAATGGCTCACATCCCTCCCCACAGAAAGAGGTTCATTGCTGCTGATCCTTTGCTTTTAGTCAAATGAGTTTCATTTAACACTTCTGACCTAGGAAAAAGTGAAATAAATTCATATTTCCTTATGTCACTGTTTGTAGTAGTGTACTACAGCAACCACAGAAAACAAATGCACTATTATTGTACTTTCCCCATGCTATATACCCCATCCTAAAATTTTACAAAAACCACAAGCTTTAAAGCTTGTTTCAATATTTGATATGCATTTACTTATGGAATTTTTAACCCCTTATAAACTGATAATATAATGATATATAATATAATTTAATGAAGTTCACATTATTAAAGACCTTGAATACCCTTTTAAAATAAGTTTCTTCATGAAGAGGTATCAAAAGCAAAGAAATTAGAGTAGTGAGAATGATAATTTCTAAGGTGACAAATAGTTCTGAGAGTAGAATTAACGAGTTTGGTCAAATCTAAACAGAATCATAAGTCAAACTAGAGAAACTTCATTATTAAGACAGCTAAATTTTGTTTTAAGATTTTATTTATTTTGTGTATGTGTATGCTATGTCTGCCATGAGTATGTATGTGTGTGTACACACATAGAGGCTAGAAGAGCTCACCAGAACTCCTAGGAGCTAGAGTTATAGTAAGTTGTGAACTGTCTAGCATCTGTGCTGTGAACTGAACTCAGGTCCTCTAGGAGAGAAGTCTTAATTGCTATACTATCTCTCCAGCCGCAAGACAGCAAAAAAGTTAAGGTTGATATTAACAAAGCTAAATATCCTTTTAGACAAAAACTCTGGAGAGGCACACTTGGCTACAAAACTATCAGCAATTAGACCCAAGAACCAAATATGGAAATTATCATAATGAAAATTTTGCTGGGTTCATATATCTGCCACTAAATCCCAAAAATAGTCTCCAATGGCAAAAACATGGTTACCAGTAAATATTGTAATCAAATAATTACATAAAATTATAATTAACAGATGTAATTTAGATAAAGAGGTAGAGAAAAATTGAGTTTTTAGAAATTCAGATGTTCTGATATGCAACATGAATCTTAGACAAGAGATTAAACATTTTTTATATAGACAGGAAAAGAGGCAGGAGATAGAAATAAAGGTGACTGAGCAATTCTTTGTAGAAACAGGAGACATATGTTCTAAGTAGGATGCTGAAATTTACCTGAGATAAATACAGACTACAGGCTTCAAATGGCCACATCTCTCCCCCAATACAACACCCTCCCTCAGTTGCCTTCTCTACCCATATCATGGGAAGAACTACTTCACAAAAAAGCTCAGCATGGCCCCAGGCTACAATCAAATGTTCCACATTTATTTTATTTGTTCAGAACTTTCCTATATCAAGAGAGGTCATCAATGTATGTCCAGATCAAATAAACGACTACAACTTAGTCATCTTTCAACTAAGACTTAATAAAACTGGAGAAAGCAAAACAGGGTAGATGTTGACTGAAACTGACTAAAATATAATCACATTTTCTTCACTGTAAGATTAGCAAAAAACATAGTGGACATCAGAATGCATTAAGAAAGAATGTATGAGCCAGGTGGTGATGGTGCACACCTTTAACCCCAGCACTACAGAGGTGGAGGCAGAGGCAGGTGGCACTCTGTGAGTTTGAGGCCAGCTTGGTCTACAGAGTGAATTCCAGGACAACCAGAGTTACAACAGAGGAAACCCTGTCTTGAATGGGGTGGGGGGTGGGGGGGGGGGAAGGAAGGAAGGAAGGAAGGAAGGAAGGAAGGCAGGAAGGCAGGCAGGCTGGCAGGTAGGCAGGCTAAGTACTCTGCATCATGAGAACACAATCGTATTTGTTTTAGCCAGGTTGCACTGATGGGGGCCTGTAGAAGAAGCCAACTTGAAATCTGCAAAAAATTACTCACAGTGCACTACTGCAATAGCAGACCTATAGAGATGTTACAGAAACAAATTTACCAATTTAGTACCATGCAAAACAAAGATCAAGTAAGATCTTAAACCAACAGATAAATCCAACTACATACAAAAACCTAAATAAACAGCACTGAAATAAAGTACCCAGTAAAAAGGTTCAATTTAAAATGATCTCTAACCTAGTCTATGCACTAATTCTCACAACTATTAATGTAAGAGTTCATTATGGTTATAATCTGATGCATGCATTTGAAGAAGACATTTTGATCTCAGTGAGCTTGACATCTACATGCATGTGAGACCATATGTGCACTGGTATACCTTCTTCTATGTAAGCACCATCCAGCACTCCATGCTCATTCTAATAATCTCTGGTAGAATTATTGCCGAATCAACACATATTGTTTGCTTTAAAAAAAAAAAAAAAAAAAAAGAGCAACCAATACAAATCACATTCAATAAAGCTTAAGTAATTAGCAATCCTATGGTTTGAATAAACATCCTTAAAGCAGAAAACAATAGGAACACTGAAAAGAAAATCAGTATAGCCAATATCTAAGTATAATAAAAGAGTCAACTTCCTATAGCTTTGGCATAGTTTTCCTTCACTTCACAGTTAAAGAAAAAAACAACCAAAGTGAAAACACCCAGTATTTGTCAAGTACAATTATTTAACTCCCTGAACAATCCTTTGAGCTAGTGTTATCATTAGCCCCTCTTTCCAACCTGAGAAGTAGTATTTCTTAGGTTTCATAGTTTATACATAGCTGAGTTAAGATCTAAACTCTTGAAGTTTTACTGAGTCAACATTAACTATTGCCCTACATTGCCTCATAAAAATCAGCTTCTCCATGTAATGACCTGAAAAGCCATAACGGGACAAAGAGAGGAAATACTCATAAATATCTATAAGCTCAATAGGCTCAGAAATAAGAGGGAAAAAAAATGTAAAGAGGAAAACAGTATTTTAGGCTTTATGGCTCACGGGGTCTTTGTCCCAACGTCTCAAACACCGCTAAAGTCTAAAAAGAATCATAAAATAAACACAGCATGGCTGTGTTCCAATAAAACTAATTTACCTCAAGGATGTATACATTTGCTAAGTCCAGGATAACTTACAACCAAAAGGATATTTTAATAGTTTGAGCATACTATAAAATTTAAGACACCTACATAAATTACAGAAAGTCACTAAGGAGCTCAAAGAAACAACTTTAAGGACTTTCTCCAGGACAAATGCTTTCATTTACATAAGTGAGAATGTGTGTTTTTAATTATATTGTTAAAACTCATTGGTTTGGTGTTAACAACTTTGTAACTTTCATAATACCTGTGAGAATTTGTATTTCCCAAGGGGAGTGGCAACACTGGCATCAGCACCAGCACCAGCACCAGCACCACGTGGCTCCAGGACAGGTTTTACAATACCACAGCAGTTAGTACTAGGACTGCTGCAGTCTACATTTGCTCCTTCCCAACAGTTATTCCTCATCAACAGCATCCACTGTGCCATGTGAGAGCCCCTGATATACAGCCAACAAAATAAAATTGATGTCTAAGAACAGTAAAGCCAGAAAACGTAAGAGAACTCAATTGAGTTACTGTATGCAAATCAAACATACAAAAAGTATCTGTGTAAGTCAGGCATAGTGATATGCATCTTTAATCCCAGCACTCTGGAAGAAGAGGAGCAAGTTCAGGCCAAAAGCTACATAGTAAGACCCCAATCTCAAAGAACAGACAATCAAAAAAAGTGTTTGTATAAAAATTCAACCTTTTTTGACCCTCTGGTTGCTCTCCTAGTTACCCCATAAAAGGGCTAGAATAGGGAATAGGTTTGTTATCTACCATAGATATCCTAAACTAGCAATAATAAGAGCCAACTCTTTCTTGTAGCTGTGTAATATACCATGATTTATTATCCTTCTCATGCGTCAAATGTTACCACTCTAATTAGACTTCTACCCATCAATTATCTATTTTGTTTACAAACATTTTTAATCATTTGTACCTTTGAATAGAAAAGTTGTTAGTTGGTTCATTGTCTCTGTGTCTTGTCCTCTGTCAGACTGCCTGCTATAACTGACTGCTGCTCTGAGCTGAGAGTTCGCCTTTCTATCATGAGAGCTGGCTTCTCTAATTCGTCACTTTGCCTGTCCCTCATTGACTCATCTCAGACATCACTTCCTGTGTGACACAGACTCCTTCTGAGTTCTGCTTCTTGTCTCCAAGTGCAGGGATTACAGGCATGTACCACAACTGTCTGAATACTGAGATTAAAGGTGTATGCTACCACTGCTTTCTGAATACTGGGGTTAAATGTGTGTATCATCATTCTTAACATTCTTTCTACATTCCATCGGAACCACACAGGCCTCAAAATGCCATCCCTTGACATAGATCCCTGGAATATAGACCCTCCCTAGCTTTCACACAGGCCTATTCCTCTATATCTCCAACTTCAAATTGTACTACATCGTTACAGCAATAAAATCAACATGGTATTGACATAAAAACAAACACACTGATCAATTGAACTGAAATGAAGACCCAGATATAAGACCACAAAGAAGCCAGAAATACACAATGGAAAAAAGACAGCATCTTCAACAAATGATGCTGTTCAAACTGGATGGCTGCATGTAGAAGAATATAAATAAACCCATACTTATCATCCTGGACAAAACTGAACTCTAAATGGATCAAAGACCTCAACGTAAGTCTAGATACACTGAATCTGACAAAAGAGAAAGTAGGGAATATCCCTGAACTCATGGTCACAGGAAGAAACTTTCTGAACAGTACATCATTAGCACAGGCACTAAGAACAATTAATAAACTGGACCTCATAAAACTGAAGTTTCTGTGTGGTAAAGTATACTATCATTTGAACAAATAGCAGGCTACAGAAAGGGGAAAGAACATTATCAATTACATATTTGATGGAGGGTTAATATCTAAAATATATAGAGCTAAAAAAAAAAACAGGACATCAAGAAAACAAGCAACGTGATTAAAAAATGGAGTATAAACAGTTTTCTAAAGAACACAAATGTCTGAGAAGCACTTAGAGAAATGTTCAACATCCTTAGTCATCAGGAAAATGTCAATCAAAAGTACTTTGAGATTTCATCTTAACACCAGTCAGAATGGCCAAGATTGATAAAACCAAAAACAGCTCAGGCTGGCGAGGGTGTGGAGTAAAGGGAACACTCATCCACTGCTGGTGGGAGTACAAACTTGTACAGCCACTATGAAAATCAGTATGGTAGTTCCTCAGGAAACTGGAGATAGATCTATTTCTAGATACAGATATACCACTCTTAGGTACATAACCAAGGTACTCTCCACCCTACTTCAGAGACATTTCCTCAACCATGTTCATTGCTACTCTATTCACAATAGCCAGAAACTGGAAACAGACTAGATATCTGTCAACAGATGAATGGACAAAGAAAATGTGGCACATATATAGCAATACACTCCTATATAGTTCTGCAAAGAAGACAAGGAGACACTTTCATAAATGCAAACTCTGCCAGACCTCAACAGAAGGAACCACTTGTCACAGCAAGCATCATACTGGACATTGGAACCCTGATCATCTGATTTTAGATGTTTTTATTGATACAGAAGCTCCTTAGGTGTTACAAAATTCATCCAAAGGCCTATTTGATAATAAAAGAAACCTATAGCCTAGTCTCATCCCACAATCCTTTAATGGCCAAGCTATGCCACCTTGGTAGGGGAACTCAAGACCCAAGAGGATCCCACAACCCCTTAACGACTGTAATACTACCTTTACGGGGGAAGAACTCTAAGCCTAAGGAAAGTATTCTCTCCTTGTTTCAGGAGACTATGGGAGAGAAACTACAAGAAATCCTTCACAGCAACTTTGCTCTTTCACAATGGCTCTGCCAGAGATCAGTGAGCAGGTGTAGATCATGAGAAAGCAACCATCTTAATCACAGATTTACATAAAGCCAACACCTGCAGATAATACAAACTGCCAAGACTTAGTTCTTCCAACAATGTACAAAACAATTATTATAAACATAACTAGAAATAAGCTTCTCCAACACTTTTACACAGTGAAATATTACTCAGTTGTTTTAAAAAAGGAATCATGAAATTCAAAGGTAAATGGATGGAGCTAGAAAAGAAATCATCCTAAGTGAAATAATCAAGACCCCAAAATACATGCTTATATATGGATGTTAGCTGTTAAGTCTTTGATAGGCAGGCCATAATCCATATAACCACAGAGGTTAGGCAAAGAATTGTAGCAATAAAATGACTCCTAATGACATTCTGTTATACTGAGAGGTCAGTGTGTTAGTCATCATCAGAGACGCTTCCTCCTGCAGTAGATGGATACAAATACTGAAACTGACAGCTAGACAATATGCAGAGAGAAACACCTTGCAATACTAAGACCTAAAAAGATGTTTCCATCAAATCTTCCCACAAAGATTCAGAAAACCCTGCAGAAGAAAAATCAGAAAGATTTTAAAAGCCAGACAGGATGGAAGACACCAAGGAAACAAGGCCTTCTAAACACTGTGGTAGCATGTACCAGTCTGAGACAGATGAGGTCATAGTGCGGATAAGGGAAGTAGACACGAGCCCCACCGTTAACCCAGAAACTATCTCCAATTGATAAACTCTCACAAATGAAAATTAGTTTTCTCCAACACAGTCTCACTGGGTATATAATCCACTCGTAAGGGCAGGCCCTAGGCCCTGAAGTTCATGATCAACATAAAACAAACTGAATGCCCATTTTTGGAGGTTCTCTGTCTCATAATGCTGTATCAGGTTTTTTTGTTTGTTTGTTTGTTTGCTTGTTTCTTTTGTTTAACATTATGTGTTTTGCATACATATATATTATGGTTTCCAGCTTTGTGTCTTTATGGAATTGTGTGTATACAAAAGTGTGTGTCTCTGCATCTACATGTGTGTCTTAGCTTTTTCTTCGGCTCTTTTTCTTCTGTTTGTTTTGTTCTATTTCTGTTTTTATTTTATTTTATTAAATGGCTGTTTGTATTCTAGAAAGGAAGGAAGGAAGGTCCTCACTGCCCTTATAAGAGGCCTAGAGAGAGAGAAAGGAAGGAAGGAATATTCACAGCCCTGTTTGGCTGTCTGAAGCTTGGAGAGCAGGAGCTAAATAGTGAGCTGGACTTACATTTCAGTACAATATCCTCAAACCTAAATTCTCCAATCGAAGTTCCTCTAAGCAATAAGCAATAAACAACAAACAAACAAACAAATCCACCCCAGCTCTATGGGTTTCAACCTAAATATACTCTAAGCAAAATTCCCAGAAGTCCAAGTGGCACATAATTATAATGACAAGCTACACATGGCAAAATAGATGAACCTAACCAAATTATAGCCACCAGTAACAAGCAGTCTAAGTCAAACTCATTATCATCCACTACACCTGGGATGGGAACAAAAGCAGTCCAAATGCCACTTTCTGTTTTTAAAGAAACCAAAATCACAAAATTCCTTCAAAGTGCCCTGCTATAGAGGCCTGTAGAAATTATTAGACTGACAAAAAGATCCCTAGCAAGAGAATGAAGCTGAGAGTCAAAGAGAAAAAGTTAAGAGGCCCACGATAATAAGGAAGTTGATTTACAGAAAAATTATGTAAATAACTCAAAATCTAAGATATTTTATTACAGGCTGGAGAGTGAGCTTAGTGTTTAGGAGTACTTGTTGCTCTTTCAGAGGACTCAGGATCACTTCCCAGCACCCACATGGCAGCTCACTACCATCTTAAACTCCAGTCCCAAGGGATTTGAGGACATCTCCTGACCTCCAAGGATACCAGCACGCACATGGTGTACTTATATACATGCAAGCAAAATACATATGCATAAATCTAAAAATAAATATGCATAAATCTAAAAAAAAATCTTAAAAAAAATTTTAAAAGCTATTTTATTGCATTGATTTATCCATTACAGACCTGTATCCATGTGCCAAAGCACATATATGGAAGTCACAGGACAACTGTCAGGAGTCTATTCTCTCCTTCCTCCATATGGGTCTTGGCTCAAACTCAGGTCATGGGCTGAATGGCAAGTGCCTTTACCTACTGAGCTGTTTCAACAATTTTAACTCAATACATTTAGCAAATTAAGAGAAAACTTAGGATTCACATCTGCCATTGGTTTTATACATTTGGAAAGTAAACTAGTTGAAATATTGTACTCTTTAAATGATTAAATATTTAAATTCTGATATGAACTCCTTTATGAAAAATAAATATGATTCACTGAATTTACTTTATAATATATTGCATGTGCTGTATGTACTGGCATTTACAGAACAAACCTGCAGCAGTGACATCTCTAAAAAGAGAGAAAGCCAAGCAATCATACAAAGTATTTAATAGAAAACGTACATCGTCACTTTTTGAAGAACAAGAGGGACAGTTTATGTCCTTTAACTACCAAAAAACTTTTCATTTTTACTGGATAAAACAGTTTTGTCAGTAAACAGAAGCACATGAATTAAATACCATAGCAATGCTCCATCCCTTTAGTGACTCCCATCGGTAGTGGTGACATTGCTGGAACACTGTCCAACCACTAATGCCTTTAATCAAAGCACCTGTGGTTACCCAGACCTCTCTCATAGGAGAAGAGGAAGGGTCACTAGTACCTCACCTGATACCACAACCACTCTCTTCCCATACCCCAGCTATGTATAATTCTGTCAGCTTTATGTTGTCTCTGGAGGTACTAGAATATATCAAAGACAGAAGTTAAAAGAGGACTCAATCTATGCAGCTGATGGAAGGTTGTCACTTATGTTGAGGTGAGACTTTGCAATGTTGAAGATACATGGGGTTCAACCATACTCCTGTAAGGAAAGTCAGTAAACTCACTGGCTCACCAAAAACTCTTTTTAGTCTTCATTAATAGCCTATCTGAGGTGAATACATGTTTGTTCATGTCTCCTTGGAAAAACTCACACAAGGATAATAAGTGAATATTTGATATACTATGCATAATGATGTTTATTGCTAGCCCTATTTAGTCTTCAAAAATTATCTAGACATTTCAATAATCCTTATGGAACCCATTCTACCTCTCATTAGTACTACATTAGTATTAAACAATGATCACCTTGTTAATATTACAGCTGAGAGGCCTAAAACAGATAGTTAGCAATGGCACTATTTTAAAATCTTAAACAGACATGATTCCTTAGTATCTTATGTTTCTGAATATGTCCTACTGATTTCTATTTTAATTCAAATGTAACTGGAATACACACTGCTCATACACTCAACTCTTTAGACTGTTTTGAAATGTCTTTAATGACCCAGAGTATCAATCCTTTACCTTTTGGATAAGATCAGGTATATGATCAAGTTCACAGTACATTTTAGAAATATATCATATTTCTAAGAAATAAGCAAACCAAGAAATGAGCATTCTACAGTTGTTGTTTGTGGTGTTCTCTAACACCAATTAGGCCACAGTAGTTGATAGTGTAGCCCAGGTTCTAATGCCTTTGTATGTCTTATGTTTTTTTAAATCAGCTTCTCTATCACTTGCTGACAAAACAATTAAAAATTTCCTACCATGATTTGGAGCTTCCCACTGTCTGTGGCTCTTCCAGAAGT
Organism: Cricetomys ansorgei; assembly: GCA_026225945.1. Classification (NCBI taxonomy): domain Eukaryota; kingdom Metazoa; phylum Chordata; class Mammalia; order Rodentia; family Nesomyidae; genus Cricetomys; species Cricetomys ansorgei. The sequence continues at coordinate 6,974,155 of JAMJFZ010004023.1, forward strand.
CTGACTCATTCTCTAGCAACCTTGCTCACTGCTCCTTTCCTCAGAACAACAAGTAAAAAAAGTAAATAATTTTTTTTTAATTTTTGAATAAATTCAAACATCTACAGGAGTTTGTCTCTCACCATGGTACTGTGACTAATTCTCAGGACTAAGCTAGCAACACAGGAAATCTGTACCCTATGCTAACCCCTTTCTTTAAAAACTTTTTTTTTTTAAATTTCATGTGTATGGGTGTTTTTTCCTTCAAGCATGTATATGCCACACAGTGCCCACAAAGGCCAAAGACAGCATAACCTGGAACTGGAGTTATAGACAGTTGTGAGCTACCATGTGAGTGCTGGGAGTGCAATTAGGGATCCTCTGAAGAGCAGACAGTGTTAACTCCAGCCATACCTGAAGTTACTATGCAATGTTTCTTCAGTCTTACTGTTCATGTGTATGTATACTGGTCTCTGAAGTACAGTGCTGAACTCAATATGCCCAGGAAGACCAGAAGCCATAGGTTTGATAAGCATAGTATCAACTGGAACAATTCCATGAATCGATTAACTTGAATATTATAATATATTAACCAAGAGGAAGTTCATTAACAATACTGACTGTTTAATATTATTTTGATAACTACATTGGGGAATAGATCTGAGAAAGATACATTGGGTACTGAATTAACAACCCAAGGGACAAAGTAAGGCAAAAAATAGTAGGAATAAAAAGAACAAAGAATGGGATTAGGCAAGAGATTTTAATAGGCAAACAAGCTCCACAGAAATTAAAAGCAAAGTTCAAAGAGAGACCACAAAACATTCTGTTTCCTGTCATAGTTAGGATTTTTTTGTTGCTGTGACAAAACACCATGACCAAAAGCAAGTTAGAGAGGAAAGGGTTTATTTGGCTTACACTTCCACATCATAGTATCTTGTCATGGTTAGAAAGAGAGAACTTCCTTAGGTGTGGTAGTTAACATTGTGGGAGGAGACTCTCTTGAGCCCAGGATTTCAAAGCAAGTCTAGACAACAAGACCCCATCTCAAAAAATACATCATTAAAAATGAGAGTTTATAACAAAAATATTTTGGTACACAAGGCCAAATAAATACTGATAGAGTATCAGTGATATGATCACTAGACAAATTCCATGTTTTCAGCATTCCTATCTATTTCCACTGACTCCAGGCTTCAATCAATTTGGCAAATTTTCTTTTTTCAAAGAAGACAAGAAAAAAAAGTTTTAAAAATTTAGACTATAAAGAATGAAACCTATTCTCTAACATGCTTAGTATCTACAAACACAATTCTACAAACACAATTCTACAAACACAATTCTACAAACACAATTGAGCAAAAGTTAAGTGTCTACAAAAGCACTTAAATCTCCCACAGCAAATATGCTCACTTAGACATGTAAGTGATAGCATTATTTCCTACTCTGTGTATCATTTGTTTGGTTTTGATCAAGTCTATCCTTAAAAATATATAATAAAAGAAAAAAGCAACCTCCAATAACTGAAGGCTGGAATACAAACGCAAAATCTTTAAAAATTGTAACAGCTAAAATGGGAAGCGGAGTAAAATTGTAGAGGTGAAATGACATTCAAAACCAACTACCTCCAAAAGATGATAAAGAATCAAAAATATATTAACATGAACCCAAAAAATGCTCATTTTAAAAACTCAAGGACAAAAATGAAGTTGAAGAGGGGTCACCTACTTCTGTTTCAGTTCAAGAACCGTTAATTTCTACTCTTGTTTGGATATATGTAATAGTAGGCAATGTGAAGGAATAGAAAAAAATTTCCTTGATTACTATCTCAAAACATTGAGATCGGTATCTCAATGGCCACAAAAAATGCTTGTCATATCTGATAAATATGCCATAATATTTCAAAAGAATAGTTTAAAATGTTATTGTTTTAGGAACTGGAGAGATGGGTCAGTAGTTAAGACCTCTTGTGCTTCCAGAGGATCCTCTATCATTTATAGCCAGTAAATTATTTATGTTCTTGCTTATAAAATTTTAATAATGCCTTTCAACCACTTAATTCTTCAAAATGCCAATTTTCTATGATAAACCTACAAATGAATTCTAATAGTCTGTTACTATTCAGTAACAGCATAAATAGACAATGACACAGAAGGAGAGTGCAACAACCATCAACATGACCATTTTGCTAGATTATTTGAAAAGTAAAGCAAAAGCCTTTAAAATATAGAGTATCCAGACAAGTTTTATAAAAAGGAAAAAAGAAAACAAATTTTCTTTATGAAAACAAAATATCTATTAATAACTAGAATCCAGTACAATAGTAAAGGAAAACAAACCAGGCTCAAGTGAAGTTTTTTCACAAGAATTTAAACTGGTTCAATATTAGCTGTAGAAAATAGTCAATGTACTATATCAATAGACTAGGAACCATCATGTGAGATTACCTTAGTAATTATAGAAAAACATATGACAAAAATTATCATTCATTTTTGGTACAAATACTACATAAACTAGGAATAGAATGGAACTTCCCAATCTGATAAAAACAAAAACAATTAATTGGGAACTAACATGAGATACAGGGGTAAAATCTAAATGTTTCTGCTATCTGAGATCAAGAACAACGTATTGGTATCTACCCTTATATCCCATTCTTAAGATCCTAATCAGTTATAATTAGGCAAGAAAGTGAAATAAATGTGTACAGAAGGTAAAAATAGTAATTACCTCAGCATTTACAAATAAAGGTGATTTAACTAATTAGAGAATACTTCAAAGAACTCCCAAAAATGTCACCAGAATAAGTCAGTTTAAATGACTGATACACAAAAACAATTGTATTTCTGTATACTAGTCAGAAAAAATTGGAAACTGAAATTTTTAAAGTTTCATGTAAAATACTACTGAAAAATACCAAATAGTAAAAGACTAATATAACAAACTATGTGTGTGGTATGTGTAAGCTATGGAAAAGGTAGTAAAGGAGACCTAAATAAATGGAAAGATCTATCATATTCACAGAATCAAAGGACTCAGTATTAAAATATTAATGCAATGTTAATGAAGACACCAGCAGGTTTTATGTACAAATCAAATAGCTAATTTAAAATCTTATGAAAATGTGATAGCACCAAAATAACCAACACTTATGATAGAGAAAAAAGATAACAAAATGAAAACTCATAGTAATTTGAATCAAGATAAAGCTACTGTAATCATAACAGATATCATTAGTGAAAATACAAACACATAAGACAGAACAAAAATCACACACACACACACATAGTGTCAGTCAACTGACTTTCAACAAGGAGTCAAGGTAATCCAATGGAAAAAAGCATCATCTTTTAGATGAAAGATAAGGGAGCTACTGAATACCAATAAGCAAGAACAAAAAAGTTAAACTTGGCCCTGACTTAGAACCATTCACAAAAATTAGTTTAAAATAAATTTTAGTTCTAAATAAAAGGCTAAATCCCTAGAAGTTCTGGAAGAAAACAGAATACGAGATTTTCATAACCTTGTATGGACCACAAACTTACCAAATATGATACTTATAAATTATAAAAGATAATAAACATTTCAAAATGTAGTATTTCTGCTCCTTGTAAGACATAACTGAAAGAAAGTGCTAGCAAAACACATAAAATAAGGGCTATGGATCTAGAATACATAAACAACTCAGTTAAAGTAAGCAATACAATCCCCCTAACCCCCACCCCTTAGTTTTTCAAGACAGAACTTTTCTGTGTAGCTCTGGCTGTCTTGGAACTCATTTTGTAGACCGGGCTAGCCTGAAACTAAGCGATGCCCCTGCCTCTGCCTCTCGAGTGCTGGGATTAAAGGTATGCACCACCACTGTCCAAAAAGCAATACAATTTTTAAAGGAGCAAAAGATAGACATTTACTATAGAAGATATATAGACAGAAAATGTAGAGTGATAGCATGTTCACCATTAGTTGTAACCAAGAAAATGCCATAAAAATTTTAACAGACCTGGCTACGTAGCTGAATATATATCATTTAAAAACAAGCAATATTATGAGTTTTGAAGACTCATGAATGTTCAAACAAGCCATTTGGTAAATAACTATAGAGCTTTCTCAAAGAAAAACATAGAATTACTTGCATTACATTCTGATGTTTATCTACCCCACTGTTTTACATACAATTCAGAGAAATAAAGTTATAGCTTTTATCATAATCACCAAAAATTGTTAACAACAATGCCTACTGACAAAAACCTTGGGGAGCCTCATACTATGAAATGGATAAGCAATTAAAAAGAACAAGTTAATGATGACTATAGTAAAAGTAAGTACACAAACATAATGCCACCAAACACGAAACACTACATACTCTATGGTTCTATCTACAGGTCATTCTGAAAACTGTAAAACCACTGGAACAACAATCAGATCAGTGGTTGAAAATGGAATGACAAAAGGAATAAAGCAATGTTTTAGTAATGAACTGCTTTGCTATTTTTGTGACAATGATTAAAACCTCTTTTTCAAGCTAAAATGTACTTCATGAAAGATTTTTTACTATGCATCTGTTACATAACTTCACCTTTGTATTAAGGTACTTTAATATAGACAATGTGCTATACAAATCATTTTGATGACTCTCAATCCAGTCAAGCTGACAATCAAGATTAATCATCACATTGACTTGATTAGAATGAAATCTAATATATTATTATTCTTATTTCATTTATTTATTCAAAGAAGTCGTAAACCTCAAATAGTCTAATTTAAAGCAAAAAAAAAAAAAAAAAAAGCAGTGCAGGATTGCTCCAGATTTGCTCTCTTGCCTATATAAACAGCACCTACCTCACAGAGTATTCAGGAAATGAATAACATACTTTTTATAAAGCATCCTTTTAAATAAGTCAGTACTGAATAAGCACATCTGTCCCTTAGTTACTTTAAGAAACACTTTCCAAAGTCTCACTGTTCAAAATCAGGAACTTGCTGTAACCCTGTAGATTTTTAGAAATACTGTATGATTTACTGAAATACTGAAAATTTTCACACAATTCTTTCAGAAGATCACCAAAAGTAATGGAAAATTTCTACTTACGATATTAACTTGGTTAATAAGTCTTTGGGGCTAAAGTGAGGGCTCAGTGGCTAAGAACACTTGTTGCCTCAGAGGATCCAAGTTTAGTTCCCAGCAACCACCTAATGGCTAACAACCATCCCTAAATCCAATTCCAAGTTCTTTTGGCTTCCATTAAGTACTACAAGCACAAGGTACAAGCACACATGGAGGCATAACACCCATACGCATAAAATAAAGAAATCTTTAAATAAATAAATTCATTCATGTATTTATTTTGTGCTCAGAAAGATGTCAATACTGACAGCAACCATTGCGTGGAGAGAGAGAGAGAGAGAGAGAGAGCGAGCGAGCGATCTTACTTCAGTGGTAGGGCTCCTGGTAGGTTACCTATGCTACAGAAGATAGCTCTATACCCAGAAGCATGCAGGCAACACTAATTTGACTCTGTAGGCTATATACAGAGAGAAAGACGATAGATGATAGAGATATAAATGATATAGGTATAAAGATAGAGATACATACAGCTGAAGAGATAGATACAGATATAGATGTAGCTATACATAGATATATATAACATATATACATATACATATATATATATAGATATAGATATATATGAATGATGGAGAGGGGCCATAATTATACTTGCATGAACATGAGGCACTGAAGGGTAAATTTTATCAAAATAAAATGGGCTTGTGTATGAAGAAAAATGGTACTTTTTTAAAAGGTGTAAGTAATTACAACTGCTCTTACAACAATGTAGTCCATCAAGAGAATGGATGTTAAGACTCATAATGAAGGATTCTCACATCCTAACAATAAACCTTACTGCCCCCCTTCATGTCAATTATTACTAGAGCTACTTTCAAAACATAGCATTGGAAAAGCAGTAAAAATGAGTGTGGCTGAAACCTCTTGAGTTTTGAAGTTAGGAAGTATATGAGAATTCTTAGGCACGTTTCCTATATTTAAATATGAAAATAAATGAAAGAGGCCACAACAAAGAAACTCATACTAAATTTCTTTTAGTTATTCCTTTTCATGAGTTTTCCAAAGGCTACAATTAGCACAAAGTAAAAAGCAAGAGAAAACTCCATTTGGAGTAAACTTACCAACAATGCTTTATTCTCCTTAAGATCCAACCCAAACACATCACGCCGCTTCACTGTGAGGAAATCAGCATCAGGCCCATCTTCCTCATCATCATCTCTGTCTAAAAACTGCATGGGAACTCCCTTGACCTTCTGTGCCTCCTCAGTACTGACGACAGATTCTGTATGAGACTCCCCTGCTGGTCCCAGTTGCTCTTCCATTTCTTCATCTTCCGATTCTGCGTCCTGTTCTTCTTCACTATCACCACTGGCTAATCTGTGTTCTATCTTTTCTTGTCTTTTGCCACTTTTGTGAAGGATGGACATTTTCTCACTGAAATAAGCTCTAAATTCTTCTACTTCATCATTGGTAAGGGAGGGAGCCCTGGGCTGAACTGCTTCTTTGGTAGACTGTTTCTCCATTTTCTGAAGAAATCTTACCCGTGGTGCCACAGCAAGACCAAGAGACCTTCAAAAGTGTAAAGAATGAAAAAATTATTTTAGTATAGTGATGGTATCTTTATGGTACTATGGAAATTTCTCCACAGCACAGATCTATTTCCAAGCTTTAAAAAAAATCCCCTAAGACACATCAATTCTGAGAGATTAAATGATTCAAAAGACAAACCAAAATGTACTGAATATTTATCCAGAAAATGTTTTAGACACCTAGCTTTTTTCAGGAGAGTTGATATGGTATAAAATAGAGAGCACTAAAATAGAAATAAGATGATCACAGTTCATGTACTAGAGCCAATTTCCAATTCAACTCTCAGGTTCCTCAACACATAATATTAATGCCTGCCAGGTCCGCTTCACAGGTGCTATGAAGTCCCAATTAACTAATTGGATGAAGGTACTGTGCAAAACATAAGCTACTACATGGACTAAGAAAGACATGACTAAGGAATAACAAAACAGTTGTTCTCAAAGAATAAAGCAGAATAGATATACCACCATCTCTATCCCAAATCCCACTTCTGAAAAAGAATATGGCATAATCACTGCTACAAAAATGCATTTTTCTTCTTAAAATGGCTAACAGGGGGAAAATCTTGGTTTTGGTTTCTGGTTTTAATCTAAGAGCAAGATTCTATTTAAGACTAGATGTTTCCTTCCAGGATCAAAGCTAACAGTTTTCACTAAATTCCCACTGATGGGTAGAAATACAACCTTTTAAAAAGCAAAGGTTAAGCCAGGCATGGTGGCATACCCCTTTACTCTTTAATCCTAGCACTCAGGAGACTAAGGCAGGCAGATCTCTGTTAGAGGACAGCCTGATCTACACAGTAAGCTCCAGGTCTGCCATAGAGAAAAGACAGATTAGATGATAGATAGATAGATAGATAGATAGATAGACAGACAGACAGACAGACAGACAGACAGAAAGAAAGAAAGAAAAAAAGAAAGAAAGAAAGAAAGAAAGAAAGAAAGAAAGAAAGAAAGAAAGAAAGAAAGAAAAGGTAGATAAAGTGGCAGTTTTATTACTGTTTTTTTCCTGTATAATTCATAACAGAAAATGAGAAGTTCAATATTGAAAAGCACAAACTCAGAAATTCCTTGAAGACGAGAGTACACATACATGTATAATTCTATCATTGAATGAAATAACCTACATATGTTGGGCACTCAAAGTATTTCTCTATTACAATTTTTTAAACCTTGTATCTTATACATATAGCAATTGCTTCAGCTATCATAGGCTTCTACAGGAAATCCCACACCCCAAGAAAATTATACATCTAAATATCAACGCAAACTACAAGCATGTTAAACTATACTGATAACTTAAACTTAACATAATTATTTGCCCTCTCTAAACATCACCAAAGCAAGTCTTCAACAGCAAACATGACATTTACTAGTCTGATGCAACAAAATAGCTTCTAAATATGCCCTTTCAGTATTCAAGACATGTGCCCATCATTTGTGAATATTCCAGCTTCAGCAAACAGAAAAACCACACTGCATTTCACACAGAATAAAAAAGTAGCTGAAAGCCTAATCTTTGGATATTTTAAAATGGTGAAACTAGGAACTGGTAAATAAGCATAAGGAAACAAAAACATTCATGGCGCACGGTTTTCCATCCATTACTAAAATAGTAACACTATCTAACACCGTCTCACACTGCTATCTGCAAAAGGGTTTTAAAATATTACAACTGACAGATTATATTAAAGTTATATTAAACATATAATCTAACACAGAATAGAAAACACCCAGGTCAAGTTTTTTGTTATGAGGGAGAACTAGAAAGGATAAAAATACAGTGTACTCTCATGTATGAAATTCTCAAATAAAATCTTTTTTTAATGTTCTTTGTTAGAATCAATTTAAAAGTAAACACACTCAAGTTCCTAGAAAACATGCCAAACATACAGACCTTGCCTAAAATGCATTTTATCTGGAAAACCTAAGACAGACATTAAAGTATGATAAAGCTCAAGGATACTTGTAAAAGATTTTGTCAATGCATTTCCCATAGATACGATTCCCTTAAAAAAAAAAAAAAAAAAAAAAAAAAAGGAAAAGAAAAAGAAAAAGCTGATTCGACCTTTAAAGGTTAAAAGGTTTTGTTTTTGTAATCTCTCAACTATTCGCATAAAACCAGTCAGTCATTCCATACATTTGGCCACTGAGTCACTAAATCTTACAACACCTTGAAACAGTAACTATAAGACTGAAAAAATACATAGAACCTCTGCAAATTTCCAGCAGACTCTAAGGTAAAGCAAAAGTAGTTTAAGCTAAGATTCTTAAAGGATACACTAGGGACAATCTCTCTAACTTTATTACAACTATGTTATCAATACTTACAGTGCATATTCAGTAATAGGTAACTTGCTCACATTAAATACTTCTTTATCCTTCATAAGATATACTGAACGTATATAGGAGACAAAGCACTGTAAAACAAGAAGTTAAGGACACTATAATAGAAGCTGAATATTAAGCAAAACCAAAATAGAAAACTAAGAGATAAACGCAGTACTAGCGAGAAAATACAAATCAACAAACCTCTATTTTGCACGTACAGAAAAAAAAACTGTTACAACTGTACTATTAGAAAAGATTTTGTATTTTATTCCATCAGTTCAACTCAATACAAATTATCACCTAAGTTGGGCATGGTGGTGCGTTGTCTGTGAATACAAAGCTTAGGAGGTAGAGACAAAGGGATTAAAAATTCAAGGCCAGGGAGGGCTATATGAAATCTTACCTCTAAGGAGAAAATTCATAGTTTTCCTCAACTTCCCAAAAAGTTACTGAATATTATTTATTAATACTCAGTTATAATAAGGTGCAGCGGAGACAACATTAGCAATAGACTAATCCAGATAAGTCTCTATACCGATTATACATGCTATTAGCTGAGCAAATGCCATTTTCCTAAATGGCAGTTTTCCCATCTATCAAAAATATAACAGTGCCTTCTAATAAATGTTATAACAATGAGAATATTCATACAGAACAGCTAAAATATCTTCTAAAAAATAGTTGTCAGAAATAAATGCTCTTTGTTGGTAATATTACTGTAATAGTCAAGAGATAAATTTTTCAACAAAATAAAATTTCACTATAATAAGTGAGCCAAATTTTGGCATAAAGATTGTTTTCCTTTTTTTCATAATTTCAAATAATTTACAATCATCCTAGAAATTTTTATTTCCACTTTTTTTAAGTAAAACTACACTTATGACAGCTATTATCATCCTGATCCCATCAGTTTGTAAAATAAATACATAATAAAATACATCTAGGCAAGCATTTTTATTTTAAAGATAATTTTTTATGGAGCTGGGGAGATGATTCATTCAGTGATGCACTGGCCACACAAGCATGAGAACATGAGTTTGAATCCCAGCATACACATTAAAAGGCTGGGGATGCAGAATGGGCCTGTAATCCCAGCACTGGGGAGCCAGTACAGAAGGATCCCTGCAACATGCAGTCCAGTTAGTTTTTTTAGCCAGATGCATAGGTCCAGGTACAGTAAGAGACCTAACCTTAAAAAATAAGGTAGAGATTACATTTGTAATTGACCTCTGGCTTCCACACTCACGTCCATACACATGTATGCACACCCATACAAATGCATGCACACAGAAGAGTACAGGACACATACATAATTTTTATAAAGTGTATTTAATCCTTCTGTGCATACTTCTTAAACCTGACATTTTCTTCTGTATCTCTACATTTACACTAATCTTTCCTACCCTAACTAATCTCCTAACTAACCATTTTCTGTCTCCAAAGGCATTAAAAACAATGTCTGGTACTGGTTCAAAAGTATTTTCCCCTGCAATCACCCATAAGAAATAACACCATGTGCTTATAGGTTCTGCTCCATCCAGATTATAATCAAAAACTGGAAAGTCACTTTTCTGAAATCAGATAGCCTGATGGTGCTGGGAACACAGCCATCCTGCTAACCCATGTGTGACACCAATACAGCACACTTTATTTCAGGATGCCATTCTATTGTCATTGTTCTAGAAGGCTCATTTCCCACATGCACAAACCAGTGGATTTCAGCACTTTTTCACTTCCTGACCAATAATCAAAGGGTCTGCTAGTCATGAAGACATCGCGGCGCGGCACTACCAGCATTTTCAGCATTCATGTGTTTTTTTTTAATTCTAACATTTCTCACAAATAACTGATCTTAAGATTAATTAGTGTGACTTGGCCATTCCAGAATGTACTCACATTGCAAAATGTCAGATGTATATCATAAATGAAATTTGTCAGTGCAGGCAATTTCTTATTAAAACTTTTTTAGACCAGGAAAACAAAAAGAATATTAAATCATATTAACAGATTCAAATTTCACTGCTGAAGATAATTTCCAAAAATTCTATGCCAGAATTTTAGCCTAATACAAGACAATATTAATCTCTCAGTCAGAAAATGCAACCAAAACTTATAACAATTTCATTGAAAAAAATAAAGTTTATCAAGTATACCAGACACCAAGCTGCTTAAAACCTAAAAACTGTCTTAGAATTTCCCTATACCTCTAACAAAATTATACAATGGTAAATTTTAAGAAACACTTTTTAAATTAAGAAGTAATTCATGCAAAAATTATATTGCTTATAATTATATATTTTAGTTGTGGCCATACAATATAGTAATAGCAGAAACTGATGAAATAAAACTTCATTATATAATTCCATTCCAAAAACAAATACTAGATTCAAAGCTGACTTACCCTTTGAGCTCTTTCTTTTAAATCTTGATCTTGGGCTAAAAATGATTCTAATTTTTTCTGAACATCAATAAGTTTTTCTGGATTGATTCTTTTCAATAAAAAAATAATAATGGTTAAATTGAAAAATAATCTCAATTAAAAGAAAACAAGAAATAATACATAGCATTTTCTTATTATTCCTCAACTTGACTTTTAAGTGTTTCATGTTTTAACATTTAAGTTAACATTATTTCTCATCTGTGGACCAAGAATAACATAAGGAGAAGAAAATGACAGGACAGTAGATTTCTCCAAACAAATGATGAGTAAGAAAAGATTATCTATATTAACACTATTACTGACATTGGCTACTTCTTAATTCTATGAAGCTAGAAGTAGACTCCCATAGACATAAATTATTGAAATAAAATTCGATGTCAACTGTGTAAATGCTTCTATTTTGAATCAAATATATAAAATCAATTTCAAATAATTAAACATCTAAGATACTCTATTTGTTTTCCAAACTTCAAACTGAATTATCAACATTACTCTAATGTTAGAGTAGTACAGGGAAACAAGAAAGTATAGATGGGTTGTTCTTCCTCTATTATTAGAGAAAAATTTTCAAAACATAAAATGCTACTGGCCTCAACAACTTAATTCATGGTCAATTTTTATCTTCTTTCTCAACCATCCTCTCACTAACAGTCCAAATTACTTTTAGAAAAAACATACTGTTTTTCAATGTCTCCAGTACAAGTGAGAGACCCTGATGGATTCCTCTATTCCCAATGTATACATCCTCAATGCGAGAAAGTTATGGTCCTTTGAAATGAAAGAACAATCCATAAAATGACTTCATTCAAGAAGTATCATCCTTTCAATCTTCAATGCTCCTTGAAACTAAAAAAAGTTCCCTTTCACTTTTTTTTCCCCCTGCTGTATTCTGCAAAATTGTTTCAATATAAATCCTTTTTTAAATTGTCAGGGCTGAGTCGATAACTCAGTTGGCAAAGTGCCTGCTACACACGCATGAGGATCTAAGTTCAGATCTTCAGAGGCATTGTAACATACGGCTGTAACCTCTGTCCTTTTGGGAAGGATGTAGAGGGACAAGAGACAGGTGGAACCCTGGAGCTCACTGGCTAGGCTGCCAAGCTAGCCAAACTGATGAGCTTTAGATTCAGAAAGAGACCCTGTCTCAAAAAATAAAGATGAAGCATGATCAAAGAAAGTACCTGATGTTGACCTATTGCCTTCACAGGAAAAAGACATATGTATAGGCAGGCACACATGCACATACCGCAAATATACCATACATAAGCAACAATAATAACACATACACAAACAGGTTTGTTTGTTAGTTTGTCTTAATATTTTCAAAAAGAGGGCAACTAAAGTCAGATGTGGTGGCAAATGCCTATAATCTCAGCATTTGGGAAATGGAGACAACCTCAGCCACACAAAACATTTGAAGCTAGCCTTCATGAGATTCTATCTAAATAAAATTTTAAAAAACTTCAAAATAAGGAATAGCTTTTCTAAAAAAAAAAGGCTAGAGCTAACATTAACCTTAATATAAGTGAGATCCTTCATGTTTTCCCACTAAAAACAAGAACAAAGCAGGGGGTGCTGGAGAAATGGCTCAGTAGTTGGGAGCAGTGACCACTCTTCCAGAGGACCGGGTTCAATTCCCAGCACCCACATGGCAGCTCACAATTATCTGTATCTCCAGATCCAAGGGATCCAACATCCTCTTCTGGCTTCCACTAGCACCAGAAACACATAGCACAAAGACATATGCAAGAAAACCATCCATACACATAAAATGATAAAAGAAAAGAGCAAAGCAGGGAACTCTGCTTTTCAATGTAGTAAAACCAAAAAAGGAAAATTAAAAGCATACTGATTAGAGAAGAAAAAAATAAAACTACACTTGTTTAAATATGAAATGATGACCTACTTGGAAAATCAAAGAAAAGGAACAAAGTGCTCCTGGAACTAATAAAAATTATAATAAGATTTCAGAATGCAAATATACCAAAGACCTTCCTATTTACCAGATATGAGACAGTAGAAACTAAAAATTAAAACAGTAGCACTTATATTGGCACTACAAGAAGAAAAAAAAAACTACTAAGGCATGAATCTAAGACAGCATGAACAAGATCTACATAAAGAAAACTCACAAAACTGATGAAAGAAAACAAAGAAATAACCACAATTTTTCATTTTCAAGGAAATTCAATCTTGTCAAGGTTTCAAACTATTTCTTACATGATCTGCAGATTCAATATAATACCAATCCAAATACCAACCAGCTATTTTATGGGTATCAATAAAATGAGTCCAAACACAAGCTGCAGGACTGCCATGCTCCAACCTCAAGACTTAGTATAAAGCAGTAATAATCAAGACAGTACAGCAACTGACAAAAAAACAAATCAAGGAAAACAGAGCCCAGAAATAGACCTAGATGTACAGTTCACAGGTCTTTGACAAAGGAACCACGGCAACACAATGAATCTAATGGTCTTAGAACTAGATGTGTAAACATATGAATCCAAGCACATACTTTTCACAAAAAAAAAAAAAAAATTTCAACATGAATCTAGATATAAATATAAAGCAGTAAAGGACTCAGGAAATAGCTAAATGGGAAAAGCATTACACAAACATAAAAACCTGGGTTTGGATCTCCAGTACCATAGTCATGACATAGTCATGCACACCTGAAGCCCCAGCACTCGAGTCAGGCATCCTAGGAACTTGTCAGCCAGCCAGGTTCAGTGAAACCTCATCTCATAAAATAAGGCAGGAAGACAATTGAAAAGGCATCCTGACATCATCCTCTAGTGTGCACACATGTACACACACAGAATTTCTAGCAAAGAACATAGGAGAAAAGCTGGATGACCTCGAGTATGACAATGACATTAAAAAATGTAACATTAAAGGGCTAATGCATGAAGAAATTCACTAACTAGACTAGACTTCATTAAAACTGGGAACATCAAGTTCAGGCATTCTCTCTCTACTCCCTAGCCCACCATCAGATGAGCTGCTCTGCTCTGCCATACCTCACTGGCACGACAACACTACCTCTGAAACCATGAGCTAAAATACTTTCTTCCTTTAAGGTGGATCTCTCAGATACTGATTACAGTGACACCAAGAAAACCTTCATATGAACTAAGGATTCCGAGTGACACTAATATGTCAATGTGGTTCATAAACTACAACAAATCAATAATCTGTTGAATGCTTATATTTGAAGAGACTTGCATGTGTGGGGTCAGGAAATGTGGAGCAACTGTACTTTCCTTCAAATTTGCTCTGAGTATAAAACTACTTCATAAGACTTTTTAAAAGGCTTTTTTTCCTCTAAACCAGACCAGATGGTCGAATAGATTAGGAGGAAGAAGAAAATAAATGTAGGCAATAAGCACAATGATGTCATACTCTCACTCCTAAATGCAAATAGGAACAAGCAAGCAGCTCTTACTTGATTTCCTTCACAGGTACTTTCTTCTGGAGAAGCTGCTGCACCATCCCTTGTTCTTCTGAGGGTAGTAAAATTAATAAAGCTTCCCCATCCTCTTTGTACCTAAACAAAATAAAATTTTTAAAGGCATCAATAAAATCTTCATTTTATATTTTAACAGTAAAATGAATAGATGACAGGAAATCAAGTTCACTTAATTAGAAAATGCTAGAAAATCCTGCTTTTAATCTTCTGTGATGTCAGAGAAATAGGGCTCTGGATGCCTTGCATCAAATTTCAAGCACCTGCTATAATTCCCAGTCTTTAAGGTTATACCTCAATAGTAGAGCGAGCATCTAAAAAATAAAGTGGTTAAACAGAATTCATCTTTTAAGACGAGGGTCTCAATATTGCAACCTAGGAAACCCTTGATCTTGTATGTTGCCCATGCAACAAAAGGCCCAACTCCAAAGGGAATACTTTAAAATAGATTCATACAAATATATCAAGGAAATTGTTTCCACTCAAACCACAAGAGTATTAAGACAAAATTACGTATTAAACATGGCAAATACACTGAAGAAATCAGTGTGTTGGGAATAATGACATATGCTTATAATTTCTGAACACAGGAAGTTAAGGCAGACGAATTGCTGCAGATTCAAGGCAAGGTTGGGCTATATATATGGCAAAACTCTGATTCAGAAAACCAAAATATTTAAATCAATTCCTCTCCCTAGGGATTTTACTGATACTTTTAAAATAAAACTTTTCAGATCAATTTAAAGAAATGGGCCTACTCAGGTAAACAGTTCCTATCCTTGTCATTACTCTTCCCTCTCACCTAAAGCCAAGTCTTATTTTATACCATACCTTCAGAAATCTGTGCTGACACAGGCCAAAGGCTTCCTGAACTACTAAAGTTGCCTTGTGCTGCTTGAATAGTTAACTGACACCACGATACCAGCTGGTATACTTAAGCAACAAAACAGAATCAAATAGGATATTAGGGAATTTTTTAGATACACAGAAGAAACATAATCTCAAAGCATTCTTTAAACTCATGCTATAAAATTTGAGGGGTACATTTTTATATTTTATATAAAATAAGTATTTCCTGAGAAGCCATGACTCAGAAATCAACTAAGGAATACAAAGAAAAAGGTCCCCGTGTTCAAGCAATATAACACTCATCCTAAGAAGAACCAACAAACACATACAAGCAAGAGATTCAGGACAACAAAGAATGCCAGAGGACAGCCACAGGCAACAAGCACCACCAACTCAGAAGTGGAGAAAGACTATTCAGAACTGCCAAAGGAAAAACTATGACACAGCAGATGGAATTTCAGGTAGGTCTTTAAGGTAGACAGAAAAGAGAAACCTAACGTGCTCTCAAAGAATGCCATGCCACATTAGAAGAGATCAGGCAATACAGACTGATTTAGTAAAGACACCTAAATAAATGGAAGGCCACAGATGGAATACAAAAATGAATGGCAGAGAAGATGATTAAAAAGGTGCATCGGAGCCTAATTTGTACTCCCTTGAATGCCCTGCAGAGTTTCTGTAACTCTGTCTGCAAATACTATTTTATCATTGGATGTTGAAAGAAAAACTGGCTTTAGCAACTTAACTAAGAGATGGTTCAGTACTTCTATTATGAAAACTAAAGGAAAGTTTTTTATCTTACATATTAATTTTAAAACTCAACTCCATTCTAATAGGAAAAAATATATTCCTTGCATGCAAACTGAAAAAGATTAAATAAAACATACCAAAATGTTAAGCTATCTTATTATAGCTAGTTTGTTAATGTTTTAAAATCTTATTAATATAGCAGGTACTGAAATGGCAATGTGTGCTTACACATGCTGGTTATTAACAGAGCTGAGAGCCTATATGAATACATATATATAGATATTAAAGACCAGTAACAATACAGGATTTTGAGTTTATTAGTAACATAGAGGAAACTATAAGAGCATGACAGAGAATTCTACCTAATAGTCTAGATATTAAGAAAATTGTCCAGAAATAATGATACCTTAAATGAAATCTGAAGACTCAGCAGTCAATCTAACATTAGGGGTAGAGATACGGAAGGGACAACTAAGTTTCACAAGGGAAAAAGGTAGTATTTCAGAGACCAGTGAATGCTTGAATATTTTTGTCTTCAAACTTATTTGATTTTCTTGTAAAAAAAGAGAAATATGAATATATAGATACTCCTTTATCTAATTGTCTGTTGGAACTGTAAATAAACACCTTCATTTAATTGAAGAATTTATATGACTCAAACTTATTCATATTCATTACTACAAAAGTATGATTTTAAAACATTCCCTTCTAGCCATTAGACCAAACCGTATATGACGGCAGAAGTGTTTCACATATAAAATAACAAGGTGACACCCTAACTAAATAAGATAGCTGACAGATAGCACAACTGCTGCATCTGTAACACCTCTCTGAGGACAAGTTAAAAGTCAGAGGACAAGCAGAGGTGGTGACACCATGAGTAAATTCTGGAGAGGAACCACATGCTTTGCTGAGCAAGCATGAGGTGCTGAGTTCAGATCCCCCAACATCCAGGTAAAGAGCTAAGCATAACTATGCATGCCTATAACCCAAGTGCTGGGAAGAAGGAGGAACAGCAGAATCACTTGGGCTTCCTGGCTACCAGTTTTTTAAAAAAGCCTTTATAAAATAGTCTAGTAATGAGAAAAGCAAAGAAGAAAACCAACTAATTACTCTAGCATATCTAAATGCGATAAATGATACAGAAAAAAAGCAGGGTGCAAAGGAGTGGCTTGAGGAGGATAACAGAATAGCCACACAGATAACTGTGGGAAAATCATTGTATCAGAAACAACGAATACAAAAGGCCCTAAGGCAACAGCATGTCTAGCAAATACAAGCATCAGCTAGAGCTGGAACAATGAAGAAAAAATGGGGAAAGTATATAGGCCTGTCACTGACTGAACTGGGAAGTCTTCACAGGGGTCAAGAGAATATGACTTATGTTTTAAAAGATCATTCTGCATGCTGGATTGAGTATACCATAGTAGAACAAGAATAAAGGATGTACCTAAGAAATGGTCAACTCCTAAGAAATACCAGACCCTAACTTGCCTCTGTACCTCTACCAACTGTATTCCTTCCCAGTTCTTCAATGCTTCAAGTTATAAGACAAAGAATTTGCTTTGCCTGTTCATTAAGCCTTTAAAGCCTAATTATCAACAGACATAGGCAGAAAGCAACATAAACTAGCACCAATTTCCTCCTTGGGAGAAAAAGATTCAAATTTTCAAATTTTCAGCTAAATAAATTTTTAAGAATAAAGAAATTTTACTTGCAAATACTGGTCCTGCCTCATACCTAATAGATTCAAATTAAGCTTAATTCTTGTGGAAATTGTCTTTTCTCTATTATTTCAGTTTGCAAAAAGTTAAGGACTCTTAAATTTTTTTTTCATTAATTCCTTAAAGTATGAGCATTTTTTGCAAACCATGAACCCTCCCCTATTTAGGAATTTTAACTAGTTTACAGCTTCAAACTTGGGGTTAGATGTATGCAAAAGGCATGAGTTGCAAAAGCTTGGCTCTATTGCCCCCTAGTGGAATCATTGTTTGCAATCTAAATTAACTTAGGACTTTAAGAACTACAAACAAGGCAAAAATGACTGAACTGGAATACAACTGAAATGATTTTTTACTCTAAAACAGAAAATAGTTTTATATATATACTCCCATCTTCTATCCTAGTCTTCCCTACTAGCCACAAACAAAAGGCTTATCTGATGTATACCTACTTTTGAATTAAAATCTTCCATGTTTTCAAATGCAAATTTTTATTTAAAATAAAAGAATTCAGGCTTTTGAGTACCAAACACTGCAAACCTTAAAGACAATTGCTTTTAAGGGGCAAAATGTACCACAGGATAGATCACTATAAACTACCTTCACTCGCTTATCTCAAAAAGGATATCATTTTATTAGGTAGAGTTAATAAAAATTAATTTTTCTTTGCTATAGATCCAAAGAATTCATTAAAAATCAAATAATCAATTAAAACAGTAAATTTGCTTAGAAACAATAAACACCTTAATCACTCTTTATTTTTCCTTGGTAAAGAACAAAAAACTAAAGAAGTCAGATTCTCCATCCTTAACAATTTTTCTAACAAATTCATTTTTTTATATTTATATATTAATGCTCAATTCCAAAAGCAAACACTTTATGGCAACCTGGTTTTAATTACAGCCTAACACAGGATTTTAATTAGGTTCAATTTTTAATTTAGCCTTTATTCAATTCAATTATTCAGTCTCATGGCCTACAAAACTTTCTCATTATCTCTAAGCCCACTAATGGCCATTTTAAACCACAAGAGAAAAAAGTAAGTATTATATGTGCTAACCTTTTCACTGACTATACAATTGAAATAGTCGATTCAGAACGTGTTGTTTATGTATGAAGGGTCAGACTTCTATTTTAAAAGTTAAAGACTATGTTAAAAATACATTAAAATATTCCTTAAAATAGTATTCTATTTTTGAAAATATAGTATACTCTTCAGACTCAGCATTGCAGTGCTGTTCTAATCTTCATCTCCACAACCATCAAGACCAATTTAATGCTCACTGTATCATGTTCAACTGCATTGTATTTCTACCAACTTCTCCAACACTAAAAACCTGGAAGACTTTCCTTTCCTGAATCATTTCTTGATGTACTGAAATGCTCATTAATCTCACAAAGAGAGACTTCGGAATACTGCTAAATATATTCTATGAAGGAATCAGTCTACACTTTGCACATCACATCACTGGCACAGGTGAAAGGCTGTACACCATCTTCTAGTTTAATATGTTTGCAAGATACCATATACAACCATTCTTATCTAAAGACCTACAGGACCACAAAAATGCAGATGTGCATAGGAGCATGCACCAATTTTTACAAACTACATGCCTAACTAACGGGAATTAAAAGTCATTAGGGAGACGATTTATATCACCAACTTCCACTAGGACTTTTCAGAAGATCTGTGAAAGATAATCCAAATGTAAACCCAAAATATTAAGGTACACCCTTTTAAGAAACTGAAAACAGGGATGGTGAGAAGGTTTAGTGGGTAAAGGGGCCAGCCACCAAAGCCTGGCAACCTGAGCTCAATCCCTGGAACCCAAGAAAAAGTGGAAAAATAACTGACTCCACAAAGTTGTCCTCTGACCTCCACGACGAATGTCATGTGTGCTTATACAAACATCATACACTTATAAACATACATATACAATAATAGTAATTAAAAACAGAACAGCTTGATACACTGTTGCCCATTTTCCTTAGATCCCAAGAGAAAACAAAGCTAGTCTGTCTCACTGTAGTGATATCTTCCACAAAACCCAGTCTCAACTCCTACTGCTTGTTTAAAATATATCATTAATGCCAATTCTGAGACTTACTTTTGTACCTTCTAGCATATCAATCTACTTTTAAAATGTTTACCATTATACTACTGTCTTCCTTCTTTTGTTCTTAAAATAAACACATTTGAGTATATTTTCATTACAGTCATGTTTGACAGTGGCCCATGGAGTAAATTCAAATTAGTAAGAAAATAGACTAGAGAAATCAGACTGCCTGGGCTCAAATCTTGGCTCTTTGTATCTTCAAACATATTGCTTAACTGCCTAGGCACTTTATTTCTTCATATGAAAATAGAGAGGTCAGCCAGGCAGTGGTGGCGTACACGTTTAATCCCAGCTCTCAGGAGGCAGAAGCAGGTGGATCTCTGTGAATTTGAAGCCAGCATGGTCTACAGAATGAGCTCCAGGACAGCCAGAGTTACAACATTTAAACCCTCTCTCAAAGAGCAAAGAAAAGAGAAGAAAATAGAGAGGTAACAAAGATTCAATGAGATTATGTTCAGTAAGTAGTTCTTAGTAAAGTTTAAGGGTAAATTAAAAAAAAAAATTAAAACTTCATGGATTATTCTCAATTACAAAAGCCTTCAGGCTATAACTTTTATTTTTATCTTATTTTATTTGTTTGTTTATTGTGTATGCATGTGTGAGACAGACAGCATGCATGCCAGAGTCTTTGTGGGGATTAGAAGACTTTTCGGAGGCGGTTCTCACCATCCACCTGCTTGTTTCTGTTGATGCACAATGTTACTCCAGGCTAGCTGGTGTGCAAGCATCTGAGCAAATCTCCTGTCTCTGACTGCCATCTTACCATAGAAATACTGAGATGAGTAAGTACCACTATATTAGGCTTTTTAAATGGATTCCGGGGATCAAATCTGGTTGTTAGGCTTGTATTGCAAGCACTTTTAGCCAGTGAGCCGTCCCCTTGGCCTTTCAAGCTGTAATTAACTCACAATAAAACACTAGCACTCATATACCTAATTGTTCCATTCTTTCTTTACCTACAGCTGGAGCCGAAGCATGCTTTGTTACTAAACAGTACAAAAGCAAAGAAATGGGTCAGTACACCTACCTGGCAGTTCTACCAGCTCTGTGAATATACGTGTTAGCATCCTCTGGACAATCAAACTGAAGAACCCAATTCACAGCTGGAAAATCTATACAAAAGAAATATAGGGGGGAAAAATGTCAAGGTCTAACCTGCTGTAATATTATTATTTTACAATATTGTATGTCAAGACTTATCACATCTAACAAAATTTTATTAAAAATAAAATTAGTTGCATAAATCAAGAAATATAAACATTTGTCTACTTTGATAAAGTGAACTAAAATTAGACTGCTTCGTATCTGAAATAGAAGAGACGCATGCTTTGTGACTGACAGTGAAGTACCTTGATGTTTAATTACCAGAAAGTATCACTCTTCATAGGGTTCCAGTGAACCACAAACTGGTTTCTGGGTCGAGATGTTTCAGTTTGGTAAAGTGCCCACCACACAAGCACAAGGACCTTAGTTTGGATCCCTAGCACTCACATTTAAAAAAAAAAAAAAATGTTTTAAGTCAGGCATGGCAGCACTTGCCTCTAACTCCAGTAGGGAAGCAGGGATAAGAGGAGTTAGCTATTCTAGCAGATTCTGTGAACTCCAAGTTCAGTCAGAGCCCATGTGTCAAAAAATAAGGTGGAAACTATAGAAGACATTAGATATCCCACTAGCCTCCACACACTTTACACACACACGAACATATACAAAGACACACATATACATAAAAATAATAAAGACAAATAAGATTTAAAATTTTTAAACCTTTTTGAATTTATATAAAGGTTTACTTTTCCTGCTAGTCCTGTCTCCAACTAAACTGATAAACAATTATACACCCTATTTTTCTGAATACTACAGGTTTTATTCATTTCCAAAAAAGCCTATTCTCAATTTCTCAGAACTTCCTCTATTCACTTATTGATAAGTAAAACAATTTTTAACCTAAAAAAAAAAAAGTTACTCGAAGAGGGACAGGAAGACAATCATTAAAAAAAAAAAAAAAGTTCAGCTAGAAGGGGTTGTATACAACTTCAATCTCAGCACTTGGGAGGCAAAGGCGGGTGGATCTCTGTGACTTTGAGGCCAATCTCATCTATAAAGCAAGCTCTAGACCAGCTAGAACTATACAGTGAAACCCTATCTCAAAAAAAAAAGTAGGGTAATATGTTTATCTACTCTTTATGTACACTCAAAATATACTGTAAGTACTGACACACAGTAAGAGTGACTGAGGTCACTAACCTCTTATACCCAACTCCAAAGTAGTTCTCTAATCACCCCACCTCACCCTACCCTACAAGCTACGAAGTAAATGTCAGCACAGTGCCTTTTTAGAATAAAATTAAAGTATGTTAAATATAATGCCTTTAAAAATCTGAATGACTGGCCAAAAAATAGATTTCACTGATTTTTCTTGTTAAATGAGTTACGATTTCAGTTTTCAAAGTTGTTAGAATTTTTCTTATCTTTAAACTTTTAATCTTTCATCTTCCTTTGATGACCCAGGAAGCTCCTCAGGATTATGATTTAATTATTATGAAACAGAACCAAGCTCACAAGAGATGCAAATTCTACAGATTTTTCACTATCACCTGTCACATTCATCAATTTACCAATTTACTAACTTCTCTCTCACAAGATTTGAGATTCTAAGATTTTTCAGAAAAAAAAACACCCTGTAAGTAAATGTATTTCCCATGACCACAGAAACTCCAGAAAGTTTCCTTACCCAAGCCCCTAGCTGCAATATCAGTAGCAAACAGCACTGCAGCCCTCTTCCGGACAAATTCATTGTAGACTTCCATCCTTCTCATCTGCTGTTGCCGGCCATGGAGAGCAAGGATGGAGATCCCTGGGCGCAGCCGGCAGAACACCCTGTATAGGTACTGAACCTGGGCACAAGCACAGGGGAGGTTTGGTGCCTCAGGATACAGTACAAATCTCACCAACTCTAGGTTTTATTTTTTTAAAGAAATGAAATCTAGAATTAAGGTCTTACAACATTTTGGCTCACATATTTTCAAAAAAATTTTGATTTAAAAAAAATAATAAACTCAATCAGTAAACATAAAATTTGAAAAGAAAAAATGTTCTTATATTTTCAAGCCACCTAAATTTTTTCTAATTTTTGAATGGCTGTAGAATATAACGTCTATAAAATAATATTTTAAAATAAATGGTTTTTTAAAGTAAATCATTATACAAATTCAGGATATTCTAAATAGCAACATTCTGAGAAGTACATGACAAGCTCTTAACAGAAGACAGCTGTTTCCTCCCCTCCTACAACTTACGTTTCTATCTCTTGACCTCACAGACCTGCAGCTTGGGTTTTAAGCTGGAAAGCCTTTTATTAATCACAATGTAATTCATAACATTCTACAACAAAATGCTCTTAAATTGTACAATTTCCTATACCAACAGGCTGTGTTAATTTTCTCCTTAGACTGAGAATTAGCACTTAGTTGATCCCCCTTCCTGAAAAAAAAATAGGCTTTAATAAATAACTTAGACATGAATAAAATTTTATTACAAATATATTTCAATGTATAGGCCTAAAGGAGTTAACTGTTGTTTTAGTTTTGTTTCTCTTTACTATATAACTTACTCCTAACTGGATACTGTTAGACTAAGGCAGAATTCAACATAATTTCTAATGCATATTCAGAAAATTTGTTCACATAAATTAAAAAAAAAATTGGACCCAGAGGAAACTTAACTATTTGAACTATAAATACGCCCAACGCCACAATCACAATAAAAGATCACTATAAAGCAAAAAAAAAAAAAAAAAAAAAAACACCCTGAATTGTGTAACTTGTCACTAGTCATAAGGGTTATTTGTTTTCTCAACAACAAAACTCTACATTAGAACACAGGTCTGCCCCTAAACACATAAACTGCATTAATTCTGAATTATGTGACATCTGCCTTTTTAGACCAACCACTGCTGTTTAATTATTACTTCTATGCTCTTTAGCACTCTAGGGCCAGGAAAGTTCTGATTCTAGCACATTATACCAATAAAATCAGGAACAATGAATCAATGCCTTTTTATTGTAAAGATATACAAAGAGGTCACCATGAAAAGAGAGATGGTAAGGACATACCTGCAGCCACGGATACATGAGGCAAATTAGTTACAGGAAAAGCACATACAGAAATTCAATTAAAAGGCTTCAAGAAAACTGATTCTGATTCTGATTCTCTTCAATCAATTACTGCTCTATAACAAGCCAGCTGAGATGGAAGGTAAGTATGGCATAAAACCTCATAGATTCTAAGCATGAAATTTAACTCTACCTCACAGAAAATCATTAGAAGGTTTTATGGCAAATCAATGATATATTCTAGTGGCCATTTCCCAAAGACCACTCTGTCTACAAAGTAGAAAATCTAGAAGAATGGGGAGACCAAATAGGCTAACAGAAAGTTAAGCATGGTCCAGAATGTACTGGAGCATGGGAGATAATGAGACGCTATAAAACTAACGAATACCAAGAGCATCACTGTGGATGAGAAGACAGGAATTAAGAATTATCAAAATGGAGAAAAGTTGGGGAAAGCAGATCTAGGAACAGCAACTCTTAAATTGTTCTTATTTGAGAGGCTTCCACATACAACTGGATATTCTCAGTAGTCAAAAGGAGCTCAAGAAAGAAGTCAAGACTTGAGATGTAGATTCTGAAGGTCATGAGGTTACCCACAAAGCATACTAAGAAAAGGGGGCAGAAGAGAGAAGTCAGAAGTACTCAAAACTCACGCAGTCAAGCAGGAAAAACACAGCACTAGTAGTTAAAACAGAACAGTCAAAAGTAGGAAGTCAAAACTTTAAGAGTGGAAGCACTTCTGAGAGAGCACATAAGAAGTGATAACTGAGCACTAACTGGAAAGCTGTATCCTTCAACAGCTAATGAATTGAGGGAACAGAACAGAAGGTGAAACAGTTGATTCAAATAGTAGAAGTAAGTCTTTAGAAGGCATTACTGTGAAAAACAGAAAGGGAAGAACATTGGGTTTGCTTTTAATTCTTAGTATGGGCAATTATCAACAAAAAGTAGAGAAGAAAAAAATGGGCCAGATAAAGGAACATTTGCTATATCAAAGGCACTGTGCAGATGAAGACAGACCAACACACAGGATTGGTCACTGTGATAGTGGATCTTGATTATCAACTTGATTAGAGGAAGAAGATTAATAAAATGCACCCACTGGGCTTTTCCTGAGAGAATTAGCTAAAAGCTAGGGGATGCATGTGGGAGACATCTGGTGCAGGGCTTCTCTCTCTGCTCCCTGGCCACCATGATATAAGCTGCTCTGCTCAGTCATATACACACACCATGGTAGACTAAGACCTCTGAAAGCATGAGCTAGGGTAAATCCTTAAGGTAATTTTTTCAGGTATTCTGTTCTTGGTAAAGTGACTAACACACTGAAAGAAATCAAGCACGGACAACTAACTACTGTGGCAAGAAGAAAAGCAGAGCATTAGAAAAAAATCAATTCTGAACCGTGTTTCTTATTCTCTAGTAATAAACCCAACTCTTCCCTAGAAGGTATAAAACTCTGAAAAACTAGGTCCTATAGGCTTCAACAGATAACAGAAACAGACAACCTCTTACCTTCTCACAAGTTAAAGAGAAACTCACCTACATACTTAACATGCTAAGCTACTGTAAAGGCAATAAATCTAGAGTTTATTATCTATCTATCATCAGGAATCTTAAATGTACAGAAAAAGTAGTATATAAATCAACCATGCTCTTCTCTGTAAGGGAGAAACAAATATTCTTTTACTTCTCTGAATGCCTTATTCCTAGTACAGGGCTAGTATTCATCAATTATTTATTAACTAAATAAGGATAAAGACAAAATATTGCAGAAGGATTTTTTTAAAGGAGCAATTGATCCCTAAAAGGATTCAAAAAGGGATTTTCAGTGTAACAATTCAAATTTTCCTTAAAAAGCACCAACTATTTACCCAAAATCGGGGTAATAGTATGTAGGGAAAAAGAGAAATGAGCATAGATAAACAGAAAAAAAAAAAAAAAGGAATATTCAGTTCCATACTCTTGGAGGTAAGAATTGCAACATTATAAAAGACTCAGCTTAGCTTAGCTAAGCTGTTTCTAGCAATAATTTTTGATGCAGATTAATATGTTCCCAGAATCATTAACACCTAAAACAGTACTGAAGAAAAGACAGCAAAGTTTCTGCTTCACTGGGCAGAATGAGAATGAAGACTCATTTATGACTTCTTTTCCAATAAAAACAGGATTATCTATCTTTACAGATCTGTCTCCTAACACTTCACAGTACAGAGAGTAATCACTTGTCTAACTGAAATCTGACAGCTCAAGGGTGGTGATCCAACACAAACACATTCAAAAGGAAAAATTAACAAGTCAATACCTCTTTGCAACTGGAGAAAAACACAATACTCTTCTTCTTTAGATGGCTTCTCAAAAAGGAAAACAGCACACTTATTTTTTGGTGCAGCTCACAAACTATATAGTTCTGTTCCAATGTAGCAGGGGTGCTTGTAGAATCAAGAAAAAAAATTAACAATGTCATATTGCTTTGAAATTAACACAAAAAAGAAAGAAAGAAAGAAAGAAAGAAAGAAAGGAAGGAAGGAAGGAAGGAAGGAAGGAAGGAAGGAAGGAAGGAAGGAAGGAAGGGATTAATTTACCTGTGGTCCATTCTCCCAATTTCTGTCAAACAAACACTTTTTTTTCTCTATCATCCTATAAAAGCAGCTCATAATAGCTAAATATATTCAAAATCCTTTAGAGGATATATGAAAACACACATACATTGTGGAACAAGATCAAGAGTCAACCACAGAAAGAAGATAAAGACCACCATCTGGGAGAAGCAGCATTGGAAAACTTTGCCAGCCTGATGGCTACATCTTTTATTGAGGTTTAGGATTATAGAAATATAAACATGCATCTATGCAATTCAGAGTTATCATCTGTATACTACAAAAAAAAAATATCACAATTGAACTCACATTAGTCATCATGGATGCAGCATTTATGGGAAGTATATAGTTATCTGCAATTTACTTCAAATACATCCAACATTAAGATGGGTATCATTGTTAATAAGTAAATATATAGCAGGTATAAAGAATTTATTGTACACACAAAAGGAGGAGGAGAACTTGTTAGAAAGAAGAGGTTCAATGGGAGGAGAAAGGGGATAAGGAGGGTAATAGAAATATAATGACTGTATACTATAATGTTACTTATAATGTAATGTTATAATATAATATATTATATTATTATTATAATATAATGATAATATATGAATATATGTATGTATACATATGAAATTTTAACTAAACAAAAAATTTTGGTCCAAACTCAAGGCTTTTTGTGAAGCTTTTTTCTTTTTTTTTCATAATATTTGTATTAATTACTGAGTTTCATACAATGTATCTCAATCACACCCTTTCACAATAAGAAATTTATTGTAAAAATCTTAATTTGTTAAATGTTTAAAATCCATAATAATGCTTGAAAAGTATATATAAATTTACCCTTGAAAAATTCTTATAGTTTTATTCCAATTTATCTAGGTATAAAAAATATATGGTATTATTTAAAACCTAAAGATTAAAAAAAAAAAAAAAAAGGCAACCCAATTGTACATTACTAAGGAACTCATGGATGAGACACCCACACCTTAAGGTATTATACAACTATTAAAACAATTTGAAATATATGTGGCGTGACCTCTGGAATCTAATCACTAAGTAAAGAAGAAAGTAGAAGAAAAGGACAGAATAGGATAGTTTGGTACCTGTGAGACTCTTGATATAAGATATATATAGATAGATAGATATAGAAATAGATACACACACAAACACACACACATATGCTTGTACAATCAAGTGTAGCCACACTGTTTTAAGGAAAAGGGGCAAATACAAAAACTGAAAGTCAAATACTTTCAGATACCAAAAGGGAAAAATGCTTCTGATCCATGAAAAACTTCTGCATTAAGAGAAGGAAAAGAAAAGTCAAAGGATATAAGAAAATATTTCCAAACTAAATATTCAATAAAGAACTGTTCTGCATAAAACACAAAGGCTTATGAAAATACAAATTCCCAATTTAGAGAAAAAATAAAATAAAGCTCTCAACAGTCACCTGTCCAAAGGCAATGTTCAGATCACAAATGAACATAAAAGATGTTTCATAAGGGCTGGAGAAATGGCTCAGTGGTTAAGAGTCCTAGCTGCTCTTTCAGAGGACCTGAGTTCAATTCCCAGCACCCACATGACAGTTTATAACTGTCTGTAATTCCACTTCCAGGGGATCTGACATCCTCACACAAACATACATGCAGGCAAAACACCTATGCACATAGAAATTTTAAAAAATAAAATAGAAATTTTTTTTAAAGTGTGAATTACCATTTGAGCCAGGCAGTGGTAGTACATACCTTTAATCCCAGCTTTCAGGAGGCAGAGGCAGACTGGAGACATATATCTCCATTGAGTTCCAGGCTAGCCTGATCTACAGAGTGAGTTCCAGGAAGCAAGAGTTACAACAGAGAAACCCTGTCTCAAGAAAAGAAAAAAGAAAGAAAAAAAAGAAAAGGAAAAAAAAAGATGTACCACATCAAGATACCACTATACATTCCACTACCAGATTTTGAGAGGTGATACAGTCACTTTTGAAAACCATTTTCTTACCAAAGCAAACTTGTCACCTAGGCAATCACTCTTTTTGGCATTTCCCCAAAAGAACTGAAAACTCACTCCACACAAAAAAGCAGCACTCAGATGTTTAGCAATTTTATTCCCAACCACCACAACTTGGAAGCAATCAAGATGTTCTATATGGATAAAATGTGTTATACACAGATAATAATTTCAGTCCTAAAAAGTTTTCAGGACTAGGAGTATAGCTCAGTGGAAGAATATTTGCAGGCACACAAAAGGCCCTGGGTTCAGTCCTTTCAGCATTAAAGCCCAAATTCCGTACTGAACAATGCATGGTTTCATAGAGCTAACCTATCAAAGATAAAATGGTCGTGCTTACTTTGGACCAAAATGATTATATTTTACAAAAGACACCTCAGTTAAAAATATCAAAGAGAAAATTAGATATGCTTACTGGACTGTGTGATGCCTCAATGGCTAAAACCACTCACCGTACATGAATGAGAACTTGAGTTCAAATCCTCAAAACCCACATAACCAGAGGGGCATCTATAACCCTAGTGCTCCTACAACAAGA
The DNA here is from genome assembly GCA_026225945.1 of Cricetomys ansorgei. Classification (NCBI taxonomy): domain Eukaryota; kingdom Metazoa; phylum Chordata; class Mammalia; order Rodentia; family Nesomyidae; genus Cricetomys; species Cricetomys ansorgei. Next base: position 7,003,722 of record JAMJFZ010004023.1, read on the forward strand.
TGGAGAGCAGAGATAAAGAATCCCCAGAAGCTTACAGGTCAACTAGCCTGGTATATGCACCAAAAAATAACCAAAGGATTGTTTCAAATAAAGGACAACAAATATTGCTCTCTGACCTCCACAAGCACACCATGGCATCCATGTACCCACACACACACAAACGAACAAACATGTACACATACACACATACAAATAGAGGGGGAAAATGCTTACTTACAGCCAAAATGATCTATAACTATGAATATTTCTTAGCACTCAGATGGAGTACAGAGGTCCTTGAGCCAACAGATCACCAGGGAAACCAGGAATGTTAATTACACAGGGTTGTCTCCTCAAAAGAGGAAATGAATACCTGAGAAAAATCTGGGAGTGGATATTGCTAAAAACCTGGCGACCTTTGCTATCTGTAGAGCCAGACCTCAACCCAAACCCCCCCAGAATGTTTATCCCAGATTCTCACTCCCAAGACCTTTATTTCTAGCTTTGTTTCTCAGTCAACAGAACCCATCCTTAGAAGGGATGTCACATGTACTTTTATAGCCTGCTGACCTCTACACTATCTCAGTCAGAGACCATACCAGATCCTAGGCCCTTAAGCTATAGAATCCACCTTCACAATCACATGTACTTTGAGCTGAGTTTCAATGCCTCGTGCACCAGGGATTGTATTACACCAGGAAGCTTTTTTCCAAAATTGTACTGTACAATAAACCACCTAGTGTCAGACTCTCTAGAAGTTTGAACCAACACTGACTAAGTTGGGCTGAACCGAGTTTTCCTTCTTGCCTCTTGTGGTTTCCCTGCTTGGCATGTACAGGGACCCAAACAGCACTCCTCTCTCATTCCTAGATTTAAACAATATCCCTAACAAATCCACATAACAACTTTGTTTACAAAAAGATCTTTATCCTTTAAACCTTACTGTAAATTACACTCTCTGAGCAATGTAACTTAGAAAGCCACAGATTTATATAATCACTACAATGACAGTAGGATATCTCTCTCCCTTGGGGAGCCCATATCCATGTTTGGGTATTTCCTTTGATTACATTGAGCATCTCCTTATTAACCCAAGTGCTTAAGGATTACATTAAAAGAATCTTTTAACTCTGTGCCATGCTGGCTTATCCTGAAATTCCTTTCTGTGATCCCCAAATGGAGGTTCCTAATAGAAAAAGAAACTCTTTTAACTGTTGCAGTGGCAGTGAGGAGTCATGCCTTTGTCCCTGTCAGCACTGCCAAGATACACCTCAGAAAATACCCTGTGACCTCACTTAATAAATTCCTTAGCAACTCTTTAAAGATAATTACTTCGAAAATCACCAAAATCCTATACAAAGACAATGAAGTGCTGCTGTCCTTTGAGAAGTCCACATATACACTTTAATGTCTTATCTTTCCTGAGTACCTCTTTCCCTTAATCTCACATTGAAAAATCTGTATTATAATCTCCTTTAATACAATGTTTCATATTAACTAGTGCTGAAATAATTTTCTGCATCAAAGCCAAGGTAGGCCTTCAATTTGTGATGTTCCTGCCTCACCCTCCTGAATAGTTACAGTCCTGCACCAGTAGCCCAGGCAGGACAGTCTTGTTTATCTTTCATAAACCATTAACCAAAGTGATGCTACTGAAGAAGTAAAGTCCACAGAAACTTTATACAATAGTCCCATCAGCACCTGCTTTCATTTAGGGCTTCAGAATTTGGAATCAGAATACTGTAGTCATTATTGTAAAAGTAAAGTTAAGTAAGTTACATATCTACACATCTGCCTTCTAAAATTGATTTGAAAGCCACAGCTTTACATATGACAAAGCTATGTTTCAAAATTCATTTGTATTCTGAAATGAAAGTATTTGCATTCAAATCTTCCTAAAATCTTATGACCTATAGATAACCAACTGTTAACAACAGAAAAGGGATGTGAGTAGTAAGTTATTCTCACTAACTCAATCAAACCTAGATAGTGTCTACATCAAGTTTATCCTAACCAAAATATTAATAGATACTGTAATACAACTCGAAAAAAATGTTTCCTCAACAGCAGGCCAAGGAAAAAACTATCCCTCTAGTACTCCTTGTTAACCCATTTCCATGTCCATGTAATCAAAGCTACCAGAACTCAAATTCTCCAGAGCTATTCCATCAAAATCACCTGAAAACATGGAGTCCAGTCTCGAGGGTCTCCTTGGCCCTAGACATCTGATCAACAAAGTCAAGGTGGGTTGAATACTCTTAGTATATTTACATTTAAGAACTGTATTTTAAAACCTTTAAACAAAATTGGAATTATTTTTCCAAATCTTTTTCCTTAGGTTGACATTTCTTCATCATAAAAGGAAATGAAACTTTAAGATAAAACAAGAGTAGATTTGAACACCAAATGATATTTACAGTATCCAACTTATGATCAACATAAAATACATCTTCAGGAAGTCAACTGTGTCCATAGTCTATAATGCCTCACATCAGGTATCATATACAGTTTAAAGTACAATTTCACCAACTCTTTGTATCCCACAATCATATACACAATTTACTGTCACATAAACATATATACTGTAGTATATTATTATTAATATTATTATTATTATTATTAAAGTCCAAGATAAAATAACAGTACCTGGAACAATTCCAAATAGAAAAACATTTTGATAAATACTAGTACATTTGTTATGTTCCATATTGCATTACTACTGCTTAACACTGTGACTTTTTTGGGTGCAGTTTTAGTAGATTTAGCACACTATATCCATCTCACTACTTTAGAGTCACAATGTCTATTGAAACATTAAATATTCTGAGATATCGTGTCAAGAGCAGTGTTTGACTTTGAATCAGTATTTGCTATTATGATCCAAACATTGATGTGGTGGAAGTGGGAATGGCTGGTAAATGGTAAGACCTGTTAATATCTTATCAAAACTGTTTGTTCTCCGGACATTTTCAGAAATGCTACATTAAAATATTCTCATACTTAATTATATATGCAGAATTTGAGCAATTTTAATAGATATAAGCAGTATGTTCTGTGTATCTAATAACAAAAAGCATACTCCATAGAAAATAAAAATTTATAATATCATTTCTTGAACTAAAAAGATTGTTCAGGGATTAAGAGTTCCTACCTGTATTTTGCTTTTTCATGAACCCAAACATACTCAGGGTCTTTCAAACTCAAGCGTGCAAGGTCCTTTACAGATTTGGTCTGTGTGGCTGAGAAAAGTAAAGTCTGGCGTTTCTTAGGAAGATTTTCAATAATAGCATTCATGGTATCAGCAAAGCCCATATCCAATATCCTATCTGCTTCATCAAGAACTAAAAAAAAAAAAAAAAAAAAACCGCAAGTTGTTCTATAATAATTACATTGAGAATATGTTGAGCTAAATACAATTTAGTACACTGTTTGGAATCCTAAAGCAGAAAAAGACATTGGCTAAGCTAAGAATACAGTGATAACAAAATACCTAGTGTGTGCAAGGCCCTGGGTTCAAATCCCAGAATCACAATTCAAAAAAAAAAGTAATAATATAGTGGAAAACTGATAAAATCTAAACAAAGATATAAAACCGAGTGTTAAATTTACATTGTACATTGTTAATCTTACTATCGACAAAGGTCTCAATCACAATTATATACAAGTTTAAAACTAGGCACAACTGGGTAAAGGGCAATATAAAAACCCTACCACTGCAACTTTTCTATAAGTACAGAGGCATTCAAAATGGAAGGCTATTAAAATATCCAGTAAGTAGCATCTTCATGCAAAAAAAAGAAGTTCATTAAAACAAACGATAATTTGATTTTTTAAGTTACCAAAAGTAGGTATTACTTAAAATGAAAAAATGGGGGGCTGGAGAGATGTTTCAGTGGATAAACACTTGCCATGCAAGTATAAGGATTAGAGTTCAGATCTCCAGCACCCACACAAAAACACCAAGTCCTACACAGAGGAGACAAATAGGATCCCCTAGGCAAGCTGGTCAGCTGTACTTGCCTATCTGGTGTACTCTGGGTAACCAAAAGACCCTGCCTCAGTAAATAAAGTGGAAAGACACCTAACATCACCCTCTGGACACCAGACAGACCTACACAGGTGTGAACACACATACACCACATGCACGCACATGTGCTAGAAAGACAAAAGAAAAAAATTGTCAGTGCCTAATATTCATGTACCCAGTTAAATATATAAGAGTCCATACATTTTTCCTTTCTATTAAAAGAGACCAATCTTGTACTCTCTTAGTTTGAAAGCTCAAATCCCAAAATAAAAGTACAAATTATTTCTCAGATTGTTTTCATCATGTTATCTAATATGACATTCCCACTATTGAATCTCAGGAGGGCTTTCTCAGTAATGAACTGGGGCTTGGGGTTTTGTTTTTTGTTTGTTTGGTTAGTTGTTTTGTTTTGATTTGTTTTTTTCTGATGTTCGATTTTTTTGGTGTTTTGTTTTTTAGTAGAAATCACAAGACCCACCTAACATCTGAAGATTGGTGGCATGAAAACATATTGTTTCATCCATGTGTTGAAGAAGTCGACCTGGTGTGCAAACAAGTATATTTATATTGTTGATCCTCTCAGCTTCATGTTTCAGATCCTGCAAACAGTTGTTTCTTTGGATTACACATACATGTCTCACAGCAGCCTGTGAACAACTATAAAAGTCACTTGCAAAAGGGATTTCATCAGCGCACTTCTCCCTTCGAATTCTGTTGCAGACCCACATTGCCAAGTTAAATCAAAGTCCTCAGTGAAGACCTAAGAGGCTCAGAACTCTTCTAGACCCCTTCATTGTACCCAGGATTTTGAGCTAAGAAAACCTAACAAATGACTGCACAAACACTTGATTTCCTATTAAGTCATTAAAACTGTCTTAAATACAGGAATCACTCCTACTCTTTAAGTCAGGACTACGGGCTCTGAACAGGCTCTCCCATACAACTTCCCACATTTTATGGGGTGTGTGTGTGTGTGTGTGTGTGTGTGTGTGTGTGTGTGTAGGGGGGAACTAAGTAAGCACCGTAGTTCACAGGTTCTCACCTTGAGATAAGAACCACCAGATACTATTAAATGTTAAAAACAAGTAACAGGCACATGGATAAAGCTTGTGATTCTCCCTCTTCCTTGCTTGTATACATTTACATAGAAATTCAAGAACTGCTTATCCTCACAGTCCAGAGGTGACCATATAACCATCTCAGATGTACTAAAAAGTCAACAAAAGTTGACCAGGTTTTACCATGATCTAAATAAATATTCCTCAAAGCAATCTATCTTCTTTTCACATGGTACTGACATAGCAGTGTTTTTTAATTATTCAGCTTCTTACACATCCTATTAAAAGGTACTATGTTCACATAATGTAATGTTCTCTTTCCCAAAGCATACAGAATAGGTTCGCTCTAGTTAGATTGTACATCTGTCTGAAAGCCTCATCAACCAAGATGCTGACAAGAATGAACTTTGAAGACCTAGGCTCTGTATGACAGTGGTCACACTGAGGCCCCATGTAGAAGGCTAGTCTATTTAGAGGAGTGCCACTGAAGAAAAGGACAGATAAGGACAAACCTTTCCACCAATGATGAGACCAGCTGAAAAATCATGATTCTTTCCTACTTTGCGTAGAACCTCAAATGTCTGATAGGCCAGTTCTCGAGTAGGTGAAATGATAAGAACCCCCAGGCCATCTGCTGAAGTCCACTGCAGGCGGTATAAGGCTTCCAACACCTTGAAGACAATAGCAAATTTGTATTCAATAATCTCTTAGAAAAGTCTAGCTCAAGTCTTTCCCTCCAAATCAATAGACATCATCAAGCAAAAGGCATTCCTCTCACAAGTTTTATCCAATGTGAAAGAGACATTTTCTTCCAACTGAGATGTAAGCAGTTCTACGACCCTACTACCATAAACGACAGGTAACAATATAACAGAAAATTCTCAACACCCAAATGTCCTTGAAGTGAGCTACTGTAGAACATTATCTTCCAAGTGTAACAACTGTCATCTTCATCAGAACAGCTGTAACTACTGCCATGAGACCCCTCCTGAGATTGAACTTGTTGATGTTCCTCATAGCAGAGAGTGGGAAGGTCACTGGCCCCTCACCTGAGATTTTGGTCACTCCTTCTTGTACCTCTCAGTCATTTTTATATCATCTTCCCTAATTGTACATGGCCTCAGTGTCTCAAGAAGGCTAGAGTATACAGATGTAGTGGGTCAACTGAAGGCAAGCTGTTGGTGCAGCCATGGGGCTGTCATAATCCATGCTGCGATGACATTTCCCAATGGTGCAGTTGCTTTGTAGTTACCCATGCTCTTGAAGTAACCCCTCACTCATGTTCTATAATTAAGCCCCAAAAACCCACTGGTTCCCAAAGGTGGACTTCAGTGGAATCATACTTTGTTTTCTTGGTGATGTCTTTAAGGAGGGAGTAGATATTTGTTTATATCTTCCTAGGGAAAGAATTCTCACAACATGAATATATTTCAGCCTCACCCTAAACAGGTAGCAAATAGAAATACCCCTGGCGGGCTTGCAAAAGTGAAAGCAGGAAACAGATTTCCCACCAGGTCTCCTAGAAATTTATCAAATGAAATAAGCCAACACAAAGACAGAGCAGGACCATTCTAAACTGCCACAATGGAATATCCACCCCTTTCAGAATGCAGTAACTTACAGAAGCACGCTGATCCATCCAGTGAAATAAGTTACTGAGTGCCCTCCATGGGCAAGGCACTGTGGTAGGGGTTAAGGATTGTAAGAGCAGGAGAAGAACAAGATAGACATGGCTCCTGCCTCACCAGGACTCCAACATGAAACAACTGTTTACATAGCTGTTTGTTTTTTTGAAGGCATAGAATGTTACAAATTTATATAATGGAAGCTCTAGTCCAAAATAAATGTACTTACTGGAACAAGAAAAGCCAAAGTCTTGCCAGATCCAGTTTTGGCAGCTCCAAGCACATCTTTCCCTTGCAAAGCCAACCCTATGGTCTGCTTCTGTATCTCTGTTACCAAGCGGTACTGGGCTTCTTGCAAACCTGGCAGTGTGGAAAGGAGAAGGATACTTCAGAAAAGTCTTAAAAGATAATGCTACAGGCTGGATTGTGTGTCCCAATCACAAAGAGATGACTGGAAGTTCTTCTGCTCTACCCTGATGGAATCACCAACAGGTAAAGAACAGCTCACTTAATTTTAAGGCCTGGAGATTCACAGTCTAGACTTCCAAACTCATAGTCACTGAGGCCTACAGTCTGAAAACTAAAAGCTTATGGCTCCAAGCTTTCAACACGCAGGCCATGAGTCAGTGAGATGGTTCATCAGGTAAAGTGGTTGCTATCCAAGCCCAATGATCTGAGTTCAATACCCAGGGCCAAAGTGAAAGAAGAGGCCTGACTTGACAAAATTGTTCTCTGACCTCCACATAGGCACTTTGGCACTCACAGCCCACTCAACACACACATACTCCAGTAATAATAATAAATTAGATGTTTTGTTTTGTTTCATTTTAAGCTGGAGACTAATTGCTCTAGTGTTCAAGATAGAAGTTTATTCAAGGACTTAGACAATACGCAATGGTGACAACATGGATGAATCTAGAATGAATTACATTAAGTGAAACAAGCCAGGCACAGAAAGACAGATACCGATGATCTCGGATTTATCCTAAAAAGGAAAAGAATGTTTGTTACCAGAAACTGGGAGAGTAGGGAGATAGGAAGCTATTACTCAAAGCTCACAAAATTACACAGGTTGGAATAAGTTCAAGAGATACACTGTGGGCTGGGGAAATATACTGTGGGTTGGGGATATATATTGTGGACTGGGGGTGTACATGTGGTTGTGGATAGCTCAGTCAGTAGAGTGTTTACAAGATGGAGGAAGCCCAGGGTTTGATCCCTGGGTACATGCCTGTAACACCAGTAGTTAGGATATAGAGATAGGAAGATCAGAAGGTCAAGGTCATCTACACAGGGACAGTGGTATTGAGGCCAGTCTGGGATACATGAGACCGATCTCAAAAACAGTAACAAAAAAGATATATTATACATCGCAATATCATAATAACTATAGTTAATTATAATATATGCTTTTTAAAATTTGCTGAGAGTAGATTCAAGTGTCTTTAACATAAAGAAAAAACAAGTAATTAGTGAACCATCTGCCAGACAAGGTGACAAACCTATCACAGACCTATCTCCTAAAGCCCTGAAGCTATTCCCACCAGCATTTTAGCCTTGGGCTTCTAGCCATTGATTCTAAGAGAATTTCTACTGCTTAAGGCTGTTATTTTGTTATAGCTACCCTAAAAAAATAAATAACACAAAGGGTAAAATACTTTTGTTTGTTCTCCTGTTTAATAGATTCTTCATGTTTCATTCTAATTTTTCAGAGATTCCTAATCTTTTTTAACGAATCTTCAAACAATCCAGAAAGAAGAAAAATGGTTAAAATTCAGAACTTTAGAGATAGGTGGTAATGGTACATTCCTAGAGAGAAGATTGCTGTGTTTGAGGACTGGACTATAAGGGGAGTTCAAGACTCTCCTGTACTACGTAATAAAACACTGTTTCAAAAAAAGCAAACTTTGTACTCATGGTATTTCATGATACCAAAAATGTCAAAAGAAGGTTTCTTTGTTTTGCTTTATTTTTTTTTTCAGATTAACCTTTCTCTAAACTATCTTCTATTTAAGAAAAGGCATGAGGCTAGAGAAATATCTCAACCAGTAAAGTGCTAATTTCACAAGTATGAGGACCTGAGTTCAATACTCAGAACTTACAAAAAAATGTCATATGGTGGTGTGTGCCTTCAACGTAGACTGGGAGGCAAGAACAGGAAAATTCTTAGAGCCTGCTGGCCAGCCAGTCTGGTCTAATTAGTGAGCTCCAGGTCAATTGAGAAACCCTGTCATAAAAGAAATGAACAGCTTTCCTGAAGATAATACTCAAGGCTGTCATCTGGCCTTTACACACAGGCACTACAAACAGGCAGGCAGTTAGGTGGTGGTGGCACACTCCTTTGATCCCAGCACTCAGGAGGCAGAAGCAGGTGGATCTCTGTGAGTTTGGACCAGCCTGGTCTACATAGTGAGTTCCAGGACAGCCAGAGTTACAACAGAGAAACCCTGTCTTGAAAAACCAACAACAAACAAACAGGCAGGCATACCCATGAATATACATGTAAATTTTAAAAGAAAATTGAAAACATGTGAATAAATCTAACAATCTGTCCTAAAATGACCATATATACCTACCTTTCAATGTTTTTTTGGACAAAGGGAAATCTGAAAATCTTGTAATTTCATTTACATTTATCTGGAAAAAAATTGTAAAGAAGAAATAATGTTAGATAAGACAAGAAATGCTAGATGATTCATTAGTTTCACAAAACAATCCCCCTTTTCCTCTATATTGTACCATCCTTCATATAACAGAATTAGAGGCAAACCATCATTTTTAAATAAAAGTCATTTATTCAAATAACATGACTAGCCATCTCACACTCCTGCTGCCATCTCCTCCCTGCCAAGACAGACCATATCCCTGCAAACTATAAGCCAAAATAAACCCTTCCCTCCGTAAGTTGCTTCTTGTCAGGTATTTTGGCTCACAACAGTGAGAAAAGTAACTAATACAGAAAAATGGTGCCAAGACTGGAGCTGTTGCTATGATAAGCCTGATGATGTGACCCATAAGCCTTCAGCACTTGCTTGGGAGAGGAATGCAGAAGAGTATGGGACTTCAAGCTTGAGGAGTCTTGGAGTATGCAAGCACACCTTAAAAAGATGTCCAGGTGAGAGCTCAAAAGATCAGAATGCTAAGGGAAATGCAGAGAGTGGAAGCCCAGTTCATGAGGTTCAGAGGGACAAAAAAAGTATCCAGAAAAATACTAAAAATCATTTATGTCATATTCTGGCCAAGAATCTGACTGCATTCTGCCTATGTCCTAAGAACATGAGCAAAGATAAATTCAAAAGTAATGGATTGATTTGTTTGATAAGGAAATCTTAAGTCAGGGTAGCAGTCAGTCAATGAGTATCTTGGTTACAGCTTATTGCACCTAACCAGATCTGCAGTGAAAACATGAACAAGTGAAGCAGACAGATACAAAAATGTGCCATTTGGCAAAGAAAGAAGGAATTTAAAGTTTCAGGTAATGTGGTTGCTAAGAAAGCAACTGTAAACTGTTAAGATTGGCACTATTAAGAGAAACCCTGTGTTCTGCTGGAAACAGTGCCTAGAGAACAAGACTACCTAAGGAAAATGTAAATTCATTTGAAAGGAAAGGGCCTAAACTGAGAATGCCACTGAAGGGGCTCCCTGCTCTGTAACCACCTAGAAAGTGCTTCCTGGGGTTGACACAAAGAAGCAGACCCAAGTGTAGTCCAAAGTGTCCAGGCAATATCTCAAGCTGACAGTGGAACTTGCAGCTTGACACTGCCATCCACATGGTACTAGTTTTACAGCCACAGGCATGAAGATGCAAGAACAAGGGATAATGGGAGTTTACACTAAGGTTCCAAAGAGCCACTAAGACCAAGAGAATGTGCAGCAGGGTTAGAGAAGAATTAAAGAAGACCCTGAGAGGCCATTACATGAATGTGTGATGGTGAAGCCTAAGTTGTTACAGGAACCACAAAATGCTAGACCATGGGACATCCGCTGATGAAAGCTCAGGCACAGACTGAAGCCAACCCAAGAGAGAGGGTACATGTGCAGCAGGTGACAAAACTACAGAGTGGGGTTACCCAAGCCCTTTGGAACCCAGATGATTCCTCCACTGATCTCCTATATTAGACCTGGAGTTTGAGGATTTGTTTGCTCTGCTAAGTTTCATTATTGCTTTGGCCAAATCATGACTCCATTCCTCCCTTTTGGAATGAGAATGTTTACTCTGTTCTATTATTTCTGGATTTTTTTATTTATTTATTATTGTTTTTTATTTTATAGTAGTTCATAGTTCAAAGCTTGCCTTGGCCTCAGAAGAGACTTCGGACTTAAAAAAAAAAAAAAAGTTAGGCTGTGATGTCCCACACCTTTGATCCCAGCACTCACGAGGCAAAGGCAGAAGGATCTCTGTGAGTTCAAGGCCAGCCTGATCTACAGAGTGAGTTCCAGGACAGCCAGAGTTACAACAGAGAAATCTTGTCTCAAAAGACTAAAAAAAAAAAAAAAAAAAAAAAAAAAAAAAAAAAAAAACACAAAAAACTATAGGGACTTTTAGAGATGGAATAAATGCATTTTGCATTTTGAGATAGTCTTGAGCCAATGGGAACAAGCAGTGGAAGGTTACATCTGTAAAGTGATAAGTTTAGATGTCGAAGTTGACTTGTGATCACTGACATCATCAATTAGATGAAATCTAAAATCAAATAGGAGATAAACTTCTGGATATGACTGTCCAGAATTTCTAGTTTGGGTTAACTGAGGTGAAAACAACTAAATGTGGGCAGCACCATTCCATGGGCTGGGATTCCAGAATGAATAAAAAGGAGAAACTTAGATAAATACCAATATTCAAGTTTTTCTGCTTCCTGACTCTAGACACATGACCAATGGCCTCATGTTCCTGCCACCAGGTCTTTCCTGCCATGGTAGATTATCTCATTACAGTCAAAATGAACCCTTCCTCCCTTAAGTTGCTTCTTTCAGGTATTTTTGGACACAGCAAAGAAGAAATAACTAATAGAGAAAGAAAGAGACAGACAGCCAGCTCTGCGATGTGCTATGTCCTGGCAGCACCAGACACAGCTCAGGAAAGCAGTGTTTCCAAAGTACAAAGTCAAGTACATCTTCCTAAAGTCTGTTAGCCTCCTAGAGATTCAACTGGGAAAAATGGAACTGTTTTAACAAACCTCTCTCCAACTGTCTCCCCTCTGTCTGATAGCACCTGTTTGTCACAACATTAATGCCTGGAATAAAAAGAATAAAACTCCACAGAATGTTCCATCTACTTCAATCAAGAGAAAAAGCTATCTGCCTCCAATCACCAGGTCAAAATTCTAATTTAAAAAAAAAAATTGTTGAGTGCCGCATTTCTATACACAAAACTGATCATAACCATTTAAGTAAACCAGGGGTGCCAAAAATTTGAGTCATTCCAGGATAGTGAAAACAGTTGCTGAATTAAAACAAAAAGCACTAGATTCTCAAGACTAATAATTCTGAAAAACGCCTTCCACACATTATCTTACTAATTCCTCACAGCTTATAAGGAAGGTACAATTACTGAGCCTTTTAAAGATAAAGAGGGCAGAGAGGAGCTAATAGTGTAAGAAACATAACTGAAGTCACACAGCTGATGAACAAAATCATAAACAAATCATTATCTGAACTCAAAACCCAAACTGACTCTTAAATGCTACAACTCCAAACAGTTTATCTCAGTGTTGTTGTTTAAACTACAGGATAACAAGCAATGGCTTTAATTCCAGGATGATTCCACCTGATCAGTACCTACACTAGGAAGGTGGTATTCGATGACAGGGTGACTGAGGTAAATGAATGCTGGAAAATATGGGTTTATGGGGAAGGATAGGAAGTAACATTCCTAAGGAGCAGAGCCTAGGGCAATAAGAGATGTTGGCTTGTCAAAGTATTAACTATGGGACTACTTATCTAGGAACTTTCAATACAAGGCGGGGATGCCAAGTAACAGACCAGCACAGTCCAGTTTCTCTACACTGATTCTTGGTGGACAACAGGAAGTAAAAAAAATAACATGCACAGAACAGAGGATAATCCTAAGGGATGTAAGTCAAATTCCCAACTTAAAAAGCAAAGGCTTTGGAAATAGACATAAGTCTAAGTTCCAACTCCTCACTACTAGATGTGAGAAATTTGGTCAAGTTTCTTATCCTCTCCAAACTCTGCTGTTCTCATCTGTAAAATGAAATATTAAGATCCATATCTCAGATAGGGTCAAAGAATATACGTAAAATACATGGAGAGTACTTTAAATGGTAGATATTCTTTCCACTATTTTAAACATTTCCCAAGAACAACAACATTCTCTTATATCATTCGATTTTTTTTTTTTTTACTGTCTTACTTATTTTGTTTTTGAGACAGTTTCATGTGTCCCTGGCTGACCTCCAACTTGCTATAAAGCTGTGGATGACTCTATATTTCTGATCCCCCTGCCTCCATCTCCCTAGTGATCAGTATGCACCCCGTTTATGTGGAGTTGGGGGTTGAACCCAGGGCTTCCTGCACTCTACTGAACTACATACATCCTTGGCTCTCACTCCATCGCTATGCCCTTTCCACAACTGTCACTACTACCGCCGCTCTATTCTGTAACCACTGCTGCACCGCAGTCCCTACCCGGAGTATAGCTGCGTTTCTGTCACGTTTCCCAGAACACCATGGCAAGCAGAGGAGGGGCCAGACCTGGGTAGGACACCAAGAGACCACTTGTGAGGCCTCCCCGGCCAGGTCCGCCCTTTTCCCCGCACCAGCCTTCCGGGACGTCCACCTCCGCGGCAACCCCGCACCGCTGCGCCCACCCGCGCACCCCGAGCCCGGCCAGCCGTGCCCGGAGCCCACCTCACCTTTTCGTAGTTCTGCATGAGGCGGCTGATGCCCTCGCGCTCCACCTGCCATTCCGGCTTCTTCAGCTGCTTCCTCCGCTCCTTCTTTTGGTTCTGCCTGTGGCTGTGTTTTTTCTTCCAGCGGTTGAAGCTCCGCACCGGGTCGGGGCGGGTGCCCTGACCCAGCGAATTAACCGTTTTGCCCATGGCGGCGGCGGCCAGGACCCACGTAGCCCTCTGACGCTAAACACCTACTACCTCAGGTACCGCACTAAAGACCCGAAACCAGCGTGTGGCGAGCGTGCTGGGGCGCGTGCGCAAGGCAGGGAGCCCGCCCCCAAGCCTTTGAAGAGTGGACGCACGCCGATGACGACATCCATGAGCAGGCGGTGATTGGCGATTTGGCTTCCGCAGGGCGGAGCGATCTCAAGGCACCCGGAGAAGCGTGCTCAGAGGAACTGGCAGTGCTCAACTGCCGGGGGCGGGGCCTCCTGAAACAGCACATGTGTGCTGCTTATTCCTAGTATGGCGATATCGTACTACCCAAAGTTAAGTACTGTTATTCATTTGTTCTGGGTTCAGATTTACCCAGCATTCGAGAGCACGCTTCTACACGTTATAGAGTATGTGGGTTGTAATCTTCGTTCTGCATATTTCGACCCAGAAAGCAGAAAGATTTCCCAAAACCTGTTAGACTTGTTTCCATCCCCCACAATGTACATCTCTCGAAATAAAAAAGGGGCATTTATGTCTTTCAGAGTTTTCCCCTCAGCCCATCAGATTCAAACCACAGTAATGAGGATACTGAAACAAACCGACTGAATTTATCTTAAAATGTTTTTATTTAAGAAAAAAAATGATAGCTTAAACTACAAAATCAGAGAAAGTATGTTGAACAAGTCAGTTGGTTTTCCTTTTCAAGTGAATTTGGTTTTGGTGAGTTGGATTTCATGACACGTTTACATAGATCCTCTACAAGCACACGTTGGATTGGGGCTGGAAGGGCCCAGGTTGCGGCAAAGGAGATTGGAGAATTAGGTTGGAAGTTCACACAAAATGTTTAGGCCTTCGAGTTCCCTTTTGACCCCACATACCCACACAGATATCCTAACTCTATGCCTTATCCATCAGTTAGTAGCCACTTAATTCAAAACGGAGAGAGAGGCCACCAAGTGCACTATCTACACGTTCAGTACACCAGATAGATATAGGCTCAATAAGGGGAAGAAACGCGAAAGTGTCTCTGTGTGTGTCCTCAAAAGATGACAAGAGAATAACCATAATCTAGCAATTCTGTCTCTGGAAATAAACCCAGCAGAATTGAAAGCAGAACTTCAACATATTTGAATGTCCATGCACATAGCAGCTACTATTCAGTTTCCATCCACAAATTATGGGATAAATATGATACATGCATAAAGGGAAATATTATTCACCCTTTAAAAATAAGAGTCTGACACACTATACTAAATTGACACAAAATGACAACCATTGTATATTTTTCCCCTTTATGAGGTATCAGTGTTGTTGAAATAATAAAGAAGAAAAATACAGGAACATTGAGATAGGTCAACAGATTAAGGCACTTGTAGCAGTACATCTATAGGGTGGCTCAGCACAGAAAACGAGGAGGCATATTTCATATGTGGAAATTCTGTCAGACATCCTCCACATAAACCCAACACCTGCAGACAATATAAAATGCCAAGACCTATGCATTCCTTTTTCCAGCAGTGCACAAAAGACAATTTCAAACACAACTAAAAATAAACTTCCACAACAGGTACTTGTCACCAAGCCTGATGACCTGTGTTCACCCCCAGAATTCACATGGTAAAAGGAGAAAACTGACTCCAACAAGTTGTCCTCTGATTTACACACAGACCCACACACAAATAATAAATAAGTAAATATAATTTTCATCAATTTTAGAAAAGAAAGTAGAATGGTAGTTACCAGGAGCTAGATGATGAAGGGAAGTTTTTAACTGCATTGCTATAGAGTTTTTAAGATGAAAAGAGGCCTGGAGGTTGGTAATATGATAACATGAATGCATTTAACTAAACTGTAAACTAAAAAAATGATTAAATGGTAAACTTAACAGTATGTATACTTTACCACATATAACACAGATGTGTGCACACAAAATATCAAGGACCTCTGTTTGGCTAACTGATCTCCTATAACCAAATCACAGGGCCCGTAAACACCAAGCAAGAAACTGGAAAGTTTTGTCTCTTGGAAAAAATGAATGTTCAAGAAAAAGTTAGGGGAGAGAAAACCTTAAGCAGAATATGCTGTATGAAAAAAAAATCTGTTTTCAACTTTAAAAGGAAGACCTCCATAAAATGACATAAAGACAGTTTGCAAAGAAACAGCAAGTAATACTTCTCCCTTTGGCTTCAGTGAAACTTATTCAATAATAAGCTCCCTAGCAAGATTTGGTGCCAAATCTCAGCACTCAGGAGGCAGAGACAGGAGAATTGTCCCAAGCTCATGGCCAGCCAAGAGTACATAGTCATGTTTCCCCAGGAAAAGTCACACAGCACAAAGAATCTGCAAACAAGCCCCATCGCGTTGTTTTCCTCCCACGTATACTCATCTTCCAGATCCCCACCTTTGGACGCTGCTTTCCTTTTCCTATCATATCTCCATAAATTGACTGTTTCTTATTGAAGATGGTCCAGAAGCCAGCAGCCAGCATTCTAGGTCACTGCTTAGGTGCTTCTGAGGTTTGTTGACTGTATCCTGAATTAACATGATTTCCTCTTGTTAATCCATCCTCTGTTACAGAGGTCTGTCCCTACTACAAAAACATAAGCATTGAGGGAAACTGGATTTCCCCCCTAACAAAATGTATGAGCTTTTTTTCTATATGTTTTAAACTTAATTTTACATGTTTAAGTGTTCTGCTTGCATGTATGTCTGTGCACCAAAGAAATTAGAATGGAATGTCAGATCCTTTGGAACTGGAGTCACAGACAATTGTTAGCCTCCATAAGGGTGCTAGAGATCAAAGATTGTTCCTCAGGAAGAGCAGCCAGTGCTCTCAACCTCTGAGTCATTTCTCCAGCCCCTGTGTTACGTTTTTTTAATTAAAATATATTTTGGAGAGCGGGGCTGGAACTTTCTTTGTAGATCAGGCTAGCCTCAAATTTGTGAAGACTCCCTTGCCTCTTGGATGCTGTGATTTCAGTTATATGCCACCGTGTTGGCTTACAATGTTTTAAAACAAATTTTCAATAGCAAAAAGTTGCATAATATAGAAACTACACTCAAACAGAGGCATTTGAAAAGTTGCCTTTGGCTAACATTCTATGCATCGATCACCATTTATCTTATAAAATACCAATAAAAGACTGAGAGAATTGATAATTGCTGTCTTAGTCACTATCCTATGTGAAGAGACACCATGACCAAAGCAACTTTTATTTAGAAAGAAAGAAAGAAAGAAAGAAAGAAAGAAAGAAAGAAAGAAAGAAAGAAAGAAAGAAAGAAAGAAAGAAAGAAAGAAAGAAAGAAAGAAAACTCATTGGGGTTGGCTTACATTTTCAGAGATTTAGTCTATTATCATCATGGGATGAGGGGTGTGGCCGCATAGTAGGCACTGGAACAGTACCTGAGTGCTATGGATCAGTGTCCTGATCTATAGGCAGAGAGAGATTGAGACTGATCTGGTGTGGGCTTTTGAAACTCCAAAGCCCACCCCTAGTGACACACTTTCTCCAACAAGGCCACACTTCCTAACTCTTCTCAAACAGTGCCACTCCCTGATAACTAAACTTTTAAATATATGAGCCTATGGAGGTCATTCTTATTCAAACCACCACTTAACTTAAGTAGATGTTGATTTCCATAACTGTGACTGTGACAATAGCTGTAGATTAAACAAAGGTTTTCTCATAGTTTCCATCACTACATTTTTTAAATATGCAAAGACTGTGTTGAGTGAACTTTCCCCAAGGGCCAGTGGAATAGGGCAGCAACGATGAGCAAGGAAAGGAGAAGCTTGGAGAACCAGTGAGTAAAGTTGGGGTTTCTTACAAAAGTATGAGCATCCTTGGGCAGGGACACTACTGAAGAAAAAAATGTATCTTTCAGTGCCTCAGCCCTTCCCCTCAACTCCTAGTGAGACTGGGGTGCTCTCTTTGAGTGCCTTGAAGTCTAGCCAACAGATTCAGGAGGGTTTGGTACTGATGCAAAGATACCAGACAATCAACAAACACTGGAGCTCTCAATATCAGAGGCTGACAACTATGTCTTGTCTCACAGATCCTGCCAACATAGAGCAGACAAAATGGAACAGCAGAGAAGTAAGTGCAAAGTGAAACAAATTAATTGAACAGCAAAGGAAGGAGACCAAGCTCCTGAGAGCAATGTAAAGATGCTAAATCTCAGTCAGGATCAATCACCAAAGCTGTCCAACAGTACAGGTCCTAAGAGTGGGGTGCCATGGTCCTGCTTTTTGTTTGGGTTCTTTTTTTTTAAAGGGCTTTCCCTCTTGATACATATACAATGTAGCTTCACATCAAGGGAAATTGAAGAGGAGAAGGAAGAAAGATTTCACAAGCCACCAGATCACAACATAAGCTTCAAGATAGTGTTTTCTAGACATGGGAGGGGAGCTGCACCCATGAAATCTCAATAATGTTGAGGTGCCTGAACAAAACCTGAGTAATGGCAACACCAGCAGACAGGCCACCATACATGGAGGAAATCTCGTGGGGCCCCACCACTAGACACAGAACTGCAGAGAATCAATGGCCACTGAGAGAGGGAGAAGGAGAACCAGTTTTCTCTAAGAACAAGGCCCTCAATAGGTCATCCAACCCCAAGTGGTTAGCCCTAAACACATACACATATGAACAATACTAAATAAAATCAGTAGGTAACATGTGCGTGTGCACAAGCACACACACACACACACACACACACACACACACACACACACGTCTATAAACAAAACAGAATTTAGTTTTTTTTTTAAAAAAAAAAGGATACTTGCTGGACCAGTGAGGAGATCAGCATGTAAAAGCTCTCTCCATGAAAGCTTCATGGCCTGAGTTCAATCGTTGGAATCCACATAAAGATGGAAGAAGAGAACAGATTCCACAAAATTGTCCTCAGATCTGTGGCATGAGCACACACATCCAACAATAATAAATATTATTAAATAAAGAACATTTGTTGTTGCTATCATTATTATTACCAGGTTTGAGTTTCTCACATAGCTATGAACAAGAAAGCATTCGGTTTGCTCGCGGGAAGATCATTTTCCAGCTTCCACTAGCACCCTTACTTCAAAACTGTACTGGGTCAGACTTTCATCAGGCTACAGTACCTTTTCAGTCACAATTTGAATACTGCTGAAAGAAAGTTTTTAGAAATTTATTTTAATTTAATTTTCAGTGTTTCTTCTACTGTCTTTGCAGAAAATCAACTAAATCAAGACAGTGGCCACATGCTTCCAAGATGTAATGAATGCAGGAATATATTGACATAAATCCAATGATCTTTTTCCTTTATGTTGATCTAAATATCTTTTTCCTTTTATACTACTTTTGTTTCTGTTCTGCACTTTCAAGTTGCCTATTAAAGATGTGTATTAAGTCATTCCATTGCTATATCTGTCATCTTATAGCCTTGATCCTGTGCTGAAGAGGAGTGTTCTAAGGAGAGACACTGTGCCCCTCCCTTGGGCTATCAGTCAATTGAAATGAATACTGACTCTCCAAACCCAATGGACCCCAGAGAGAGTCTTCCAGAAGAGCTGACTCAGAGAAAAAGTGTGTGTGTGTGTGTGTGTGTGTGTGTGTGTGTGTGTAATTAAGGTAGGGAGGCTAGAGTGATGGTTTGGGTGCTAAGAACACTTCCACTCTGGTAGAGGAGCTGGGATTGGCTCAAAACTCACAGAGGACCACATGGCACAAGTGTCTATAACTCCATCTCCAGGTGATCTGATATCCTCTTCTGGCCTCGGCAATTAAACACACACACACACACACACACACACACACACACACACACACACACAAATGATGATGATGATAATAATAATAATAATAATAATAATAATCAATATATAAAAACAAAATTTAAAAAAAGATTTCACACAGTCTGACACTTACCTCACAGTTCAATGGACAGCTGCATACTTCCTGGCTTTTGCTCCATTTTTTTTCCTATGACGTTGTTCCAGGAGAACAATGGGGAACAAAGAGAAACTGGGGATCTTACCCTCCGTGGTTTTTCCTTCTTTCAGTCTCTGACTCCTTATTTAAAATATAGGGAAACTGGCTGCAGATGCAGCTCAGCTGGTAGAGTGCTTGCCTAGCATACACAAGATCCAGAGTCCAGTCCCCAACACTGAGTAACACTAGACATAGTGGGGCACATCTGTAATCCCAGAACTCAGAGGGTAAAGGCAGGGGGTGTCAGGAGTTCAAGACCAGCCTTGGGTACATAGCAAGTGTAAGGTCATCTAAAGCTGCTTAAGACCTTGTCTCAAAATAAATAATCTAATTAATGGAAGTAATTATAGGAAAACTAAGATATCAGGTTTATGAACTCGAGTACCCTAAAAATCTGAACAACATCTGTACTCACAGAAATGAAAGAGTCCCACACCCATCATTTCATTTTCTGTGATTTCTTTAACAATCAACTACAGTCCAAGAATATTGATATTTGTCTTGACTCTTCCAGAGAGTAAAACTATGGAACTTTATTTCAATTCTATTTGATTAGTAATTATTGTTGATCTTTTACTGAGTCTAATCTATGTGTTACACTATCATAGATATGTGCATATAGGATAAGCATGTTATATACGAAACAGTGTAACAGGAATCATAAAGCAATAGACTTGAAAAAATTAAAATTGTCCCATGGATCTTATGTGAAGAGAGACGGGTCCAGATGCCAAAGGAGAAAAAAAAAAAATCCATGCAGCTCAGTCCTGACAGCTTACCTCACAGACAGAGGAACCTAACACAAACTTTCTGGTGGTTGCTTCATTTTTTTCTATAAAATTGTAACACTGTTATAGGAGAAGAGAGAGAGACCCAGAAGTCTTTTTTTCTTTTTGGTTTGGCCTAACTATAAAGAAATCCATTTTTCTTTACCAATTACTATCTCTTGATTTTTTTAATAAAGGGAAACCACAAAGGCAGATTTAGGGGCCCATGTGGCTGGTAACATATATAGAGTTTGGAATCATCCATGGCTTTAGGGAATCCTGGGGGTGTTACAGTACATCCCCTCTGGAAAAGAAGACATTTCCGTGTTGTGTTTGTTTGTTTGGGTTGGGTTTTTGAAACAGGGTCTCACATAATCTAGGCTGGCTTTGAACTTTTCATCCTCCTGCCTCTACCTCCTACATGCTTAACCATACCTGGCTTGCATTGGGTTTTATAAATCCACAAGTCTAACAGCACTTACCTAAGATAATTGAGCAATATATAATGTTTAGCAAGCAAGCAAATGATATTAATACTATAAGAATAATACCATTCTCTAAATATAATCTTTTTTCCAAACTTCTATGTCAATATTGATATACTTTCAAATAGGATTTCAGCTTTATGTACTTTCTACTTTACTTATATGCTTTATGGTTTCTAAAAATATGTCATGAATATCAGTCTTTTTATTCTTTGCTTGCAATTGCATTCATTGGTTGATTTTTTTTTCTTCTCCAGGATTTCTAATAAAGGCAAAATCATTCAAGGATAAAGTAACCAGAATAAGAAAGTTTTTACAGTTTGAGTTTGTATTTTTTAAAAAGTCTCCAGAAACTCCCTCCTTACTTTGTTTTCTGCTGTTGTTTATTTCCCCAAATCTCAGGATTGGGGACTTACGGAAGCTAAAATTCCCAGTAAAAACAACACATATGTTGCTTCATGTTACCTGACCATGCAGCAGAGTTCAGTGAACGCTGTGATGTCATTGGTGAGACAATGGAGACACAGCTCCAGGCTGTCACCCTCAGAAGCCTAAGGAGTCCCCATAATCTTTTAGGAACTTTGACTCATCCACTAATGGGATTTTCAAAGCTATATATAATGCACAAAGGAATTTCAAGCCTTTCAGTTTGAAGGACAGTTGGAACTCTGTTTAAAGATGCTAATAAGAAAAGTCACTCAAGGGAAGGATAAAGCACATTCAGGAGCATGGGTAGGAGAGGCTTGAAAATGTGTCATAGAAAGCAAGATATACCCCAGTGTGGGTATGTGTGCCTCAAGGGAAACTCCCAATTAATGCCTCAACACTAACCACGTATAACATTTTAGTGGTTCTCAAAGTATATCTCAGAAAGTTTCTAAGAACCTCCCCCCACTTTTGCTAAGTGAGATTGGGGGGTGTCTCTGAGATGCTAGGGATGGAATTATAATCTGATGAGGTACAATCAGGAGCCACCCGAGTTGTGCAAGGGCTTTAGTACATGTCCTTTCCCTGTAATCAGGGGTTTCTGGGAGAATCCTAGAAAATTGCATGTTTACAGCTAGAAAGGAAGAAAAGTTTCAAGCAACTTCAATTGTGTGGGAATTCCTGATTCTCAGCTTTAATCAGACTCCAGTCGAGGGCCCCATTTTCCTCTCATACCCTTATAATTTTCCTTTTTGTCTTAGCTCATTAAGAAAAATGTATATTCAAAATTTCCTTCCATTTTTGCTTGTTTTGTTTTGTTTGAGACAGGGTCTCACTATGTAGACCAGGCTGGCCTAGAACTTACAAAGATCCACCTGCCTCTGCCTCCTGAGTATTAAAGTTAAAGGTGTGTGCCACCACACCTGACTCCTTCCAGTTTCACTTCCATTCATCTGCTATGGTTGACACAAAGGTAAAAAGTTAATTCCCATTCTTCTCTCAGTTCTATGCTGATGAAACTACTACTCTCTTCATAGTTTCATCCCAGAATTTCCTATATTTGCTTTGAGAGACATATTCTAGTATCACAGATACTATATTAATCAGAATTCTCTGAAGGTACTGATAGAATGTAGATAGATAGATAGATAGATAGATAGATAGATAGATAGATAGATAGATAATGATTCATTAGATTGGATTAAAGGATGTGGTCCAGGTAGTCCATTAAGGAGTTCAAGGCCACCAAGGGAAGATCACAGGCTCTATTTAACTATAATTAAAGGATTTATTGATTACTGCTAACAAGACAACAATCTCTGAACCAAACTTGAGATTGCCGTGTGAAGTGGGATGAGGGAAGGATCTTTAAAGGTGAAAACCACAAGCAGACTTTGCATGTCTGCACAAGCAAGCCAAGAGCTGTTCTGCTCTGCCAAGATTAGGTAGTCAAGGCGGTCTCATAATAGTTCTTGGATATCTGCGTAAGCAGGTTACAGAAGCCAAAATGCAGTTAGTCATATCATAACAAGTAGATGGTCATGATTGTACATTTTTGGGTGGGGGTTGACTGAGTCAGGGTTAGTGGGAACTTATCTTTCAGGGACTGGCCTCAAGACAAATGGCTAGTGGGTACCAAGATGGATACCTAGCATAAAATGGAGTGTTTCAGCCATCACACAACAATGCCTACCTCACAGTGGAGAAACTGAGAGTCTGATAGCTTAGTCCAAAAGGCTGGATGTATCAGCAGTCTCAGTCTGACACTGAAGGCCTAGAAGATTCCTGGAGAGCTCTGGTCTTTACTGGAATTCTGAAGGAATTTGCAGCAACAGAATAGATGAACTTGCCAGCACATGTGAGGGCAAGCAGGCAAAAAGCAAAGCTTCCTGCTTCCATGTCCCTATACTGACTGTCACTACAAGATGCCCACACATTTAGAGTGGGTCTTCCTTTGTCAAATAATCTGATCAAGAAAATCCCTCAAGGGAGTGCCCAGCAGCTTGTGGCTCAGTTGATTCCAGATTCAGTCAAGTTGACAACGAAGATTGGCCATCAGAGTTAATATTGCTTAATTTCCTATTATTAAGGCTTCCTATTTTCTGGTCATGTTAGTTTTAAGCTATTGTTCTGATATCTAATAATAAATTATGTAATAACACTATTTAACCTCAGGTTTTTTGTTTTGTTTTGTTTTGTTTTTTAAGACAGGGTTTCATTATGTAACCCTGGCTGACCTGGAACTCACTCCCGTAGCCCAGGCTAGCCTGGAGCTCAGAGATCTGCCTGCCTCTGCTTCCCAAGTACTTGGATTAAAGGTGTGTGCCATCATGCCCAGGTTTATTTTGAGTTTGTTACTGTTATTTGTTTATTTGCTTTTGGTTTTTAAGATAAGAGCTTAAGTAGCTCAGGCTAGCCTCATGTTTCCTGTGTAACTAGGATAATCTTGAACTATTGACCCTCCTACCACCACCTTCTAAGTGTTGGGATTAAGGTATATGCCACCACACCCAACTTTATCTCAGATTTTGTAAACATTAAAAAAATACATATGAACTATGATGATATGATACATATCATATGATACATATGATCAAACTTTAACTGCAACTCTTCATTATGAACCAGTTTGAAAACCCTTTTTTTAAAAAAAAAAAAAAAAAACAGATAATTTGAATCCAGTTAAATTAACTTAGTTCTCTTGCAACTGTGTGAAATTTTATACCTGTGATGCGTTGGTTTGCTATGCCATCTGTTTTCTTTTGTTGTTTTAATTTTTTATAAGAATTAAATTTTTTGTATTAAGAACAAATGTTTTCAGAAGTTGCCTGTCCAGTTATATCTTTGCATGAGCTCAGAAACGCCAGAGGCACTCAGAGGCTTCCACTTATTGTCTCAGTGGAAATCAATGCATTTTTTAATTTCCTCTTCTCATTATTTAAAGCTGTGTTGTATCTCATTGTTAGGGCAAATACGCCCTGTTCTTCTAAGCATATCTCTCTGTTTAGGGGATTGTTTGTTTAGAGAATTTGTTTAGGGATCTCTGTTATAACAGATAATAATCACTAAAGCCAATTATAAATTAAGTACATAATCCATATCAGTTCATGTTTAATGTCACTAAGATTGCACAGTAGCAAAACCCTGGAATATTAGCATAGATAGATAGATAAAGATATATATAGAGATACATCTTCATATATACTTGAATATATATATATCCATATATCCACATATCATATATATAATGATCCTGTAACTTTCTAAGTTATATTCATCAAAAGATGTGATTTACAAGGTTCAAAGATTAAGCAAAGTGTAATTTTTTAGAATAGTTAAAAGTTAAGTAAAAAAATCTATGAGTTGGCATGTCATTTTATTATTTTTATTTTGTGTGTATGGGTATTTTACCTACATGCATGTATATAAACTACACGCATGCATGCAGTACCTGCAGAAGACAAAAGAGGATGTCAGATCTCCCAGAACTGGAGTTACAGACAGTTGTTGGTCACCACAACGTGGGTGTTGGGAACTAACCCTGGATCTGCTAAAAGATCAGCAAGTGCTCTTAACTACTGAACCATCTCCTAAGCCCTCAAATTTGTCTATATTTATCTTAAAAGATTTTCCTGCATAAGTGAAACTGTAAGGTGGCCTTATGAGGTTTAAACTCAGGGTTGAGAAAGAAGGGCTAATACAGTAAAACTCAAGGTTGCAAACATTCCAGACCCAAGCAAGTATGGTTCATTTGTTGTATTTAACATCCTTGTCCTAGACATCTTTAGAAAAACGCCTATTGTCTCTGTAGGTGGGTAAGTTTCACCCGTGTGTTAAAGTTTCTTTACTCAGTCATCAGGAAAAGCAAACCAGACCCCAGGGTAAGGGCAACCTTCCCTTCTCATGTCCCTTTACCCTTCCCTCCTTGTGTCTCCCACACACAAGAATTCTAATTTTGTAAAAACGCTTGGAAACTCATTCCCTAACCATGTGTCTGAAACAAACTCAACTTCCACCACTATTTTCACTAAGTGAAAAACTAGGACTTCCACATTGTTTAGTCCATTGCTGGCCAGCAGGTGGCAGCAGATGATTAAGTGCTAGTTTCCCCCTTGGGATTAGATTAAATTTGCCATGCATTTTTATAGCCTGCAAGTAGCTGTTTTGTCGGTGAGTTAACCTGTCCTTCAACATCACTGAAACTTTGAAATGTTTACAGTTAGTATTCTTCAGGTTTTCTAGAATAGTTTTGAGTTGCTTTTTCCACATTTCTTTTTCTTTTTTTTTCTCTTTAAGAATAAAATGTGGTTTACTTTCTCAAGTCTGTTAACTTGAAAAGCTAGGTATTTGCTATCATTGTAGTTTCATAGGAAGATTGTTCAGAATAACTTATACAAAACAGAAACTATCCTTCCAAGTGACTTGTAAGTATGACTGTTTGGCGCAAATCTGTCTGGGAACTTTTGAACAATGCTATCTCTGAGAAAGAAAAGGAGAAAGACAGCAAATCAAGAAAAGAAAAAAAATCTACCTTGCTTAAATACCTCATGGAAGGAAGGTGGTGTTGAAACAGTCAGTGGACTACTTTTTATTTTTTATTTTTATTCATTTTTATATTCTTTTTTTTTCTAATAAGTACTTGCAGGGGAAAGATAGCAAGTGATCCTGTCTAATCTTGCAGCCTGTGCCCTGCAAAAGTGAATCAATAGTTTTTGCTCTAAAGTAGCATTCATATCTACAGCACGCTTATAGCAGGGTCCCATGGCTGAATGTTTATAACAAACACACAATCCATTCTCCTAAATATTTATTTCTCTTAAGCTGTATAATCTTATAGATATGGAATTAAGATTTTCATAATTTAAATATACTACCATTAAATGAAATTTCATAAACTTCAGTAGGAGAATTGTGTCATTTCCTGTGCCAGAGAGTATGTCATGTACCCAGTATTGAATGAAAGGGATTGGGCAACTGACTGCCTCTGATATCCCTTGACTATTTCCTGAAGTGTGAGTAACTATGTCCTTGAATTTATTCCTGAATTTATATTTTGTATCTCCACTGCCTCATGTGATCCTAATCTGAGAATTATAGATGTTCAGTGCACTAACCAGATACTTGGAGTTGTTGTTGCTGTTTTTTTTGTTTTTTTTTTTTAACAGTAAGTGATTGATAACATTTATTGAGCACTGAGGAGATGCCATGCAATGCCTAGGTTCATTGCATACACTATCTCTAAGCTCCACCCAACTCATTTCCAGGTGATCAAGCTGATTCTGAGCTGGAGATAGTGCTCAGTCAGTAAAGAGCTTGCCTAGCTTGCATGAGGCTCTGGGTTCCATCCCTGGCAGCACATAAAATTAGATGTGGTGAAGCATGCTTGTAATTACAGCATGGGAAGGTAGAGGCAAGAGAATCAGAAGTTCAAGGTCATCCTCGACTTCATAGCAAGTTTGAAACCAGACTAGAATATATGAGAAACTGTATCAAAATAAGTAACAAATAAATATGCCAGAACAAACAAAAAACCTTGATTCTAAGAAGGATTAAATGATATTCGAGAGGATCAACCACATGGTAAATGAAGGCAGACACTGCTGAGATCGTAAACTGATAGGAACTCTTAAATGTCTTTTTGGTAAATTACTGGAGACTGCTGTAGGCTATGGTGAGACTAAGGACCTACTAAAGGTACTTATAGCACCAAAGGTTTATAGAGATACACAGTGATAGGCTCCATTACCTACTGAGATACTACAAAGTGTTGCAGCCATTTTAGAAGACAGATTCTTATAAAACTACATATTCTCAAAACAGTCTAGCCATCACTGTATACCTAACAGATCTGAAACTTACATCCACACACAAATGTTTGGGATCACTGTTATAGCTGAATACGAAATGTCTCCACAGGATCCCATGTTGAAAGCTTATCCCTCAGCCAGGCGGCGGTGGTGGTGGACACCTTTAATCCCAGTACTCAGGAGGCAGAGACAGGCAGATCTCTGTGAGTTCCAAGACAGCCTGTTCTATAGAGTGAGTTCCAGGACAATCAGAGTTACAATAGGGAAACCCTGTCTCGAAAAACAAAACAAAAGACTATTTACCTTTATCAGGAGTTGGTTCAGGGCCAGCCAGATAGCTCAGTGGGTGAAGGTGCCCCCTTCCCCGAAGTCTGAGTTTGATCCTTGGGACATGCTCTGATCCACTGAGCCTTCTCTCCAGCCCTCAGTATTCATCCCTGTGGTCGCCCGCCTCGCCTGCAAGGAAGACGCCGCACACAGGATTCTTCTGGTTCACGCTTTATTGAGGACAGCCATTCAATTAAGTGTTGTTAACGAAGACCCTGATTGCAAAAAGCACCCTGCTTATATAGAGCATAGGGCTACGTGACCATCAATGATTGGATACTCGTCCAGACCCTCATTAGCATGGAGGGAGGCGGCAAGGACTGCTCTCCTGCGCCTGCGCTGTAACTTGTTTACTCCAAATGTGAGCAATTACTCCAAATGCGAGCAAGAAGAACCTGGAAGCAGGAAACCGGCGCCATCTTATAATGGC
Source organism: Cricetomys ansorgei (assembly GCA_026225945.1). Taxonomy (NCBI): domain Eukaryota; kingdom Metazoa; phylum Chordata; class Mammalia; order Rodentia; family Nesomyidae; genus Cricetomys; species Cricetomys ansorgei. The sequence goes on from JAMJFZ010004023.1 coordinate 7,031,698, forward strand.
GTTTCAACTCGGCTCCCAACATCTCCCCCTTTTATATTAAATTAAAGCCAAAGGAACATGCTAAGTCACCGATCAACCCCCTCCATCTACGGAGGTGAGGATCAAGGAAGTTAAGCATGTCCTAAATACCCAGGTTACCTTATCTCGTGCAATGAGGAGAACCTCTGAGATGTGCAAAGGCTAACCTTGGGTCGAATAAGGGATGTGCCTATTCTTGGTGCAATGGAAGCAAGTCCTCAAGGTGCAAAGGCCACATGCCCTAAATTGTCTAAAAGGGAGACATGTGGTGGAGATGAACTTCTGTCCATTGGTTCTGACAACATACAGCTCAACAATCAAAAGGAGGGTTGGATATTACATACCAACCATCGACCTAACGATAGCCTATTGTTTAAGCGTTGCTAACCAGGCTGCAGGGGAATGTCTCACATTAAGGGCAGCAAATGCTGGAATAATCACGGCATTATCTCGCTGTCTTTGTCTATACATTTTACAAAAGCACCAAAAGCATATTAATACAGAAGCAATCATCATAATTCCCATAGTTTCCAGACCAGCCCATTCTTTGAGATACATGGTAGCATCTTTAATCCAACCCCGAGTCCACACGAGTTGAATTGACATGTGTAATGGCCAGTCTTAGGTCCCTCATAGTAGCATCAAATTGTGATGACCCATCCATCTTGAAATATTGAGGAAGTTCCCATGACAAATTTGCAGCAACAGTATAATTATGATATTGAACAGATGTCACACATAAACCAAGCATCCTCCATTCACAACCTAATTGAGCCAATTGCCATAGTACGATTTTCCCCTATACCACTATTTTGAGAGTCATAAGGCAAATAAGCAAGATCAAGACTAGAGTTCGTCATGCATCACCGGCATTGGTTTGGGGAGTGTTGTTAGTATTCCCCATCGTTGTTCTGTGCATATCGAGGGCCACTTTATCAGGATCATCTGTAGAGCTAGTAGCGTTTTCAAGATCTTCATCTTGTTCTTGATCTTTTTCAGGCTCTAAGGGCTGTTTCACCGTCCTCGTCAGACGAGCAGGCACCCAAATGGGGTTTTCTTGGTCCTGAGGAAAAACACAAACAGCTCCCCTGGATCTTATTAAAACTTGATCCGGGCCCTTCCATTGGTTAGACAATACATCTTTCCACTTGACATTTTCTAGTGGAGGTTGTGTAGACATAGCATGTCTATCTGCTGCAGATCTTCCAGCAGCATCCAAATTCAAAAAATTTAAGGTAAATAATATAAGGGAAATGGTACTTTTAGGTCCCATACTGGGGCCGCCTATTCCCCTTTTTTTTTTTTTTTTTTTAAATTTTAGCTGAAGTTTTATTTATTATGTATAATTTGAAATCCAATAATTTTTTCCTGCTTGCTGGACGTTCATTTAACATGCCAGTCAAGGAAGTTGTAGCTGTGGCTGATAACAGGAACATCTAGCCACTGCAATGCTTTATGGGTTTTGTAGTCCACGACAACCTGAAGTTTGGAACTTTTTTCAAACATTAACCATAAACAAACTTCCGAATACAGGTAATAAAACCAAATACCAATTCACTGGAGGACCAGGACCAGTTGGCTGAATTTTTGATCCAAACTCCTGAACATAGCGAGGCTTGTTATTTAGCAGCCATAGCCAAGCAGCTGCTGAGAGAAAAACTATAACACAGGCAGTATAGATTCTGCCCAAGCTGTTTGAGTTGCTTTTTGCAATGATCCATTTTAAAATATTGTCTTCCTTTTGTATCATGAGCTCAGTAGAGGAATTATCAGAAAGCATACCATCAAGCTTGAGATCTAGGTAATTTACATATGCATTCTGTAATCTGCTTTCTACCTGAATTAACTCCTTTTCTGTTGCTCTGGTTAAACTTTTTTGACTGTTTAAATCTGAATCACCGTTCAATGCTTGAAATGAATTATTTAACTCTTGAGTAGTTAACCCAATGGTAAGTTCATTAAACCAGATATTAACTTTCTGTGGCTTTTGTACAAAATATTGACATAAGGTGGTACTATCTGAGAATTCTTGGGGAATGACTTTCCATTGATACCTTTTAACAGGCTGAGAATTATTATCAATATCTGCTCTGTCCTGCTTATGGACAATCTTTACAGTCTGTGATTGTTTTTGGTAACATTTTTTAATATCTTTATCAATAGCATCTTGAATCTTACAGGTTGTCTCTGAGATTAAAGGAATGTTAATCTGTACATTCCATTGTTTTAATAGGTCTCTTCCCCATAAACTTATAGCTAGATCTGCCACATATGGTCTTATATTTCCTAGTTCACTTTCTGGTCTTATGCATTTGACACTTGTTATATTCTGTTTTAACTGAGAAAATGTTCCAGTTCCTAAGAACTGAGTAGATACCTCTTGAAGAGGCCAGTTTGGATTCCAGGAGTCTTTTGAAATGACTGTTACATTGGCTCCTGTGTCTAACAATCCTTTAATTAAAACTCCATTTGTTTGTAATCTCGACTTAGGACTCTGATCATTTATAGTTGCTTGTCGAAATACCTGTTTTTCAGTACTTTTTAATTCACCTGTTTTCTCAGCTGCAGTGACTCTGTCCTTGATAGCAAGGTCTAGAGCAATGCTGTCTTTAGCTGCAGGTACTAACTGTTTTAATCTCTCTGAGGGTGAGTTAATCCGTTGTTGGTAAGAAATTGTTGGCTCATGTTTTCTGTGATAGGCACTTAAGCCAGACACCCTAGGGTGTTTTCCCCACAGCAAAGAGTTACCTTGAATATCTGTTACAGATCTACACTCATTAGACCAATGTCTGCCTTTTCTGCACTTTGGACAGATGTTAGGTGTCTTTACTCTACACTGTCTCTGTATATGTCCTCTCTTTCCACATTTAAAACAGGTACTATCCTTTTGTGCTGCGAGCACTGCTGCAGCTATGCCTGCATTGGAAAGCGGACCACCAATCTCTCGACAAGCTTTCATCCAGGCATTAAGCCCTTTTCCTTTCCATGGAGTAATAGCATTTTTACATTCTTTGGTACACTGTTCATAAATGAGTTGTTCTATTAAGGGCATTGCTGTATCTGGGTCACCGAAAATCCTTCCTGCAGCTTCCATCATTCTTGCTACAAAATCTGAAAAAGGCTCATTCATGCCTTGTATAATCTTAGTTAGGTTTCCTGATACTTCACCTTTATTAGGAATGCTCTTCCATGCCCTGATAGCGATTCTATTTATTTGTTCGTAAACCTGTACTGAATACGCTGTTTGATCTGCACTCCACTGACCCTGTCCGGTCAGCATGTCATAATTCCAGTGTGGTTGCCCTTGAATTGCATTAGCTCTTGCTTGGGCACCACAAGCATCTTGGAAAATAGATTTCCAATCCAGATATTGACCCATGGTAAGGCAAGCCTTTACTGTATTATACCAATCTGTAGGAGTCATAGCTAAGTGTGCCAACCTCTCTACTTGTGCCTGTGTGAAAGAGGCATTAATACCATAAGTTCTAACGGACTCTGCAAGATCTTTAAGTTCTTTATGGTCAAGAGGTTGATGATATCTTTGTTGATTATCTTCAAATACTGGAAAAGCTTGAAAAATCTTTCTCCTATCCTTGTCTGTTAAAAAGGAAGTCTTTCCTATTGAAGTTTTTGAGGTTTTATCTCTCTGTTTTTTCTTAGCTTTAGGCAGGTTAAGAAGAGGGGGCGCAGAGGGAGCCGCCGGAGCGTATGGCTCAGGACGGTAACGTTCTTCCTCATAGCGCACAGCTTCCTCTTCTAGTTCTGTTTGTTCCTCTGTATCCAGTTTCTCTTCTGACCCCGAAGTTTCTGAGTCTGTGGTTTCTGAGTCAGAAGAGGAACTACTAGTCTCATCACTGGTTATTGTTAAATTTTCAAATTCTGCTAATATTGGGTATACCCTTTTCCTACTATTTATTTGTTTCTTTTTTCTTTTTTCTCTTTTTCTACCCTTTTTATATCTTTTTTAGGCCTCTTCCTCTTTTCTGTTTCTGACATGCTGTCTTGATGTTTTGCTAATGTTCGCTGTCCTTCCCTTACCCTCTCTTGACATCGCTTATTAACCATACGCCATAATGGCCATGTACCGGCACGGAAACTTCCCTTTTCCTTTTCTCTCTGCAATTCTCCTTCTAGTTTACCCCAAGAAGGGATTGTAAGAGACCCGGTGGTTACTGGGCGATGACAATTTAAACAAAGGCAACAAGCAAGAACAACAATAATCATACTAGCAAAAATGACCGCGCCTAGTGCAGGGTCAATCTCACAAAACAGCATACCTCTCAGAAAGAGTCTGGATCCACTTTCGTCCCCGCGCTCCAGTTCTGAATCCTCCTGAAAACAGGGGTCTCCGCCGGTGCTCAACTGATGGTCAGGTTCCCGGGTTTCGGCACCAAATGTGGTCGCCCGCCTCGCCTGCAAGGAAGACGCCGCACACAGGATTCTTCTGGTTCACGCTTTATTGAGGACAGCCATTCAATTAAGTGTTGTTAACGAAGACCCTGATTGCAAAAAGCACCCTGCTTATATAGAGCATAGGGCTACGTGACCGTCAATGATTGGATACTCGTCCAGACCCTCATTAGCATGGAGGGAGGCGGCAAGGACTGCTCTCCTGCGCCTGCGCTGTAACTTGTTTACTCCAAATGTGAGCAATTACTCCAAATGCGAGCAAGAAGAACCTGGAAGCAGGAAACCGGCGCCATCTTATAATGGCGTTTCAACTCGGCTCCCAACACATCCCCGTTCAACAGGATTTTGAACCTAGGCATTTGACAGGCAAGCTGACATACATTGACAGAGAAAGAAGTTATAAGTAATCTTCCTAAAACATAAATTAGGTTGGTCCTGGATATAAATGGGACATAAAGTCTCTACTTAAGTCTCTACAGTGACTTTTACAGTAAGTCTAGTGACATTATTTCAAATAACAAAATGTCAATATTTTTTAAAAGTTGAGTTTTAATGCACTAATTCCTTCCACTATCAAAATCCCAGAGTGAAATTATAACACAAATGACAAAGATATTTCATCTTTTCACTTAATGTAGAAAATAGTAAAACCCTACAGCTTAAAATTAAATGAAAAATGCCACAGACCACCTCTTCCTAGTTTAATTTGACATGGGTTGCTAAGATGAAGTGAACATAATTCTATCCTAGGACAGTCCTAAAATTAGTGCACCAAACACCATCTGCTCTAGGCCGCCTCCCACAGCCCAGCAATTATGCACTCTCTCTCCTCTATCTCAATTTTTCCTTTTTTTAGTGGATTTTTCTCTTTGCTTTTCTTTTTTATAGGAGAAAATAAAACCAAAGCAAAAGTTCCTTTGACTGACTATTATTACCCTGATGCTCTCTTTTACAAAATCCTTGGGAATGTTGCCTGCATCTTCTGTCTTTAATTTCTCTTTCCCACCCCTGTGGTGTCTACTTGCCAGTTTTTTTGTTTTGCTATCCATCTAAATTGCTTTTTCAAGATTGTTTTGATGGTAAATCCAGGCAGACACCTTACTGACAGCCATCTCTGTAACCCCTTGATTCGGCATGTCCAATTCTTCTCCAGCCCTTCAGTTCAAATTCAGACTTCTATTTACTTATGCTAAAACTTATTTATTTTATTCTGTATTTCTTTTGCCCTGTATTTGTGGACGATCTAGACATATTAAAACAATTTGCATATGCACAGTGAATTATGAGTTATGCGACTCTGCCACCAACTTCAAGTTGGTCATCCACACGCTGCAGAGATCTTACTGAGCATGCTCAGTGTAAAGTATTTGCCATAACAGCTGAGCACCTCTTATGGAAAGTCATATAATAGTCATCTGGTGGGAATTGTAAGGAGTCTGCACATACTCAAGGTGATTTTGAATATCCAAGAAAGTAGCAGAGTAGCAGAGAGAGTAGAACACATTTCTTTTGACTGGGTAAGAAGAAATTAGCCTCTTAAGAGCAAAACGAAGAGGAATCATTTAATGAGAATTGGCTGTTATTCCTGATCTCTTACTTCCCAGTTAGAAACTCCTTCTCTAAAATATGATAGGAATCCAAGCTGGATACAGCTCACTTACAGTTTACCTAGTATGTCTGAGGCTCTGGGTTTGATCCTTAAAGGTACCACATAAACCAGGTGTTATACCTATAAGCTCAAACCTTGAGAAGTGAAGCCAAGAGGATCAGAAAGCGACCTTCCCCTACATAAGAACTTCAAAACCAGCCTGGGCTAGAGATGCTATTTCAAAAAATTAATAATAGCAGCAACAACAATAATAGTAATATTTATTTGAACCTCAGTCACCTTTTACTGCCTCTCCTACCACCACCCACTGGTCTTTCCTCTTCTCTTTTCTCTCTTCCTCTTAGGTTTCCATAAAGCAGTGGCTCTCAATCTTCCTAATGCTGTGACCCTTTAACACAGTTCTCATTTTGTGATGACTCCTCAACCATAAAATTATTTTCATCGCTACTTCATAACTGTTATTTCTATTATAGCTATTTAATATAGTTATTCTAAATAGTTATTACATAACTATTATGAATCGTTATATAAATATCCGATATGTAGATGGTCTTAGGCGATCCCTGTGAAAGGGTCGTTCGACCCTATAAAGGGGTGGCAACCCACAGGTTGAGAACTGCTGCCACAAAGTCTGTCTTTGTTCTCCACCCTACTGTCCTCTCAGGAGGGAAAGTGATCTGGATAAAGCCAAAGCTAAATCACTCTCCTGCTCAAAACTCTCTAAGGTTCACTGTGCTACTCAGCATAAAAGACATAGTCCTTATTGTTAGATTTTGGGTGGGGTGGAAGAGGACACTGACAGATTGCTGGGAACTGAGATTATTAGAAGAGTTGTTAGTGCCATGGACAGACAGGTAAAGGGGAAACTGTGGCAGACTCCCAGGCAGCGTTCAGGCCTCAACACCAGAGGGAGATGATGCATGTCAGTTCTCTGAAGAGAATTAGAATGGCAGATCTGTTCTTATACCTTTTGAGTGTGAGAGGGAGGTTTATAGCAAGAGTCAGCAGCCAGGCTCTCTGATTCTACTCTCCCTTCTCCCTTCTCCCTTCTCCCTTCTCCCTTCTCCCTTCTCCCTTCTCCCTTTTCCCTCCCCTTCTCCCCAGGCAGGGAAGAGGCTGAGGAGCAGGATAGGCATGGCATCAATGTCCTTTGAAGTTAACACACTTCTCCGGGTGGGAAATCCTGCCTGTCTCTGGAGGGTTCCTGTCAATATCTGAGAGAGGGGAGCATCTGCACAGCAGCAGCATCTGGATTCTACCACTGTGCTCTTACACTTAAGACCTGTGAGGTTCCATGCTTTTGACACCCCTTGCTGCCATCCTGACTTTTCATATTCTTCTGACATATTTTAATTGTTTTGTTCCTATTGCATAGCATATTTATAGATTTCCTCTAAGTTCTGTTCCTTCCACTAAACTATTGGCTCCCTGGGAGAAGGAATCCCTTTCTGGTTTGCTCTCTGCTGCTGTACACCATGGCCTATGGAGCAGATGACACATACTTAGTGCTTCTGAAATACTTATTGAGCAAATCAGCATAAATAAGATGCAAGGATCATGTTGAGAGTTCGTAGAGCAAACAGAATGCTGAGTTGGTCCAACCTGAAGTTCCTTAGATGCCTCACTTTGTTTTTCAGATCCCAGTGATCAATGGGGTCTAGACCCAGAGGCCTGCCCCTGGGCAAAGGCCAACACACAGGCTCGGTGGTCACTAGAGGGAGGGGGGGCAAGCAAAGCATAGACTCGGTGGTCACTAGAGGGGCGGAGGGGGCAAGCAAAGCATAGACTCAGTGGTCACTAGAGGGGCGCGGGGGAGCAAGCAAAGCATAGACTCGGTGGTCACTAGAGAGGAAGGCCTCAGAAGTCTGCCTCTGCTTTCATTAAGGAGTCAGATCCCCCTGTGGGGCCTCCTCCATCACTTCCTTGTGCCCTCACATCAGTGCAGATGGTCTGTCTGCCCCTCACTGCACTGCAGCTGAGATGGCCCTTTCTGACCAACTCTTTGACCTCAGTCAGAGGAGTTTGTTTTCACCATAACTTCCTTTTCAATCCACTTTGGGCTCTGTCTTCCTGTCACCTTAATGCTGAGTTAAGGGAGAACCTGTCCAGGGAACAGACTTGAATTATCTTATGACCAGGCACTTTTATTCTGCACCACAGGGGCCACAGTATTTCTCAAGACTTTTTAATAGGCTGATGAAATAAATCAAATCTCCAAGAAGCAATATGATATGACTATTCCTAAAATTTATTTGATCATTAATGCCATTTTCACTGAGCCTCTTTATCACAGAACAAAAATGTCTCTTGGAAAATTATGTAGCACATAATCATACATTATATTTCAACATTGCTGATATTACTGCAATAAACTTTTATGTGTCCATTACACAAGTGTGAATCCTCTTCTCCCTATTTATAGCTGACTAGAATCTTGATTTTTCCGTTAAGTTTTTCTTGGTCTTCCAAGAAAGAAGATATCAGAATTCTGCAGCATGTACTGCAATCTTTTTTGGGTGGCTAGGTAGGTGGGGGTAATAGTCTTATTGTGTTATGACTCAGTATTGTACAATATACTCACTTTAAAGTGTGCAATTCGTGACTTTGAGTAGACTCACATTTTGGTAATCAGCACTAGTTCATTCTTTTTATGCACAAACAATAAGCTGTTGTACTAAAGCTATTGGACTATTAACCATCCTTTCTTTGGCAATGTCTTCTTCGACTGAAGGACATTTGGGCCTTTTCTCCTTTGTTATTAAGAAGATGAAAATTCCCATACAAGTTTCTATGGGAATGTTTAAGACAGAATTCTGTAGAACAGACCCACTAGGATGCATATGTGTGAAAAAGGGGGTTTCATTAGATTGACTTACACAATAGGGGTGGGGTCGCCCAACAGCGGCTGTCTGAATGATAGGGGTACTAAGAACCCAGCATCTTCTCAGTCTAGTCTCAGTCCCACTCTGGTGCTGAAAGCCTGGAGGGTCACTAGGATCAGGTCATGCTGAAAGGTCAGAGAAATTGGAGTCTGAAGTTGGAAGGTCAGAGGATGCCAGGAGAAACAGAGTTGCTCAGACAAAAGGCCGTGAAGGCAAGCAGACACTAGTCACAGTTTTATTAGACTGCTTTATATCTGGGCAACTCTTTTAGAAGATGCCACCCACTTTAGTGTGGGGCTCTGCCTCAGTTAATCTTTTCTTGAAAAACACACACACACACACACACACACACACACACACACACACACACGAGCTGTGTCTTCTGGGTGATTCCAAATCCCATGACAGTGTTTTTATTTCTCTAGCACATATACTTAGCTTCACAGTTGAATTAGTAAGTTCGTTATCCTGCTTAAATATCTTCCTAGTACACTTATGGAATCCAAAATCATTACCAAAGCTTTCAAGATGTTCTTATTCTCTCCCTAGCTACATCCAGTATCTTATGTGTCTGATCATTTACCACAATTTGACACAATGCCCACCAAGCTTGTTCCTGACAGTTTCTGAAACTGTTCCTCATTCTTGCTCTTCCTAAAATGTTCCTAAAATAACTCTCTGTGATCAAATAGACCTCAGTCCAAAGACGGCTGTACTGGCTAGTTTTTATGTCATCTTGGGACATAAGTGAGGATCACTTGGGAAGTCCATAGGGCAAGTCTATAGGAAATTTTCTTGATTGAAATGGGAGGGTCCAACTCACTGCGGATGGTGTCACTCCTAGGCAGGTGGTCCTGAATTGTATAAGAAAAAAAAAGCTGCGCATGCCAAGGGGAACAACCAGTAAGCAACACTCCTCTGTTTGCTTGAACCTACTTCTGCCAGTGAGCCTCCACCTCCTAACTGTACTACAGCTTCCTCAAATAGCTTCCTCAAATTTAAATTCCCAGTAAGGATGTATAAGGGTCCCTTTCCCCTACATTCTCCCCGGTGTTTTTCGGTTCTTGTTCTTTGAAGGGAGCTATTCTGTAAGGAATAAGATGAAATCTCATTGCAGTCTTATGTGTTTCTCTTATCCATGTAAATATTGAGAACCCAGGTGAATATTGAGAATGAAAGGGAGAATCTTTTCTTGACCCACTTTTATGACTGATTTACTTGAGGCTCATTTACTCAACAAATAACACACCTCGTTTTCTGTGATATATTTCAAACATGAAGGTAGTCATGATCAGAAGGCCCATGAAATGTGATAGACAAGCTGACATTAAATGTGCAAACAATAAATAAGCAAACAAACCAATGAACCAATCTTGGAGTTGCTAAATTTGGTCAGTGTCTTGTGGAAGGTTCATAAAAGGAGACAAGACTCCACTCAGACATAATAAAGTACTGATTTGCTACAATCAGTTACAGCCTCAGCCACCTCTACAAGAATAAGGAACACTTGAATATTGTCAAAATCTAGTTCCTTTCATGTACAATTTATACCATATGCATATTATAGGAGAAAGTTTTGTATACTTGTCACTTTCAGTTGGATTCTATTACACCGGACATTGTCAGACATTTATTTACTTAGAACAATAAAACCTGTATTGTAGTATGTTCAGCATAAAACATGCACACTGGCTGAATGCCACACTAGTGAATATTGCTGATTGTTCTCTTGTTAAAGTTCATACTTGGCCAGGGGGAGTGACTGCAACCAACCACATGCCACAGTATCTGCTTCTCTTTGTGGAACCAAAGAGATATGATTTGTTTAGACTGGCCACCAGGGCTGGTAACTATACTGTGGAAGTAGGTGTCTAGGATGCTTAAAAAAGGATACATCGGTAATTAGATATACCAGGGCTATTGTGGTCAAGAATCCTGTCCAGTCGGATAAGGGAGAAGGTGAAAACCGGTCTATCCATCATTCAAGGTGAACCAAGCAAGCTCATCCCCATTTTTGGCAATAATCTGGCAGTAAAGTTGATAGGATGTATGAGAGGTGGTTTGCTTTGAGAGAACTATTCAAGTATCACACCAGCAGTTGCTTTCTTAGGGAAGTGTGTATTCGTGGATCTGAAATGCTGCTCATCAGCATTCCTTTCACGTGACTTCTGGCCTGACAACAGTAGAAACAGAATCAGAGCTGATAACCACTTCAGACCAGAGCTGGAGGGAAGCAGCACTGGAGAAAGTGCTTACAAAGAGACTGCCATGTACTATAACCTGATGACTTATGTAGATCAAAGTAGGCATAAACCAATTTGCAACGGACGCCTGAGCAGTTAAACAAAAGCCCAGTTTACGGCCACAGCGGTTATCTGAAGTACTTCTATGCAGTTTCGATACTGGGTTGGAATCACTCAACCTAATTGCCATCATAATTGTGCTATGGGTAAACTCAGGGAAAGGGAAACTTTCTGGGGTGTCTGCAATACATGGAGAACAAGCCTGAGACTAAAAACAACACAAATGAGAGGCTCAAAGAGGTGGAGTGGGTAAAAGAGAACAGGACAGAAAGCAGTAGCAGATAGGAGAAATACTAACGTGGAAAAAGTCAACCCTGCAATACAATAATCATTAAGATAACTTCAGCACTTTGATGAGTTGGGATAGGAAAAGTATAATACAGGAGGTTCAGTATCTGGTTTTGTGATCTATATTGGGAAATGGAAGAAGTTTAAGTGTCAAGAATCCAAGTAAATAATTAGCAAACTAGTGATAAAATACGTGAAGTCAGGGTTCCTAAGGTATGCGATGGCCATGCGGCATGATGTGGCTCAGGCAATCCCAGACGGCTTTTCTGCAGATGGAACAATGGATGGCCTCAGCAGGAGAAAAGATAACCATTAGGCTTGGAGGCTTCTGGCCTGGAAGGTGTGGCTCTGAAAGAATAGATTTTCCTACTTTTCGAGAGAGAAGACAATCTCCCACATGGAAAGATTGTCCATCTTTATTGTGCACACATACTTGTCCACTCTTGGCTTTTACTGTAAAATTGAAGTGTGGGCCACAGGGGCATGTGTGTACTGTATGAACTAGGCAAGCCACTGGGCTACACCCCCAACTCTTTGTACTTTTTTGGGGGGAGTGAGGGTGGGAGTTGAGGCAAGGTCTCTCTAGGTCAGCGGTTCTCAACCTTCCTAATGCTGCAGCCATTTAGTAGTGTTCCTCATGTGGTGTCCCCCAGCCACAAAATTATTTTCATTGCTACTTCATTACTGTAATTTTACTGCTCTTGTGAATCATGATGTAACTATCTGATATGCAGATGGTCTTAGGCAACCCCTGTGAAAGGATCTTCAACCCCCAAAGGAGTCAGGAGCCCCAAGTTGAGAACAGCTGATCTATGCAATCCTGACTGTGTAAATCAGGTTGGCCTTGAACTCACAGAGATCCTCTTGCCTCTGCCTCCTGAGTGCTGGGCTTAATGGTGTATATGTAGCACTATACCCAGCTCTTTTTGTACTTTTTAATGGGACTCAGAGTCTTGCTAAATTGCCTAAGCTGGCCTTACTCAAGGCCCAAACAGGCCTTCAACGTGAGATTCTCCTACTTCAGCCTCCCAAGAATCTGGGACTACCTGCACCACCGACTGGTCTTATACTACTCCTGTGTCCTCTGGAAAGTAGCCAGTGCTCTTAACCACTGAGCCATATATATCATTTTAAACCTATCTATTCAACTCCCCTTCAAGATGCATCCAATGTTAACATCTTTTGTGAATGCATAGAATTTTTAATTGTCTGTTTGTTTTGTAGTTATTTTTTTTTTTTGGAAGCAAGATCTTACCATGAAGCCCAGTCTGGTCTCAACTTTCCTATCCTCAAACCTCAAATGGTTATCCTAGTCATTTCTTCATTTATAAGAATAAGACACAAAAGATAAATGAAGTTTATTATGTACAGGGGTACACAGAAAGACATGAAGGTGGGAGGGACTAATTAGAAGGAAGAGGGATTCAGCAGGAGAGGGAAATGAGCAAGAGAGAATAATGGGAGAGAACCTAGTCAAAAAATAGATTGTATATATGTATTAAATTGTCAAAAGTCACATTGTCCCTCATTAAATCCACATAATTATGTGTCAATTAAAATAAAATTAAGTGAACAGTTTTAAAATTTTTTATTATACTGACATATTTATGGAAGGAACATGCATGCTTGTGGCGATCAGAGGACAACCCAAGAAAATCAGTTCTCTTCTGCCCCGGAGTGGGACCAGAGGATCAAACTCGGGTCAGGGTGGCAGCAAGCATCCACTGAGCCATCTCTCTGGCCCCAAATAAAAAGTATTTTAAAAGACGATTTAGGGGCTGAAGAGATGGCTCAGTGGTTAAGAGCACTGTGAGCTGGAGAACTTCCAACCCTGAAGGCTGTCCTTTGCATCTAAGATTTTTAGCAGCATCCCGGCCTCTGCTTCTTAGATACAGTTGCAAGCTCCATCTATGACTACAAGCATGTCTCCAAACACTGCCAGATGTTGAAGGTGACTCTTTTCAGAACCACGGTTCTAGGCTGGTCTGACTAAGGTTTGGGTGGGCTCCAACCAAGTGTCTGTAATTTTCCTCTTTGTCATGGGTAGTCAGCTTCTCTTGCAGGATGGCATCCACACTCTTGCTTGGACATGATGGCCTGGCTACAGAAGACGTGGTAGTCTTTGTGTCTATGTGGGTTTTGTTCACTATCATCACCATGCTCATTTTATTACAATTTTGCTTGTGTGTGTGTGTGTAGTGTTTCTATGGGAGTGTGTGTGTGTGTGTGTGTGTGTGTGTGTGTGTGTGTGTGTGTTTCTATGGGAATGTGTGTGTGTGTGTGTGTGTGTATGTGTGTTTACATGGGAATGTGTGTGTGTGTGTGTATGTGTGTTTACATGGGAATGTGTGTGTAGAGATTCTGTCCTCCTTCCATGTGGTTCCCAGGGATCGAACCCGGGTCATTAAGCTCCAACTCAGTCTCCTTTCTCCTCTGAGTCTATCTAGTCAGCTCATTCTTGCTGCAGCAGCTACTGGAATCATCCAGGGCAGAGTGCCTCTGGGTTCTGTCTTTGGAGAACTTTGCAATTCCACACTTCTGTCAAGATGATGACAACCATGCAACCACAGCTATGCAGGGTCACATAGCTAATCTGTAGATCCAGCTGCTTCTCACTCAGGCTTACAGCGGATCTTGTTCGGACCTCACATGCACTCTGATTTAGGGCTAACTGACATCTCCAATTCTAGGCTTTTTAAAGGTTATGATGTAAGGAAACCTGCTTCTTGGCCTCTTACAACATTCACCTTTCTTGATTCTGTTATGTCAGTTTGTCCTCGTCCATTTGCTTTCTGACTTCCAAAGACATTTTCCCCCCTCTATTTGTCTTTGTGGATTTTGGAGATAAGAGTCTCAGTCAGTATCCCAGGCTGACCTTCAACCTGTAACCCAGTCTGGTTTTGACCTTTGAACAACCTCATGCCTAAGCCATCGGAGTGCTGCAATTGTAGGCACGCACCACCACACCGAGCTGTCCTTATGGTTTTTTGTCATGTTGAATTCTGAAGAGCTATGCCATTTTTTTAAAAACATGGCAAGTTTTACTAAGACAATCAGGTTATTTGACTAAATAGAGGGGGGGAAGTACTTCAGCATTTTCCTTTAACCTTGGTGTCAAACTGTTTATCAGATGCCATTGGAGACCTCCTGTGAGCTGGCCTATCAGGGAGCAGGGCAACCAGAGAAGAAACTGAGGCCTAAGTCTTTCTGATTATCCAGGACACAAGGCGATTGCTGTTATCAGTGCTGCGCACTGCTGAGCTTCTCTTTGTACACTAGCCTTCCCTTCTGTAAGGCAGGAAACACGATTCTGATTTCACTGAATGTGTTTTATCAGATCAAGCCAAGAGATCTGTGCCACATTGTAGAAAGTGACCTTTAAAAGAAAAACTTCTATAGAAAGACTGTGTTGTGAGTAGGGTAGCCGCCTTGGAGACGCATCTAGATCAGCAGTGTGTTTCCAGTTCTGTAAGCTGGCCAGTGTGTTTCATTATTCACTGTGTGTTACTGAGTTGCCAAATCCCCAGCCAAATTATCAAAACAAAAATGTGTTAACAGGAGAAGCCAATAATTGGAGTGGAGATTGTAAAACTATGGAATGTTACATGACATTTAGATTTCAGTCCACGTCATTTTCTGCTTTAGGAAGGCAGACACGTGGCAAGCGAGGTCCTTCTTTGTCCGGACGAATCTAAAAGAGCCAGTCAACGAGAGTCACCCAAGTCTGAAAGGGTTAATGTTGCCATAATGCCATACAATGCCTTCACTACTGCTCCAGGCCAGGCATCCAAAACATGATTGAACAGGGAGGATCTGGAAACAGCTCTCCATGGACCGACATGCCAGTATAAATGCTGCACCCAGAAAGCATGCTAGACATGATTGATTCTTAGGGAAGTTTACTTCTAACAACAGTGCCAAGCACACCATGGGAACATCTCCAACACACAAGCCCTACTTCAAACAAAAGAATTTTTTGATGAGACAATGAGCATATGTTGGCCTATAGGCTTGGGACAGCCTGTAACCATGATGACAACAGACTTACTGCTAGGAACATATTGACACAACCATGGGCAAAGACCACAAATGATATTGAACGGACTCTTCAAGCCTATAGCCTAGAGTTCTTGGACGCAGGACTTTGGACTTTCATATTTTCATTTCAGTGGTAATCCACTGGAATTATTACTAAGGTTGTTCTAGATACAATCTGTTGCTGGGGTCAAATAGCTTGACTGAAATTAACTTTGGGGAGAAAGGATTTATCGGGCTTACACTTCCTGGTTACAGTCCATCATTGAGGAAAGTTGGGGCAAGAACTCAAGGCAGGAACTTGAAGCAGAGACCTTGGAGAAATGCTGCTTGCTGGCTTACTCATAAGCTCATGTCAATTGGGTTGTTTAATTTTTTAATGTGAGTGTGTCTACATGAGTTTATGTACATCATATGTATGCAGGGGCCTCCAGAGGCCAGAGCATGATGGACCCCCTAGAACTAGAGCTATAGGCAGTTATGACTGAGTGGTGTGGTTGCCAGAACCAAACCTGGGTCCCCTGCAAGAGCAATAAGCACACTTAGCCACGAAGCCATCCCTCCAGCCTCCTAATCTAGGTTTCCTGTACATCCCACCACCTGCCTATGGATGATGTGCCCCGCGGTGTTCAGGGTTCTCCTGAATCATCTTGCCGGCCCTATTTTGTCTCATCACAATTAAATAATAATTGTGTTAGGAATAGAATTCGATTGGTAGTTTTGAAACTTTTATTCCATGGACTCTAAATTTGTTCGTTTCTGTTTAGAAGTCTATTATTTTAACTAATGTGCCCTTTTAGTGTAATTTTAAAAAAATCTTTGATTGTCTCTTTAAAATGTTTTAGATTTTGTAATTCTTTGCTCTGAAGAGAAATGTGTTTTATTCCAAAGAAACATTCTTGTATTAATTACTTTTTTATCTCTGTGATAGAACATTATGACCAAAATCTACTTATAGAAGAAGAACTTTGTTTTGGCTTACAGCTCCAGGGGATTAGAGTGGTGGGAGGTACGGCAGCATGTGGCAGGCACGCTGGCAGGGGCAGGAAGCTAAGAGGTCGTATCTCAACCAGAGCATAAAGCAGAGAGCAAACTGGAAGTAAAGCAATGCTATAAGCTGTCAATGCCTGCCCTCAGGTATGAACCTCCTTCTGCAAGGCTGTGCCTCCTAAGCCATCCCAAACAGCACTACTAACAGGGGGACCAACTGTTCAAATATCCAACCCTACAGGAGAATCGCTCATTTAAATTATCACATTTCTCAAACATTAGAGTTTAAAATACTACTTCTCTCACTTTCCGTGCCTTCCTTGGAAACTTCTTATTAGATAAACGGTGGCTTTTTCTCTGTGTGTGTGTGTGCGCGCATGTCTCCCTATTCCCATCTCAGACAGGATCTCAGGTGGCACTTGTTGCTCAGATTCACTACATAGCTAAGGATGACCTCAGATTCCTGATCCCTCTGCCTCCTCCACCCACATGCTAGCCTGCAGATGTGTGCTATCACACCCTGGTTCCTCAATATCTCATAAGCAGCCGTATTTTCCCTTTCTTAAAATCCCTTTGAAATTCACCTTCTGTATATACCTCCTTAGTGTGGCTTTTAGATCATGGATCCAGGATTTAAGGAGTTAAGTTTTAAACTGTCAGTTGTAGTTTTCAATTTTATTTTTAGAAACTCTGAAAGTGAGCCTTAGGTAGCTTCCTACTTTCTTGTGATTTCTTCTCTCGTGCTACTTGAAGCATACTTGTTTTATGAGGCCTTGAGGTCTCAGGAGGGGAGCATATACAAACCTGCCGTTGTCTCTGTTACACCTGGTGGAGTACTTCCTGCTGTGTTTGTCATTTTGAAAATTTGCTCTGAGCTTCCATGGGGATCATATCTTTCTGCACAGCTTCAGATTTGGAAGCCCTCTGAAGTAGCTCCTTTGGTATTTGATTTTTGCTTTTTCTAGGCTGTTGGGCTGATTTACATTAGGTTTTGATTGGGATAGATGTTCCTCGGCCACTCGGAAAGCTCCAGATCTCTCCTTACATGAAGTTGGGAGTTTCCGACTTCAGTTCTGTCCATGAGGTAAACTTAGGGCTTTTATTTCTTGGAGGGTTTGGGTTGTTCCTTTCCCAAAGTCCAAGACCTTAGTAAGTTTTGTTGGAGCATTCCCCTGTGACAGGGCAGAGAGATTTCCCAATCTTTCCTTACACACAAATAGCCTTTCTACGACTCTTGCACAGGTTTATGCCTCTGAATTTTATTTTTGATTTCAAAGCCTATAGTTACCTCTGCTCACCAATGTCACTGCACCTGAGCTTACCACGTGGCATATGGCATTCAGAGCTTTTCTCTATTGTTGACTTTTGGAATTTCTCATTTCTCCATACAGTCATACATAAATATAATACAGCCCTTGTAGTTCTGTTTTATTTGGTCTTTCCAGGTTTGCAAGGGAAGATTCTGTATTATGCTAGTTCCCACTAATAGAACCAGATGTCCACCAATGAACTTTGAACTTGAGGTTGCTTTTAATATGTGCTACTATGGAAGCAATAGTTTTCTGTGTGCAAATAGTGCTAATGTTTAATTCTTTAGCCAGACTGGAGCTTCTCTTTTTATTGTGTAATTCACAATTAAGAGTCATTTCATAGGGAAAAGACTGTGGTTTCATAGAAAAGTCAGTCATTGAGACTTTGGTTTGCTGTGTGAAGACTGTACAATGCAGCAGAGTCACAAGCTACTGTGCCACAAGAAGCAAATGTAACTTAGAAATGTGGGTCAATCCGAGTGGAGGCTTAAAGTTGAGACGAGTGAAAATTTTACAAGCAGTGGGAGAAGTGCACTGAGTCATCACAGAGTAAATCCTATAAAAGGCAGGTTGTCATCGGTGAACAGATGTTCTGTGTAAAGTTCATCTCTGTACATGAAAATTCCAATACTCTATAGGGTAAATAAGTGACAAAGAAATTTCTTAAAACTGAGTGGGATGTTTGCTTAATGTAATGAATTGGTGATATTATTATTATTATTATTATTATTATTATTTAGCAGCAGGAACATTTGATATTTGAAGCCAGCCGTGGCTACAGAGTAAATTAGAAAACCCAACATGGGTTACAGAAGACCCTATCTCAATTTAAAAAGAAAAAAAATCTCAGAGGTTGGGGAGGTAGTTTAGTGGATGAAGCACTTGTCATGCAAGCCTGGGGACTGGAGTTCAGATCTCCAGCATCCCTGTGAATACTAGGAGGGTGTGGCAGACCTTCCGCAGTCCCAGGCTCAGGAGACGGAAAGGGGATCATTGGGCCAAGACAATTAGCTAGACAAGCTGAATCAGCATGCTCCAGATTCAAGTTAGACTCAATACAGGAAGTGGAAACTGATTGAGCAAGACACCTGCTATCAACCTCTGGCCTCTGCATGTGCTCACACATACATATGTGCCCCATACATGTGAACACCACACACTTACACCTGCAGAAAAGATGGTTTATTGTTTGTTTGTTTGTTTGTTTTCCAGTAAAAAAAAAAAGTCCTCTATTTCATTACTTATATTGATAAGTAGTAGAATTTTTGTTTTTCATTGTTCTATTAATATGCTTTTCAAATCTAAAAAAAATGCTCACAGTTAATACATGAATTGTAAGTTTATGCTTAATCTTATGTTTGTACAGATTTAAGCTGCATTTAAATAAGTAAGTCATCACTAGAGATCCAAGTAAGAAAGAATGGTTAAGACTAGAGTAGGAGAGAGGAAGCAGGCACCGTGGTCTTATACTTTCTATAGGTTGAGACATATAGAATTACATTAGGACCTTGTGTAACGGTTGCTTTTGCATGCCTGTGACTCAAATACCTGAAAGAAACAACTTAAAGGATTTACCTCACTCACAGTCTCAGAAGATTCAGTTCACAGTTGCCTGACCCCATGCACTTGAGCAGAGTATCACATCGTCAGGGGCATAAGACTAGAGGTCAAGAGCGATAGGTATATAATATGGTGACTTTCTCAGCTATTCACTTTAGTTTTGAGCCCAAGCTTCTACTGTCTGCCAATCAAGACCCTAAATAGCTACGTAAATTCGATGAGTGCTTCCCTCTCCCTGACCCCAAATTGTATATGGAGTTTGACATAAGTGCCCACTACTCCATGAAGTGTCAGAGGCTCTTTACCCCATGATAGACAGAAGCAATGAGCAAGAAAAGGCCTGGGGACCAGATATAAATCTCTAAAATCACACCTCCAGTGACCTATTTCTTCTAACTAGCCCCAACATTCTAAAGTTTCCACCACCTCTCAAAATAGCCCGTGTAGCTGAGGACTCAGCTTCCAATACAGGCATCTGTGGTAGACATTTCGTAGTCAACCACAATGCTTTTTTAAAAAATGTTTTAAATGTGCGGAAGTGGGTGGGTAGGTGGCCACAGTGCTCATGTTGGAGGTCAGAGGACAACCTGTTTCTTCCACCATGAGGGTTCCAGAGATAGAATGCAGGTTGTCAGTCTTAGCAGCAAGCACCTTTACCCACTGAGCCATCTCATTGGCCTTCAAACCGTAGTTCTTTAAAGTAAAGTTATTCAGGAAAATTCCAATAATAGAAACTAGTCTTAAGTAGGAAACTTTCGTCTTTGAGCCTATCATTTCTCATTTGTAAAGCAGAGAAAAATGGTTCTGATCTATCACAGATAGTTGCTTATACCTTAGAACTGGATTTTTTCCCCACATATTTAATAGGTTGTCATTTTTCTATTAAATGTATTTTCCCTCAGAAATACATAGTCTGGGTTTCTGAAAATCAAACAAGTAGCCTGGCAGTGGAGGCAGAGGCAGGCAGATCTCTGTGATTTGAGACCAGCCTGGTCTATAGAGCTAGTTCCAGGACAGCCAGGGTTACTTGAAGGAACCCTATCTCAAAAAAACAAAAATGAAAAAAAAAAGTAAGAAAAAGAAAATCAGGCAATTATTCATTTAAGTGGGGTGACCAACATGCCCTAGTATCTGAATGCCTATACAAGAAGAGTGACAACTACCTGAAAGACAAAACTTCTCCAAGAATGGAAATTCTCCACGAGTCTTGAAGATGGCCCTGCCATGTTTGGGAGTATGTCCATTCCTTATTTTTTAGACAGGCTTTCACTATGGAGCCCCTGATGACCTGGGGCTCACTACATAGTCCAGGCTGACTTGAACTCGTAGATATCCACCTCTTCTGTTTCCCAAGTGCTAGAATTAAAGCCATGTATCATTTTGTCCACCTGTTCCTACTTTTGACTTAACTAAGAGCCTAAATTTAAGCAACTGTCTAAAATGCCACTCTAGTGAAAGTCAAGGTATTAGATGTATCACAAAGTGCACTGACAACAGTCAGCGCCCACATCAGACGGTCATGAAGATCTATGCCACTTATGTCAGAATCCATACACAACTCTGAATCAGAGAGAAGGACATTCTCCATCTTTCTTAGGGTTTTATTGCTGTGAAGAGACACCATGACCACAGCAACTCTTAAAGACAAACATTTAATCGAGGCTGGCTTACAGTTCAGAGGTTTACTCCATTATCATCATGGAAGGAAACAATGGCACACACGCAGACATGGTGCTGGAGAAGGAGCTGAGAATTCTACATCTGAATCGGCAGGCAGCAGCAAGGAATGGCTTGAACTTCTGAAACCTCAAAGCCCTCCCCCTTATAGTACCATTCCCTATGGGCATATGGAGGCCATTTTCATTCAAACCGTCACACTCTTATTGCACTGACTGCCCCATAGCTATTTGTAGGATCTAGATTTGATAGACAAAAGGAAGCTTAAGCTCACTTATTAACCAAAGTGAATAGTCAAACAAGCCATCAGATTACGTATCTTAAGAATGGATTAAAGGAATCTGAAGAGCTGTCTCAGGGATTAAAAGGGAATACTATTCTGTCAGAGGACTTGAGTTTCGTTCCTACACCCACAATTACCTGAAACTTCAGCTTCAGGGGAATCCTATGCCCTCTTCTGGCCTCTGCATGCTACTGCACCCATGCACGCACACACAACCACACACACACACACACAACACACACACACACACACACACACACACACACAACCACACACACACACACACAGACATAAATAAAAATAAAATTTTTATTTCTTTATATTTTAGGAGGTTTTTTTTTTTTTTTTTTTTTTTTTTTTTTTTAAGACAAGATCTCTTTCTTATGTAGCTCTGGCTGTTCTGTCCTGTAGTTAACTATGTAGATCAGGCTGGCCTTGAATTTACAGAGATCTACCTGCCTGAGTGCTGGGATTAAAGGTGTATGCCATCACATCCAGCATAAAATCTTAAAAAAAAAAATACTGGATTAAAAGCTGCAAGATATAAAAGATCTATACATAAATACATTAGCATGCATGTAAAATGTATAAAGACTTTCACTCAGCAAGTGCAGATGCAAAGAAAGCAGGTGGCAGCGCACATGTAAGGAACGGAAAGATGGTTCCTCACAAAGAGTTAAGAAACTCCACCAGATGTGGTGACTCACTCCTGTAATCCCAGTACTCAGGAAACTGAGACAGGATGATTGTCTTGAGTTCAGGGCCATCTTAGACTAATTAATGAGTTCTAGACAAGCCTGGACTACAGGGTAACCAAAAGGGGAGAGGGGTAAAAGAATTATGGATTGCCAAACAAGGTTAGCCAGTCATATTTGGACATCTCAGTATCCATTTTCTTTAGTGTCCAAGGTGACACAAAATTCAATCTAAAGTCTCAGGTATGGGAATAATAAAAAATTTCTCAATAACCAGCCCCAGGCAGTCATGAGAATTAGGAATGTCAGTTTCTCAGGGTGTTATGTGGACATGAGTCAGTCATGTTTATCACAAGATGACTACTGTTGATGATGTTGCCTATTTTTTATTTACATGGGACTGGGGAGAAAGAGGAAGTAGATTTCACAATATAATTAATTTTGAATTTTTAAATCTTTTCATAAGGTCTCTCTGCTTGACTCTAAGTAAGGTTTCATCCATATGGTTGAGGCTATTAGACTTCTGAAAATCTCCAATAAAAGCTGGACAGGATTTCCCCTGATACAGGCAGCTGTGTGATATGAGTCTTTTCTGTTCAGAATGTATGTGTTTCAGGTATCAATAACATTCTAGAAGAGTCTAAGAAAATAAATATGTTTAGGAGAAATATTTCTTAATGTTATGAGGTTCCTTTCTTCTAAAACTTAGATAATAAATTCTAAAAATGAGAATGCTGGTATACACATATACTACCTACCTTAACAATCCCTGAGCTTGAAATACCTCCAGTCACCTAACTCACCTTAAACAAATGCCTCCCCATTTTATGTATTCAAATACATCTGAATTTTTGTGTGTGAGAGAGAAAAACGTGGTCGCTTCACGTAGCCCTGGCTGTCCTGGAACTCACTATGTAGACCGAGCCGACCTTGTTCTACTCATAGAGATCCCCCTGCATCTGCCTCCCCAGTGCTGAGATTAATAGTGTGTGTCACCACACCCACTACCTCTGAATTTTTTAAAATATGTTGTCTTGTGGGTTTTTTAAAAAAATTGTAACGCTAACAAATATATATACTCAATCAGGGTTGGAAGATGTCTCAGTGATTAAGAGGGCTTGCTATACTTCCGGATGACTGAGGCTCAGTTCAAGCACCCAAGTGGAGTGGCTCAGAACAACCTGCAACTCCAGCTCCAAGGGATCTGACTCTCTCTTCTGGCCTCCAAAGGCACTCACATACACTTGGCATACACACACACACACACACACACACACACACTCACACACACTCACACACTCACACTCACTAAAAATGAATTCTCCTAGTTCCATAGGCACTTGCGAAGGGGTGAGAAAAGAGAGGATATGAAGCAGCTTATGACATTCCCTAACAGCCTAGACCCATATGATCATGCACTTAAGCATCCAGTTTATGTGACTTCCATTTCAGCTGACTTTCAGTTTACCCATAATTCCACCACAAAGTCATTAGTTCTTCATTAATCACATCCAGCCCCAAGACGTCTCATCAGACCTAGAAACTTCTCTGATATACCTCTGGCGTAGATAGAAAACACACAAAGGAAAAGGATGAAGGCCTTGCCCCATCTACGCCCTCACAAGGTGACTCAGTTTTTCATGCCCACATATGACATCTGCATTCTGCAAACTAACAAGACAGCACCAACAGGTAGCGCTCCCACCTCTCTCTAACCATGGAAGTAGCCCTGGTCTAATTCCAAGTCACCTTCTTCTTCTGTCTGTTTCTTATTGGCACACTGTCTCTCAGATTCCCAAATATGAAGATCCATCCACACGGTGTATAGAGTATAGAGAAGAGCATTGGGCTAGGACACAAACACTTTCTCTTCTTTTGAATATAATGTTTTAGTAATGTACTTCTGTTAATCTTGCTTAAAATGGGAAAGGATTGATTAAAAACTTCAAGGGTCTTAAAAGGGTCTGTGGAATTAAAAAACTCCAAAGTTGTTCTTAATAAACTCGTGGCACTTTTTTAATCCTGTACATTCAATGTGGTGTTAAAATGCAGAAGCCTTGGGAACTAACTGAGGATTTTTTTTTTTACCCTAAATTGGGAGCACACTTTGTTTTAGGTCAATCAAATGTCATTTTAAAAAAGGTATTGTTTAAACCTCTTATCTTAGCCAAGTTACCCTTATGCATTTTCTTCCTTCACCAGCTTTGATCTTCTAAAGGGCAGACTAGGACACTGAGCGGTATGTTCCTTAGATGCTCATGTAATGCTTAAGAGTAGAGACACTCTTACTGTTGCTATTTCAGCGGGTGCACCACTCCTGCTCTGGAATGTGGTCACCTGGCTGGAGTGTCATGGTGAAGATGTTGACCACAGCAAAGAGGAAATCGTCTTTCAGGAGAAACCAGGAGGCATCACACACACAGAAGACTCGGTAATGACTCATGCAATGCCAATGTGGCAATCGGTAGACAATAGGACTTAAAAGTCAAACAGAAATTATGAGTCACCACAGTCATGCTTTAGTTTGAATATCCAGGTTGTTTTGCTTCTCAGTTAAATAATAGGTAGCATGTCTGCATACAGAACACGGAAGGCACAGATTATTTGCTTTTTAAACTTAAATGCTCTTTCTTCACATGCAAAAAAAGTTCTGTAGTGTTATGACTATGGAAGAAATGAAGTGAATTGTTTTGCATTTTCCTTTTTCTCCAATTTTTTTACACATTCCTACAAGTTATTTCTGTACAGGACTAGCCTCACAACTAAACTACCACCATCTTCACCAGCCAGCTGTGCCAGCTTGTGAAAGATCACCACAGCTGGGCTTGTTGGATGTTGATGTTCCCTCCTAGAAGGCAGGGAGGGCCAAAGGAGGAGGGAAGGGGAAGGCTGGGGGTATCCAGCAACTCTTCCCAACAGGTTGCATGCGGTTGTGCCCTGATTGCATGTGCCTTCCTAGAGGCGCTAGCGTATATAGGAGGGGGATGGCTAGGGGGAGTCCTCCTTCTACAAAGCCGTGGGGCAGACGTCATCCATGCTAGGTGCAGACCTTCCAGTGTGGCTACTTTAAGGTCACTCACTCCTGTCCATAGCCCCTCACCCATTGTTTTGTAAGTTTAATATTGGTTCCTCCGGGTGAACTTTGATGTGATTATATCTCAGTTTGTAGTTGGGACCTTAGGAGGAGGGGGTAGCCATTGTTCAGTTCTCTCCCAGGCAAAGAGTTTAGCAACGGTTAGATAACCACAACTACACATTCCTCAAATAACATGCTCTTAAATGATTGTGCGTAGCTACTGGAAGTGAAGAAAGAGTTGACGACTTTTTCCCACAGAAAAAATGTCTCTTATAAACCGCACAGCCATGCTCTTGAGATAGTGTGCATTGTTAAGCATGGTCACAATAGTAAAAGAGCCACAAAGTAACAAGGAAGAAGGAGAAGCAATCACGATTGATAAGCAGTGCTTTCCCCATCACTTTTAATTAGAAACAGGCCATTGTTTTTGGCAATTAGGCCTTTCACCCTCTGTGTAGATATTAGCACACGGCCATACAAATCGTGTCCAGCATGTATTTGATTTGTGAATAGGTAAAGATATTAATGAGTTTCTCAACTTTAACAAGCTAGACTTCCTAGAGGTCTTCGGGACAGACTTCTTGAACTGCTCTGACACTTCCCTTTAATATTCCTGTTAGAAGCAGCTGCTTCTCATACTACCTATTGACCCTGAAGGTTGCCAAGTAAACAATACTCATAGACACATTTCCCACAAACATGACCTAGACTAGACTATTGCACTGCATTCTGGTCATTTTATTCAGAGGTGCCGGCTCTGCAATACTCTGTGTGGAATAAGAATGAAACATAAAGCAAATTCCTTCCCTCATCGTTGATGACTATAATGTCTTTTACCATTATTAACCCGGTCACCACAGTACCTGATAGATATTCTGTGTAAAGGGAAACTTTAAAAAAAAAAAGTGACTCAACAAATTAGGCTATACACATTATACACACTCTGTGGTAAGGTAACTTTTCAGGTACAATAATAATTCACTTGCCATGTCTGGCTGAGCGCTAATACAATAATGAAATCTACATTACAATGTCTTAAATTGTACTCTTTACATAACTAAACCCTGCGTGTGCTCATCTTAGCTTTCTTGTTATTTGTGCAAATGTCCTTTCAAGTATTTTTCAATCCAGAAGCAGAAGAGTCTTTAGTTTACCCTGATCACTTATCCCGGAAGTAATAGGCTGGCTTCTCTGAAATTTGAGCTCAGAGGTTTCTATAACTTATGAATTTTCTTACTGTCTACACACTCCTTGAACCATTAACTGAATAGCTCTTCACCACGTCCCTGGACTGCTCATGAAAAATGAAAGGTAGAGGGGTTGGTTGATTGGCCTGTGTTTGTCCAGCAATGTCATGGAATAACATTCTCGAAGAACTACCAGTGACTCGGAATCTCAGAATGTGTTTCTTTAAGGGAAAGTTGCCTTGCCCCTCTAAGGCTCCTTGGCATCTTTGACACAGCTGTTAAGAGAACAGGGCAAACCTGGTTCGTCATGGAAACATGGACATTCAGAAACCTAATACTGCATCAATAAGGCCCAAGAAACTCGAGCTGGGATCTACAACAGTTTCGTGTCCGGTTGAGGTGGCCTGAGAAAAACCAACCACTACTTAATGCCAAACACTCTAACATAAAAGAAGATATGTAAGGAAGAGATCTTCATCATAGAATTCTTGTTGATAGATAAATGTAACTTTGAATCAATAGTATTCAATAATAGTAGATAAATAAAATCTATTGTTTTTGTATATTGGGAAGAGAAAACCACAGTCAAGAGAGAACTCCTGGACACTCGTCCAAAGAGCTTTGTCTCTACCACAGGTACTCGCCAATCCGTGCACACTGCTGCTGTAGTCTCACAGAAAGGAAATAGAGCCAGCCTAGATGTTCATCAGCTAAAGAACGGGTAACGAAAACATACGAAAACAAAATGAAGTTTGACTCAGCTGTAAAGAAAATAAAATTAGGAAAATTGTAGGGAACTGGATATAACTGGAAAATATTGTATGAAGTGAGGTAACCCAGAAAGACAAATATTGCATGATCTCTTGAATATGTTAATCTTAGCTTCCCATTTTTATATATGTGAATTTGTATAAGAGAGAACACACCAGAAAACTAGAAAGAGATGTGTCTACAAAAGGGAGAACCAAGCTTTTAGGGAGAGGAGTAAGAAGGTCAATAAGACACATTAAACTGAAGGCGGAAGGAGAATGCAGGGGATAGAAGTGTTAAAGTGGGGGTGGGGATCAAAGGAATGGGGGGGAAAGATGGGTGGGGGAGGTCTGCCAAAACTAAATCTGAAAATGTCATGAGGAAGTTTGCTCCTTTGTAAGCTAATGAAAAAGCACGAAAGTTAGATGGCTCAGTGATTAACTCACTTGTGTGCAAGAGTGAGGACCCAAGTCCAGATCCCCAGAAGCCACATAAATGTTGGGTAGACATGGTAGCCAGCCTGTAATTCCAGCTCAAGGAAGGAAGGCAAGTGCACTTAGCCAGTCTAGATGTGTCGTTGAGCTCTGGGTTAGATGGCGAGGACCTGTCTCAATGGATGAGGTACAGAGTGATCAGGGAGGATAACCAGTGTCACCCTCAGGTCTCCACAGAACGTGCACACATATGTGTACATATGCACCTGCACACACACATGCACCCACATACATGCAAACATACAATCACACATGCTTGTACACATCACCCTCATGCGCATAAAAATAGCAAAATAGTAAGAAATAAAGGCTGGAGTCATAACTTCAGCACTGTCTAGAAGCATTATCTTCGGCTGCCCAGAGTCTGTGAGAGTCTCCTCATCTGTGCCACAAGAATCCCCAACACACACACAGTGACTGCCATAACTGGAACTGAGAACTGTTCCTTAAAAAAATTAAGTTTCTATGAGCTCTAGCCAAATAGAAATTAAAAATCATTTATTTGTGCCTCTAAAGTCAAGAGTCTCAGTAAATATATTCAGTTTATGAATCGCATTGTAGACGAACTAAGGAAGATAAAAATAATGTTCTAGTTCTAAACTCATAAAATGTTGGTGAAAATGAACACACAAACCTGTGATTTTAGAAGTGGTTGTAGAGGAGAAGCTCAGTGCATTGGAAAGTAAGCATGGGTTTTTAAAAAGAAATAGAATTAAGGTCACATCAAATTCTTCCACAAACTGCTTTTGTGGCTATGAGCAATAAGCTGGGTGCTTCTAAAAATCGTCTTCTTCAGAGAGGAAAGCAATGGCATATGGTTTTGTTCAGTTTAATTTTCCATATTATGTAAGGCTCATTGTTCTTTCATAGATAAGTAAGAAAAAGAAACATTGGCAGGGCTGTGGGTGTAGCTCTGCTGGTAGGGTGCTTGCCTGGAATGTGGGAATCCCTGGTCCACACAACCGAACAACCATATAAACCCCACCATGACTCACTTGTGCATGAGGTAGAGTGGCACATATCTGTAATTCCAGCACTGGGGCGGGGTAGGGGGACATAGAGACAGGAGAATTAGAAGTTCAAGGTCATCCTTGACTACACAGAGAGTTCCAGACCAGCTGTGGTTACATGAAACCCTGTTTTAAGAAAGAAAAAAGAAAAGATTGCCAACTTCACACAATGCTTTCCTGTAGTGTAGAATTTTTATTTCCTATTTCCTTTTCCTTAAGATGGGATTCTTATTATATCATCCAGACTAGTCTTGAATTCATGGTCCTCCTGTCTCAGTCTCCAAAATGGGCAAGATTACGAGATTATAGCATTGTGTCTCCTTGCCAAGCTCTGATATCATATTTACTGAAAGAGCTATTTAAATTTATTTACAAAGGTAAAAACAAAAATCTTAGGAAAATAAAACATTACTATTCCTCAAATATAAAATGGTGACTTTTGATTCTGTCTCAATATCCCCAACTCTATTCTATATCAGCCTCTGTGCCATCAAGAGCATTGATGTTATCCATTTCTTTTGTGTGTCCACATGTGTACATGTGCCTTACAAGTGCATGTGTATGCATGTGCTCATGTATGTGTATGCACATGAAGGCCAGAGGTCAACCTCAGATGTCATTCCTAAAAGACTCTCCACTTTCTTTTTTGAGACAGCCTCTTGCTGGGACCTGGGGATACAGTAGGCTAGGCTGGCTGGCCAGAGAGCCCCAGGGATATCCTCAGCTTCACCTCTCCTGCACAGAGATTACAAGCACGCACCACCACACACTGTGTTTATGTGGGTTCCAGGGATTGAACCTAGGTCCTGATACTTACGTAGCAATCACTTTACTGAGAGATCAACCCAGCACTGGTGCTGTACATTTCTTTAAAGACATAAGTATAATTGCCTTCAAGATATTCTTCCAAGTCCTGCTTTTATACTGTAACTTTTATGCCACCAGGAGCAACAACCAAATAATGACAACTTGCTTGTGATTTGCCTTCTGGACAGTGACTATGCTATATCACCCACTGTACGATGCATTCTGAATTCAGAGATGTCGGGTATGGAAAAAATACATCTTAGCACTGTGAAATTTTGGTAACACTTGAATCGTCAAAGACCTTCTGTGAGAACTAATAAAATATATTAGGGGGGCTTAATAATATACTAGCATACATACAAGCAAATAGTAGCCACTATCTTACAAGGGAATCAAGGAATGCAGCACCCCTGCTCTGACTCCCCTATGCTACTAGGACATTCTGAACTAAGTTGTAACAAACTCTGAGTCTTTTACTGTCCTATTTCGAGTTTAGCATTTTTGCACACGATGAACCTTGAAAGTCTAAAGTAACTATTTGCCAAATAAGATATCCATCCCATCCTCCCAGCTCCTCGCTCCAAAATACCACAGCACAGAATCCTGTGGTTCTCCCTGGCATGTAAAAGCTTGGCAACACCATTGCGATGTGACCCTCTTTTCCTTTCCCGATTTCCAATGCCCCTTCTCTGCCCCATGGACACTGCTCACCGCCCACACACCAGCACAGCCCTGTGGCTCCAGATCCATTGGAAGTAGCCTTATTTAGAGAGCCATGGCAGAGGGCACATGGCAGAGAACTACATCAACTAAAATATTAAAATTTCTTTTGAAAGTAAATGTAGAATAGCCATGAGAAACTCTTGGGACTTTATTAGTTGACTTAGGTGTTCAGTGAGGAGTCTGAAGATCCAGGAGTCTGAGAGCCCCACCCCAGCTTCTCTGCAGAGAACAAGGCAGTGGTCCAAGGCTGTGCCTGCTCTGCACCCTCCGGTTAGGAGACTACATCTTCTCTGTGAACTCCCTAACATGCTCTAACTTTTCAGCAGGCCTTGTAGTAAGCTTGGACCAGGGCTTGGAGAGGAAATATTCTGAGAATCTCTGCTATTGGGAGCAGGGTGGGAGGTGGTGGGTGGACAAGAGTCACACACCAGTAGGCTGGACAAGGCAAGGTCAAAATAGGACAAAGTTCTCAATCTTGCATTGTTGGCATCTCCGATGGAGCAATTCCCTTCTGCCAGGAAGAAAATTAGTATCATCACTGGCTTCTGTGCAGCTAGACACTAGCAAGGGTCCACATGCATTCCCCTTCACCACCATTCTATACGTAGGGACCTTCAAAATGCATCTGGACATTACCAAAGTCCCACAGGGGAGGGGCACAAACCTGCCCCTAGTAAGATAATATCAGCAGGTTGAGAGTTTATTCTGAGACACAAACAGCTCCAAAAGAAGTGTAAATGAGGAGTATTAATTCAGGCAGGAATTGTTCTCAGGGGTGGTTACTGGGATTGGCTTCCGCTCTGGACTCATTCACTCTGCTCTCTCTCAGGTGTCTCTCCTCCTATTCCTTCCTCCTTCCCCTCCCCTCTTCCATCTTCCTCTTTCTCATATTGAAGATGGGACTTTGGCATGCAGTAAGTAATGCTTTGAAACAGAAGCTTTCACAACGTATGCTTTGAGCACTTTTTAAATATTTTTATATTTTTAATTGTGTGGATGTGTGTGTAGGCCAAATATCAACCTCGGATGTTGCTTCTCAGGGGCTATCCACCTTATTCCTTGAGATGGTTTCTCATCGGATCGGTGAGCCGCAGGGATCCGCTGGTCTGAACCTCTTCAGTGCTGGGATTCTGAGTGTGCACCACATGTGCATGTGCACCACCATCCCTGGCTCTTTCACTTGAGTGCTGGAGATCCCCTCAGCTCATCATGCTTGCCTGGCAAGCACTTAACTGGGATATCTCCCCAATCAGCCCAATCATCTGGCCTTTGGGGGGAAAAGGTGTAGAAAAAATGGAGGACCCTCTTCTTCATCTACTCACCAAATGTGTATTCAACCACTGAGGGGAAGAGCACTGGAGAGAAGCTAAGTCCAATGGCTATAGTTGAGCCTTCCTCAGTTTCTAGGTATTAGCTTGTATTGAATTTCCATTTTGAGAATCTAATGAGCACAAAAACGTTTTTCCTTTTGTGATATGGTGTTGTGAGAAGATATGCTACTGTTTTATGAAAGAAAAGTGGAAGATGAAAACCTTGGTCCTGGTTACAACCCTCTGTACGCATAAGCCTTGTCCTGCTGCAGAATCCAGGTGCTGCTATTACTGCTGACTCTGATTCAGGAGGTCCAGAATGAACCCAGTGATTTGTATCCTTAGCAAGCATCCCAGTTGATTCTGGTCTTCAGATATTCCTTTGAGAAATATCAGTACAGAATAGGGATTAAAATATCAATACGTACTAAAACTAGTTAGAAATGCATGATTTGCAAGCAACTATAGATTGCAACTTTTTTCAATGAAGACAAACTTAAAAAAAAAAAAAAAAAAGTGGTTCCCAAGGAAGAACTCGGAAAATAATAGGGCAGAATCCTAGGGCTATAGAAATGTCTCTAGATTTGATTTAAGGGAAGGCAGCTGGCGGGTGTCTCAATTCTTGTTTGATGCAACTCTGGGTGGAGGTAAGAAAGATTAGTGAAGGGGAGGGATTCCTCACACGGATAAATCACCCTGTGAGGAAAGTGGGTAATTACTTGGCGTTTAGGTCATTATGCATGCAAATTAGAAGAGAATATATATACATGAGCCAAATGAAACAAAACAATTGTTAGCATATTGAGCCACCATGCCGGTCACACCATCATCGCCAGCTGCCAGGATGTAAGTACCAGCAATGACATGGGCTTCAATTGTTGGATGCTCTGACAGTCCTATATTGAGCAACTTTAGAGGGTGCTTTGGACATTAAATGAGGGGAAATGATTTTTTTTTTCTGGTTGATTCTCTATTCCCCCCATGCTGAAAATCAGAAAACATTTATTGTAGGGCCAAATAAGTTTCAAAAACAATTCCTATTTTCTAAATTCTTGTTAATTCTGATTTTTATTTTTTTCTTTAAAATATTATTATTGAAAATTTAATACTCACTGTCAGTATTGATTGTTCCCAGTAGGAGGCTGTGGGGTATTTCTTCTTTCACTTCTTTCAGTACTTCAAAGAATGTGAATGACATATGGGTGATGAAGGGAGCCAAGGGACTTTTCTAAGACCTCCTGTGTTATGTAGTTTTTCATGCTTGTGTTGTTTCTGTTGTCTGACACAGCTGGTGCACTCCTGAACATTAGCGGAGTCATATTTCAGGGGATTTCCATTTTTATCTTCAGTTCTAGTCTACTTCTGAGCCTCAGTGTGATGAATCCCAGGTGGCCATAACTTAAGGTTGCTGTAGACTGTAAGGAGGAATAGAGATATTCTCAAAGATTTATAAACTTAAAAACAAAAAAAAACCCAACCCTATGAGTAATATGAAAGCACTGAATTTGGATCAGAGTATATGAGTTTAATAAGAAATGATTGAGCTAGGGTCTCTGCCTCACACAGTTTCTTCTGTAATTAAGGTGCCATGAAGAGTCCTAGATCTATGTGGATGAGCTTTGAGGAAGGCATTTGCCAGGCGGGGGTGAATCATAAGAAGGGCTGGGAAGGGCTTCAAACACAAATGAGTCTCAGCTGAGTGTGTAGTATGAAGCTGCCTCCGAGGGCTTAACACTTAACTTCAAGGACTTTTTATAATCTCTAGAAAAAGCCTGAATTTAAAACTTCTGAGAAAAAAAAATCAATGAGAAATTAGACAGTGAGTTAAGTGACACTAATAAAAGATTTAAAAAAAACACTTACTGGAAAAGCAGAGGAAAGTCGGTCAGAGCGGATACGAAGCGATTCATGAAAGACGATAAGATGAACAGCCTGAGCAGGAAATGTAGGAAGACAGTGGGGCAGGCTGGAGAGCACAAAGCAAGCAGAGACAGAGCTGTCCAGATGGGTCCTGCCGTCTGGGTTTTGGAGAGAACGGTCCTCTCCCACACTCTGCTGTTTCCAGATGTCCGTGCCCTCCATCACCACTGAGATTCTTCCTGGTGCACCTTGTGCCCTTTGTGACCAATCCACCCTGGAAATCATGCCTGAAAGTCACTGGCAGTGAAAGTTTCTCAACCCAGAAGTCCTTGCAAATGTGTTTCACTCTCCCATCCGTTCCCCTCGGAACATGGGGGATGATTGACCTAGTATCCTCATTCCAGAAATTTCCACTGTCTTTTGAGACCCCATCATTCCTTCTGATCTCACTCTTGAGGGACACCCTCCTTGTTGACTGGCCTCTACTTTAAGTCTCTCCTGTTGACAAAGCTCTTCCCATTCAAACTATTTCTCTAACTTGTTTATTTTATGATCCCTAAAATCTGCTTCATTATATACAAATTTCCTGTACACTTAAAGACCTTTCTTTGAGGTTTGTCTTCCCTATTTAGTCTCAAACTGATTTTGTCCTGATTTTGTGAGGTTCCCCTTTGACCACAGATGGTGATGGCTTCTTGTATTACCAACTGACCCTTTGATGCTGCAGTCTCAAGACCCTCAGGGGTTGGCATTCTCCATGCCCTTGTATCCGCACACACACCATTTTCCTACCCATCTTGTTTCAGTATTCTGTTCTTAATACTGAAGTCCTCTTCTTGACATCCCCCCGCCCCGCCATCAATAAACCAGGACTCACAGGACAGAGGTGGGTTAATACCTCATTAGGGAAATCTGTCCTGATTTTCAATAATAATACACCCAAGTTCAATATAGAAAATACAAATGGATCAGAAATGAGGCAGGATGAATAGAAAGGAAAGAGATTTTCTTTAATTAGCAAAAAGGTTCAGCCCCACCTTTTTTGATGAAAAATAACTGTATCTATCCAAAAGTCTAAAACAGGTTAACTGCTATTGGAACATCCCTTCTGGTCTGACCACTAGGCACACTATAATGAATACTATTTCATGGATAGTTTCCTGATAGTCTTTCCAGCATCCTTCTGGGAGCCCAGCCGTCTTCTCTCTCCTTTCTCTGCCTCCTAGAAACAGCCTTTGCTTCCTCAGGTCAACCCAGGAGGAAGTCTTGCTCCTTGTGGCTAGCAGGGCTTATTAGCAGCTGCCCTCCACCCACATGAGGAGATCCTACCTGTTGCTTAGACTTATGTGGAGCACTTAGACACATGTGGAGAAAGCAGACTGTAATTGAGAGCAGAGCAGCTGTGTCTTGCAAGTGTTTACAGTGCGTTTGGCTTTATACTGCCTTGACGAACTAAGACTGTGCTTCATTTTTTGGGAAGATTGAGTAAATAACAGTGTAATGTTTGATGCACTGAAGTTATATTGGAATATTCTCTACACTACCAGATGGGTAATGTTTATAATTTTATCAACAGGGACAAAAACAGTGAAATGCAATCAAGACAACTTTCTTCATTAGAGTAGAATTCACATTCCATATGATTATTCACTTTTAAGTAAAACATTCAATGACATTTAGTATACTCACAATGTTGTACTACTAGTACTGCTGCCTAATTCAAAAAAAATTTAAGTATCCCCCGAATGAAAACCATATACACACGGAAATTGATTTTAAACTGATTTTGGAATTCATATATTATCTACATAATATTTGCAATATGTGTTAGATTTCTAATTTTTTCTGCTCCAATATAATCCCATTTTATACTAAAGATACTTTCGCTGAGGTGGGAGTACAATGAATTACATAAAAGAAAACCTTTCTAGAGTAAGAAAATTGTATTTCTAGAAAACTATTAGATAACCTAAATCTACATAGAAGACATTCTCAAAAAAGGAGGTATAGGCAATAAATGAAAAAAAAATTGCTTAAAAAGATTGAGGCAGGGCTTTGGAGAAAATTAAAGTAAAAATAAAATTAGACAAAAAAGAAACCAAGAACAGGCAGAGAGCAGTGCCCAACAGGGGTCCAATAAGTGTCTGTGGAATGAAAGAATGAGCAAAGGGGCTGGGTCAGTGAACAAAGAGATGGCTCAGGGATTAAGAGCACTGGCTGCTCTTCCAGAGGACCTGGGTTCAAATCTCAGCACCCACATGACTCATAACTGTCTGTAACTCCAGCTTCAGAGGTCCAACACCCTCATATAGATATACATGCAGACCAAACACCAATACACAGAAAATAAAAATAAGTAAATCTTTAAAGGAAGAAAAAAACAACCTAAAAAAGAAAAATGAATGAACAAAAAGTAACTATTAACCTAGAGAAAATGGGTGCAGGATATGAGAAGTGTTTCAAGACAGAAATCTGATAGTTTTCTCCGTGAGGGAAAAGACTTCAAACGTCTCACTTGGTCATCGCAGTTGACTACCCCTTAAAAACAAGCAGGAAAGAAATACAGAGAATCTATAATTCAAATATTTATACAAATGGGAAAATGATTGAAGTTTCTGTAACTTTTGTTATTATCATATCTAAAATCTTGAGATAACAGAATAGAACTTTTTAAATTGTTTTGTTTTTTAAATCAGCATACCAGGTAATAGGCATTTTCAAATACCTTTCTCTTGTTGAGGTTCTTCCTGCAGCTCCCTCCCCCCTCCCACTTCCCACCCTCTCCCTCCTTCAATAGTTCACCTCCTGAGTTCATGTAACATGTATAACACAGCTTTGAAGGGAAAAGAACTGGTTGGATTCCAGTACTTATGACCAGAAGTAGACGGGCTCTTTGGCTGTATAAACCCTTGTTTATAAGCTTGGACTGCACCCCTTGGGGCTGTAAATTTGCATGACTATTTCTGAGTCAATCTTAGGGAGATTATTCCTAGTTTGTATCTCTTAATGTGTGAGGTACATTTTTTTCCCCTGTGACTATTAGTTGAGATATGTTATTAATTTTCAAGTTTGTCTGGTCAACCCCTGGACCAGAAGAATGTCCGGAATGCACACATCATCGTGTAACCATTGGAAGTATAACAAAGTTAATTAAAGTGCCAGCATATTTTTGTAAACATAATAATTAGCCTAATAGGGTTTGGCAAGATATAGAAATTAGTCTATTCCAGTTCATTTGTGCTTAAAATGAACACTCAGGGGCTGGCAAGATGACTCAGTAGATAAAGATGCCTGCCGCCAAGCCTGATGACCTGAGTTCAATCTCCAGGGCACGCATGTTGGAAGGAGGAAACCAATGCTCACAGGCTGTCCTCTGATCTCCATGTGATTGCCGTGGCACTAGCATGCCCACACATAAAAACATCTGTAATTACATACAGAATAAATAAATAAATAAAAGTTAACAGGGTCATAGAAACAGCTCAGCCAGTAAAAGAGTTTGTTACCCAAGCTCGATAACCAGAATTCAAGTCCCAGACCTCACAGTAGAAGGAGAGAATAAATTCCCAAAAGCAGTCCTCCAACTCCAAGGGATCTGACACCTTCTTCTGGCATCCACTGCATGTGCGTGCACACGGTGCACATAAAACTCATGCAGGCATACACACATCCATTAGAAATAATAAATAAACATTGTTAAATTAGCACTTACGTCAGGTATTCTAAGTCAGGGAGAGCAAGTGCATCTGGCATGTCTTTGTGTATAGCAGGGATGTTCTGCTCCTCAAGGAAGCCCCCTACCCCCATCATACCCCCATTGCAGGTCAATCTTGTGGATCTACAAGCTCAGCTTTAGGACTTACACTGTGTGTGACATCCAACCTCTCACTTGGAAACAGCAGTGCGAAACAACACATTTAACGGAGAGAAACTGGTGCTGCAGAACAGGTGGCGCTAAGGTCAGGACGCTTGTGTAGTTCAGGTGTTGTTTGCAGCTTGCCTCGTGAATGAGAATCAGTGGGGAGTAAATGAAACAAGAGACCAAATGTACAGGACTTTGAATACTCCCAGGTTGTGTAATAGAGGACTTGCTCATAGAGGCAGGCCTGAGTTCAGCGTGAACTCAGGAACAAGAAATAGAGCTGTCCAATCCTATCCAGCGGAAATAGGGATTCACCCCCAAATCGCACAGTACTGAAGAACACCAATCTTGTTTCTGTACTGGTCACATTAGATGAACCATAATTGTATCTAGTTTAAAACTTAGACTCTTAATGAAAAAGAGAGTGTTCATGTGTGCATTAATTTAGAAATCCAGATGGGGCCGGGGATGTAGCTCAGTTGGTAGAGGGCTTGCCTAGCATGCAGGAAGCCCTGAGTTTGATTCTCAGCCACACAAACCCAGCCTGGCAGTGCTCACCTGTTATCCTAGTGCTTGGGAAATGGAGGCACAGGGTTCAGGAAGTACAAGTCTCCAGCCACATCAAGAGCTCAAGGCCCATCTGCATAAGACACTGCATTAAAGAAAAAAGTCACAGGGAGGAAGAAGCCAGGTTAGTATTAGTCAACATTTGATGAGATGTAAGTGGCATATTAATTAATTGCAATGGTCCAGCTAATTGGAGGTTGCAAAGAAACTGTTGAGACCAGTGAGAAGGCTACAGATGTGGAAAGGAAAACAGCATTCGATCTCACTCCTTTCTTCCTGGGTGGACATTTCTTTGACGAGTGAAAGAACTTGAGTTCCATCTTCTAAATTAAAACTTCCTTTCATGGTCCTCCGCTTCTCCCTTCTCTGCATGCAGTATAGAAGCAGCGAGGGGCCTGGTCCTCTCTTCCCGCTAGCTGTACACATTCCAAGCCTCATGACCTCAGAGGGCAAAAGGAAGCTTAGTGGGTTGGCATTGTGTATGCAAACAACAAAAGCTGTGATTGCTGAGAGCAAGGTGGGCATTCTTCCCTCTGCTCCATCATGGGGGGGGGGGCAGGTGTTCTCACTTGCCCTGCTCTTTTCAAATGATGAGAAGATAACCCGACATCAAACAAAAGGTTTATTTGCAAAGCACAACCTGATGTGCACACAAGGTTATCAGGCAGCCGCTGTCTTATAACGAGAAAGACAAAGAAGTGGACACAGTCTTCAGAAGGACAAACACTAAAAGAATGGATAACATAGAATGCTAGTTAACATATACAAAATTTTAATTCTGGCTGGGAATGATGACATGCGCCTGTAATCCCGGCACTGGGGAGTCTGAGGCAGGATGGTTGGTATAAGTTCAAGGCTGGTTTAGGATACATAGCAAAACATTGTTTTAAAAATCTGTTTCTGTAAAATACTTTAAAGCTGTCTGAAAGAAACAAGGGTGATGGCTGAGCCTATAAAAGTGTCTGCCATATATGTTCTGTATCATACACACACACACACACACACACACACACACACACGTGCGCCTACGCACACACACATTAAAATACATTAAAATGTAGGGTTCTCTATGAAGTTTTAAAACATTTTAAATTCAGCTAACTGGGAACTCTACAGAGATTTTCAGTAATAATTAAAAGGGCTTTATCAATGCATGCCTACCTTGACTGCACTGTATGCATGAGCTCAGCTGTGACCATAGCTACAGCTATATACAGTTTTTGGCAATATTTAATCACACCAACAAATGATATTTTTATCTAGCTTTAAACCAAAATGAAAAAAATATCCAACTATACTAACAGCCTCTCTTTAAACAATGCAGTGAAGAAAATACACTTCTGGCTGAGTTTGAGCCACCATTAGGTTAGAGGGAAGTGGTATATTAATTGCAATGACCAGGTTAATTAGAGTCTGCAAAGAGGCTATTGCATACTGTGTATGGGGAAAGGAAAATGGAACATTCCATCTCCCACACTGCACACACAGAGAGATAACACAGACACACACACACGCCCACATACAGCACTGTAGATTTTCAAACTTGGGAACAGTCTTTAGTCGGTAATATCATACCACCTCTTTCTTTTACAATGTTGGTATCATCCTATAATTTCTATTTAAAACAGTTTTAACCCCAGTGTCACAAACGATTATTTAGGGTAAGTTCTTCTACTCAGAGATGAGAGTCCCTCCTGGTTGGAAGAGACGACACATCATGTAGAGATTGTTCCTTATCCCAGAATCAGCAAGCTGTGGGGGCAGTGTGAGGGACAGTGAACAGAATCTAGTTGGCTACCTGACTGGGGAGAATCATTCTCTCTGCTCATCTCCCTCTCTTCTCCTCTCCCCTCCCTCTTGCCCCACCGTTTTTCCTATTCCTTCTCCCCTCCTCTCCCCTTTCGCATACATCAGCGGACTCATCCCACAACCTTCGGAGGTGGACTACATCATCACCCCTTCCTGACAGATGAGGAGGTGAGACTGCCAGCCCAGTCACACAACTAGAATTAGAACACAGGGCTCCCAACTCCAAGCCCAGGCCCTTAAGACAAGATCTAATCCATCTGATCTTGGCTACTTGCCTTACCAGGCTCATGACTAGGTCTCCAGTCTTCTTTGATGTCTCTTTACCGAGGTCTATAAACATTAGCCCAGAGGATGCCTATCTTTCTCCTGCCTAGGTGTCTAGATGCTTCGCTCTTCTTAAAAAGCCCTTCTCCTGGCTGTCTCAGGGCTGGATCAGACACCCTTCGTACGACCACTTACCTGCCGGTTCAGAGTGGGCTTCCCCGGCATCCACATACGGAGTGTCTCCAGCTCCTCCCAGGGCTCCCTCTGTCGTTTTGCCTTGTTAGTTTTCTTCATGGCATGAATCACACTTAGAGAATACATTGTCTGTCTCTTCCTCCAGGATGCACTTTTTATGAGGACAGTTTGTTTTTATAATTCTGTGTTTTGGGAACCTGGCACAGGACTTGACATGTGACTGTTGAGGCCTTTAGTCCCTAAGCCACAGTATCTGGGGCAGTGGGTTATTTCTTGTATGAAGGTAACATAGATTCTGCCCGGGCCAGCCGGACAGTCAATGGGGACCACTGGACCTGTAGGAGAGAATGAGGGACGAGAGACGCAAAGGACAGCCAGATGGTATTCTGATAGGCTGACAAAACTTTATTTTTCCCAAGCCGGTTTTATAGTCGGCAGAGCAGGATATAGGGAGGGGTAAGCAGTGTAGGTGGTGGGCAGAGCAGGATGTAAGGCAGGATATTATGCTCTAATGGTCACCAGGAAACAAGGAGGGTTAGGTTGTTATTTCTAAACATTAGCTTGTTCTTAGAAAAGGTCTTAACTTTGTACTAACCTAACTCTGACTTAACTATGAACTTATATAACTAAAGGCTATGTGCAGTGATGGCTGAAAGCAGGTTACTATTTCTAGCAGGCAAATATCCAAGGGTCCGATGGCTCTCGGCAAGATTCCAGAGACAACACTGGTCTACTCCTTACCCAAATTGTATTATATATTATTATATTATATTATATTAATACTATACTACCTTATTTATTACATTTTATTATATAGCATAATGTGTGTATATATATACATATATATGTATATATATTATAATCTATGTCCCTTTCAGGATATGTGCTTACTTTCCTACCTCTGCACAAGTCTGGCTCTCATCCCTTAGTCTCAACTCAAATGGCTTGTCATCATCTCCCTGCCTCTCCCAGTCCTCCTACCCACCACCCTGCCTATTTGGATCACGTACTTATGGCACTCTACACCTATGCTGGCTTCTCTTTATTTAACTTCTTCCCATTAGAAAGTAAACAATGTTCTTGAGGACAAGAGTATCTCTGCTGCAGAATTTCCAAAATGTTTCCAAACACATAGACATTCACGAATATTTGTTCACTGATCCATCGCTGGCCGCTTACATGTCTCTTTCTTGTTCTAATCATTTAGTTGTTCTAATAGTTAGTTATTTGTTTGTATGTTTGAGACAGGGTCTGGCTCTAGGCTAGATTCAGGCTTGCTAGGCAGCTGAGTCTAACTTTGAACTCCTAATCCTCCTGCCTCAACCTCCAAACTGCTGAGATTACAGGCGTATGTAAACACACCTAGCAGATCTTACCGTTTTTAAATGGACCTTTTGGGCTTTTTCTAAGTTCATAATTTTCATGTCTAATCGATTTTCTCTTCTGAGAGTTATAACTTATTGCTTTTCTTTTTACTTGGTTAAATAATAGGACCACACAGTATGAGAGTGTACAGGTAGTATTAGTACAATCATTATTAGTTATGACATTGCTAACAGCTGAAACAAACTATTCCTTCTCACACAAAGTAAAAGCTGTATAATACTACCTTACTAAGGGTTTTTTGGGGGGCGTGGGGTTGGTTAGTTGGGTTTTGTTTTGTGCTGTTTGGGGGCAAACTCTTGCTATGTATCCCAGGCTAACATCAAATTCATGATCCTCCTGCCTCAATTTCCCAACTGAGTGGGAAGTGCTGAGGCTACAGGCATGTATTACCACCCTTAGAATTAAGGATGTCAAATTTAGTGGAAGATTAGTTAGTTTTAGCCAAAAGCCATCTTGAATTTTACAACGAGCTTTTGGTCATAGAGTTTTCTTCCTCTGCCTTTCAGATAGGATAAATGCTGAGATTTTGTTAATATTGAAGTATGATTGTGGGGTAAGGGGAAAAGACAAGAGCTTGTATAGCCCAGGCTGTCCTTGAACTCTGGTTCTTCCAGAACCTTCCAAGAGCTAGATGATAGGCACACATCTTCATACCTGTCTGAAATAGTCTTGTATTTCTGGAATAAACACTACTAGCCATTTAAATATTTCTGCCTTCTTTTGTTTTCTGGAATTTTCTTGGATTTTCTGCGCATCTGTGGTCACTGGGGTGACGGTGACATGTTTGTTGGGTTTGTGTCTGTTAATTGAGCTGTTTTTTTTCAGGTTCTGCTATCAAGATAACAATGCACTCATGAGATATATGGAAATATAATACTTATTTTCTGAATGTCTGTACAAATCTCAGAGTCCATTGCTTCCCTCCTTCACCTCTTGAGTAGAGTAAGAACACTAAAAACCATGAATGATAACAAGGGGCTGAGCATTAGGACCACAGGGAAAAGCACGTGCTACTTAGTCTTGGATTTTTTTGTCAGATTTCTATGTTTTGGGTCTTGATGCCAGGAGGGATTTGCTTTTTATGTAAACACCAGATTTATCAAACTCTGACGTGAGTGAGACAGAGGCTCGTGTCCTCCTTCATCTGGTGCGTCGGGCTGCCAAGTCATATTCTTATGTTGTCACATCAGGCCTCAGTGACTTCGTTAAATGCCAAGAAGTCCTTAGGAGTTCCTCATGAAGCTCATATTATTCAAGGGTCCAAGATATTGCCTTGTCCTAGGGAAGTCTATGCAGCAGCCCAAGGGACATTTTTATATATAATAGGACACTTTCACATAATGTCATTCTGAAAAAAATCTAAACGTAAAATAATTAGGTGAATAACTAATATACATTAAATAAACAAGAACTTAAGTTTTTGTTCTTTTATGTATTCTTACCTTTTTATATGATGAGCATTATTATGAGGAATGAACACCCCTTTGCTTTTCTGAAGGGATTCCCATGACTGGAGTTTCATTGAGATCAGAGTAGGTAGAGGAGTAAGCTATATGTCTGGGGTGGTAAGAATATGAACTCTGTCTTGCATGCTCTTCATGGGGTGATGCTCCTTCATTAGAAAGCCAGGAGCACTTGGCAGTCATCATCTCTGCTACACAATGTCACCAATGATGTCTGTTCCCAGTGCGAGCCTTGCCTTGGTGTTCTTCCTCAAGGCAGATTTGGAAGGGTTGGCAGTCAAAAGCCCGTCGACCTACAGAACTAAGCCACATTCTTTCTGTGTTCTTGTTGTTGTTTTTGTTTTTTTTTGAGACAGGGTTTCTCTGTTGTATCTCTGGCTGTCCTGGAACTCACTATGTAGACCAGGCTGGCCTCGAATTCACCGAGATCCTCCTGCCTCTACCTCCTGAGTGCTGGAATCAAAGTTGTATACCACCACCATCCAGCATAAGCCACATTCTTACATTCAACTTCACCAATAATAGTACACCCGAGAGTTCATCTCCACCCGTGATTGTTAATCTTGGTTGTCATCGTGTCAGGAGTTAGCACAGAAGAAACAACTACCTAGGTGAGTCTGTGAGAGCATTTCCAGAGAGTTTAACTGAGAGAAGACCCACTCTAAATATGGGTGGAGTTTCAGACTGTATAAAAAGAAGAAAGCAAGCAGTGTAGCACCAGGATGCATTTCTCAGGGCTTCCTGACTGTGGGTACAATGTGACCAGCTGCCTCAGGCTCCCAGAGCCACAGCTAAAGACACTGTGGTTGCTCATCTTCTCTACTGTGACAGGCCTCATGATCTGAGCCAAAATGAACCCTTCCTCTCTAAGTTGCTTTTCTCAGGCATTTTGTTACAGCTGCAAGAAAAGTAACTAAGACATCCTCTACGATTTTTGTGTTGTTTTCCAACTTTTCTCAGCCCTCTGTGTCCAAAGAACATCGTTCATAGTTGTCATTTATTAAACAAAAGGCATATCTTATCTCTGCTAGTTGCTTTATTCGTGTTATCATTGAATTTTTACAGAAATCCTGTATGACTGGTTCTGTTATGATGTTCATTTTATAAGTTTTTAAAAAAAAAAAAAAGAGCAAAGGTTTAGAAAGTTTTGAGATGCTTCTTTTCATGGATCTTTTTCTCCCATAATTGTGGGTATGGGACTGAGCCTCAGGTGGGACTAAAAGGGAAGTTTCTATCTAGATTTGTAAAGCCAGTTACCAAACAGAGCAGTGAAAACTGAAGTGTACGATTGCACAAACTATCTTCTCTGAGCCTTACACCTCTTCATTACTAATAAAGGCCTGTCACCAACATCTTATTTTCAAGCTGACATGTATTTGCTTGTTAAACTGAAAGCTGCCACCAAGCATACCCTATAATCTGCTGTTGGAAGAGATTGTCCAGGGAGAAAAGCCAAAGTAGGTAAGAAAGATACTACTGTGAGAAAACTCTCCCTGGCCCCCAGCGTTGCCTCTCAATGGCCCACTAGGGTCATAAATGACTTTCAATGCCAAAAGTCCAGACATTAAATTAAACATGATCGATCTTTCTCTTGGCTGAGTGATTATCAAGAATCCTTCTGTTAGGATTTGGCCTACAACCTGGAGGCGGTAGACCATGGTAGGTTCCTGAAGACTGTTTTGTTTTGCTTTTTCTCTATCTGGCTGTTAGTATTAAAATCCAAATTGATGAGTATCTCTTTAGCTGAAAGGCAGGGCAGTGGGTTGCCAAGAATTACCAGATGCTAAGATTGCATGCAGCTGGCTGAATAAGAGATAATTTTCCTTCTAAGTGCTGTGGTCATAATCCCAATGAAACCATTCTAA
Organism: Cricetomys ansorgei; assembly: GCA_026225945.1. NCBI lineage: Eukaryota > Metazoa > Chordata > Mammalia > Rodentia > Nesomyidae > Cricetomys > Cricetomys ansorgei. The sequence continues at coordinate 7,076,386 of JAMJFZ010004023.1, forward strand.
GCAATCTTCATGGTTTTCAGGGTAGCCCCCCCAAAAGTTCACAATATAAAATATAGGGATAGAAGTTTTCCAAGAGTATGCCCTATAGTGCCATAATGAAGGTTGAAGCGTGACTCAGTACTAGTGGTGGGGCTGATCACCGCAGCTCTAAGCCCAGCCTTACTCCCTGTACACCCTTTGCTGTGTCCATCCTATTCAGTCTTAAGGTTTTGGCTTAAATAATGGTTTAAATAAATGACTTCTCTGTCCTTTCTTTAAAGAATCCAGTCCTCGCTAGGTATTGTCCTGCAGATGAATCGCAGGTTCTTCTAACTCCATGTCAGCCTTTCATCTTCTATCTACTCTTCCTTGTCTCTCGCCATCAACATCATCTTCCAAAAGTTCAGGTCCCAAGTTCAGGTCCCACTATGGCATCATCTCCCTCAAAACCTGAGCTGGTTCCTCACTGTTCACATGGTAAAGAGCAGACTCCTTAGGACAACATTCACAACAGAGCTCGGCATTATTTATTCTTCTTGTGCTCCGTGTGCTAGCTCAGTGCTCCCAAACCTTTTCATTACTGTTTCTCCAGGAAAAAAACTATTCACTATTCATGAAATGGTAATATTATAAATATACTGCCTATTTATCTACCTATGTGTTATGTGTATATCTTTGCTTTATATATAAAAAGAGTAAGTTCTTTTTTCCCCATTGAAAATGTATTATCTAAGCTGAGTGTGGTGGTGCATGCTTATAATCCCAGCACTAGGAAAGTGGAGGCAGCACAGACATTCAGGGTCATCCTTGGCTACACACCTCAACTACAAAGGTTGTGAGACTTGCCTGGGCTACATGAAACTTTGAAGAAAAGATAGAAAGAAAGAAAGAAAGAAAGAAAGAAAGAAAGAAAGAAAGAAAGAAAGAAAGAAAGAAAGACAGGAAGAAAGAAAGACAGGAAGGAAGAAAGGGAAAAGAAGGAAAGAGAGGAGAGAAGGAAAGAAGGAAAGAAGGAAAGAGAGGAGAAAAGGAAAGAAAGAAAAAAAGAAGGAAGGAAGAAGAAAATATATGCTTTAGTGAATACTTACTAGTCCTTGTATATACCCCTGGACTTTTTAGCTTCCACTTTGGTGTTCATCATGGTCATTGATCAAAGGAACTCAGAGACTATGGAAAGATTCTGAGAGTGCATTTCTGTGATCTAGCCCACTGCTGTTCTCCTTTGCCCAGAATAGACTTACATGTCTTCTCCCACCTCCGTCTGTTTTCTTTTTGTTAAATTTTACTCTTCATGTTTCAGCCCAAATTCCACATCCTCTGCCCTAACCCACTTAGTTAAAACTAATTTCTTTTGTATACTTCATGGCATTTTAATACTTTCATTATTTTTAATAAATATATGGGTATATGCACATGAGTGCAGGTGCCCAAGGAAGTTAGAGGCATCAGATCCCCCTGGAGCTGGAATTGCAGCTGGTTGTGAGCTACCCAGCATGGGTGCTGGGAACTAGACCCAGGTGCTCTGCAAGAACAGCGAGTGCTTTTAACCTCAAAGCCAGTTTTCAAGGCCACAGGATTCTTTCCATTAAGTAACTACGTCTCTATTCATGCTAAGTCCTTCACTGGATTATAAGGAAAGGACTATGTTGTTTAGTGTGTGTATACCATGGCTTCATGTAACAGGCTCCAGAATAGGTTAATTGCAATCAGTTCACTGATAGAAACAGGGCAAATCTCCACCACTAGCCACATGGGAAAATTAATATGTATACCTAATACGTGAATAAAGGAACATGCAAGAATAATTAAACAGTGGGTGCATGAAAGACTTCCAAACCACGATCACCAACATAAAGACAGTTTACGAGGGTGTTCTGTGTTGTACAATATGAATGAGAAGAATGGATTCCTGCCTCATGCAGATAATAAACACCCATGAAAGTTATCTCAAAGGATAGCTGTCCAGACACACCATTAGTGGTAATCAAGATAAGTCAAGGGACCAGAGGCAAAAACAACCTTTTCTTTTTATTTCACAGTTTTCATTGTTTTTCTTTTATAGGTATGGAACCCAGCTTGATTGTTTACTATGAAAAGATGGTATGTGTGGAAATACCTTGTAAATATTAGCGGCCATCACCATCTCATCAGAAAGGACCATTAAGGGTGTGGGGACATGCGTGTCCATAGGACAAAATTGTTTTTATGTAGAGAAACATGTTTTCTGTATAGTTAAAGAAAAAAATACGCATGCACGTCTTTGGAAATATCTGACTATTTCATCACGAAATAATTGTCTTTCTAGGAAAAGAAATTTCTGTGGTTGACAGGATTGCGATTTGCTCTAGTCACAGGTGCTTTGCCTTCTAGCACCCTTTGCCTCGGGGCTGCCTTCTAAATACAGTACTTGGGACTTTCTGTTTGTTAGCTTTTCAAAGTCTGAAAATGACTTTCTATGAGACAATGGGAGTGGTTTGTGAGGGCGATGGGAAGTTTGGCAAACAATTCATTTCCAAGGGTAAACTACTGTCAGTCCTTCTGTGAGTCGTCTGAGACAAATGGCCCGGGAGTGAGTATAGCCTTCCCTGGCCTTTCAAATAGGGTAACCTTTGTGTTAATTCTCAAGTTCCTACCAGCTTTCCTGATCTTAGTCATTGAAAGACAGGATTGATTAGAGTCTTTCTACTAGCCAAGCTCAAGTTCTTCGAGCGCACAGTAACAGCAAAGCAAATACTTTGGGGCTAACACTTAAAGGTAAGCCTCACTTAGAGACAGAATTATGTAGGCTTGTTTGCTTAACAAGTCACATAGAAGGTGGGAGGAGGGGGGAGGGAGGAGGTGCTGCAAGGCCCGCCCCGCCAAATGCGATTGGCTCCTTCTCCCACTTAGTCACTCATTTTGCATCTTGGTTGGACAGGTTGAGAGAAACAAGTCATTAAGGTGTTGTCCAAAGAAGCCCTGTATGTGTGGGCCGTTCCCTAGGTTTGTGGTTTTAGCTTTTCAAAGGCGCGGAGCTATTATGGGCTTTGGGATCAAGTTCGGGAAAACTAGTCTTCTTTATCTCGAAAAATGGCTTTGTAACAAGAGGCGCCAAGAAGCTTAAGTACACATAACTCGCACACGGGAGAGAAAAATGACGAAAGTTCCTCAGGGGTTTGATTTCAGTTTTCTAAATGAGGAAGAAGCCAGGAAGATCCTCCAGGTACTGGAAAGAAATGAAGCGCTCCGGAGGGCAGAGAAGGACAGGATCAGGTAGGAATCGAACTTCTCCTCTCGGGCTGGGCCTGCACCCCGGATTCCGAGGGAACCCGGGGAACTGCTGTCTGCTTCCCGGGCACCTGCTGGGACTCTGTGCGGTTGCTGCTTCAGGATGTGAGCAGGGAACCTGCGGGGTTTCTCTCCGTGAGTCTCCAAATGCCTTCCGAGCGCTCTCCCCAGGCTCTCCATCCCCGGCGGGGTTGGCTGCGAGTCCCGGACTCCGCAGGGAGTGAGAATGCAGCGCGTTCTTCTTTGCGTTTCTTGGAGCGTGGGTGCCGCCTGTTCAGGACACCTGGGCGAACCTCACCCAGGAGGGTTCGGCATTGCAGAGGCTAAGGTGCCTCATAGGCCACTAGAGATGGGGTCGGACCGCTCTGGGTACAGGAGTGATTGTGGGGCACACCCGAGAGCTGGATCCTGGCTGCTGCTTCCTCCAAGCCAGAGGCCAAGGGCAGGAGATCCAGGAACTTGCCAGAGTCCTGTGTGGGTGAATGGGACTTAAACACGTGGGGCTGGCTGTGGTGGGTGGTTCTTGTGTGTCGTGCTGCAAGGAGGAGTTTCTACCGGATTTAACCAATGACTTTATTAATAAATACAGTGTTGTCGCTGAGGGAGGGATACTAACAAAATAAATTCAGAAGTGATTACCTGGGGATGGATGGATATATATATATATATATATATATTTTTTTTTTTTTTTTTTTTTTTTTTTTCCTGACGGGTACAGACGCGCCGACCAATCCAAGTCTTCTGCTTTGGGCTATGGGAGGAAATTCAAGATATCACTCAGGCTTCAATGTATGGGGCATAAACCGGAGTTTAGAGAGCTGGCTTGCTGTTAGCACTTGCTTGGTGAAGTTATCTGGTTTCCAGTTCCTACAAGTCCCCCTTCCTCACCCTTCTCTCCTTCACCCCCAAAGAAACCCCTCCAAGGACAATCTTCAAATTGAAAACCCTCCTAATCTTTGCAGAAACAGAAGACACTGGGCCCAAAACTCTTCACTGGGCCTCTTCACTGTTCTCTCCTGTGTGACTCTGGTGGATAGAAAAACCTTTGAAGTGTGAGACTGGAGATCTCACCACATTCTGTTTCGAAAATCAGGCTCCACCCCCTCCAACCATGTAGAAAGTCTGTCATTCTGACAATAGTGCGGCCACACCCACCTGAGTGTGCCTATGTATATGCATATTGGCCACTCAGGGGCATCACCCATTCAGAGATGGATATAGATCCTCATAGGGTGAACTTCAAAGCATATGCAATCCTGTGGCTCCCAAACTGTAGTTCTCAGTGTGTTGGGAATGTTCCTCATCTCTAAAGAGGTGGTGGCCGCTGTGGATGAGGAGAAAGCAAGGGCAGAATTAGGAAACAGTGAGAGGGAGGAGAGCTTGCACTTAGGTATCAACTTGGCCCCTTTTAAATTACCGTCTTAGGGACTCCAGTGGCAGTATTTATACAAACAGTAGTCTTAGAAATAGTGTTATAATTTAAGTTTCATTCAAGGGAATTTATTTTGTACTGTATTAGAGTTATGTAAAACACGGCAACTGAAGGGAAATGGATGAAGGCTATGTAAGGCCTCTTTATGCTTCTTATTATTGCTGCATGTGTATTGTATGGGTGTGATATATATGTGTGAGGTGCACGCACATGTGTATGCATCTGGACAGTCATGGAAGCCAGAGGAAGATGGCTAGTATCTTGCTCTATCTCTCTGTCTTATTCTTTCAAAACAAGGCCTCTCACTGAACCTTGAGCTAGGCTGGGTGGTGGCCAGCAAGCCCCATCAACCGTCCTGTCTCCATCCCTCACTGCCCTGGGGTTACAAACACCTGCCACACTTAGCTTTCTACATCTGCTGGTACTGAGGTCCAAGTCAGGTCTCTGTGCTTACACAGCAAGTGCTCTTACCCGCTCGCTGTCCCTCCTGCTCCTTCAAAGTAGTTTTAGAGTTATCAGCCCTTGCTTGCAATTCATGTTGCCCACATCAGTTGACCTTAGGGAAATGGGTCTATACAGAAGGCAAATGCTGAAAAGGTAGTCAGGTGTTAGGGAGAAGGCTGCAGCACATCTTCTGATTTCATGATGCTTGTGTCCTGAATGAAGCACCAACAGAGAGAGCCACACTGCTACTACAAAAATCAAAATTATAACTGTCAAACTATGAAAATGGCCATCCAGACATTTTGAAGCATCACCACCACTGACATATCAAAGCACTTTAAGGAAAGCAGATGGTTGGACCAAATGCCCAAAACAATGACTTCTGGCCCCTTCTTTTCTCCTGGTTACTTCCTGGCTCCCACTGGTGAATACTCATATCTGTACACAATCTCCAGGGGATCATCTACCCTGCTTTGGGCCCATGTCCATTAGACTCTGTAGCAGATACTGACCTGCAAAGAGAGCCTGGGGTAGCATGTACCCCAAATGTCTCTTCTGCTCATTATCTTGAGAAGTATGGTCATTATGTTTTCCTAATAAAAACAAGGTACATAATTTATGTAACCTTAGACTGTAACTTCAGAAACAGTTCAAAGGGTCTATCTAAGAGATACTGGGGCCTTCACAAGTCCTCAGAGCCAGCTTCAAGATCTCTGGGGTAGGACAGTAGTTTGTAAAGGACTAGATACGAGAGTGTGTCAAGTTAGCTGTTTGAGAAACATAATAGATTCATCTGCATTTAGGATAGATTTAAGATGTCAACAAGACAACTAAAAAAGATTCCTACAGTTTGAAATCTAGGATGACACTGCTACATAGGGCCAGAGATGTTCAGATACACATGTCAAAACTGTCGTAATAGTTGAGGTCCCAGTGTAGAAGACAGACATCTCCCACTCCCCAAGTGTTCACGATCACACAGAGATGTCCCCTAGTCTTCAACAATACTTGACCTCTTTGGCTCTAGTTTCTGGGAAAGAATTTGAATTTAATATAATAGTCAATTTTTTTAATGTATAAGAAGTTCATTCCAATTTTTAATGGAACAACCAAGATTCAAGTTGATAAGCAGTCAAAAAAGAGAGTTAAACCAATCACACTTGAATATAGGTAAGCAATAAACAAAATAAATGGGAAAATGTTGAGTCACAGTAATAAAGAAAAATTAATTTTTAGCTACACATGGCATTCATGTTGTTAGTGACTTAAGTAGATTTCAAACTTTTTCCAAAAGATTTATTATTCCAATTTTTAATTGTGCATATATGCATTTTTATGTGTGTGGGTATGTACATGTGATTGCAGGTGTCCACGGAAACCAAGAGAGGGCATAGAATCCCCCAGAAGTGGAATTACAGATGCTGTCTGATGTGGATTCTGGGAACCAAACTTGGGTGCCCCTCAAAAAGCAGTGTGCTCTTCAGCCAACTATAAACCTTTCAGGTTCATATTGGTCAGGAACCAATAACACAATTTGGATAAACCTTGCCTTTGACCCACTATCCATGTTTTAGATATTTCTCATCAGTAAGAGACTTAAGTAAGACGAGATAGCCCTAGCAGCCTTTGTTAAGTGCTGCCTTTAATATAATAATAGTAATTATTGTCACAATGACAACAGCTAAGACTTATTAGCACATATTGTATACTGATCACTGCACTACGCATGCTGCACAGATGTCATGAATCCTCCCAATAACCATGGAAGGCACACTGCTTAGTGTCCATTTCACAGAGGAGAAAACTACTTATCAGAGTCGAGCATCTTGTCTAAGGTGAGTAATAGAATCAGAATTCAAATCAAGTCTGTCTATCTTAAAATTATTTTGCCTGTCAACATTGAATAATGGTCACAGCCACTCCTCGGGACAAGCATTATGATATTTAACAAGGTCAAGGACTTGCCCAAGGTCCTGTGGTTCACAAAGTACGAATCTAAAACTTGAGTGACGATCAATCTGGCTCTAAATAATTTCTCTTTTCCCATATTGAATGTATATGTATTTATCTGACTATATTTGCATCCATATGGACTTTTGTATATTTGCTTTTATTCCCATCCTAAATCTGATCAAGCAGAATTTTTTTTTCTTAAAAGTTAACAATAAGGACTGAAGATGGCTCGGTAGTGAAGAGCACTGGCTGCTCTTGCAGAGGATCTGGGTTCCATTCCTAGCACCCACACTGTGGCTCACAAACATATGTAACTCCAGCTTCAGGGCATCTGATGCCTCCTTCTGACCTCCACAGGCACTAGCATGTCCATGGTGTACATACATACATGCAGCCAAACATTCATACATAAAATAACATTTTCAAAAATTTTTAAACAAAAATAGGTAACAATAATTGTACTGAAGGCTGACACTTGCTGGGCACGTGCCCTGTGTGAGGTCCCTCGCCTGAATCTTCCCTTAATTCCCACAATGTTTTAAATCTCCAGTCTCACTAGAAGCTTATGGCACAGGGTAGATAGCTTGAGATGACACCAGCAAGCCAGGAAGTGTGGGCTGGGTGTGCATCTGAACAGAATCACCATGTACTACTGCCTTTCCTGGTGCACAAGTAATTGCAGTGATTCCTCTTTTCTCTTAAAAGCCTTTGCTGTGTCCATTGACAGTGGAAATAGAGAACACACCACCCTGGACAGATCTTATCACTGCAACCAAAAGCAGCCTGAGCTTGGCAGGATTTACTTTGGCTCAGAGATGGAGAAGGAAGTGTCCATGGTGGCTGAGAAGGAGCGATGGAGTTCATGGCAGCGGGATGGGGGGCTGTAGCTCCTTACATGTCAGAGGACCAGGGAGTAGAAGTTGGAGAATGCTGGTACTCAGCTAGCTAGTCTTCTCTTTCCCTTTTGTTCAGCCCAGAAGCCAGCCATAGGATGGTGTCTGCCACAGCCAGGACCAGCCTTCTGCCCTCAGTTAACCGTCTTCCAAGACACTCCCACAGGCATAGCTAAATGCATACCTCACTAAAACCTAGTGATTTCCTTGCTAGCCAGTCTAGCCAATCACAGAGTTCCAGCTTCAGTAAGAAACCTTGCAGATAGATAGATAGATAGATAGATAGATAGATAGATAGATAGATAGATAGACAGACAGAAAGATAGGATAGAGAAAGGTTTGAGGAAAACAGTCACCTTCAGCATGCACACCCAGACACACACTTCTATATACAAAAATATATACACGCTAAAAATGCATATTGCATACTTTAAAATCATCATCTTGTATTTATTTATTTATTTATTTGGGGGTGATATGTACATGTCACAGTACCTTTGTGGAAGTCAGAGAACAACGTGCAGAAGTTGATTCTCTCAGTCCACCATGTAGGTCTCGGGGATCAAACTCAGATTGTCAGGCTTGGAGGCAGATACCTTTACCCAGTGAGCCATCTCTCTGGGTAAATGCGTTTCTATATGCATTTAAAGTTTTATGATTGTTTATTTACATATATGTGTGTGTGTGCATGTATATGTGTGTTTGCATGTGTGTGCGTGCGCCCCAGTACTTAGGTGAGAGTCAGAGGACAACTGTAGGATTTGGTCCTCCCCAGGGGATGGAGCTCAAGCTGCCAGACTTAGGGGCAGGTGTGTTTACCAGCTGAGCCACCTCACTGGCCCCATGAATACACATTTCAAGGCTATACTCCAAAGCGTTGGGATAGTTACTTCTTAGGAATGATTTCTAATGGGACGTTAACCCTTTTGTTTCTATTTAAGTTGTTATGATAATTACTTGGTAATAAAGAAATGCAGACTTTTGAGTATTTTTTGCTTTAGTCTTTTTATTATTTATTTAGTTTGTTTATTTGCTTTTTGTGTGAGTCTGGGTGTATGCCTGCACGGTGAGAATGTGGGGGTCAGAGGACAACTCTTTGCCTTTCCACCTTGGTTTTGAGGTCTCTCTTGTTATTTTTGCTCTGAATGTGCCAGGCAAGCTAGCCCACGACTTTCCAGGCTACCCTCTCTGCCTCACATTCTCCACAGCAGTGCTGAGTTCACAGGAACAAGACGCTCACTCGGCCTTTCTGTGAGTTCCAGAGATGTGGGCTTGAATGGCTTTTCTCCACGGAGCCATTTTCCCAGCTTTTTATTTATTTTTTGAGGCAGGATCCCCCTCTGTATCCCAGGCTGGCCTGGAACTCACCATGTAGTTTAGGCTAGCCTTGAACTTTGACAATCTTCCCGTCTGAGCCTGCGGAACACTGGGATTGCAAGTATGAGCCACTGCGTGCAGGTTAGAAATAATTTAAATAATTATATTAAATAATATATTTTAAAAATACGTCTGACAATGTGTCTGCCCTTGACCCTTTCTTCATAGTGTTTTGGTGTACTTAGCTAAGTTGGTACACAATGAACTATACATTTGATTCCTTGTGACCAAGGATTATTTTGGGTGGAGTTAGGGTTAGTTAGGGTTAGGGTTAGGGTTAGGGTTAGGGTTAGGGTTAGGGTTAGGGTTAGGGTTAGGGTTAGGGTTAGGGGCTCAGTACTACTCTGTTGTGTACACGTACCATAGGTGACTGCTTCACCCACTGAAGAACAGTTTCGATTGTTTCCAACTTTGGGTTGGAACCTTTGTACACACTGTTGTGTAAACACAAGTTTTACAAGGAATGGACTTGCCAGATCCTAGTCTTGAACTCATATAGTATTTGCTAAGTTGTTTTCCCTAATAGCTGTAACATATTACATTCCTATTAATAAAATGTGAGAGTTCCAAGTTTTGTCTTAGGTACTCAGGCTACTATAATAAAAGAAATACCTTAGGATGGTAGCTTGTAAACACAAAAAGTTTATAGTTCACAGTCTGAAGCTGGGAAGCCTAATATCAAGTCTAATATTGAATATCAAATGTATTCACTGTTTCTATTTTACTGTCTTTTGAGTTTGTGGTATTATCATATTCTATTTTGCATTTTTTAATGGCTGATGATGGTAAAGATGTTCACATTGTCATCTGCTTTCTTCTATTCTCTTTGATGTCTGTTCAAATCTTTTGTATGTTTTACTGGAGTTGTTCTTTGTTTTCTTACTGTTGACTTTTCCGTTATTCTGGACACCATCATTTATGAAATACGGAGTTTTACAGCATTTTCTTCCCAGCTGTAGCTTGTCTCATAGTATCTTTGTAGAACAAAAGAAAATCATTTTGATGAAATCCAATATAGAAAGTTTTCTCTTGTGATTATGCTTTTGGTAGCATTCTGAAAACTCTCTGCCAAGCACAAGAGCACAAGAATTTTTTTCCTATGTTTAAATGGTTTTTATTTAAAGTCTTATGTCTTAGATGATTCCATTTTGAAATATTTTCATGCACAGTAAGTGGTTTAGTTTAGATTTTACCATATTCCCTAGCTATGGATGCTCAGTTATCCCAACGTATTTGTTAGAAAGCCCCTCCTTCACTGACCTGCTCCTGTGCCTTTGTAAATATAGATATTTACAAACACACACTGTGATATGTTTCTGGACTCTGTTCTTGTCCTATTTTATTATCTGTATGCTCTTTCTTAATAAATACTACATTTGCTTGATTTCCATGGCTTTACAGTAAATCTTAACATCAAAATTTAAAATGATAATAAGTTTGCCTATTTAGTTTCTTTACTTTTCTATATCAGAATCTTATATTTACGTTTTTAGTTGTATGTTATTAGTACAAATCCACACTACAGATCTTGTGTCCCACTATTTTGCTAAACTCTTATCTGCTTATCTGACAGGTATGTCCTTTTTCCTTCTTGTCTAACAGTAGTTAGAACTTCCAATATGGAACTGAACAGAGCTGGAGAGGTACATGTCCTTGCCTTGACTCAGAGCTTTCAGTCTTTCCGGATTAGGTGTGATGTTGGTTACATTCTTCTGGCAGATGCTTTGCGTCACATTCGATTTCTTGCTGCCTCGAATTTTGATCAAACGCTTTGGAGGCGCCAACTAACATTCTCATGTGGTTTTGCATCTTCGGACTTGATATGGTGTTTATGGTAACACTTTTAAAATACCAAATCAGCCTTGCTGTTGCAGAATAAACTGTGTTTTGTTTTTTTGTTTTTTGTTTTTTGTTTTTTTAATGCATGCTGGTCTAACCTCCAGTCCCTCATTGTGCCCTTTGGAGAGAGAGCTTTCATATAGGTAGTTGACTGAAAATGGAATCACTGAGGTTGATCCTATTGGGCTGATACCCTCATTTTAAGAAATCTGGACACATGGGGCAGGCATAAGAGAGAAGCCATGTGCAATCTGCCGTTACTACCATTATGGGAAATGAATGGTCGGGAACAGGGCTGGTCCTTGCCTGGCACCTTTGGAGGAAGCAGTGTCCTGCCCCACTTTGATCTTGACCTCTAGAGCTGTAGAACCGTAAATCCAACTACAGGCACACAGTTTTTTTATTATGATATTTTATTGCGGTACTTTCCTGTCATCAAGCTAACACACAGGCACATTCTCAAGGCAAGCCCCATTGGTCAGAGTGCTATTGTAGGTAAATTTGGTTTGCCAATGTTTCCTTGATTGGCAAAAGATACTGATAGACTGCTTTTTATATATCCTGTTGCTTTGTTTTCTTTCTGAGACAGTCTGATGTGTAGCTCAGTCTATCCTCATACTTTGTAACCCAGGCTAGTCTCGAACTCCTGGTCTTCCTGACTCGTCTCCCAAGCATTGGAATTACAGGCATGAACTAGTTGCCATGCTTATGATTTGTGTCTGTTTTAATGTTGAGTAAATATAGCTTTGTTACGGGTTCTCTTCTCTTCTATTCCTGTGAGAGGTGTATAACTTCTATATGCATTTGGTGAAAGTCCCTGGGACTAGAGTTTTGTTTTCTGAAAGATTTTACTTATAAATTCAATTTCTTTAATGATACCAGGTTTCTCCAGCTAGATTACCCTGCATGCGTTGTGTAGTTGATGCTTTCAGAGGAATGAGTCTAAATTATCACGTTTATGTCTGTAAGGTTGCTATAGTGTGTTTCTGGTAGGCTATATTAATGGTGTCATCTTTTTGACATACTGACAATCTCTGTTATCATATGAGTGCATTCATTTAGGACTACTATTTTGTTTCCTGATTGTTAATTTTTTATTCTTCATTTTCTCCTTTCCTGCCTGCAACATTAAAATATTTTAAATATATGCCAGGCAGTGGTGGCACACGCCTTTAATCCCAGCACTCAGGAGGCAGAGGCAGGCAGATCTCTGTGAGTTTGAGGCCAGCCTGGTCTACAGAGTGAGTTGCAGGACAGCCAGAATTCCAACAGAGAAACCCTGTCTCAAACAAAAAACAAAACACACACACACACACACACACACACACACACACACAAAATAAGTAAATAAATAAAAATAAACTATTTTAAATATTTACTTATGTTGAATGGTACACATGTACCATGGCACACAGTATGGAGGTCAGAGGACAGCTTGGATGACCTGGTTCTCTTCTTCAACTATGTGTGTCCCAAGGATCAAACTCAGGTCCTCAGTCTTGGTGGCAAGCACCTTCATCTGCTGAGCCTTCTCACTGCCCCCTTTGCAGCATTTTAAGTGTTCTTTTCAAAACTGTTTGCTGAGGTTTTTACTGTGTATTTGTATATAATTTTTGGTGGTCACTTTGGGAATACACTCCACACACACACACACACACACACACACACAGGAAACTTACAATCACCATTTTACATGAAATGTAGGAAATCACTACTATAGAGGTTAGGTTTGCCCCTTTCTATGTTCTGCTTTATATGGTGCTTACTTGATATCAGTAGACAGGGCATCGGAGTGGGCTGATCTTTCCTTTGGCACTTTACAGAGTTGTTCCTGTGATGTTTTCTCTCCATGCTACCTTCTATACTTCATGTTATTTTGTTGAGACAAGGTCTTACTTAGCCCAGGCTAGCCTTGAACTAATATGTAGCTAAAGCTGGCCTTGAAGGCCTGACTGATCCCCCACATCCCACCTCTGCCTCCCTAGACTGGGGTTACAGGCATATGCCACTATGTCAGGGTCCTCTTTATACTTTCTAGTTTCCTGGAGCCCCATCTCGGTCCTCCATCTTCTTGTAAGATGCCAAGGGGAACAAAATCAAAGCTGGGGAGGGGGGCGGGTCCACATCTTCTTAGAACCAAAGCTTCTCTGATCAGAACAGTTTCCTTTCCTTAGTGTTGCAGGGGCAGCAAGCAAGCAACACTGTTGAAAGCACTAAGGGAAGGAAACTGTTCTGATATGAGGCCAGAAGACCCGGTTCCTGCACCTCATATCCAAACTAGAGGCACTTTCTAGACGTCCTTGGCTCATTCCAGTACCTCCTCTGGGAGTCAGTTGGAATTCAACCTGGAAAAGAAACTACTCTGTGTGTAAGGTAGAATAGAGCATGGTGAATTGGCCATAGGACTACAAAAAGAGCCAGCAGAAACAACCAGGGGCAGCCCATGGAACCTGTACCCAGAGGCTGCCAAAGACAGTGTGCTGGAAAGCAGTTCTTCTCGGGTAGTAGGGAAGAAAAAACAGACTTCTGATCTGCTGTGTAACTTCAAGCTAGCAACAGTTAATCAGCTTGCCAAATTTCTGAATACTTAATAATGATAACCAGTCCAAGCCAGCTCTAAAACTCGCTGTTTAGAGACACAGGGGACAGAGAGGTGGCCTCCAAGCCTCTAGGTCCTGTAAGAGAAACAGGAATCACGGTGGGTGTGACCCAGGGTTTGGAGATGGCGAGAGAGGGTCATTTGCAGAAGTTCTCCATTGTAAGAGAACAGAACAAACCCCTGACTTTCCTCTTCTCTGCTGACCTAATAGTTTCTGCAGGATCACAGCTGGAGGCAGAAGGGCAGGTTCTGAGAGCTGGGAAGTTCAGCCTGCCGGTGATCCCTCCCAGTACCATTCTTCCCTTCCATGGCTGTGCCCTTCTGTCTCCCTTCTCTCACTTTATCCACGGCTTGCTTCCCTGCCTGAGAGTTCTAGAGAACTCCCGCACATGTAAGCCTGCTGTCCACATCCCATCCTTCACCCTTTGTTCTGTCTGCACTTTGGGAGTTGCCCTATTTTGCTGTGACTTCCCCCACCTGTTGCCTCTCTCCGCCTTGCTCCCTTCTGGGTGGAGCAGTCCCTTCCCAGAAAGGGGCTGTGACCAGGCACTATCATACATGCAGAAGTCAAGGTCTTTGAGCATAGACTCAGGGTACCTTAGGTTCTGGAGGCTCTGGGGCCTGAAACTGAAAACTGAAGGACTTGAAACTAGGACACTTCCAGGCACAGGCTGCTCGCAGCCCACATCTTCTTCTCCCAGGATACCCCTGACTCTGTATCCTCCAACTGGCCCATTCTCTTTGGTTCTAGCTCCGGGTGAAGGTCATAGCTGTCATGCCAGTCACTTACATCCCTAACGGGCTGCCCTGAGCAAGGCCAAGCACCCACTCTGAAGTACCTCCTGAGTGAATCTCAGTGCAGGAATGTCTAAGCGGGGGCTGTAAAACACTGGGTTCAGCTGAAGTGATGCCCTGCTGTTGTGGCAGGCACAGGGCTCGCCTGTCTAGAGGGGAGCAGCTAGCTGTGCACCTGCCTTCTCCATGCTCACTCAGCTACTCCTTCCTGTGTGTCTTCCTGCACACCAAGGCCATTGACACACACAGCGGGTATGTTTGTCATCCGTGATGACGCGGCTTAGGCTATGGTGATCCTTAGCTGGGGCTGAAATGCCAGTGACTTTAGAAACTCTCAAAACTACCAATGCCAGGCCACACCTCAGGATCGACTGGCTGGCTTTCTTTCTTCCTTTCTTTCCTTCTTATTTTTTTCTCTTTCTTCTTTATTTAATATGTGAGTTTCTAGGGTTTTAGGCCCCTATTCAATATCCACTTGCCTTGAATGTGAAACTCAGTTCATGAAGAAGCCTCAGAATCTGGAATATAAAATGTTTATCGTGGAGGCTGGGGGTCCAAGGAGCCTACTGAGAACGTCAAGGACCCAGTATGCCTCACGTGCTGTGCTTTATTAGGAGCGACCACATGCAAGGGTGCTACACAATCATCAAACCAGGTTTACATCTTAATAGATCACCAGAGAGAACCAAGACAAAGGAGTAGGAATAGAAAAAATATGGAAATATGAGAAGTCCATACATCTCAAGAAGAGTGCATTCCAGCCCCCCAAGCTCATATGCCCGTTGCGCAGATCATTTTCTTCTGTCCTTAGTGTGCCGGGGCTCAGAGTGTTCCTAGCTGCAGAATGTGTCTCTTTCTCAGACAAGGCTGTTGGCAACACCATTTGTTCTTTGACAGTTTCTCTCAGGCATACAATATCTCTTAATCATATGGACCCCTACCCACCTCCTCCTGGACTCTACGCACACAGCCCCCTCCCACGAGCATGCCCTCCCCACCAAGAACCCACTGAATCTAATTAGAGCTGCCCGCTGGAATGTTGATTGATCTTGTGCAGGTCTTATGCAGATAACCATAGCTGTAGTGGGCCCCTCGGTGCAACAGACATTTTGTATCTACAAGACAGCATTCACAGCACATGTTCCCATACTATTATTCCTTCTTCCCCACTTTTGGAAACGTTTTATTAGCCTTCGAGGGGGTGGTGCAGATGTCATAGTTATGGATATGCACTCAACGCTCGATTATTCTTTGATAGGCGTCTCTGTGCTGCTGCCCGCTGCAGAGAGAGGCTTCTCTGGCCAAGTTGAGGACAGCACTAATCTATGGGTATAGCCATAAATATCGAGAAGGCAGTTTCAAACACGTCCATTTAGCAAAACAACGGATATAGCTCCCCACTCTGGGGCTACGACCTCCAGAGCCATGGGGTTTGGATGAGGTTTTCAGTGCCCTGTGGAGCAGGCCTTTTTAAAACTCCTCAGATGAGACTAATCACACTAAGGGATCTGACAGGCCCCTGGGCACTTGCTATGTACTTCAGCTGTCCCATCTTCCCTACACTACATTCCTTTGTATGAGCTGAGAGACTGCTAATACTTCAGGAAATCCTGTGCTAGGAAGGAAAAGGCCTGGGGTCCTGGCATGGGCCAACTGAGAGGACTATGCCTGATGCAAAGGTAGTGAACTCTATTTCTAGTATTTTCTGACTTTAATGTTGCTTGACTGGATCCAGGTTACCTTCTGCTCCCAGAGCTGTGTAGTCAGGCAATTGGAAGAATCACCTTTTGCTTTTTTTTTTTTTTTTTTTTTTTTTATTTCACAGACCCTGAGCACAGGTCACTGTATACACAAAGGCTGTAACAGTCACAGGCTGCTTAGGTCCTGGACCTGAGAACTCACTTCCTTAAGCTCCACTACCTGATGTAGAAGTTCTTCACTTTGGCTGTTGAGTGTTTGGGTTCAGTGCCTATTTGTTAAATGGCTGCTGTGTATTTTACATGTGGCTCTCTTCTCCCAAATGCCATGAAGATATATAAAAACCGACTTTAAGGACTGTGTGTATTTGAGGGTACGTTTAACTCATTAGCTGGATTATAACATGTGTACTTGAGCTTGCACTTACGTTGTTATGACTTCTCTTGGGGTGATGTGGACAAACATCTGTGCAGCCCAGATAAAGCACTGACAATAGATCAAAGAAACAATTCCAGCAAGGTCTAGCTTAATGAACCAGTGAGTTAGCAGGACTATGGGTAAGGGGTTAGCTACAGAGTATGTGTGACTAAAGGCATCTGCACCACTGAAAAGAATACCCCAGGATGGGTAGTCACTCAGGAAAGCTGCATCCCCAGAACTCCTTCAGTACCTTGCTTGGCTGGGCCAGATCAGTCTCTTCTCCCTGGCAGTTGTTACTGCTTGTATAACCTTAGGGGAAGTACCTTGTGGATTCTGCAAGCTTTAGGAGCTTCCTGGACTTAGGAATTTCATTTACTTCCTGAGTCTTAAAGGGCCTACCTTTGGAGCACATGGCTACACAACAGCTTAGAAGTTCTTCTGCAGGACCAGGAGCCAAACAAGAGCTCTGCTTGCTGGAAGTTGTGCCTAAGTAGCCATTGGTGTTTTATTCCTTACTGTATATTGTAGTTGATAGCCACTGTGTGGGCTCACCAAGAAAGACAAGGAGGCATATTCATAGTGCAAACCCTGCCAGACCTTAGCAGGCTATCATGGTGTTGGACTTCAGGGATCCAAACTGGGACCCCCAGGGTCCAAACCGGAACGCCACATCCTCACAGAGACTCACAGACGGGATATCGATGCAAATAGCAAGAGGATTTATTCCAGTGCACTGGGACCGTTCTAACACGCAGGATAGAAGCCGGCCCCAAGGAGCAAATGGTGAAGCTTTTTATACAGTTGTTGGGCATAAACCGAATTGGTACAAGTTGATTGGTCCCCAAATTGTTTTCTCATTTTGATAGATAGGGGCCAGTTAACCTTTAAGTTGATGATAGCAAGGTCACGGGCACCAGGAAATGTACACTTAGGATAAAGTCCCTTGCCTAAGGCTATTAGGCGGTGCCTGTAGCCGCCACTCATTTTAGGAATGTGGGCTGGGTCACAGTGCTCTTGAATTAAGCCTGACAATAATTGTTTTGTGGTTTCTGGGGTGGGCTAGTTCCTGGAACAGGGAGTTCTGGAATGTCCTGTTAAGAGTTTAAGATTAATGATCAGGGCCTGGGGTCTCTGGCCTCACATAAACCCTTTCACTCCCCACTTTTTCTTTTTGCACTGCTCCAATCATGGAGCAGCTGTTTCTAGCTCCTGATCACTAGCATTGATTAATTTATAGTCAACCCCTGTAGGATTCCTAAGAAACTGGTACTGTTGTCTGAGAACCATAATCTGTACTGCACTGATTTCATATTGTCAACTTAATGAATCTGAGTCTATCTGGCCTCAACAGGGTAATGTTCTGGTGTGCCAATAGGCACTATACATGCCATGTCCCCAGTCTTAGGGAGTTTTCTTTTGACTAAAAGTTCCAGCCTGTGGAAATGGGACGTTGTAATCTCTTAGACTGCTTCCTGCTGAGAGGGGACGTCGTCAGGGGCCCCAAACAGGCTGGTATTAGTCAAAAGCTGGCAGTGGGGTACGTCTGGTTCGCTGATCCAGCTGAGTGGACAGGGGTGGTCACATCAGCTGTACTGGTCATCAGCTGTCAGCAGGTCTGGTCCAGGACTCACAGTAGTCGAAGCAGTTTGATTCCTGGATGGTGTCTGTTAGCCAAGTAGTGATCTATTGAGATGGATAAAAACTAGAGGCAGAAGTTAAAGTTTACAGAAGCTTACATTTGGAACTTTTTATCATTGTAATTCACATTGTAGAAAGAACAGCTAGCAAGTGTTCCTTAAACAGCCAATGAGAAATCACCTTAGACTTGAGCCTATTTAGGCACTTAAAAACATATATTTGAGGGACCTTAAAGTGGCCCATAATTTACACAACACAGAATCTGTTTTTTTTTTTTTTTAAACTTTTATCTCAAACCACCTTCTTACTTAAGATCACTTTTTCAGACCTTCACAACTTACCTAGGCTTTCATATCTGCAGACTTTTTATCTCAGACACTCAAAACTTAAATCACTTTCTTAGACCTTTATATTTTAAACCTCATAACATTCCTTTAAACTTTCTTTAATCTAACTATCTACCAAATACAGAGTTGTTATTACTGAGCAAAAATCTATTTATCTTTTAACAGGGGGCCTGTTAGCGAGACAATCCTGTTTGTCTTATTCAGACAGGGACTCTAGTAGCCTCAGAGAGAGAAACTGGTTGTCTATTGCTGTTAAACTAACAGAATTACAGTTAGCCATCAACACCAGAGATCTGGGAATACTAAATTATAGCAAAAAGTATGACTTAATTAAAATGACAGAGACTTACCCATACCTAGACAGATGACCCTGGACTCTCCGTGTTCTCTGTGACCTTATGGGGAGCAGAGGCCTCAAGGCAATGACAGTCTTCCGTTGCCAGGCCAGTCTTCAGTTGCCAGACCAGTAGGTATCTTTCTGTGGATAAGACTCAGAGGGATCGAACCCCGCTCTGTCCATCCAAAGCAGGATGATCTACTCTCTAGTGTCTTATCTGTAGGCAGGTCTATGGCAGGTGAGACATTGGGCAGTTTTGCCCAGTGGTACGTTTCCACAATCCACAGAGGTTGCTCTGTCCCTGTCCGTCTTCTCTGGAGGTGCTGGGGTCACTGTTAGGATCTGGGGTCTCTACTTAAAACTCCAATTAAAAGTCATAATCAGCAGATCTCTGAGGGGTGAGGGCTATCTATGTTAAGTATCTCTATAAACTTTGCCTATAATTTTTTCTGCTTTACTGTACTATCTAGGTCATTGTAAACATCTTTTTAACTTAAACTGTCTCATAGCCTTGTGAATTTAAATATCTTAAAAGCTGTTTTTTGAAAACATCTAGCTTTTGTAAAAACCTAAAGTTTTCTTAAAGTAGTTTAAAACCTTCCAACTTTGTGTTTATAATATCCCATAATGTAATGCACATTTTTACACTAAAGCTCAGATATCATATAACTTCTTAATTTTAAAACTGCAGGATTTTTATAAACAAACTTCAGTTATTTTTGTTTTGTTTTAAACACTTCATTCTTAAACTGAAACGATGACTGTCAGCAAAAGATGTATTCTTATATAAGAATACACAGAGATACAGTCTTTGATATCTTATTAAACACTTTTTTAAAATCTTAATTTTATGAACCTTATTTTAGCATACAAAAATACTATATAAAATCTATCTTAACTTAATATTTTCTTTTTAGATCTATACCAAAAAACACATCTTTAAAGCACATTTTAAAAAAGTTGGTATTGAAGCCTCAGTTATGTAGGGACCACTGTGATGAGTTAATCTTTTTGTTAGTCTACCCTCCTGACCCTTTGCCTTTTCTCTCAGGCTCTCCAAAGGAGCTCAGAGTATCTGCTCTGTATTGGCTCTCTACCCCTGTGTGTGTTTTTACACACCAAGTATGTCATCTTGCCATCTCATGCAGACTTAAGACAGTCACAGAACTCTCCAGGAAGCCAAGCTTGGGTCAAGTTCCTGCCTTTTAGTTTCAGGGGCAGCAGCAGGAAGGAGGGAACAAGGTATTTTCCCCAGGCCTACTTGCCTCTCACTTTTCTCAACCCCCAGAAAACCTCTTATCTCCCTGGCAGGGAGCCCACCGCAAAGCGCAGCACATGGGATGTCCTTGGGACTTGAATTAACTGAGCTGGGTTTTTTCTTGCTATCCTGGGACAAAGTTTCTGGGTCTCCTAAGACCTTTCCTCCCAAATGTCAAGTCAGTTGTTTCTTCTACTGTCTTAGGAATTGGGGAGATTCCACACACCCTGTAATCTTACATACAGACAGAGAAATCTTAATCAGGTCTGGAACAACAGAGGAACCTTAGGACTTTTTCAGAGATGACTTGTTGCCTGTTTACAAATTGTCTGTTAGTGGCAGAAATTATTTTAGCATTTTGGCACGTAACACAAGCTGCTCCAGGTCTCTCCTCTAAGTTTGCAGCAAGATTCATTTCTAAATAAACTTGCCCCAGATCTGGCAAGCTAACATTTAAGACAGTGATATTCAAATGAACACAAAATATACATTATTTTTATACATTGACACTGGTGGTCACCAAGACAGAATTAATACATCAGATGACATTTAACATCTTGAACTCCTGCCCGTAGTAGGATCAGCTTATCAGAACTTTACAGCCAGAATTAATCTATACATTTCAGATCACTTTTTACTTTAATTTTCAAAATAGCTGAGGCTTAACAAAGCTAGCAAAGACAAGCAGGTAAAATATACATCTTTGCACCCGAATAGACCTTCCAACTGTGTGCCTGCAGCACCACAAATAAAGTTCCTCTATTGTAATGTACATTCCTTTTGTCACACCCTCCTTCCAGGCCTGTTTGAATCAGCTCTGGTGTAGTGGCAGTTCAGCTATCTTAAAAATTTCTCTCTTCCTTTTAGTATAGAAAAAACCATCACATGGCCTCTCGATCTCTAAAGACTGCCAGGTTGTTTACTCAAACCTCAATTGCCTTGATTTACTTTGTTTTAATCCCATAACTCTAACCCTAAAAGTTTGGCCATCAGCACAAGGTACATTCCTGTATCTGAATACACAGAGGCATAGCTTTGATCCCTTATTAAACATTGTTCTTAAAGATCTTATTTTCAGCATAGAAGAGAAAAAAATCATACAAAATAAAATCTAATTTAATTTAAATATCTGAGATTTGTTGTCTCCTTGAATGGCAACATGTGGCTACCTCCATCTCCTCTTTGATCCTGGAAAAGAATGGTAGCGTCCACATCCTAAATGGAGTCACATCCAAAATGCAGTCACACATACGTTACTCAGCTTTAATTTAATGCTCTCTTTTTAAACTTACACTAGAAAAAACATCGTCATTCACACACACTCAGATAGAGAACAGAGAGACCTTAGAACTTCCTTGATATGACCTGATGCTTTTTACAGTTTGTCTGCATAAGCAGAGATCCGAAACAGTTCAGCCTAGCGTCCTTTTTAAAAGTGTCTATCTCCGTAGCCCTGCGCGCAAATGGCCACAGAGATGACAGGGACAATGTGCATAAACCATTCCGGAACTCTGGCCAGCAGCAGAAACTGCTCCAAGAAGTCTCTCCCCAAACAGCAGCCTGAGCAAGCTCTACCTCAGTGGCAGTCATTACAGGACACCTGAATCTTTAAAACCATTAGTTTTCTTTACCCAAACCACATACATATTTTAAAATACCATTTGAGTGATTTTTACACAAGAAAGTTTGGCTGTTATCTCAGGAGTGGGTGAGCTGCACCTCCTCCTGCCTCTTTTTGGTTGCTTTGCCTCATTAACTCTTTCCCTCCTGTGGCTGAGAGCCCCAAACCAAGCTGCTGAGTTGAAACTGGCAGCTCTGACTGGGGTGGGCCCCAGAGGTCTGCTCAACGCAGCACCCCCTTCCTTGCAGCTGGCCTTAGGAGTTGCTTGGCCCACGTTAGATCTCGCGTGTTACACAGGAAAACAGACAAACACAAAACATATAACCATGAAACTGAGACAAACATGAATCAGATGAGACAATGGTGCCGCACAATTTCTCAGAGGTTTTCAGGTGTACATCAACTGACTGATAAGTCGGCTCTGTCCTTGACTCCCTTAAAGAGACATAACTATGTCAAGAGGTCCAGATGGAGTTTGTGCCACATCTGAAAACAAAGTCAGTCCGAGTCTAGCCATACACACACACACACACACAGAATCATACAGAAACAGCAGTGCACCGTCCGGTGTTTCCAGAGTCAAGTAAGCACCTGGCACCACTGTCCGCCCAGAGCTCTCGGCCAGAGAGTCTGTCAGTGGAAAGGCCTCCACAGCCTCCAGATTTCAAGCAGGTCAGGACCTCCAGGTGGGTCCTATGACCCCAGATGGGTCCTCTCACAACCCAAGCTTCCCCACACAGGTTGTCACGACCCCAGACAGGAGGGTAGCTCATCAGCAGCCCTTCTACAGCTATGGTGTAACCTCAGAACAATGGTCAAGCGTCAGAGAGAGGGGGGTTGAAGTCGACTGTCCCATTGTCAACAAGTCAGAAAGAACCAGTGAAAATACAAGAAACAGATTTTGCAGACGCGCCCAGGAGGGGACTTCCACAGCTCCTCTACGGAAGTCACAGAAGGTTGAGACCGGGACTCTAACAGGCATCTCCAGACAGAGGAGAGGCTCCTCTCCCTCCTCCCGATGGAGAAGGATCCTCACGGACCCCTCTCCGAACAGATGGGGGGAAGTCCTCCTGGACCTCTCCCCGTACAGATGGGGGGAAGTCCTCCAGGACTTCTCCCCGTTACCAGACTCTGGAGTGTCCTCCAGGGCCCCATAGCCTCCAGATTCCAGACCCTCCCGTGGCGTTTCTCACAGACAGACAACAAGACCTAATATAGATAGTCAGGCAAATGAGTCAGTCACAATTAACACAAAAATCAGACACAAAGAGAAACAGAGCTCCAATATCGGACAGATGCCGGACCTGCCAAACCAAATGGCAGAGATTCCGGCCAGATGCCATGGGGCCAACTTCCCCCGGCTCAGACGGAGAGGAAACCTTAGTGTCCCCTCCAACCCCACTGGAGCGTCCTCCAGGGTCGGTCCTGGCTTATACCATCCCGGTAAGCTTAAGCCGTGCGGCGGGATCCTTACGGACCATGCACACCACAGACCGTTACAGACACAGTTTACAGCTCTGACCAGTTACTTGTTCCAAACAGACAGGCAGACAGGCGAACAGACAGACAGACAGACAAACAACAGATGCTCGAGCTTACTTCCAATACCCGACTTGCGGGGTCTGGGGGGATGCGTCGATTCCCGGTCAGGGAACCAAAATGTTGGACTTCAGGGATCCAAACTGGGACCCCCAGGGTCCAAACCGGAACGCCACATCCTCACAGAGACTCACAGACGGGATATCGATGCAAATAGCAAGAGGATTTATTCCAGTGCACTGGGACCGTTCTAACACGCAGGATAGAAGCCGGCCCCAAGGAGCAAATGGTGAAGCTTTTTATACAGTTGTTGGGCATAAACCGAATTGGTACAAGTTGATTGGTCCCCAAATTGTTTTCTCATTTTGATAGATAGGGGCCAGTTAACCTTTAAGTTGATGATAGCAAGGTCACGGGCACCAGGAAATGTACACTTAGGATAAAGTCCCTTGCCTAAGGCTATTAGGCGGTGCCTGTAGCCGCCACTCATTTTAGGAATGTGGGCTGGGTCACAGTGCTCTTGAATTAAGCCTGACAATAATTGTTTTGTGGTTTCTGGGGTGGGCTAGTTCCTGGAACAGGGAGTTCTGGAATGTCCTGTTAAGAGTTTAAGATTAATGATCAGGGCCTGGGGTCTCTGGCCTCACATAAACCCTTTCAATGGCAAGCATCATCCTGGACAGTAGACCTTGAGCATCTCATCCCAGAGGCTTTTATAGATCCCTAAACTCCTCAGGTGTTCTATTGATAGCATGTGCAGATCATAAGCAATCAAACCTCTTTTACATAAAGCCAACACCTGAAGATAATATAAAATGCCAAGGCCTAGGCAGCCATTTTCCCAACAGTGTACAGAATAACCATTTTAAACATAACTAAAAAAAAACTTCTGCATCAAAATATTCTTGAGTGTGGGAGGGGCTTGGAGATTGCCCATATTCCATTGGGGGGTGTAAGAGTATGGCCACCCATCAATGTCATCAAGCAATCTCCCCACCCGCTCAGCACAGTTCATTCTCACTGTAGGTCACCATATAGCACTGGCTCCAGAGAAGGCAACTGGAAAGGCCAATAAATTAGGTCATGTCTATCCACAGCTGTTTAATTACCTAGTCGCTGCCATCCAGGCAGATGTCTTCAGACACTTATGAGTAACATATCCCCTCCAGGTTAGCTGTTTCTACCTTCAAAGCCACAGCAGACCCACCTTCTCCGGCCTCTGCTGAACTCCGGTTCTAGTTTCCTCTCCAGCCTTCTTTTCCTCCTATGTTGACATTTAATACTTTTTCCCTGCGCTTCTGAGGCTTTTGAGGAGAGTCTACTGGGATAAACCAACATATAAATGTACTATGTCCGTGTGTGTGTGTGTGTGTGTGTGTGTGTGTGTGCGCGCGCGTGTGTGCGCGTGTATGTGTGGAGGTCAGAGGTCATATCTAGAACTTTCCTCAGTCACTTTCCATCTTATTTTTTGAATTGAACCTGAAGCTTCTAGACTGGCTGACTGGCTTGTTTTGGGGTTCCCTGCCTCCATCCTCCATGCACTGGGATTGCTGGTGGGCTGCAATGCCGACCCTACATTTGCCTGTGTTCTGGGGATTCAAACTCCGGCCTCATGCCTGCATGACAGATGCTTTACTTGTTGAGCTATGCCCCTAGCCCGTGTAATTTTTTTATTGAAACAATTTGCCCTTATCTAAAGACCAATTTGCAAATGTTTTAAATACTACAGTTTCCCAACAATGTCCCCCTAGAATAATGGAGATGGTTTTAATTTATATTCAGGTGTGTTAGTATACGTGTGTGTGTGTGTGTGTGTGTGTGTGTGTGTGTATATGTGTGTGTGTGTATACGTGTGTGTGTGTGTATATGTGTGTGTATGTGTGTATACGTGTGTGTGTGTGTGTGTGTGTGTGTATGATCAGGCATTATTTCTCAGGAACCGTTCACCTGGTTTTTGAGATGGTCCCTCACTGGCCAGGATCTGAGTAGGCTAAGCTTCAGGGATCCACCTACTTTTGCCTCCTCGGGACTGAGATTACATGTGTGTGCTACTGTGCCTGCCTTTTTTTCAATGGGTTCTGGGGGATCGAATTTGGTTCCTCATGGGTTTAAGTCAAGAACTCTGCTGAATGAGAAACTTCTGAACCCCAGGGATGGTTCTGTGGTGCAGGGGTACCAATATGGGCACCCATGGGTGGAAGCCTCCTAGAGACGAAGACTGCACCTCCAGGCACAGGTCATGTCAGGAGGTAAGCCAGAGCCTGGCTTCTTCTTTGGAATTTTTCTTCCAGGGAGGCAGGAGCCTGGAGTGTAAGTCAGGCAAGCATCAGCATTACAACTTCACCTCCTTCTTTCAGAGCAGACAGGTATGACCAGCACCTCCATTTGGTCATTATAACAATTATGTTCGGAACCTTTCCTGGGTTCAGGGCTCTGGCTCCTCCTCTAGTGCTTCATAGCACCAGAGGACAGAGGCTGGGGGCCCCGTTCCTCTCTTTAATGACAGCATCATGGAGTAAGAATTCAGAACACTCTGTCAGCAGGTGCATCTGAGCTCTTACTACGTTTCTTGTTACAGAAATACAAAACTCTTCTCTAAAATCTTTCAATATAGATTTAAGATGCAGGATTTAAGTACCATATAGCCAGGATTCAATATCAACAGGGAATTGGGCCTAGCCCCTCACCACACACACCCATATGCCAAAACTACTTAAATACAACCTACGGGCCACCCTATTTGAAATCCTCTTTTGATCATTTATAATACTTAACCCAGTTTAAGTGCTATGAAAATTGTTAGGCTATGTTACCTAGGGAATAATGACAAAAAAAGTATATGTGTTTCATGAAGATTTAATGTGTTTTTTAACCATTGTTAACTCATGTTTTTTTTTTATCCATGGGTGTAGAACCCAGGAATAGGGAGGGGCAACTGTATATTCACTACTGTGTGGTAAATGATCAGACAGTAATGTCATTGAATACCATGCAGGAGGAGATGATGCCTGAACTGAGTCTGGAGAGAGATGAGGGGTGGGTAGAGGTGGGAAGTGCCCTAGACATACAGTGAGGAATGTTGGCAAAGCTATGTGGAAACCATTGCAGCCGGAATTCATAGGCTACCAGGATTCAGAGTAAGAGAGGAAAGTGTGTGAGTTAGTAGGTAGAGGTGGATCTCGGAAGAGCCCTGTGCCGTGCCGAGGACCCTAGGCTTGATAAAGTGGAAGATGAGGAGGAGGCATGGATATATTCAGAGCAACAGAGTAATGAAGTCAAAGTTTCTCTGTGGGCAGATGGTGCTGGATCAAGTCTGAACTAAGGAGAATTCTGTGTAGAGAAGTCTAATGTCTATTAAAGTTCATTTGCCAGGAACTTATTCACCAGTACTGAATGCTGGGAGGTGGAGCCCTGTAGAGGTAACTGGGTCATAGGGGCTGTGTCTGTCTGAATAGACTGTCATTACTGCAGTAGTGAAAGGGACTTGGTACTAAAACAGGCTTGGGGGACGGGGATGCGGCTCAGTTGGTAGAGTGCTTGCCCGGAATACATGAAGCCCTGGGTTCCATCCCAGCACTACACAAACTAGGCATATTGGCACATGCCTATAATGCCAACACTCAGAAGACAGCTGTGGGAGAGCGGTGACTCGAGGTCATCCCTGGTTACATAGCAAGTTGCCTGGAATGCATAGTCTCCCTCTCCCCCCTCTTTCTCTTTCTGTCTCTCTCTCATACAAACACACACACACACACACACACACACACACACACAGAGTAAATTGAACTTTTCTCTGGTTTGCTTGCTCTCTTGTGCTCTCTTGCTCTTTTGCCCTCTACCATGAAATGCCACAGCACACAGCACAAGGGTCCCTGCCGGATGCTGATGCCCTTGTACTTGGACTTCCCAGCCACTAACGCTATAAGAAGAAGACTTTTTTCAAAGATTGCCTGTCTGTGGCACTCTATTATAGCAACATAAAATGAACCTGGAAAGTCAAATCACAGGTGGCTCGTTGGCTGAAAGAGGACAGCAAAAGGACATTATAGATAAGCCAAGGTTTCACTGTCCAGCTCCTCATTTACATTGACTCTAGTGGGTCCGAAGAAGCTGCACACATGGAGTGCAGGCCAATGACAGCCGCATTCTGAAGGCCGTCTCTGAAGTATTCAGACATTACTTCTTGGCAGCTGAGAGCAGGTCTTAGACCTGTGACCAGGACTGGAGGGGAGAGGAGAGTGGACCCATTTCCAGGCAGTGTTCTGGCAAGGAAATCTGGAACTGTCTCCCGGCTCCAGATGGCCTGGCGAAGGACTTCTGGGGAAGAAGCTGGAAGCGGGCATCTGACAGTAGAAGAGGGGACAGAAGCCATCACAAACACAAGCGGTAGTGAACAGCCTGTCAGGCAGCAGGTGACCAGAGGGCCAGAGGGATGCATGGCTCCTTTCATTTCCTCTCCTTGGTTTTGGATTTCAGTCAGAAGCTTTATTTCTCTTTTTCTCTAAGCAAAAATAATTGTGATCAACTACTTGGACAGCCCTCTCCAAATAGGACAAGACAAAAAGCTCAGGACTTCACTGTAGCCATTTGTCCTCCCTAATAAGCCACAAGCTTCCCTCCCAGCAGCTTTCTCTCTTTCCAGATGGGATGGACAGAAACGCAGTTCACCTCCAGGGAGTGGGCGATTCCCCTCCTCGATACTTCCCATCCGCAGCGTAGGGCACTGTGGATGTTGCTTTTCAAGCTCACGCAGAGTCACTGAGGAGAGAGGCAGTGTGCACCCCAGCACCAGCCAGGTAAGCTGCTGTTCACCTGTGTGGAGCCCCCCAGAGCACGCAGGCCTGTGACTGCAGACTTAGCTTTAATATATTGAGTGCACACCTCGGGGGTCAAAGCAGCAAGGCTAAGACTGCGACCCAGCAGACATGGTGATGAAGAGACACCAGCTTCAAGTTAATCAGCATGTGCATTTGCTTGACTAAGCCCCAGTGTCTTGTGGAATCAGGAAGCACAGCATTTTTTCTCATATGAGATCCTTGACTAATATTTTGAGGACCTATTATTTATATAAGGTATGCAACCTGCTATTGTTAGTGCAAAATCCAGGGCCCAAGGAATGTATAATGTATTTGGAAGCACAGGACATAAAGAATTTGAATAATTTATTCTTTCCTTCCTTCTTTCTTTTTTCCTTCTCCCTTCCTTCCTTCCTTTCTTCTTTTCTTTCTTTTTGTCTCACTCTGTAACCTCAGGCTGTCCTAGAACTCACTGTATGCCCCCAGCTACTCTTAAAAGTCTGATGATGCTCTGCCCTTTGACAATGTATATGCTATTGGACTGCTCATGGCTGGTGAGCGGTGCAGACCATAGTGAAGTAGGGCTTGGGAGATAGAGACGCATGGATGGGGACTATGCTTATTAGGAAGTTGTTGCAAAGAGGATGTCATGCAGGCTCAACCATGGTGTAGAATGTGGCTGGAGAAAATGATTGCTAATTATGGCTTCTTGTTCTTCTACTGAATGGAATATCACACTTATCAAATTTTAATTCATAGTTGGAATATATAATCTTCATGTTGAAAAACTATTCACGTTCCTATCTGACACTGAAACCCGAAACAAAAGACTTGGTACCTGCTTTGTGGTGACTGCTGTCTCCTCTGGTCTAGACCCTCTGCCCTGCCTTTCCTCCCCTTCCCAGCATTCTGTTCACCCTCAGTAACTCTTGTTAAATGTTCACTAATTTTTAACAACCTGGCATATAAACAGTGAGATTTGAGTGGCTGATTTCATTTTGCTATTCAACTCTGTAAATTTTTAATAGAAAAGAAATACGATCGCCTCTGATAAACTAAACATGTGTTAAAGGTTTCATAGCACCTTTCCCTAAGTTCTGGCTTTCCGTTGAATCAGTTGCATCAGAAAGCAATTTCCCAGAATGTCTGTGCTTTCCTAGAATGAGTGGCTGACTTGCCCCTGCTACCCCCAGCAAGCTTACATGGCTGTACTAGAAGCCTCCAGATGACGTGCCTGATCTGACTGTTGAATCCTCCCCAGCACGCCGATTAAGTAGCTGAGAAATTAAAGCTGAGAGAGGAATCTTATGTATAGCTTAACAACACAAGACAACTATGGAAACACTAACAGATAATGATTGGCTTCCACAAACAAATGTGCACAGCTTTTCCAAAGGAAGGCCAACCAATAAAAACTGTAGGCCACTCAATCACAAACAGAGAAAAACAAAACCCCAAACAAGCTCTCGCTTCTTCCATTCAGGCTGCTCGTGGAGCTGGCAACCCTGATCCACAATCACTAAAACACCTTCCAGCCGCTCACTGTGCGTGAACATCATGGCTGACAACCAAAAGCATCTTCAGACGCTGTTCTCATAGAGTTTAAACCCCAGGAAGACTGGTTCTGTCTTTAAAGCCCCATCTTCATATTAAGCTAGAACGAATCCTACCCTTCTTTGTAATCCTAAGTCAAGAGTCTTGGTTTTCTGTTATACGAGAGCTGTCATACTCTGGGTTACACTTGTCTTTTTCCAGCAATAGATGCAAATTTTCCCAGTGTCTTCATACCATCATTATGAATGTTAAAGCTCATTATGGTTGGAATGGATTTTACCCCTAGTCA
Organism: Cricetomys ansorgei; assembly: GCA_026225945.1. Taxonomy (NCBI): domain Eukaryota; kingdom Metazoa; phylum Chordata; class Mammalia; order Rodentia; family Nesomyidae; genus Cricetomys; species Cricetomys ansorgei. The sequence goes on from JAMJFZ010004023.1 coordinate 7,106,461, forward strand.
AAGAGACATTTTTTAAAAAACTTTAGCTAGGTGTCAGCACTGAGTCTGGTTATGGGACAAAGAATGTGTGAAAAGGGCATTGCAAGCAAAAGAGAAACTTGGAGAATAGCCCAGACCATGATGACGACTTTAGAAAGGTTGGCAGACAGGGTTTAAATGAGAAAGTAAGGGCAAACAAGTCCAGATAAGTAAGCAGGGCTGGGTACAAAGACTGGAGTCGCAGAGGTGAGGAGGAAAACCAGACAGAAGTTATTTGATCAGTCGGAGTAACAAAGGGATTAGAACCCGGCCCATGAGCGTCCCCACCACCCAGACGCAGCATACTCCCATCAGCTCAGACAGTTTTAATTCCCACGCCAGTCTGGGACAGCTAGCTGGGAAGAGACGGAGATCTTGATTGGTGAGAGTGTCCCGACAGTGTCGTCTGCAGAGTTGGGCCGCATGAAGCCTCTCTTTGTACTTAGCACAGCAGCCTGAACAGGAAGAGGCAAAGAAGTGTAAAAATTAAGTAGTCTGAGTGTGGCATTTAGCACAGGTCTGTGACATGCCACAGTCAGTGGCCAGGCCACAGATATTTAGACCCACCCATGAACTACTCTCAGCAAATACCAGGTGTTGGCAACCTTGCTGTTTGTTCTCTTGGTGCTTTATCTAGATCATCAAAGGACAAATATGATACCTGGGTTAAAACAACAAGAGAGATCCTAAGCAGAGAAGCCATAGACTACTCATATCCAAGACCATATGAAATAATGTTTAAATCTCTAATAATGCAATACCAAAGACAGACAAACTTTGTCTTTAGGTTTATCTGATAAGCAAAAATTTAAAAGAATGTGATAACTGATGGGTCAGAGAGATGCATCAGGTTAAGAGCATTTGCTCTCTTTCGGAGAGCTGAGGTCAGTTCCCAGAACCCAGTGGCAGCTCACAACCATCTGTAGCTCCAGTTCAGAGGATCTTATGTCCTCTTCTGGTCTGTGTGAGTACTGAACACACAAGTACACAAACATACATGCAAGCAGAACACCCACAGAAATTAAAGCATTTTTTTAAAGAATAGTAATGACTAATATAGGAAAAGGGCCCATTCATGGAGACGCGCTTGATGCATCTTTCCTCTAATTTGGTGGTGTGTTTCATAAGCAGCTAAAACAAGTTCCTTCTTTGCCTTACCAATTCTGCTTCAAAGAAACTCATTCTGCAGAACTAATGAGAGATGTGCACAGCACCAGCTTTAAACTATGTTCATGTCAACATTATAACCATGAAAAACTAAAAGTAGCTCATGCATCTGACTATAATAAAAGAGATACAAAGGTAGAGTATTGAAATGGTTCAACCGTGTTCTTAACTCTATTGCTGAATGGAAGCATACTGCAGTATATATGATGGGAGAATATTTTTAAATGCAAAACCACTACACTGGGCAGGTGGGAAAATGGAACATAATCAGAAAGTTTTACCTCCTATACTCCCTCTAAGTGTTACTGAGTTAAAATCAAGAGTATTGCCATGACTGCTCTCCTTATTCTTACATAATAAAAGTCCTCTGATCACTTGAAAACACACAGCATAGATCCACTTCAGTAAGATAATTAGGATGTCCAGTTCAGCCTAAGTCGAGCTAGATTCAATGAAGTAGCTAGTTCCTCTCGGCAGCTACCTGCCACACCTTCTCTGCACTGTAAGCCACTCCCTCTCTTCCCTTGCCTTGCTTGGAGACCTTCCGGCTCTTCTGGGCTCAAGAGGATGATGGGAAATAGGCGGCATGGAATGAGCATAGGCAGAGTCGTCTGCTGGCAAGCTGTCTCTTGGCTGTGGTGGCTGCAGTGTGGCCTCATACACTGTCCAGCAGGTATTTGCTCTGCCTCCTGCATGTGCTCCCTTGGGGTTTTCAAAGCATCTTTGTGGGCAGGCTCTATTTCCCTGTAGCTCTTTTGATGTAGCTGATATGCCTTCCCTGCTCTCTGCCGGGAATCCAGTGATTCCTGCCTCACCTCATCACCCCTGGAGGCAACTCCAGACGTCATGAAGAGAACCCTGAGGCTCTTCAGCCACTCTTCTCCAAAGGAAATATCCACACTATTTTTGCCTATAAGGCCCTGGACATAACCAACAGTGAACTGTCTGTGCCATTCAGTAGTTAAAAAGCTGGCCACCCCTATCTCAAGCTCAGATTCTCAGGTCGGAGTCAAACACCAATGGTTCCCCATCCCCCAAACTGTGGGCAGCATAACAAAGCTCTTCCACTTGTCCTCCTCTGGAAGCCACCCTGTGTTTCCCCTGTCCTGATCCAGTGTGGGTAAAGGATGTGTCGCTCCAAGAAGGCTTTTGCAAATTCCACCAAGCAGCCCCCTGCCTGGATTTCTCGCAGCTGACCTAGATTTTGGGAATCTCTTGGTTTTGTTTCTCTGCTAAAACCAAAATAGACAGGTTCCTCCTTTAAAACTCTTAAGTGAACACACACACACACACACACACACACACACACACACACACACCAGCAGCATCACTACCACTTCTGATCCTAAGGATTACGAGTGATTTTTTTGATGTACTTCAAGGTTTTGGGGGGGTGGATTTCTAAGTTTTCAGTGTTGAGTTATATTATCATAAAGTCAACTGAGAAAAACTTTGTAAAGGAAAACAGTTAATTTTGTCAACATTTGAAGGATCCTGTCCTAACACTAAGAATTCCCTTGAGAACAAATTCCTGTGTGTTGCTTGTGGCTGGATGTTTTTCTTATCTATTTTAGGTGACAAGGAACTTAACGCTAGTTTCCCATAAGTGGCTGGTGGCGCGTCCTTAAATGGTTACGATGGGGAGTTGGGAATCACAGGAAACGGGCTGGGTCCTAGCCTGCCTGTCCTTGGGAGTTGGGAAGCGGCTGAACTCTGGTACCAGTCGGTGAGGTGAGACTTGCCAGGTCTGGGGCTCCGAGTTTCTTCTCTGCGTCTCCTTGCTCACATTCATTCCCACCGCTGATTTTCTTCTTGCACCATCTGTCTATTCCTGGCGTCTGCCTGACCATGACGGTTGCATTTTGGTCTCTATGTGGTCCTGCTCCATGCCTCTCATTGTATTTCTCTCAGCCTCTTGTCAGTTTTTTTTTTTTTTTAAGATTTATTTATTTGTGTATATGAGTGCTCTGTCTTCCTTCACATCTGCAGGACAGACTAGGGCATCAGATCCCATTATAGATGGCTGTGAGCCACAATGTGGTTGCTGGGACTTGAACTCAGGACCTCTGGAAGAGCAACCAGTGCTCTCAACCACTGAGCCCCTCTTGTCTCTTTAATTTGTTTTAATTGTCAAGATTTTAAGACATAGCAAGGCATGGTTAAACTGTTACCACTCTTTAGAGTAGAGCACATCAGCTGGGTGGCATTCTTGTTCAAGTTTAGTTCTTGAATCAAACACAAGTTGTTGGCACAGTTAAGACCAGGAATGCCAAAAATTTGGGATCCTGTGACCCAAAACACAGTGGTCACTCCCGATCTCTTTGATACTAGTGTTTCCCAAAACACTCTGATGTTGATAAAGAGAATAGATGTAATAGAATTTTTTTTATTTTTATCATATTTTGTTCATTTTTGTGTATATATACATAACGCATTTGTGCATGTACCATGACACCTGTGTGGAGGTCAGAAGACAACTTGCAGGAGGCTCTTCTGTCCTTTAACCATGTGGGTTCCAGGGATCGAACTCAGATCCTGAGACTTGGCGGCAAGCGCCTTTACCCGCTGAGCCATCTCAGCAGCCTCAGAATGATTTTAAACAAACCCAAACAAAAGTTGGGACAATCAGGTTACTCAGATTTCTTCTTCTACGCCAGATATCACTTTATTCAGCCTAAAAGAAAAGATTTTTTTTTTTTGACCACAAGGCCAGAGTAATCCACAGCTGAAGAAATATTGACTTTCCAGGTCACTGCTAACAGATCGGCCATACCCATTTGCAGATGTCGTGTGAGCAGCTGTCTTTATTGCTGCTTTTCTTCTCTAAAATACGTCTGGCATCGACTTTTCTTTTCATTCTTAATAGGTTGGTTGTTTATACACCAAGAAAAATTATCCTACACTTCTTCATGTCAAAGACACATTAGCTTACAGTGCACTGTATCCTTCCAGTGTTAAGTTGCCATTTTGATGTTCAACAAAGCTTCATTTAGGCCTTTCTCCACAGACCCATTGAGACATTATGACTAAGTTATTTAATACACTGTGAGAGTGAACCCAAAATTTGTTTCTAGGATTCTGAAAGAATTTAGATACTAGCATCCAAAAACTAAAATTATATCTAATAGCGACATTGCCAGAAAGAAAAAAAAACCTTTAAAAAAATATTAAGACAAGGTCTGGAGTCAGTCAGTGAAATGACTTAATGGGTAAAGGCACCTCCTGTCAAACCTGATGCCCTGAGTTCAACCCCTGGGACCCACATTGTGGAAGAAGAGTGTCAGCTCCAGCAAATTGTCCTCTGACCTCCATAAGCACACTGCTGCATGGCCACACCCCCACAGCTACATATCGGCATCTCTGCACAGTCAGGTGTTCATAAGTATCCACAAACAAGTTACATAATTTACATATGCTTGTGTTACTAGCATTGTTACTTCATTTTACTCCAAGTACAGATTTAATTATAAATTATTTCAGGACTGTTTCATGAAAAGATGTTTTGGTTTTAAAAAAAAAATGCTACTCTGTCTAAAGACAAAGCTTAAAGTCTTGTTGATGATATAATAACAAGTAGAATCAATTATCAGCAGAGTGATGATTGGAATGATCACATCCGCAGTTTAGAAAGCTCAAAGTGTAGCCAGGCAGTGGTGGGGCACGCCTTTAATCTCAGCATTCTGGAAGCAGAGGCAGGCAGATCTCTGTGAATTTGAGAGACAAGCCTGGTCTACAGAGCGAGTTCCAGGACAGCCAAGGCTACACAAAGAAACCCTATCTCGAAAAATAAAGAAACAAAAAAACAAGCTCAAAGTGAGGACATATTCAAAGTCGTGTGCTGTGACTGTGTAGTTTCAGAGGATGCTGACCACCAAGTCCCTCAGTTCATCAGTGTGCTAGGGGCCCAGCCCTGGCAGGACTTCAGCAACCCGTGACGGGGACTCAGAGTAGGCAAAATAATAAGCATAAAACCACATCTCTTATGGATGGGGCAAACTTCTCTATTCCTTCTGTTCCTTCCTCTACTCCTTCTCCTTCTCTTATTACTCTTTCTGTCTGTTTTTCCATATATCTTATATATATTTTTAGACAAAGCCCCTCATTGGGAAAGATCACATTACAATTATAAGCTTAAACTTCACATAGTGATTACAGGTTTTACATTTCAGTGATTACAAATTCCATAATTTTTAAGAACAAGTTATCTTAAAACCCACACCTGAACACCTAGTTTTCTTATATGTTTTCCCCACAATACATTTACATCCCAGAAGCATTAGTTTTTCTATTATAGATTAACAGAGTTTAAGCAAGCCAACTAATTTCACAGCCAGCTTCTATTATAGCTGGTGGGTTGCTAGGGAACAAGTACATGTCATAGTATTCTAACATACACAATTTTTATTTAGATAACACAATGAAACAAGTCAGGGGTCTTTTTGCTTTTCTTGGATAAAAGGAAAGTCTGCTGCATAGCTCTCTGTCTCTAAGACATACCCAAAACTCATCAGTAAATTTTTGATTATAGAGTCCAGGAAAGAGTCAAATTTTTATGGTCAAGGAGATTCAAGCCTAACAATGGGCACTGAAACTCATTTGTTATTTCTTGATCATGGGTCTGTTTTTCATAGGTGAAACTCATGGGCCCTAGCAATTAAGCTTTCTTTGTTCTAACTTTCCCAACCCTGTTCAAAATATGTTTTCTTCTTAAGTTACTGATTCTAAGGCAGCTGGCAAAACATCCCAATTTAACCCTGTAACTATATGTGAAAAACACCTACTGTTCTTAGCTATTCATGTTTTTTAGTTATTCTTTCTGGAGTTTCAGTAGAGTCACGAATTCAACTGAGTGGCACTGCCTTGCCCAAGTGACATTGCTCAAGCGAAATCATCACCATTGTTACCCGCACCAGAAACACTGCCCAGTGAGGGGTTAGAGACCCCCATAGAACTTTCATACCACAAGAGAGACAAGGAGACCATAGTAGCAACAAGCACGATAAAGCCCAGCAGTGGCAAAGGGCATTCAGGAGGCAATCCCCTGGGAGGACAAGGTAAAAACCTACTGTCACTCTGCTAAACAGTAGGCTGTCTTCCTGAGGCTCCAGGCTGGCTGCTGCTCCCCTGCATGGCTTCCAGCATCAGTGAATGACAAAAAGCAGAGTTTCTACAATGCTGATCTCTGTAAGGCACTTGAAAAAGGTGACAACCATTTAAGTAAAGCTCCCTTCAGAATCTAAGCCTTCCTGAAAACGCCCTGCAAGCTATAACAAAACCCATGAGCTTTAATGTCTCTGCAAGTGGCTGCTGCAGGTCACAGATTCTCCTGACTTCCATTGTTCCTGTGAGAACCCAAAAAGCGATACATTCATGGTGGTGACATTTAGGAAAACTCAGGCTGCTTTCCCACATTCCTGGAGGAGAGGTCGAGTATGATGCTTTCTTTCCCCATGACTTGCATGCTTGACCCATGTATGAGGACTAGCTGGGAAAAGGAGAAATCACACATCTCAATCTGAGATGTATTAAAAATGAAGCTATGGCTAGGTGGGTTTAAGACAGTGTCCTAACACCTTTAAGATTTGCACAGTACAGAACGTAAAGTAGGTTGAATATGATAACTGTGAATTTTAATTACAGTATGAAAGCTGAACTTTCTGCCTTGGCCCAAGATGAGTCTAGTAGAATGTGGGCTTCTGTGAGCTTGTGAAATCGTCTCTTTCTGTCTTCTTTTTCTGGCAGGATGTGTTCTAAGAATAAGCATTAAATTGAATGTGGGGGGATAAGGGAACATTCATTTTTGTTACTGTGAAGAAAGGAGGATGCTGTGGATATATCTAAGTGGTTGTGGCTTGTTAACTAACTGCATAAGCAGTACAGAGGATGTGGTCAGAATTTAGGATGTAGTTGTCCTTAGAAAGTAGCCATGAATAACACAATAAACAAATCCACAGTGTTGAGATGACGCACTTTACATGCAGTTCTGCACCTCTGTACAGTCTCTATGCACTTGCAGAATCCTAACACTCAGCTGGAGAGTCTTGGTGGAGGATGCCGGAAGATCTGCATAAAGGGGAGAAAGAGGCGGGCAGCGGCTGACAACTCTAGTTTATAATTCTTGAGTGCTCCTTTGTTGATTATGCAACAGTACATATTCACTGCCTGCAGTTGGGCAGGAGATCTGGCCCTTGGCTTGGTGAGCTGACAACCTAGCAAGGAAAGTCAGTCAACATGAGAAAGGGTAAGAGACTCTGCAGAGAAGTTTAATTCTAGACAAGTGTTGAATAGCTCAAGGTCCAGGATTTGTATAATAAATAAAACCTACCCACTTAATAAAAGGAGGCTGGAGTTAGGCAGAAGGCTCCATGTTTCACTCATCTCTTCACAACCTTGGGTGAGTTTTATCTTTCAGTTTTGTTTCCCTCTAGTGAAAGGACCTGCAGGTATTCCCCAGGGGGTTGACTTCAGGACACACACACACACACACACACACACACTTGCATACCAAAATCCAGAGACACCGAAGTCCCTTATATTAAATGGAATGCTATTCTCATACACCCTGTGAAAACCTTCCCAGATATTTTAAATCATCTTGATATTTCTTAGAATAACTAATACAACACAAATGATATGTAAATAGCTGTTTCCAAGCCTTGCTTAGGGACTACCGGCCAGATGACACCTGTAAGTTGAAGTCCAGCAACATTTTTCTGGTATCCTTATCTCCAGTTGATTGAGGCCCAGGATAATGGAACCCATGGCTATGAAGGGCTGGCTGTTTGGCAACACCTCCCTCACTGAGCTCCAAAGATGGTGAGACCGTCTATTAGACCCAGGACTGCAGCTGTCAACAGTATATATTTAATGTTTAATTCCAGGCTCCCTCTCTTCTTCAGGGAGCAAGGTGACATAGCTGTGTATACGTTCTCAGGGTACTGAATTGCATTGTGAACATACCAGAAATAACACAAAACAGTGCCTTCATCTTCCATCAGGCCCTTGGCAGTGGAAATCAGAGCTGTTCTTTAGTTGTTTCATTTTAATTGTGTGTTAGATCTAGAAAGAACTCCAAAGAAAAATGGCAAGAAAATGAAAGGACAGTTGACAACATGGGATGGTGTAAAAGATTTGGCCAGAATACAGAGGCAGAGGATGCAGGGTGAAGATCAATGAGATCTCTGGTAGAAATGAACTTGGATTAGCTAAGCACACTCTCTCATGAAGGTTGACCTTCCAGACTTCTGCAAATGTATGCAGAGTCACGGAGAGGAAACAGGCCGTGCAGTCTCCAGTCAGCATTTCACACGAGGAATCAGCTTCAGAGAAAAGAGCTGTTCCCAAACTCGCGTGCACTCCTTTGTTCCCTGCTTACCAAGAGCTTGCCGAGTCTCTGCCTATGTCAGGCATCATCCAGAAAACAAGACAGATGAGGGCCTCACTTCATGGACTGTATTGGGGAGAAAGGCAAAAGAAGACATTAAACAAAGTGAGCAAATGAAGACTATTAATGCACTTGAGAAAAATACACCGAGGAATTTGAGAGACAGTGAACACGGGTGGGAGACAGGGTCGTTAGTTTCGGAAAGCAAAGGAAGGGTTCTGCAAGAAGGTGAGATCTTAGCTAAGGCCTCTAAGAGTCAAAGGAATGTCCATGTGACAAAACAGAGGGACAGTAAGTGCAGTGCCCAGATGGGAGCCAGCTCAGCTCCGTAGAGGAAAGAAAAAGCCAAGTGCCAAGAAGAGAGGGAGGCCTCATGATTAGAAGTGGTCAAACTGCCAGGCAGTGGTGGTACACACTTTTAATCCCAGCACTCAGGAGGCAGAGGCAGGCGGATCTCTGAATTTCAGGACAGCCTGATCTACAGAGTGAGTTCCAGGGCAGCCAGAGTTACAACAGAGAAACCTTGTCTCAAAATAAACAAACAAACAAATGTGGTCAAACTGGCAGGAGGCCAGTAATATATAGCTTCAAAGACTCTGAAGTTCAAAGAGATACGGTAAGCAGGGTAGGAAGGTTGGAAAGATTTGACCAGAAGAATGGTGTGAAATAGCCACAAAAGAGAAAGAGTCCTGTAAGGAGCTTATCTTGTCAGAGTAGCAAAATACCTGCCCAGAGCAGCGTGGGGAAGGACAGGTTTATTTTGCCTCACCGCTTGAGTGTGCAGTCTGTTGGGGGCTGGGGGAGTCGTGGCAGCAGGAATGGGAGGCATCTGGTCAGGCTGCCTCCAGTGAGCAGAGAGAGAGAGACGAATGCTGATGCTCCCCTCTCTTTCTCCTCCATTCATTTCCTACCTGGCCCATGAGATGCCGCCACCATACTGAATCCCATCAACTAAGGAGATGGCTTTGGGTGGGGGGAGAGGTTTGCTGTGTGAGCAGAAAGACTGCAGATCCCCAGCACCCGTGTAGAGCATCAGGCCTGGCCTTGCACATTTGCAACCCCAGCATTGGGTGGGTGGAGACAGGATCCTCGAAGGAGCTTACTCACAGTCAGCCTGGCTAAATAGGTGAGACCAAGATTCAATGAGAGGCCCTTTCTCAAGAAGTAAGGCAGGGGCAGCTGAAAAAGACCAGCTGTTGACCTCTGTCCTCTTATGTGTAGGCGCTTCGCCTATGCTGGGCACAGGCTCATATGCATCAACCCGCTTCATCCTCACAAAGCCTCGTGCAATATCCTTCTCACTCCCAGTTTATAGATGAAAAACACTGAGGCACAGATACTAAAATGATAGCTGATAAAGGTTGGGTCACTGTTCAGTCCAATTAGTATGGATGCACTGTAGCTTCTCAGTATTTTAATTTTCTCATGCGGCATAAATAATATTATTAACCTTCATAAGGGTGCTTGAAAAGGTTAGTTAATATGTGTAAGTATTCCCAAAAGCATTGCGTTTGCTGTGATTAGTCTTATCAGTATTATTCTTACAGAAATTAAATATACATATACATACGCATACATTATGAGTTTAAGTTCTAAGCAGGACTTCATCTCCCACTTACATCAGTATTGACTGAGTTCCTTCACAGCGGTGGCATAAGAAGTTTGAAGAAGAGCTGCAGAGATGGCTCAGTGGTTGAGAGAGCTCACTGCTCTTCCAGAGAATCTGGGTTCAATTCCCAGCACCCACATCAGGCAGCTCATGACCACCTGTAATTACAGCTGCAGAGTATCTGATGCTTTCTTCTTGCCTCCTCCTGTATCTGCATACATGTGTGCAGATGCACACACACACACACACACACACAGAAACACATACACTCTTACACGTGACTAAAAAATAAAATAAATATTTTAAAATTTTGAAGGAAGTTTCGGAGCTGGGTGTAGTATCACATACCTAGGGTCCCAGCACCCAGTGGGTATGTTACATGTCTGTAGTCCCAGCATTCAGAAGGCTAAGGCAAGATGATAATGAGTTTGAGGCCAACCTGGTCTACATAGTGAGATCCTATCACAAAACAAGAATAAACAAACAAACAAACAAAAACAAAAACGAAGAAAATACCAAAGTTTGTAGAGCTTATTCCACTATCACCCAAACTGAGCAACAACAACAAAAACACGTGTTGATTGACTTTAATCAGGAACCAGCATACCAGCCCCGGAAGTGCCAGGTACAGGAGACACAGCCCCATCCTTAAGAAACTGACAGCCTGGTCAGATATCCTGACCACTACATGCCGAATAATTGAATATAACATGGTTAGTATGGCAGTATTACAGGGAGCTGTCTAAAGTGGTTTGGATAAACAGCATAAATTTTTTTTTAATTATGTAAACCTCAGAGGGCCCACACAGGTTTAAAAGGAATTGATATTCACTCTAAACCGACAGCCAGACTTTGACAGAATGCATTCTTTAGAGTAGTTTTGGGTGAGGGGTGACTAGATGAGAGCCAAATAGAGATAGCAAGAATACACTGTTCTTTTTACCTAGGTAAAAAGTACTTCCTGTTGTAACTTTGTGCCATATTTAAAAAATGAACAAATCCAGAGAGGTTATAATAATCAGTTTTCCATATACAGAGACACAATGTTTATCTGAGAATGGGCAGTGTAGATCACAGCCATTCAAAAAGTTTAAATGGACTGTTCTGTCTCACATGGCTGAATGCTGGTGCCATTGTATTAGTGCCGTTTGAATTTAAAAGATTTGGTAGAGTTACTGCTTGCTATTTAGTTTACCTTTTCCTTATCCAGACTTCCACAAAGGTTTAATTTTGTCATTATCAAAAGGGCACTCTTTTTTTTTTTCAATACACCTGCTTGCTTTTGCTAATCTCTGCCCCTCCCTGTATCTTGGCTCTGGGCCTAACCAAAAATCAGGTTCTGGTGTCAGGGGCAAAGGCTCTCAAATAACCACCTGTTCAGAGGACCAACAGGGAGAGGAGAGACCTGGCCCTGGGCTGTAAAGCTGTGGGTGCTGTGACTGAATCAGGAACTTGGCCTCCTCCTGGCTGAGGTACAGGAAGCTTTCCCTTGGGGGTAAGCCAATGAGAAGCCTACACCTAGAAAATTTGCCCTTCTAGATCAGGAAGACAAAGGGTAACTCTCCACAGAGATGGTGAGTCTGTCCAAGGGACTCAGGGTTTTAAAACGTTCTTGCTTGGATATACCAACCCATTCTCCGCCATGACATTTGCCTTGCACCTTGTCTCTGTGTCAGGACAAAGTTCCTGTTCCATCCTGTACAAGTGCACTTCTGAGTGATGTATTTGGTAGACAGTATGAAACAAATTAGAATTCCTATGTGGGAGGGAAAACTTTAGGGCTGTTTTGATCACCTGTGAATAAGAGACAAATCTGCTTTCAGAGGGTATCGTACAATTGGGAAATTCATTCTGAGGTTCTCTGATGACTGAGCCTGGAAGGCAGGGGTGAGGTGGGCCCCAGAGGAGTCCCTGGAAAGAGGTTCTTAAGGTCTGGAGAATCAGGATGGCTGTCTGTGTGGAAGACAGAGTAAGGGGTAATAGACCATCCATGTGGGAAGGTCAGCTGTGAAAGAGAAACACTGATAGAAGCCAAAGAAGTAAGAAAGCTGAAGGGGAAAAGTATCTGTAAGGAGGTTAAAAAAAAAAAAGATAAGAACAGCAAAAAGAGGAATAAGGAGAGTGGTTTTGATAAAATGTTGAGATTATGTAGACAACAAAGCCATAATCCTATTCTGGCTCAGAGGACTTGTTTGATTTTAAATTTTGTATGATTGCCCTCTCTTCAAAAACATTTGTGGGAGATGTCACTGTAAGGTTACAGCAATTGCATTGTTTATCAGTGGAGTTAATGATATAGGCAGTGAATTCCTAGCTGGGAAACACAGGCTTTAGAATCAGAGATCTGAGCTCATGCCCCAGTTCAAGTACTCCAGCCTGCCTGGTGCCTGGTGCAGTGGCCTCTGTAAGTGAGGCCCTGCAGTGTTACCATGGTGATTAGTAACTGATAACAAAACCCTGAGATAGGAAGGTCTCTGCTGTTGTTACTGTTTATTATTATTATTATTATTATTATTACTATTATTATTATCGTCATCATCATCATCATTATTAATTATTCCATTTGCAAACAATGAAATTATATAGATTATGACTTCAGATCTTTGTCAGCTTTATATGATGCTCCATTTAAATGTAATACAGCAATGTTGAGGGTTGGTTTTTTTTTTTTTTTGATCAATGGACTTTAAACCAGAAATATGGTATCTCCAAGAATATCTCATCTAGCCAGGTGGTGGTGGCACATGCCTTTAATCCCAGCACTCAGGAGGCAGAGGCAGGCAGATCTCTGTGACTTCAAGGACAGTTTGGTCTACAGAGTGAGTTCCAGGACAGCCAGAGTTACAACAGAGGAACTCTGTCTCAATTAAATTTTATATATATATATATATATATATACACACATATATATATACATATATATACTTTTATATATATATTTACATATATATAAAACATCTGTATCTAATTTTTAGTTTTATTATTCTTTATTTTAATGATTTCATTTATATTTATTCGTGTGTGTGTGTGTGTGTGTGTGTGTGTGTACCCACATGTATGTGAGGGTACCCACAGATGCCGGAAAAGGGTGTTAGAGTCCCTGGAGCAATATGAGTGCTGGGAACTGAACTCAGATTCTCTGGCAGAACAGCAAGTGCCCTTAACCACTGTGCAATCTTTCCATACCTTGCATCCATTTTTTAAAATTCTGAACAATAAATCACCTCAAAACGTAAAGGCTTAAAACCGTTTCGATTTACTAGCTTATGGTAGTGGGGCGTCCATTTGGGCTGGCCCAGCCAGATGGAACGCCTAGACTCCTTCTCTCAGCCTAGTGACTCAGCTGAATCTAGACAGTCTATGGCAGCTTTACGTGAGTGTGGCAGTTGGTGATGGCTCTCGGCTGGGTCTCTCATATGTCATCTCCCTTTCGAAGGCACCAGCCCAGGTTTCTTTACACTGGAGTAAACCAGGAGAAGACAGAAATTGCAAGATCTCTTGAGCCCCGGACTCAGAAGCCTCCAGTTTCATATCTACCATATTCTGTTGGTCTATACAAGCACTAGGCCAGTCCAGATTCCAGAGGAATGTGGAAGAGCCCCTGCATCTTGATAGGAAAAGTGACAAAGTCACAGTGAAAAGTGTATATATATTTATTAAGCCAGGAGAGGAATTATGGAGGGAAACAGTCTTACAAATGAAAAAGAGAAAGAATGTTAAATATTTGAGCCTAGTAATCCATGTAGAACCTGACCCTGGTCCTGTGGTCCTTCTACTATCTAATGAACCTAACCAGGCATGGTTGTGTGTACCTTTAATCCCAGCACTAGGACACAGAGACAGGTAGATCTCTCTGATTTCAAGGCCAGCCTAGTCTACATAGTGAATTCCAAGACAGCCAGAACTGTGTAGAGAAACTCTGTCTTAGAAGGAGGAGGAGGAAGAGGAGGAGGAGGAGGAGGAGGAGGAGGAGGAGGAGGAAGAGGAGGAGATAGGGGGAGGAAGAGAAAGAAAAGGAAGAAGGAAGGAGAAGAAGGAGAAGGAGAGGAATGAATGAACCAGACTATGATTAGCAGGGAGGAGAGATGAGGCCAACAAAGAAAGGTGACTAGCAAAGGTCATCAAGGGTCCAAGCAGGGAAGACAGGCAGAGATGGAGGACATGATAGTCATAGCTCAAGGAGGAAAACTACAGAAAAACTAAAATTAACTCAGGAAGAGGAACCTTAGAGGATGTGGTGTGCTGAGGGGTGCCAGGATGGAGTCTTAAGCAACACAGGGCAGAGTGAAGGAAGGGCACTTGGGCTTGGAACTAAGGGCTGGACCAGCAAGAAAAGATTTGATCTAATGTAGTCTAGTTGATCAGCCGGAGGGTAAAACAAATTAGAAGTGTCTACAGCTGGTCCCTTGTGAGACGTTGAATCAGGCAGGGCTAATTAAGCAGACAAGCTGTGTCCTAGTAATTTGCCTCAATGTATGTCATTTCTAACCCTGGGGTTCTTCTCATTGGCTTAAGTGGACAGTACACCCTAATTGACTGCTCAGGTATACAGCATTGCAAAGCAGGAGGGTGAGCCTCCTGTGGGCTGCTTAGGAACCCCTCTGAGTTCTATTCACAAAGTCCCCATGAAAACAAGGCCCGCTGAGATATAAATTTCTGTCTTATTCCATGTGTCACTGTGCCCTTGCTTTTATGTTCAGGGTTTTTTCTTACTTGTTCATGGTGAGTTTATTCAGTATCTTATGTTTGAGGTAAATGCATGACTCAAGACTACATTGATTTAAAGAATGCTGTGTTCTTTAAAGTCAGCAGCCATCAGTATGCAAATTACACTTTACTGTCCACAGACTCTTCCCTACTCAAGGTCAGGAAGGCTAGTTCCAGGTCCTTAGAGAGCTTAGACTTTTGTGTCATGTCTAGTTTGTCCATTTCATTGCCCTTGTTTCAAAGACCCAGAACTAATTGTCACCTTTGATATCCTGAACCTTGAACTTCCTGGCTCTTGACTGTGCCTGTTTAGCCAACTACCCTGTCTACCAGCCCCTAGCCACCCTCAGCATACTTGTACTTTATTTAAATGTTTCTAAATTTGTTCTGAATCATGCCCTTATTGTATATGTAGGTATCACTGCTTCCTGAATTTCATTTCTTATTGTCTTCAGGAAACAAATATAATTTTATCATAAATTTAACTGTAGATTACTTTAGCCCTAGCTAGAAACGTGTTTTTATCACCCAACATTCAAAGTTTAGTTAATAATAAAAGTTAAAAAAAACTAGGTTAAATACTTAGAACAGATAAGAAAAATCAGGACTTTTTTAAATGATGGATTCCAAACCAAAGGAAAAATCTTGAGTCATAAATTTAGAAAAGCATGTAATTGCCAAAACACAAAGTATAATCACAAAAATATTCAAACTTCATTACTTAGAAAACAAAAATTCTCAAAACAAAAGCAGTACCTTTAAAATATTATATAAGGAATATAAGAATAATTGAAATAATGATACCCAGCTTTCTAAAGATGTCTCATGGTAGGCTTGTACACTTGTAATTAATACCCTTTGAGAGACATTTCAGTTTAATGTATAAAGAATCGCAAAAATGTTTTAAATCTTTAGTTCAATCATTCTATTTCTGTCTGACACACCAGAAAGGTAGAAAATGCATGGTATGTTAATCCATCAGTATTTACAAGAGGAATCTCAATGACTTGTTTCACAGCAATGAAAAAATATATTACCTTGAATATTTAGTGATTTCTTTGGAAATAAGCAATGTTACAAGTATTTTTGTTTGTTTTTGTTTTTTCTTTTCCGTTTTCATGTGTATGTATGTGAGTATGCATGTGCATGTGTATGTGCACGTGTGTGTGTCCAAACATCAAGACATCTGTACAGAAGTCAGAAGACAACCTGTGAGGGTTGTTCTGGTCTCAGCAACTGAACTCAGGTCATCAGACTTGGCAGCAAGTGCCTTTACCTGCTGATCCATCTCATTAGCCCTAAATGTGTTTTTGATAAAATGTTGTTTTATTGTTATAAATGCTAGATCTCTACAAATTACATCTTTCATGACATATATATATATATAATCAATATATTATATTAATTATATCAATAAGAAATCTAGGGATCTTCCTTAACCCCTAAATTATTCCATCTCTCTAAATGATATTTTTCTTTGGCTCCACCATCATCAACCTAGTTGAAATAAATGGCTTTTTCTACTGGATGTTGTAGGTATCCTGACGGGTCTTTAGTTCTGAGCTAGAATGTATTTTCTGCCTACAGCTAAATGCAAATTCTATGTGCTCCATCCCCCACACACCATTACTTCAAATGCCCAACATATTACCTGACCCCAAATGCTACACAAAACTGTAGCTGCCTCACTAGACTCTTTTCTCCATTGCTACACTCTACCTCGGAAGTTATGTACAGCTGATGCTCCTCTGCCTAGGGTGCTGTCTACAGCTGTGCTCCACTGCCTAGGGTGCTGTCTACAGCTGATGCTTCCTGCAAGAACCTTACCTCATTCTTCTGTCATCTCAGGGAATCTTCATTGCTGCCCTAGAGCAAGTCCCCTTGTCACACTCTCTGTGAACTCTTTACTTTTTTCTTACTTATGACTCTCACACACATATTTCTATCCCCGTAGAATTTAAATTCCATGAGACCAAGGACTTGACTTGTTCACTGTTCTTAACCCAGAGTTCAAATGTATACTGAATGTATAGCACTGTTGCTTAGCTAATCTGTGTCATTGTGGGATTCTTGTGGCTTTTTCACATTAGACTTCAGCCTCCTGAGGGTGGGTGGGGCCATTTCTTCTCTGCCTACTGTGGTACTCCAGGATCTGCACAGTAGGAGGCCTGCTCCAGATGTATACTGGATAAGCTTGCCATAACCATGTAAAAACACAGGGAAAAGGAAAAGCCACAATGAAGAAAACTCTGTTAGAATTATAAAATATATACATAACTTGTCTCAAATGATAATGTAGTAAAAATTCACAATTAAGCAGAAAGAAATCTGCTTTTTAATATATTATAATTATAGAATACATATAACAAAAAAGCGAACCGTAGACATAGTACCTATATTATTCTACTGAAAGAGATGAGATGTTTCTATTTTCCCCTAGTGTGTCCAAATGATTGTGTCATTTTTTTGCATAGCTATAATCATAGTTTAAATTCTATGTTTTGGTTTTTTTTGTTTCATGCTGCATCCATTCTCCCAGGAGTCTACATTGCCTACATAATTACAGTTAGCAACTACATAGTAGTCATTTAAATTTGTGTACTTAAGAGTCGTTCTTACTTTAAGATGTACTTCCTGGAATAGAATTCAAAGTGTATGAGTATTCACAGGGAAATATAGATTACTAGCTTCATTTGCCACGATATGGAGAAGACACAGTGCTGGTCATGTGCGCAAGCATAGAATAGTGTTTGACATGGGACTGATTATGACTATTTTTATAAGAGAATTCAAGTTACATCAAGTCTGTAAGGAAAAAATAAGATCCCTCTACAAAGGTTTATATAGAGCATCCTAAGTCAGGTAGCTTCTGAAATAAGATGGATCTGTTAGGGGTGGAGGAGAGTGCTGGCTTTTGGAAAACCAGCACTCAGAGAGGGCTCTGAGAAAATGGGAGTCATAGAGTGATGAGGAACATTTGTAAGTGCAATGCCAATATCGGTTAGCAGCAGATACTTTGGGGCTCTCTATTCTGTTAGTACGGGAGATTGCAATAGAGACAGGAGCGACTGACCAGGTGACAGGGGGTGACAACAGCAAAGAGAGAGGTATCAGGGCAAATCCGTAGGCTGTAGGCCGAACATAATGATGCTGCTGCCTAATGCTTCGCAAAATGCAAGTCTGGGCAGGATGACCTCTGGCTTCCCAAATAGTTTTTTATAAAACAGTATCGTAGCCTCAAGCAGGAGTGATTTACAGCCCTCTCAGTTCATTGGCTTTAACTCCAGAGTGGCCACTCGGCTGTCATCTTGCTTGCCATCTTCTTAGCAATACAAAAACCCAACACTAAAGCCAGGCTCGGGGGCTCAAGCCTGTGATCTGAGCACTTGAGAAACTGAAGCAAAAGAATTGCCATGAGTACAAGGCCAGTCTGACCTACATAGCAAGACCCCACCCCAAAACAAAACACACACACATACACCGAGTGGGGGAATGGTGGGAAGAACCTGACACCCATGCTTTCCAGAAAATTTTAGACAAAGGATTATAGCTACAGAAACCTGAAATAATTCTCCAAACACTAGAAATTCCCAAATTTGGAAACCAACAAGCCCATAGTTTTCTTTTTTGTTGTGTTTTTGTTTTTGTTTTTCCGAGACAGGGTTTCTCTGTTGTAACTCTGTCCTGGAACTCACTCTGTAGACCAGGCTGGTCTTGAACTCACAGAGATCTGCTTGCCTCTGCCTCCCAAGTGCTGAGATTAAAGGCATGCACCACCACTGCCCAGTAAACCCATAATTTTAATCAGTGCAAAAACACCTACTTTTAAGGTTGGCATCACGTTCTTCACCAGGGCTGTCCCCCCTGGATTAAACACCTATCGCTTCCAAATACTTCTAGGGTCCTCTTGAAAAATGACTCACCCTGGAGATAATTCCTTTAAGGACTTAAACTTTTCTTAGGAAAGACAGCTAAATAAAGAAAAGCACAAGAAAAAGAAGTCATGTTAGGATTGCAGGCCTGGTATCCTGAAGGCATAGCCTGGAGTGTACATTTGCTCTCTGGAGAGTATCTTCATCTATCTCAAAGTCGATGTCTCTACAGCCTGAGCACTGACACTGCTCATTCACAATCTTCTGTGTCTTTGTGTTGAACAAATTCATCATCTAGTGCCATCCATTACATTAACAATCTACATGTTATCTTTAGTAGCTGACAACTAAACAGATGAGTAAGGGTCCTGTCTGTTATGTTCCCCACAGCCTACATGGGACCTCAGTAAACATTTAGTTGATTAATTAATGTTGCTCAATACACATTTACTGTATTAATGAATACGTGAATGAGCAATCAGAACTAGAATATTCCTGTTTCTACATGTCATTAGGACATCTATCATTTAGTTACTTTATTAGATCAGGTCTTGACACATTGCTCAATCAGGTTTCTTGTCGTTGACTCTGTGATTATGTTAACAACCAGCGAAAACTTCTAGGTTGTCATTGTATACAGAAGAATGTGTGCAAATACGTACACCATGATCAAAGGGGAATTCTAATTAGTACAACTTTTCCTCAGGTTATTAGCCTAGGCTGCCTAGTGTGCAAAGTTTAGCTCTTTACATGAGTCTGCTCTAATTGGGAATGGATTTGAACAGTGCACTGATACTTTTGTTTTCTTTCAGCAAACTTCAGAAGACAAAGAGGGATATCAGATGGCTTCAAGGAGCAACTGGGGAATGGTTTGAAGAAATTCAAAGAAAGAAATTTTGCAATGAAACAGATGTTAGCCAAATGTTAAAACCACCACTTACATACAGGCTACGGAAGGAGATGGCAAAAAATGGTGAGAGAAATGTTTTTTATTTAGATCATCTTTTCCTTGCCTTGTGGTATAGCATCGTAGGCAATGAATCCATGCATATATAGTTTAACCAATTTATGGCTCAGAACTGTTATCAAGGACTAAAGTTTTGTACTGTGGCATATGCCAGACAGGGTTTAGCTGGATGATGAAATACCTGGGACAACTTCTTGTGAGTACAGTCAAATTTTTTGTTCTTAATAAACTTCAGTATGGTTTCCATTTTTAAATGGGTATAATGTCTACCCCATAGGATTAAATAAGATTATATATGTTAAGAATTAGCCTAAGGGTCAAGGAGATGGCTCAGCAGATAAAATAGTTACTGTACAAGTGTGCAGACCTTAATTCAAATCCCCAGAACCCACATAAATCTGGGCACAGTAAACCATGTCTGTAATCTCAGCTCTCCCGTGGGAAGATAGGGGGCAGAGACAGGAGAATCCTCAGTAGCCTCTGGACTGTCTACCTTGCCGTACAGCATGGCAGCAAAATACCCAGCCACGTACAAACGCTCACCCCTACACTCACACATAGCAACACACCGAAACCTTTAAAAAAATGAATTAACCTGAGCTGATTGTGGTGGTTTGTGCCTTTAATCCCATCACTCAAGAGGTTGAGGCAGGAGGATTGTCATGAGTTTCAGGCCAGTCTGACCTACAGAATGAGACCTTGTCCACCCCCCCAACCACCTCCCCCCCAAAAAAAGAAAAAGAAAGAAAAGAAAGGCAGAGAATTATCCAAGAGCATAGTAAGCACTTACCTAAGTGGGAAGCTGACAAAGAGGAAGAGGCAGAAGAAGAGGAGACTGGGGGTTCCATTGCAGGAAGAGGAAAGCTGGTAGAGCCGCCATCCTCTACAGTCTCAGTGGCCTCCACAGTGACTTGTTGAAAGTGCCTGCTGTGGACATGTGGTTGTGACTGTCAGCCTGTCACTTAACTTCACATAATTTCCCCAAGCTGTAAATGAGAGCAGTGAAACCTGTTCCTACAGGCCAACCATGAGCATGGCAAACTGTAAACTAACCGTGGTGTTGAACCAGTCTCATGGTAACATCCTGAAACAGTCAAGAAGATTTCTGAATGTATAGAAGGTTAAAATCCCCAACTCTCATAATAAACCAACCAACCTAAAGGGAAATACAGGTTTTTTTATTTGCGTGTGGAGTGTGAGTGTGTGGGGTGGGGTGTGTGTGTATGTGTGGAGTGTGTATGTGTGGGATGGGGGTATGTGTATGTGTGGGGTGTGTATGTGTGGGGTGGGGGGGTATGTGTATGTGTGGAGTGTGTATGTGTGGGGTGGGAGGTGTGTGTATGTGGGGGGCCTGTGGGGGGTGCAGATATGTGTATGTGTGTGGGGGTGTATGTGGGGAGGTATATGTGTGTATATGTGTGGAGTGTGTATGTGTGGGGTGGGAGGTGTGTGTATGTGGGAGGTATGTGGGGGATGCAGATATGTGTATGTGTGTGGGGGTGTATGTGGGGAGGTGTACGTGTGTGTATGTGTGGAGTGTGTATGTGTGGGGTGGGGGTATGTGTATGTGTGGGGTGTGTATGTGTGGGGTGGGGGGTATGTGTATGTGTGGAGTGTGTATGTGTGGGGTGGGAGGTGTGTGTATGTGGGGGGCCTGTGGGGGGTGCAGATATGTGTATGTGTGTGGGGGTGTATGTGGGGAGGTATATGTGTGTATATGTGTGGAGTGTGTATGTGTGGGGTGGGAGTTGTGTGTATGTGGGGGGTATGTGGGGGGTGCAGATATGTGTATGTGGGGGGGTGTATGTGGGGAGGTGTACGTGTGTGTATGTGTGGAGTGTGTATGTGTGGGGTGTGTATGTGTGGGGTGGGGGGTATGTGTATGTGTGGAGTGTGTATGTGTGGGGTGGGAGGTGTGTGTATGTGGGGGGGTATATGTGTGGTAGTGGAACTGTGGTGCTGAGGATCAAACTTAGAGCTTCATGCATGCTTGGCAAGTGTTCTGCCACCTACCTACATCATCATTCCAAATCTCAAATTTTTAGATTGAGCCCATGCATATGCCATGGTGGTTTTGCCTTACCTTGAACTCCAATATTTATAAAGTCAGTATGCACAAAAGGATTATGGTATTATGACCTTTGTATATGTTGATGGGCCTTCAATTTAAAATTGAAGGCTCATATACAAAGCTATATGTTACTGTACATATCGTATTATACATACGTATTACATGCATACACATATAAACCAAATATATGTACATACACATAAATACATTTATTTATTAAATGCATACCACATGACACTCCAGGTTAGATTTTGGAAAAAAAATAAGGAACACTCTAAATGGTTTAATTTCCCTTTTATTGACTTTCTTTAACAAAAAAGAGTTACATGAAAATTCTCTCCATGGTTTCAATTTGGGTCAACAAGATATGAAGTGAATGGGTCCTCTGACCTGCCAGCTTGGCTTGTGACCATGGAGATGTGATGAGAAAGACCCACAGAGCTGGCATCAAGCAAGGACCCCTGGACAGAACCGTGGCCTGTGATTCATACTAAAGAACACCCTGCTTATTTGTGACATTTTTCTCTGCCAGGCAGAACCATCCAGAACAGAGCCCCAAGAACCAACTCTGACTTCCTTCATTCTTGAGGTCATGTGGTAACGCTAACTGCTTCTAGACTGCTCCAAAGAGAGGGAAACAAAAGCCACACCTTCCTTCTTTCAAATAGATTACCTGAAAGCCAGGCATAGTAGCAGCTGCCAATAACCTCAGTACTCAGGCAGGAAGATGGCAAGCTTGAGATCAGCCTGGCCTCTGTGGCCAGGCTATATAATGATAACTTGTCTCAAATTTAAAATGTCCAAAAGTATGTTAATCTGAAATTTCTTAAATGGTCTCATGTAGCACAATCAGGCCTAAAATTTAATGTGTACCTTGAACTTTTCACCTACCTGTCCTCACCTCCCGAGTGCTGGGATTATAGGCAGGTGCCATTTTACCAGTGATCGGGATAGGAGCCAGTGCTAGGCAAGCACTCCACAACCAAGCCACCAATCCAACCCTCATCTGCAAGTATTTTAACAATGTAAAATCTTTGCCTTTTTTCCCCCTAGATCCGATGGAATTACAAACATCAAGATCTAAAAACCTAATGAACCAAAAACCATCTGTTTCTTCCCGAATGAGCTTCCGGTCGTCCTTTGCTTCACTCTTCTCATTCAGAAGATCTGGGAAGGAGCAGCTTAAGCTTCAATCTCAGAGACCCAAAGGGTGAGTTCAACTCAGATCATATGACAGCCTGTTTGGTGTCCAGAATGTTCCATGTTTGTTCTTAGAAGCAAATCCGAGGGGTTACGAAGGAGATAATGCTGTCTCATTCACATGGGGACACTTCTTAGGGACTGTGAAACTTAGCTCACCTGAAAGCAACCTTTAAGCAACTGCTGACACCCCAGGTGGTGAGCCTGGAGACACAGGGGTTAACTGTTGAGAAAGAGTTATTGACAGTTGCTCTGCTGAGCCTGGAACAGGGTCTGTGCCCTGGCTAGGAAGATAAATGTAAATCACTGCTTTTTCCGAGCTGACTTACAAAGACCAGAAGAAAATATCAGGTGGGTAAAAGACTGGAGACAAACTCCAAAGCAGAAAGGTAAATACATGAATTTGACTTTCAGAAATAATGATGCAAGTGTTTGCCCGGAATTTCAGTCTGAGGCGGAGGGAGCGGTCGCATTTGGAGCTTCACAGGCAAGGACCAAGACTTGCCCTGTTGAATGCTGCTTGCTCCAGTCCCCTCCACCCCGAGTGTCATGGGCTGCTCTGTGACAAACAAGCAGGCTCTGCCGATGTGCGGCTGAGCTGCCCGCTGAATATTTTCCGCGTGTCTTCCTGGTTGCAAAGCTTCCCACCCTCTTAAGGTGTTGGCTTGGCACGTGATGTGTTCCCTGCGCCGGCGAGCCATTAAGATTGAGTTGCTGCGCTAAATCAAAGGTGTTGGAGGTCACTGTCCGCGAAAAACAAGCCGCCGCAAGCAGCTGCGGGGCGGGCGGCGAGGCTCCGCACCCGCGCAGCACCGGGAGCTTTTACTTTTGGCTTTCACCGGCTGAAATAACGAAGCGCAGAACAAAATGTAGATCTGTGGGACTGAACCAACCAGAAACACTTGCCAGGAATACGCTTCATCGGTGAGTTGTTTTTTTTTTTTTGTTTTGTTTTTTTTTTTTTTTGCTTGTTTTTTTAAAACGAAACAGTTGGGACAATAATAGTTCGGGTGTTTGGGAGATTTAAAAAGGAAAAATACCTCATGATTTGTAGGAATTATTTCTTTCAAGGAGAAAAGAAGTTGATTCCCGGCGTGCGGGAGATGGAGGTTTTTCACTGTTGCTTGTATCTTAGACGACTGGATTTTTTTTTTTAAGGGGGAGTTTTATAGAACGGAACGAGATGGCTTAGGAAACCAGGGAAAGTAGAAGAAACGTGTTTACTCCATAGGCAGTTTTGCAAAAGTGGATCAAGGCAAGATAAAATATTTAAAGACCTACCATCTTAATTCTTGGTATGTATTTTGGCCAGAGGGGAAAAAAAACCAGAAAGCTTACAAACTGTTCAGCAGATGTCCTTCCCAGATACCGAAATGACTGGGAACCGGACTGAGACTGCAGAGTCAGCCCGGAGACACAGCAGATAACACTGCGTCAGTACTTCCCAGACGCTGCCGATTTTAAATATATCTTTCTTACAAAAAATATTCACTTATTATTATTTCTGTGTTGTATGAGAAAGACAGACAGACACAAAGACAGAGAGAAGGCATGCCTGTGGTAGAAGTCAGAGGACAACTTCCAGGAGTTGGTTCTGTCCTGCCCTATGGGGTTAACCCACCTAAACCCACCAAGCCATCTCACTGACCCCAAATACATCTTACTTTCAAACTTTAAATGGGAATATTTAATGTTCTTCTTAACGTGATCATCAGTAGTGATGTGTCTTTTATTTATTTACTTGCTTTTTTTTTCCTCTTTTGAGACAAAGATGAATTGTAGCCTAGTCTGTCCTGGAACTCACGTAGCCCCCGTTGGTCTCAAGCTCACACGACCCTCCTGCCTCTACCTTGACAAATATTTTTCTTCCAGAACAGAATATAATGAAGAATAAACACTAATATTTATTCCTACAAGGTCTCACAGGATCATACAAAGAGCATGCTCTTTTTATTTTTAAATTTGAGCTTGGCCTCAGTGTTTGGATAGAAATACGAAATGTGAGGGAACAAAATGTTTTTATGGTGATGGGGGGGGCAGTGTCGTACCATGGCAGCTAATAATGACTTCATGCCTTCTCTAATCCCAGGTAACATTCAACTTTAACAGTCCTGATCTTTAAAATACAAAAGCAATCTACAAAATCTGTTCTTACCCAGGAGCTATTCTTTGCCTGGGCTCTGGAGAGGGACTGTTAGGGTCTGGGAAACCCAATTTCTCAGTACATGCAACCTTCAGGTCTCTACTTTCTGAAGCCTTGTCAAAGGCTTCAGTGTCCTGCCTGGTGCCCTGGAGAGCAAGTCAGCAAAGCAATTTAGAGGGTTTTTTTTTTTTCATATTAATGAGTCATTTAATTCCTTTTAAGGTATATAATTTATACTACGATGTTAATTTGTTGTTGTCATTTTTCAAGATAGGGTTTCTGTGTTGTAACTCTGGCTGTCCTGGAACTCACTCTGTAGACCAGGCTGGCCTTGAACTCACAGAGATCCACCTGCCTCTGCCTCCCAATTACTGGGATTAAAGGCGTGCACCACCACTGCCTGATTTACAATGTTAATTTTTAAATCAACTTACATTTTAGTTTATTTATTTTTGTCTTTTTTCCTTTACCAAATGGTATTTGTGGTTCTCATTGTAACAAATACACAGTTTGAATATCAGGCACAAAAGCCATCATGGAAGTAAGTTATATACATATACATATACATATATATGATCAGAGCTGGGGGACCTTGATTTGACTTTCCAGAGTAGTATTCAGAAGAAAAGTAACCAAGTCATAAAAAAACAAAAGCATCAAATTTTATACGCAAAAGATAACGATAATCAGATAATTCCTCCTCCTCCTCCTCCTTCTCCTTCTCCCGCCTCTTCCCTCCTCCTCCTCCTCCTCCTTCTCCCACCCCTTCCCTCCTCCTCCTCCTCCTCCTCCTCCTCCTCCTCCTCCCACCTCTTCCCTCCTCCTCCTCCTCCTCCTCCTCCTTCTCCTTTCTTCTTTTTGGTTTTTGAGATATGGTCTCTTTATGTCATCCTGGCTGTCCTGGAACTTGCTATATAGACCAGGCTGGCCTCAAACTCATGGAGATCCACCTGCCTCTCAAGTGCTGGGATTACAGAGTGTACCACGATATCAGAATTATTTTCTTCTTTTAAGCTTTGGGTGGTTTGTTGTTGTGTTGTTCTGTTTTTGAGACAAGGACTAACTGTGGAGTCTCAGATTTACTATGTAGCCCAAGCTGACCTTGAACTCACAATCCTTCAGTTTCCACTTCCTGGTTCTGTGATTATAAGTGTGTACCCCCATGCTAAGTTCTGTGCTTAGGTTTTCACTGAGAAATGACACTGGAAAGTAGACACTCTTCCTCAAAAAATAAATCGGGGAGAGGGTTTCATAATTTGGCAAGATACCCTTGTTCCCTTCTAGGCCCAGCCAGCAAAAGCAGGAGAGTTCCCCCTCCCCACCCAGTTAATTCTCAACCTCGTCCAAAACTACAGCAGGATATGACCAGAAGCTTTGAAAGAGAATCTAGACTCGTGTAAATTTTATTACAGTATATTGTACTTGTCTGTCTCTTCCTATGCCTAACATAATAATTAAGCTTTAACATAGGTATTTATGTACAGGCAAAATAGGATAAGTACAGGATTTTGGACCACCTGTGGTTTCTAGTAGCCACTATGGATCTTAGAATGTATCCCTTACACAAGGATAAGAGAAACTAGAATATGTAGGGTTTGGAGGTGTATGTGTTTGGTGGTAGTGCGTACATTGCCTTTTCTTATTTTGCTCTGTTGAGACAGAGTTGCACACTGTAGTCCAGGCTGGCCTGGAACTCTGTGTAGCCCTGTCTGATCTGGAATTCATGGCAATCTTCTGCCTGAGCTTCCTGGGTGAGATTCCAGGCATGAACAACCGTGCCTGGCAGTATGTGGAATCTTGACATTTTGGTTTATTACTTTCAATGGATTAAAAAAAAAAAAAGCCATGGGAACACAGTGATTCCATAAATTATTAAAAGTCAAATCAATGTATTGTTTCTGCATCAGGCATATCTTCTTCCTCCAAAACTCATACTGTGCCCCGGTTCACCCATTATAACTTTAATGCTACTTACAAATAATGGAACTGATCCAAACCCCAGGTAGAAAGAAAAACAAAAGTGTTTTTCTTTGATTTATTGCTAGCCAGTATATTCAAGACAGTCTAATGCAGTACATGTAGCTCTCCTTAACGTGTCCCTGTAGGTTGTTTCCTGGGTCACATGATGAGGTAGCCGGCATTTGTGCCCCGTGATGCCCAGCCCCCACCACAGAATTTCAGTAACCCTGCTAGCCCAAGGCTCCCTACATGGAGTAAGTGTTCATGGTGTACAGCCTGGCACTCAGGCCTTCTCGGGTAGCATCCTCAGCTATGCTTTCTTGGTCCAGACTCCCAGTTACAGAATGACTCCCTCGTTGCCATAATGAGGCAATGCGTTCTGGCATGCCCCACCAGGAAGTCACTCCCGCAGGGAGCCACCAGCGCTCTGTCTACCCACCGGCGGCTGAAAGCCACGGCCATGTGCTCCGCTTGGTTATGGCAATGTTTGGAATGTAGTTTTTTGTTTTGTTTTGTTTTTCACATTGTTCTTTCCCTTTCAGTAGTCTCAAAATAAAAGCACAAGGGAAGTAGGGGAACTAGTTTGCAAAAATCATGAATAATATGTACAATTAAAGCCTCTTTTTTTTTTCTTTTCTTTTCTTTTCTTTTTTTTGAGGCTTGTCATAGTGTGTGACACACTGGTGACTATTCCCGGCTACAATTAGACCGATAACTGTGACTTTGGGGTGAGAATTCATGCCCACTCTCCTGCTCCTTAAGGATGATTTTATTCCCTTCAGATGCTGGGAGCTCTGGTGGCTCCACCTAGACACTTCTCAGACAAGCCCAAATTTGCCTGATCAGAGGGCGTGCACAGCTTGGGCCATTCAACTGCAAACTCCCTTACGTAAGCAAAAATGTCAAATACTATTTTGGAAAGTCAGAAAGCACATCATATTTTCCCTCAATTTATATTCTCTCTGTGCCTTGTGCCTTACACTTCCTCTCTCCCTCCTCATTTTCTAGTTGAAAAGTCTGAGCTGGAATATTGAAGACTCTAGCAACCTTAGCCAGATATTCAGAGTAAGGGTGAACCTTCTTAGCTGTACTCCCTCGAGCTCCCAGGTGTGGTGTATACAGAGGAGCAGCAGGGAGAAGCGAGGCACCGGGCGAGTCTGAGTTTCTTTCATCCTGGGCAGCCAGTGACTTCCAGTTGATCTGGTAATCTTTATCGAGTCTGAGTTCACATGAGCAGTTTTACATTGAGAGATGATGAGGTCCTAGCTTTGGACTCTGAGTTAGGCACAAGGTTTTAAACAGGGAACTTTATTTTTATTTTTCCAGGATAATTGGGAAGCCCTGCTGCTTAGCTTATTCAGACTAAGGTAATGGTTGTAACAGTTCCTGACGTGGGTGCTAATAGCCAAGGGGATAGCTTCACTTTCATGTATTATCAAGGTTTTATCAAAGTCCTGCCACAATCAGATAGTGCGTTTAGTGTTGGAGGTAAAGCCAAGTCCCTTCTTGGAGGACTCTATAATCTAGTGAAGAACATGGGAATACCCCATGCAGTGGGTGGCGGGTCCACCTCAGGACTGTTATTGTTTGTTGAGACAGGGTTCCCCTGTGTAGCCTGACTGTCCCAGAACTCACTCTGTAGACCAAGTTGACCTCAAATACAAAACTCACCTGCCCCTGCCTTCCCAGTGCTGGTTTTAAAGGTGCGTGCCACCACCACCAGGCTGGAGCTGTCCTTTATTGAGGCAGTTCCAGCAAAGGATAGTCAAGGGTCTTGAGGAAGTTTTGTCCTTTTGAATTAACGCAGAGATCCCATGTGGTCCAGCTGTAACCTGGGTAAAGCAGATACACTGATGACTGTAGTATCTGCTGAGCATCTGGTGATTGGAGATCTTTGTCAGGGGAACAAATTTGGGAAGTTCTTGACATAGCCTAGAGGATCCAGAAGGCTTCCTGTAGGAAGAAGACCAAGCTAGATGACTAAGATATGAGAGGCTGTACCAAGCAAAATTGTAGTAACCAGAGAAAGCAGAACCTCATCCAGGCCGCAGAGACCCAGTGAGTCAGTTTGAGTTGGATCATCTCAGTGAAAAGTTGGCTTTCATTTTAGAAAGAACACTTCACCTTAGTGATTTTTCAGCCAAGGTCAAATTTATGCCTTGAGGGACATTCAGCAATGCTTTAAAACTTTCCAGTTTTCACAGCTGAAGTGAGGGTAGAGGTCAGGGATGCTCACTTTACAGTGAGCAAGACAGACCACCACAGGGAAAGGAAAAATCAGCAGGGCCAGGGCAGAAGAGTCTTTGCTCCAACTTATTGCACAGAGATCGGGTTTGAGGGAGAAAAGTTAGCGTCAGAGTAGCAGAAATGCTGGCATGGTGGTACATACCTAAAATCCCCAATCCAATCCAGCTTTAGCTACATGGTAAGTAGTGAGTGTGAGGCTAACCTGGGCTACATAAGACCTTGTCTCAAAAAATCAAAACAAAATGAAAATGAGAGGGATAGTAAGAGCTTGTGGGGGAGGGGTATGATAATTAATCTTAGTTACCAACTTGACTGGACTTAGAGTCATCTAGGAGATATACTCTTGTGTATATATCTAACCGTGAGGAAAATAAACCCTTTATCCCTTCAGTTGCTTCCAGTCAGGCATTGGTCACAACAACAAGAAAAGAAACTGCTGCATTACCAGGATAGCAAATGTAAAGACCGACAGATCCGTGCAAGATTTCAAATGGAATCATGACACTGTTGTGATTGACTGTGGTGGGGGAGGAAGGAGAAGTGGAGAGGAAGTTCCGTCTACTCTGCCTTTGGGGAATTAGGTGGATGGTGATGGAATGAAGAGGAAGAATAAATGGGAGAGGGGGGATGAACTCATTCGTTTCTTTAACCAGGAATTCCACGGGACCACACAGACAGTACTCACCTTCACACTCTTGGTTCTTATGAGAACAAGACAAAATGAGAGGCCGAGGAGAAGACCATATAGGGTGGGGCACATCTGAGAGGCAGGCCTTAGAGTAAGCCTGGTTCTGTCTTCTTTAGGGAGTGACATCTAAGGGTGTGCTTCAGGCAAAGAACGCTATGTGCAGAAGCTCAGATGTCTATCGAATTCCCTCTGGCTGAAGGGACATAGGGAAGTGGGGTGTGAGGCTAGAAAGCATAGAGGGACTAGCGAGTGCAGGGCTTCGTGGATGCAGAAATAACCTCACCCTTCACCTGGAAGCAAATAAGAGTTTGCAGGAAGAGGCATGGTCCCGTTTGTCCTGAGCACTCCGCCTCATGTATCAAGAATGGGTTGGGACAACCTTGGAGACATCAGGACATAAGGGCTACTGCGCTAATAAGGCAAGAGATGATGAATGCTGTAACCAGGGTAACGGCAGGTAGATGCAGAAACAAGGGTGGTGAGAGAGAATGCTGAGGTTGAGTCAGTGGAGTTAGTTGACCAGATAGGAAGGAATGAGGATGGAAAGAGACGAAGTGCAGTCTTAACTCACAGGATCTGAGCTGCCTGTGGCCCTAGGTGGAGTTTCTCAGTGATCATAGAGTTAGGAAAGGATACTCTTGAGCCATACCCTGTCCCATTGCATGAGAATTTCTCAATGGCACTTGCAAAGGAGTGAAAATGAGAGAATGACTGAGCTGGAATTAAGTCCGAGAGTCCAGAGAAGCCTAGGAGGAGTGTGGAGAGATAAGCTTGGGTGGGTGAGGGCTTGCTTCAGAGGCTCACCAGATAAAAGAAAAGCCCTGGGCTAGTGAGATGCTTCAACAGTAAAGACACTTGCCACCAAACCTGATGATCCCCAGGATCCGCATGATGGAAAGAGAGAGCCAACTCCTGCCAACTGTCCTGTGACCTCTACATGCACACTTGTGTATGTGTTTAAACATACTCTAAGTAAAAAGATAAAGTAATAACCAGAAAAATTAAAGAAAAGCCTTGTGTCGTGTTAAGATTTTGAACAATTCCTTTCAGGGTCTTTAGGCAGGGATTGAAAAGAGCTTATTTGAGTTTTGCATGAATCTCTCTGTTGCTGGTGCTAGGATGGAGGGGATTCCAGGAGAGAAAAGGAAGGTTAGCATCAGGCAGGGTGCCAGGAATGGGAGGCATGAGGGTATTTGTGAGAGATCTCTGAGATGTGAGTGATATCATTAGGGACTTGGAGGTAAATGCAGAAAGTGAGCTTTTTTCTTTTCTTTCCAAGTCTAGAGGGCTTTCTCCAACATATCGTTCAAAACATCAGTGACGCCTGTGGAAGGCCTGAGGGGCCCTGCAGCAGATGCAGAGGTGTGGGACTCCCAGGCAGCTGCAAGTTCCCCTCTTACAAAGTGAATGGTGGCACGCACAGCCAGGCGCGCGTCAGGTGATGTGCGTCCTTCTACCCTGCACACCTGCACTGGGCGGCCCTGTCAGTCTGCGATGCAGGCATCCTCTGCCCCTTCAGCCCATTTCCTGCCCATTTGTCAACCTCAGCATCTTGTCCCTGTTGCACTGACTCCAAATCAGATAGAGGACCCGGTGAGGCAGTAAGAGGCCGCTGTGGGGCTGCAAGGAGGGCTGCAGCCTCAAGGGTTATAAAAACTGACACAATCAGCTTGTACTCCTGGCTCCAGGCTAACAGAACTGCTTGCCAGTTCTCTCCCAACCTGGTGACGTTCCTATCTCTGAGCCTTTGTTTTAGGGTGGAGTATATTTTTTTTTATTTTTAATTTTTATTTATTTTTTAAATTTTATTTATTTATTTTATGCATATGGGTTTCTGTCTGCATCTGTTTGTGCACCATGTGTGTGCCTGGTACCTGGAGGCCAGGTGTCAGATCCCCTGACAGGACGGATGTGAGCTCCAAGTGAGTGTTGGGACTTGAACCCGGGTCCTCTGGAAGAGCATCAGTGCTCTTAACTGCTGAGCCATCTCTCCAGCCCTTTCTTGTTTATTTGCTTGCTTCTGAGACAGGGTCTCATTACGTAGGCCTGGCTGACTTGGAACTCGCCGTATAGATCAGGCTGGCCTCAAGTGTGCACGACTGTGCTGGGGGTGCGGGTGAGCACCTGCCCTTTCACCTCCCGTGGCAGTTCTCTGCCTCCTTCTCCTGACTGCCTCCCCTCCCCCATGCATCCGCTGTTGCCTGTGCATTTGCTCGCCTCTCCTTATCTTCCTCATCAAGGTTAAAGTGACCTTGTGGCTCTGTGTTTCCTTTGGTTAAAAGCGCTCTGAAAACACAATTCCTGTCTCAGTTATATTTGTTGCCTTCAAAGATTTCAAAACAGTACTGGTTTGTGTGCACAGCTGTAGGAGGGACGCAGCTTCAACAAGGCTAGGCGAGGAAGAGCAAAAGCAGGATGAGGCAATATGCTCCTGTGATCTCGGGAGGCATCTGAGGGGCTCAAGACCTGCCTGGCGTGTACAGCTAGTTCAGGCCAGCCAGGGCTGCATAGCAAGACTTTGGCCACAGGCCAAGTGAATAAAGAAACAATGCATGCACCCCTAACCCAAAAACCTCAAATCTGAAACTTTAAAGATCTTTTACTTTTATTTATTTGTTGTTATTTAGTGTCTATATGGGCCTGTGTGCGCCATAGTACCTGTGCAGAGGTCAGAGGACTACCTGCCTTAGTTGGTTCTCTCCTTTCACTGGGGTTTGAACTCAGGTCATCAGGCTTAGCGGTAAGTGCCTTTACTGCAGTGGGTCTTAACCTTCCTAATGCTGCGACCCTCTAATTCAGTTCCTCATGCTGTGGTGATACCCAGCCATAAAATTATTTTCATTGCTACTTCACAACTGTAATTTTGCTAGTGTTATGAATAGTAATGTAAATATCTGATATGCAGATGGTCTTAGGTGACCCCCATAAAAGGGTAGTTCAACCCCCAAAGGGGTCATGACCCACAGATTGAGAACTGCTGCTTTACTGGATGAGCCCTCTCACTGCTCATCCTCCAAAATTTGGAACCGTTAATGATGCTACAAATAGAAAATTCTACATCCAACCCCCAAAACCTCGTATGATAGGCCACAGTCAGATTACATCATGCTGAGGTACTTACAACGTGTAAGATGTTTCTGGAACATAAGTGAATTTTGTGTTTATACTTGAGTCCCATCCCCAGCTCATCTCCTTAGTTAGATGCAAATATTCGAGTTTTAAAAATACTCTGAGCTGGACTTCATGATACAGGCCTGTGATTCCAGCTACTTAAAAAACTGAGCCAGTACAGACTGGAATAGGGTGTGTCCCTGAACCTTTTGCCCACCCTTGAGTACCTTGTGTGCCTACTGGGTTAACTAGTCCAACACTGAAGTAGGGAACTGTGCCTGACCCTGTTCCATCTTGTGCCGTGTTTGAGCAGCAACCCTGGGAAGACTGCTCTTTCTTGGGGAGAGGCATGACGGGAGTGGGAGGATGAGGGAGTAGATCTAGTGGATAGGGAAGATGGGGGAGAGCTTGGAAGAATGTAGGGAAGGGGGAAGGATGTTGGAATGCAATATATGAGAGAAGAAAATTTCTAAAAAGAAAAACAGAGCCAGATAGAACTCAAGTTCAAGGCCAGCCTTAACAACCTATTGAGACCTTGTTTCAAAAACAAAACCAAGAAACAGGAAGGAAGGGAGGGAGGGAGGAAGGGAAGGAGGAAAGGAAGGAGGCAAGGAAGGAAGGGAGGGAGGGAGGGAGGGAAGGAGGGAAGGAGGAAGGGAGGGCAAGTTGGAGATGGAACTCAATGGTCAAATATTTGTCTGGCATGGTGAAACCCTACAGTTGACCCCAGTATTTTTTTTTGTTTTTGTTTTTTTTTGAAGACAGGGCTTCTCTGTTATAACTCTGGATGTTCTGGAACTCACTCTGTAGACCAGGCTGGCCTTGAACTTGCAGAAATCCACCTGCCTCTGTCTCCCGAGGGCTGGCATGCACCACCACTGCCTGACTTCAACCCCAGTACTTAAAAAATAATGAAAGAAAGAAAATAAGGGAGGAAGGGAGAGAGGAAGTAGAGGAAGACAGAAGGAGGGAAGGGAAGGATGGAAACATTGAAACACTTCTGACCCCAAATATGTTAGGTAAGGAATCCTAACCTGTGTTTAACGCACAGATATTATTAGTTGAACTAATATTTCAGGATAATATGACATTAATTCAACTTCTGTTCAAATCTGAGGTCAACTAGAAAGTGGCTGTGGATGTCTTTAAAATAGAAAACAATGTGGTCTCCCAGCTTTTATGGTCAGCCATGAAGCAGGTGGGTAGATGGAGGACAGCTATTGCCCGGCCACTTTTGACTGTTCCAGTCCACGGTCCCAGCTTATGTAACTCTTCTCCCTTGCTGCTGCCTTGGTGGAGGAGGAGGCCTACTTTCACAAAGAGCTGTGAGTCATTCCAGTCTACTGGCCTTGGGGATCAGGAACAGCGCGCCTTGGCATAGGATTATGGATGGACAAGATGAGCATCTATCTCTTCTTATTTACTTATTTATCTTGTGTCTGTGTGGGGGCATGCCACAGCATGTGCAATGGAGGTCAGAGCACGCTTTATGGGAGTTGGCTCTCTCTTTCTATCCTGTGGGTTCTAGGGATTCAACTCTGGTCAGCAGGCTTGGTGGCAAGTGGTTCTGCCTGCTGAGCCATGTTGCCAGCCCATACCTCAATTTCAAACTTAGGAATTGTGAAGTTCTCTCTTCATTGTTGATTTGAGAGAAGCAAGGTAAACAGTGAAGACTTACTTACAAAATAATTTCATATTAAGTCAGGTGTCATTATGAACAGAATCACCCTGAACTATTTTTATAAGGTTTGTTTCCTAAATGGTTCTTTTAAAAAATATATATATTTGTTGTGTGTGTGTTCACAAATGTGGCAGTCAGAAAGCAACTGGTGGCTGTTGGTGCTCTCCTTCCACCTTGTGGGTCCTTGGGATTGAACTCAGTCAGGTCCTTGGGCTTGACACCAGGTGCCTTAACCCATTGCGCCATCTCTTAAACCCTTTT
This sequence comes from Cricetomys ansorgei, assembly GCA_026225945.1. Taxonomy (NCBI): domain Eukaryota; kingdom Metazoa; phylum Chordata; class Mammalia; order Rodentia; family Nesomyidae; genus Cricetomys; species Cricetomys ansorgei. The sequence goes on from JAMJFZ010004023.1 coordinate 7,141,546, forward strand.
AAATGCTTCTTGTGGATTAATTCTGGCCCTGACTTAATTGCTTCTTAAAATACAAATTCTCAGAAACAGAAATATTTCCATTTGCTAGAAAAGTCAATGTAGTGGCTAAGGATGACTAAATTTAGACAGCCTGCGCCCAGATGCCACCCGGGACACTCTCTGTTCCTTGAGCTGTGTATGGCAACTTCCCCGCACTTCATTTTATCATCTGTAAAATGGAAGGGGCCGTGATCTCTGCCTTGAAGGTGTGGGTGTCTGAGTGAGATCAGTGCCGGCCACATACTAAACATCCAGCAGATGCAGTTTGTTAAATGGTTTTATGGTGTTTTCTAATGCAAATCTACTGGTGTGGCAAAGATAGAAACATCAGTTATAAACAGTCATAGGAAAAGTTTCTGAAATTTTGGTCACTGATGCACAAGCCAAGAGGTGCCCTCCTGTGGAGCGCTGGAAATGCCCCTTATCCTCTCCTGATACCAACATGCGATCGTAAATGTGCTGCTGGTTTTTCCTCCTGGTGAAAGTTAGCCTCTCGGAAGAAATGATTTCTAATTCTTTCCACAGGTGTGATGACCGCGTAGGACCTCCTGTGTCTGTGAGGGAGACATCTTCGGTAAGTAGCCAGGGAGCCCAAGGCAGCACTGAAATGCCCAGCGCCTGTGTCATCAGGCTGGCTGCCTGTCTGAAGAGGACTCCTTGGCATGGTTTCAGATTTACTTTTGAAGCTCAGATTTCTCCCAGAGACTCCAGGGTTTCCTAGTGGTAGAATTCCAGCTGTCTGGTTCTGGTTCACATCCTAACCTCTGCAGGGAAGCATTGGCCATTGTTTCCACCACGCTCTAGCTGGCACCTCTGCTGTCAGCCACATGTGACCCCCGCACAGCACTAAACTAAATGTGGAAAGAAAGACCTAGGGCAACCATGGCCATTTTTTATGATCAAATGAGTTTCAGATGGATCCTTTCCGAGTATAGACATCTTTTTATTCAAAGCGGAAACCACTGAAGTAGAGCTGTGCGTGGCTGGAATAAGTTCACACAGGGAGCTCGACCACACACGATTCCCACTGCACCAAAGGCAGAGATGTGCTTATTTAATTTGTTTTATACATATAGGTGCTTTTGCTGCGTGTATGTCTGTGAGCCACTTGCATCCAGTGCCCTCAGAAGCCAGAAGAGGGCATCAGATCCCCTGGAACTGGAGCATGACGGGGGTCCCGAGAATTGAAACTGGGTCCTCCAGAAGGAGGAGCCTGTGTTCTTAACCACTGGGCCATCTTTCCAGTTCCAAAGGCTGGAATTCAAATTTTCCCCTCACATACTCTCAAGGTTGAGAATCAAAAGTGTTTTCTTTAGTTCTGCCTTTTCTAGATCATAACTTCCGTTCTGTGTATGCCCGCGACTCTCTATACAGCTTGTCATTTATAAACAAAAGGTAGACATTTGAGGAGGCTGCTGTGAGTGCAGGAAGAGGAGAGACGCAGAGAGCACGGCACCCCGAGCCCCAGCGCTCCCGCTCCCCGCAGGAGTATGAGCAGGATTGTGGTGGAGTGTACCTCAGAGGTTCTTTGCATAAAAACAAAAGTTGACTCTTCTTTTTCCCAGTAATGCTATCTTTTCTGGATACTAAGCATCTGGAGCTAAGGAGATAGCTCTGTCAGTAAAGTTGCCTTGCAAGCCCAAGGACCTGAGCGTTCATCTCCAGAACTCGCTAAAAAAAAAAAAAGGCTAGGTGCTACTGAGGTGCTACTCAATAGTAAGCACTTGCCACTCAAGCCTGATAACCTACATTTGGATGCCCCAGAACCGAGGTGAAAGCCAGACACAGTAACGCAAGTGACTGTGATCCTAGCACACCCCTCCTGGGAGATGGGGCAGAGATTAGACAATCAGCTAGCCTGACGTATATATACGGTGGCCAAGAGAGACCCTGCCTGCACCAGAACCGAAGGTGAGGACCGACACAGGGGCTGTCCTCCGCCTCCACTTGTGCACTGTGGCGTGTGTGCGCCCACATTCACACACACAAAGCCAGGTGTGATGGGGCGCACTTGTCATCCCACTGCTATGGAGTTGGAGGCCAGTGGATCCTTGGGGCCCGCTGGAGAGCCAGCCTTGCCTACATGGCAAGTTCCAGAGCAGAGAGAGACTCTATCTAAAAGGGGCGGCCGGGGGCGCTACCCAAAATCAGGAGAAGAAGGCTAGGTGGTGGTGGCACATGCCTTTAATCCCAGCACTTGGGGGGCTAAGGCAGGAGGACTGTAAGTTTGAGGCCAGCCCAGGCTATGTAATAAGACCCTGTTTCAAAACAAGTTAAGAAAAAGAAAAAAAATACATATATGCACATGTGTTCATAAATATTACGCTCCAGGGACAAGGTACTTTAGAATCTGCTGGGCTAGTTCACCTGAAGAATGAGTTGATTTATTTATAGTTATTTAAATGATGTATCAAGCCAGGCAGTAATGGCACACGCCTTTAATCCCGGCACTCAGGAGGCAGAGGCAGGCGGATCTCTGTGAGTTCAAGGCCAGCCTGGTCTACAGTGAGCTCCAGGACAGCCAGAGTCACAACAGAGAAACCCTGTCTCAAAAAAACCAAAAGAAAAAAAAAAAAAGGTAGATAGCAACTAAGGCATGATGTCTGAGGCCTCCAGGTACGCGCACGCGCACACGTGCACACACACACGCACATGTGCACACACACACACACACACACACACAGAGTGGGGGAGTAGAATTCACTATTAGCAGTTGACACTGAATTCTGGTTCTTGCTGCTGCATGCTTCAGTCCCAACTCAACACCTGCACCAGCAACTACTGTCCCCTAATGATGCACTGCCGCACTTGACCCCGAGTATTTCATCTAATAACCCAGAGGAACTCTATGAACTATGTATCATTGCCCCAATTTTAAAGATGACAAAAGTACAGTTTCGAGAAATTCAGACGCATGCTCAGAGTCACACTGGTAAGCCTTCGAGTCAAATTAGAAGAGCTGTGTCTAAAACCTCACAGCTGGAAGTCAATAGCGTGTCAAATAGCCCTGAGGCGCTGTTTGCTTATAGACCTCAGTGAACTGCTATTCACAGAGATGCCACCCTAACTCAGCCATGGACTGAGGCAATGTGTGCTCTGCCTCTACTTCTGTTTTCTAAGATGAGGCCATGGTCCAAGGTGCTTCTCTGCTCTCAACTTTCCTGGAGGAATGTTTGGGTATCTTCCATTGTTTGCGAGTCATGGGATGTAAAGGGGATGCAGAGTTGATAGAGAAAGCAACATGGTGCCTGTGTTGTAAAGTGAGAGCTATGTGGCATTCTTAGGATTTGACTCCAAGGATGGGCAGATATTTTCCTTTGACACTTCTGGTTGCCACTTTCAATGAACTATTCCATAGCTCAGAGCATGTAAGGGACTCCCCGGTAAGCCAGTGAGAGTGACTGGCAGCTGCCACCAGACACAGAAGGAGTGGAAGTTCTGCCTAAAGCCAGAGCTGTGCATGGTCCTGGAAGTCCATTGATGCCACAAGGACAAGATCTGAGGTGGTGGATTTCCCACCACTTGATTGGCAGCCAGGCAAGAATGATAAAGGGGATGCTAGTGTTTTGTGTGAGTTTTACTATGTGAGTGAATGACCCTCCTCCTCTGAGAAGAGACGGCAGTCACATCTTAAACATTTGCACGGCTTAAAAGAAACAAAACATTTCAGAAACACGAAATTTTTGGTGCTAGATGGAAACTTAAGAGATCACCTCGCCCAGAATTCCTCGCAGGCGCAGCACATTTCAGCTGAACGGAGTTCTGTGGTGACCCTGTCTAGTGTAATAGAGCCTCGCCTCTGTTTACCGAATGCCAGTATCTCTCCTCCATCCAGTTGTGACAGAGATTGCCAGATGTTCCGTGTGGAACACGTAGCCTCCAGTGGAGAATGATTTCCTGACAAGAGAAGAATCTAAAATGAAAGTCTACCTTCAAGAACAGAGATGTAGCTTAGCTGATAGAGTGCTTGCCTGGTGTTAGGTCCCAAGCTTGGGACTGTCAAAGTGGACCTGGCCACCAGGTTCTCCCAGCATCCTCCAGTCCCTACCTGTTACAGGGTCCTCCTGATAGGCATACTCTGCCGCCTCCCCTGAACTCTCCAGCCCAGGGAGATGAGCTGTTCTTCCCTATACAATCCAGCCATTTCATTACTCCCTTCTCTTTGGGCCTCTTGGTCTCCAGGTTTCCCTCTTTCTCCTCTCTTCCTTTCCACTCCCTGCTCTCTACACATTTCCCACACAGGTAATCTCAGCCAGCAGTTTGTCTCCTGAGTTTGAGATCTGACACCTGGTATGCACGAATTCTGAGTTCGATCCCCAGCATTGTATAAACCAGGCATGTGGTGCTCCAAAATCTCTGACACTTAGGAGGTGAAAACAAGAAGATCAGAAGTTCAAGATCGTTCATAGCAAGTTCAAGGCTAGCCTAGGCTATATGAGACCATATCTCAAAGCATACACTTGCTCACGCACCACACACACTCTCTTGTGCATTCACGGGACAAACCCACTGTGTGAAGATGCATGCCTGTAATTCCAACATTTGGGAGGTGGAGGCAGAAGGGCCAGAAGTTCAGAACAGCCTCAGCTGCATAGCAAATTTAAGGCTAGCCCAAGCTTTATGAGACCCTGTCTTTAAGAAAAAAAAAATGTGACCCTGGCCAGCTGGTTGCTCCAAGTCTTTCTGGACACACTCTAACTTGGCTTACTGCCGCCAGCGTTGCACTGGGAGGGACACAGCTCCAGTGTGGCACTGGAGCAGACCATGTCTCTCTTACCAAGCAGACCATGTCTCTCTCACTTCTCTGTGCTTATTATCCCTGCCTGGTACAGCCTGTGTGTCCAGGACCTGGAAGCAGAAATGAAGACGTGATTTTAAGCCACAGAGCCCAGAACACATTGCTGAATGTGATCTCTGCCAAAAAGCAGACACAGAATAAATCCGGGAGCACCTTAAAATTTTAATTTGTTGACTTTACCAAGGCGTGTGATAATATCAGGCGGCGTGGGTTCCAGCTCCCACAGCTGCTCTGCAGGTTTGGCTGCCCTAGGAAGTTCTCAAATGTTCTAAGGTTACACTCTGACAGGAGCTCTGTTTGTTTAGTTGTGCCAACATTGCAGATGGTATCAGCAGAGGGCATTGAAGTTGTGTAAAAGACCTGTGTTACTCGGTGGCTTTTATGTTCCCTGTTTCCTGAAAGCTAGCATCTGAAGGTGCTGGCCTCCTACGGTGTCCTTCCTGTTGGGCACCTGCCTGGCTCGTGAGCTCTACAGACTCTCAGGAATCCTTCAGAAATTCCTCCATAACCCCTGAAGAATGGCAACAGTAGATGGGGAAGACTTGCTAAGGCCTGGACCCCTATCCCTAGCTATTGAATCAGTAATCTTCTCAGTAGCCCCAAAGAAGAAGTACCACTTGGTTACTGTCCTTATTTCATTTTACCAACAAAGGCGAAGGCAGGAGAAGGTCAAGTAATTAGCCCAGGCCATGTGGACATTCCTGGGCAGGCCAGGTCTCCATTGTGTGACACTTACGTGTAAGCACCATGCTGTCCTCCCTCCATCATGCTTCCCTGGGTCCTAATAGAGATATTTTTTTTCCTTTTTTTTGGGTGGGGGGTGGAAACAGGGTTTCTCTGTATAGCCCTCCTCTGTCCTAGAACTCACTCTGCAGACCAGGCTGGCCTTGAACTCAGACATCTGCCTGCCTCTGCCTCCCAAGTGGAAAGTGTTTTCATTAGCTCAATTATGTTATAATTTTTCTTAGTAACCTTCCCACTGTGGTTGTCTGTCTTGGTATGTCGTAAGTCAGTTCATGACTGTGCAAAGTCTCACTCCACATGAGAGGGTAGGGAGTGTTTAAGTTCTTCCTTTCAGACAGATTGTCATGTAGATGTGTGCATTAGCAAGTCATAGTGGGAAGATCAGATTTGGGATCAGGTCAGATGAGTGTGAATAGCCCCCAGCACCATATGTCATTCATGTGGTGTCAGTAAGACATTTGACAATCCAAAATGGCGACCATAAATCCTTAACTAGATCACAAATTTGTTATAAGGATCCAAGGGGAAGATTTAAGAGGTATGGGGACTGGCAAGATGGCTCAGAGGGTAAAGAAAGGCCTTGCCACCAGCCCGACAACCTCAGTTTCATCCCTGGAAACCACACGGTAGAATGAGAAACCTAACTCCTGCAAGTTAGCCTCTGACCTCCACAACCATGCCACGGTACACACACCCGCAAATTAAAAGTTTTAAAGATTTATTTATTTTTTATTTGATATGTGAGTGTTTTGCCTGCGTGTGTGTCTGTGCACCACATACATGCAGTACCCACAGAAGTCAGAAGAGGGCTTTGGATTCCCTGGAATTGGAGTTCCAGACAGTTATTAGCAGCCTTGCGGGTACTGGGGATTCAACCCAGCTCCTCTGGAAGAATAGCCAGAGCTCTTAACCACTGAGTCATCTCTCTAGGCCTGGAATTTTTTTTAAATGAATGAATGTGTTTTATTTTATTTTATTTTATTTTTTTAAAGAAAAGAACGTTGGTAGCAAATGAGTAGGGAAAAAATGTATTAGAGGGGCTAGGGAAGATTGCTCACTGGGGAAGAACATTTGACATGCAAGCATGAGGACCTGAGTTCAAATCCTCAGCTCCTCTCTAAAAGCCAAGTTACATGCCTGTAACCCCAGTAATGGGAGGTGGAGGCAAGTGGACCATGGGAGGTCACTAGCCAGCCCATCTAGCCAAAATGGAAAGCTTCAGATTCTGTAGAAACCCTAGCAAAAGAATAGCGTGGGATGTGATGGAGGAAGACATAAAAGCCTCCTCTCACTTCTGTGTGTACATACACAAGTACACACACATGCTCATTCGTGCATGTGCCACACTACCACCTCCACACACAGAGTTTCAAAAGTATTTTAGAGAAGTCCAGAAGGAGAGACTAGTACTGGGAGTGAATATCTTGAATTTGGCATTAATCACCCCTTGCAGACTACACATTATGTTGGTGTTCACAATACAAATGAGAACGTACCAATCTCTTGGTCACTCTGGAGTTTGCAACCTCCAGGGCCTGAATCACCCATGTTCGATCAGAGAGGAGAGAGAAATCTGTGGTAGGGAGGAAGGAGAGGAAGCTAGTGGCAGAGTTAAAATGATAAGAGAGCAAATGACTGAACGTAATGCCGTAATGTGCAGTACCATAGGGCATAAAAATTGTGGTGGCATGAATTCTGCCGGGGAGAGTTGAGAACAGGCTCCTATGGAGGGAGTAATACAGGGCCTGGACTTTGAAGGATGAGTAGCCATTTCTAAGAGAAAAAGTTGAGAAAGAGCAAAAATCCAGAACACCGGGACAAAGGCCTAGAAGTTCATGATATTTGAGGCACAGTGTTTGTTGAAGCTTGGAATCCAGGGAATTTGCACAGATGGAAGGAGGTGCTTACATCAAAAGTCAGGCAAAGAGGTGGTGGAACCTCATCCTGGAAGCCAGGTACGGGAAATAGACTCCCCATCTTACGGTGACTCATCAGTGCTGAGGGCAAACTGATCTGGGTCACAAGGGACTTCAGATGCGCCCAGGGTGCTGCGAAGAAAATGCCTGTCACCAGGACACAGCATTCTAATAGACCAAGAACTGTGGGATTCTGCTAGGAGCAGTGAGATTCAGTATGAGTTCTAAAATCCAAGTCTGGAATGAATCCTCTTCCTCCACTCCTCCCACTGGGACAGAAGAAAACAACATGGCCTCTCGAATCTTCAGTTCCTGAAGGCGGGGATCAGGAATAGTACCAACTTCATGGAATTGTTAAAATACTGAGAGGATCCCACTCCAAGTGTCTAACATAATGGCTTTGATAATCTGCATTTATTTGCTTCTGGTAAGCAAACAACTACCTATAACATCCCACGTAAAGGGTAGCTGTGATGATGCTTGGTTTTCTTTATGCCTGGTACCAACTACTGACCAACTTCAGAGTTGAAGCTGCATGTTATTCGTAACATCTTGATGTTTTTCTTAGCCATTCGGTTCACATCTCTATGTATCAGAAGTAGCCTGGGTATGCTGGGTGTGTAGGACTGGTCTTGAAGAAGAGAGCCTAGGTCCTAGATAGAGGGACCTTCCAGCCTACAGAGGCTCATCTCTTACTTGAGCCTGCAGTGCACGTATATTCCACCTCACTATAAATGTTTGTTGTGGAAAAAAAAAAAAAAAACATGCTCCAGGAGGCCGCAGTACTCCAAGTCTGCACAGAGGAAATCTAAAGTCTGTTTGTGTGTTAAATGGTTAAGAGATAATGACACTTGGTGACTTTCATCCAGTAGGTCCATTCTATACCAACTACCAAAACTAAGGATTTGGGAATAATGGATCTATAACAAGTTGTTATTAAAATGGAGACTTGAGCCAGTGTTGTGATACACACCTATGATCATTTGAGAGACTGAGGCAGGAAAAGTCCTGTGAAGTTGAGGCCAGTCTGTGGGGAACTTCATGAGTTCCAGGTCAGCCTGTGCTACAAAGTGAGACCCTGTCTCAAAACAACAAAATAGAAATAGAGAATTGAAGAACCATGGAAGAGTATGAAAGCAAAGTCTCTTCATATATTAGGGATACAAGAACTAACTTTAACCAGTTTTTCCAAGCTTTCGGTTTTCTTATTTCTAATGAGTTTCTATAGTCAAAGTTTTGTTTTACTTGTTTACTTTAGATTTTTATATTTTGTGACAGATTGTGTCCAATAAGGAATACATTACCATGGGAATATTGTCTCTTTATTAATAAGCCCCCTTTGTGAGCACTCACTTATGCCCATAGAGCTACAAGCACAAGTCAATGAAATCTGGGCAGGCTTCTGGGGGAAACACAGGAAGTGTGTTTGCAGCCTATGCTGAGGAATTTAAAAATCAGGGCCTTGGCAAGGTTAGGCCTTCAGCTTTGTAGATAAGACACGGTACACTGTGAAGAGGGCAGGGTCACTAGGGACCAGGGCAACTCAAAGGCAAGGACTGGGTAGCAGGGTGAAAGGACTGCAGCTGCCAGCCCTGTTCAGGGCTCTCCTGGGCAGGATGAGGAGGCAGGACTGACAGAGCCAGTTTGACAAAGGGAATGCAGACCGACTCTGGCACAAGAAAGTGAAGGTGCGGCTGGATAATTGTCCCAAGGTTATAAAGACAAGCTAGAAAGTGGGTTGTCGGTGGTTGAATTTGATATCTACATGAACTTTTGCTAGTTGTTGTTTTGTTTGTTTAAGGAATACAACTTTAGCTTTGTATCTGTCTCCTGAATCCTTTGAAAGTAGCAGTTGTTTAAATAAAAAGATAATGCAAGATCTTACCTTTCAATGCCTTCATTTCAGACCTACTGAGTCTGCTCACAGTCTGTGGGTGGTATTTTTCATTCTTCTCTTCCTCTTAAGATACAATTTGATTTTTTTTTAACTAACATGAATGTGATGAGTTCTGTTATGGTGTTTTCATGCTTTATTTTTCTTGGCCCTTCCCCCACCCCTCTCCATCCCTACCACTCACTTCCTCCTTCCTTGCCCACTTCCCTCTGCGCCTTCCCTCCCTTTTGTTTTCATGTCACTTACATTCTGTCACTCTCCTTGTAATTCCTCTCCGTTGTCATTCAGAATGAATTTCTGAAGCCCTTTGCATTCACAAAACTCAAGGTCCACCTGGGTGGCAGCTAAGATGCTCTTAATAGAAAATGCAGAGTCAGGAAATCCAAAGTCCACACCATTAGCACCACAGAGACAATACTCATAACTTGAGAAAAGTTCATTTCCTGATCGCCAGAAATCACCCTCCTCCCATAAGGCCTGCTTAATTTTATAATTGTCTCAGCGTCTGTCTGAACATTGTTATTAACAGTTAACATACATTGAATGTGTGTAATAAGGGATTGTACATATGAACATGTGTGCAGAGGTGTACATATGAATGTGTGTGCAGGGAGTGTACATATGAATGTGTGTGCAGGGAGTGTACATATGAATGTGTGTGCAGGGAGTGTACATATGAATGTGTGTGCAGGGAGTGTACATATGAATGTGTGTAGGATAATGTATGTGTGAAGGTGTATATAGGGAGTGTGCATATGAGGATATGTGTAGTGAGTGTGTGTATGAGTGTATGCAGGGGATTGTGCACATGAGGGTATGTATGGGCGAGTGTGCACGTGAGTGCATGCGTAGGATAATGTATGTGTGACTATATCTAAGGGAGCGTGCACATGAGGGCACGTGCAGGGGAGTCCATGGTCCATTGTTTAAGGCAATTGAAAAATAAATGTTGAGAAAATTGATCGGTAGTTCTTAGACTAGAACCATTGGCATTTTCGTGGGGAACATTTGAGTATTTTAGCTAGAGAAGATGTAAAATAATACTATGTTTTTTACTTTTAAATTGACAGGCAAAAATATACAGTTCATCTGTTGGGAACCAACCGGTTGCCAGTGTGTTTGCCCCCAAGCCTGCTGTCATGAGGGAGGAGAGCGGCATGCCTCCCCCCTGGGATACTGCCCTGCTGGAGAGCGAGTTTTTCCAAGGTAAGTTCCCTCACCAGGTCTCCCTGGGAACTCCAGGAACTAAAGAGGAGCGTCCTAACTGTAGTAGCTTGTACAAAATCTCTAAGCAAATCAAGTCCTGAACTTGATTTCTGAAGCCCCTCGCTTTCTTCATCTGAAGAGATTCCAATCTATGCTATGAACCCAAATCTTGAAGAACCTTGTGGTTAAAAATAACCTAAGCAGATATTCTGAGATCAAAGACTGACAGACATACAGGCTGGTAATAATGTTTAATATTTTACCTCAGGTCAAAAAGAAATACATCTATAAAGCTTGCTCTTAAGAGTCTTTTATTGTTCCTGATTAGGGCATAAACGGACTGTGATGAAATCCAGGAGTCGTTAAAACAATCCGCCTGCACAGGGTGATGAAGAGCTGACCTGGATTCCAGAAGTACACAGTGCACATGAATCTTAACCACTGATAACTAGTTCACCTTACACGGGTTATTCTGTATCACGATAAGCCTGGCCATTAGAAAAGTTAAGCCCACGGTCATTCGGCGACTTTGCAGCGAGTGAGCATATTCAGTTTGCAGGTAGAATTGTTTGCCTTCCCCTGCAGCATGGGACCAATAGTAGTCATGAGAGCCTTAGGCATTGCTCTCCGTCTAGGGACATCCTGAGCAAGACGGGCAGGGACCAGGAGACATCCAAATGCAGCTTTTGTTTGAAGAGGAGCACACACCTAGCACAGGTAAAATAAAGGAGGAGGGCAGAGCACTGGTTTCTCTGGCCTCTGGAGTGGTAAAAAAAAAAAAAAAAAAAAAAAGCCTCAATGTGAAATTCTGAACAGCTTTGAATGGGTGAATCTTGTCAGAGGATGCAGCTATTCCTGGGTGTGATCCCTTTTGTATTTTCTATTCTAAGTGTGCTTTGTTTTGTAGTCAACATAAGGTTTTCATGTGGGGAAAGGACAAAAACAGCTCAAAGAAAAGAATGGAGACTTTTATCATTTGTTTTAAAGACAAATTTTATTAATTCTGTAGTGTTTTCTTTCTTTCCTTTTTTTCCCCCTGCCTTATAATCTGGCATTACTTGGTAGTTTTATTGTGGATTATTTCAGTGACTAGAAATCAAATGGTTTTTCATTAAAAATCCCTTCTTCACCGGGCAGTAGTGGTTCACACCTTTAACCCCAGTACTTGGGAGGCAGAGGCAGGCGGATCTCTGTGAGTTCGAGGCCAGCCTGGTCTACAGAGTGAGTTCTGTTTTTCATAACAGATCTTAGTGATCAAGATGAGTTCGGGTCTGCTCTATCAGCTCAAGAGCACGCACAGAGGAGAAGTCCAGAACAGAAGGGAAAAGATCCCTCTAGTCCCTGCCCTGATGTGATCGGCACATTATCTATACGTCCGTACAGTGCAGCTGGACACACTCAGAGCCTGGCGTGCCTCACTTCCCATGGTTCTTCAGGCTTTTCGTTTTTAGTTTAAATAGCAAATAATATAACTAAAGTGAGTCATTTGCATCATCAGAAGGAAAGATTGCTGTGAACACTGACCTGTCAGCACTTTGGGATAATTCTTATTTCTGTATCAGATCTAATTTTTATTAATGAATATTTCATCAATACATTCATAATTGATTTGTATTCATCATAAAACATATAGGATAATATATCTATTATAAGGCAAGCCTTAGAAAAATCTAAAAACCTTAAAGGTAGTGCAGTTTTATTAAAATTATAATAGTTTAATGGAGAAAAATGTTTACTGTGATTAAATACAATGCAAAGCAATTCCAGCAGTCCTTGACGATGTATGGTGCTTGTCTAAAGTTGCAGACTAAGGTGCTTGCAGTAATGAGCGCTGGGTCTGGGCTTGGCCTCTACCTTCATATTATAAGAGGTCAGTGGGCCCTGGCTTGGACATTACCCTCTCTGGGACCTTGCTTCTAAAATAAAAGTCAGCATTGTTTGACAGCAGCACCTCTGCCTCCTTATAAAGCTCTATCTCCGTTTGCATGGCTCAAGCCTTTGTGTATTAGGAGTATCTGGGTCCAAATCCCTGCACTTAGGGACCTGGGCCTTTTATTTCTTTGTGCTTCAGCATCCTTACCTATAAAACAAAATGGCAAAAATGCCATCCTTTAAGTTTAGATAACAATTTATTAATTGATGTTATGTGCCCTGACACATGGGAAGTGCTCGATTATAGTAGTTTCTGGGGAAAACCATCTAAAATTAACATATCATTTAATAATACTATGTAGAACTTTAAATTCCACATGCTGTCCAAGTTTATCCAACCAAGTATTTGTGGGTTAGATGGTAATGTTTTCTTAACAGAACAGCTGAGAAATCACCTACTGTTTACAGGCTTGTTTTTATTACAGTCTCATGATATGAATAAAGGCTGAACTATTATAGCAACCTGGTAATTTGAAAGAAACAGAGAGACATGAATTAACAATCCTCAGCTTTCCTAGGAATTCAATGGCAAGCCCATATTTTAATCTACATTATTCTCTTCTGTTATTAGCCCATGTTGCACAAAGAGTAAACACACTTCTGATACACAGAGAGAAACTGGTTAGAATTCATTAGGAAAAATATAGCTTTGTGTGTATGTGCATGTGGTTTGTGTATATGCAGGTGTGTGTGTGTGTGTGTGTGTGTGTGTGTGTGTGTGCATTTGCATGTGGAGGTCAGAGGTCAACTTTCTGTGTAGTTCCTCAGGAGCTGTCCATCTTGTTTTGTGTGTATGTGTTCATGTGTGTGGGGGTGGGCATGTAGGTGTGCTACTATGTGTGTATGTGTGTAGTAGCCAGAGATCAACACTTCAACACTAAGTGGCTTTCTACCTTTTTATGCATGTATGTATGTATGAGTGGTGTTTGTCCATGTTTACCTGTGTGGGTGCACATGTATGGAGAGGCTCAAATTGGCACTGGATGTCTTCCTTCCTCAATCATTCTCCACGTGTATTTCACTGAACCTGGAATTCACTGAATCTAGCTAGTCTAGCCAGCTAGCTTGGCCCTGTCTCTGCCTCAGAAGTGATGAGATTGCAGGCAGGCTGTGCCCAGGTTTTAACATGCCCTCTAGGGAGGCAAACTCCCATCTACATGCTTACTAGGTAAGCACCTTACCCACCAAGCTGCCTGTCCAGCTCTCTACCTTTTAGACAACTATTTTATGTATATAGTGTGTCTTGTGCATGAGTGCAGAAGCGAGTGTGCCACAGTGCGCATGAGGAAGTCAAAGGGCGACTCTCAGGAGTCGTTCTTCACCTTTCGCCTCTCGAAAGCAGGGTCTCTCTGTTTCTGTCATCGCGTAGTATATTCCATGGCAGCTAGTCCGCGAGCTTTTGGCCTGTTCTCGCCTCCACGTCCTCTCTTGCTGTGGGGTGCTGGGATTGCAGGTGTGCGCCACCACACCCAGCTTTTCTATTGGGTTCTGGGGATTGAGATCAGTCTTGTGTGACTGCTGAGCCGTCGCCCCAATTTCTACCTTATTTTTTGTGACAGGGTCTCTCACTGAACCTGGAGTTCACTAATTTGGCTAGACTGGTTGTCTAATGAGTTCCAGGAACCTCCAGCCCTCCCCAGTGATGGGCACAAGTCAGCCACCATGCCAGGCCTTTTATCCTCAGGATCTAAGCTCAAGTCTTCGTACTTAGGCGGCAGCAGGTACTGCTCACTGAGCCACTCCAGTCCCTATCTTGTTTGAGATGAGGTCTTCCTGGGAGCTGGAGTTTGCCGGCTAGGCCAACCTGGCTGGCCAGGAAGCTTCAAGGACCCATCTGTCTCTGCCTCCCTGCTGCTGGGATTGCAAATTCATGCCACTGTTCTGGCTTCTTTACCAGACTTCTAGGGATTGAATCCCGGTAGCCATGCTTATACAGAAAGAATTTTACTGACTGAGTTTTCTCCTCAGTCCCAAAATATAGCTTTATATCCTTAAATGTATGATGAGAAAAAGAAAGAAGGTTGCATGATAGGCTTTTAAAAGTCAGATTATCATTAAAACATAATCAAGATTAATGTTATATTAGTCGTGCTGTGGCGGCACACATCTTTATTCCCAGCGCTGGAGAAGCAGAGTCAGGAAGATCTAAGTTCAAGGCCATTGTGGTCTACAGAGCGAGTTCCAGGACAGCCAGGGTTACAAAGAGAAACCTTGTCTTGAAAAACCAAAAAAAAAGATTAATGTTATATTTATAGTAGCAAAATATGATTCTCAAAAGGGGGACTTAAATAACACTAATTGTTATAAAACTACAAAATCATACAAAACTAATTCACGTTCTCCTTTAGTTTTAGATGATTTGGACAGCAAGCTGGCTCAGGAACAGTCTGCGGGCTCGGTGAGTACGAGAATGCCATTCAACTACAGATCAAGAACACAGTTCAAACATTCTCACTTGAGTAGGAACGGGCATGGTCATATCACAGGAAGGCACCAAAACTACCACAGTGAAACTTTCAACATGTCCATCTACAACATCCTGAGACCAGGAACTCCTAGAGAAGGTTTTAAAACCTTTTCTCCTAGGACAAAGACGATTTATGATATATACAGGACGAGGGAACCCCGAGTCTTAAAAGAGGACTATTTGCAAAAGAACACATTTGGTAGCACATCTTTGTGTTTTGACCTCCGGGAACGGTCGGCCTCACCAGCCACAGGGCACTTCACTGCGAGGAGTTTACACTTTCCGGCCGCTACTCAAAACAAGAGTAACTTTACACCAGTAAGGCGCCAACAAAACCCCAAAAGGACTCCTCTGTCATCCATCATGTGGAACAGGCCAGATTCTTCTAGACATAGGCAGAATCAGGAAGAGTTCCTGGGGGAACCATCACCAATGGACATTGACCCTGCTGAGCAGTACGCGTCTCCTAAGTGTTTTCAGAGCAGTAGGAGGTATGAGTTGTATCATTCGCAGAACGCTTACCAAAGCATCCCGTTAAATGCCCCCATGGATGTGATGAGTTCTGACACATCGGAGGACTCAGAGAATATGCCATTCTACCATCAGAAGAACCCATTTGCAAGGTCTTTTTTTAGCAGTGCCTTCAGTCAGAGCAGAGAACAGAGATTTGGACAGAATTATTTTTGGAGCCAACAGGAAGAACAACATTCTTCCTGGTCTGACTTTCACCAGAGCAGGAAACCATGCCCTTCTTCTGACGGGGACTTTGAAATGATGTCTGTTGAAGCAAACAGGCCACCATCTGTTTGCACCCGTGGTGTCCCTTCTCAACACTGGAGGCCACGTTCTCCTGGCTATGGAACATATGTTTTCAGAGGTCAAGAGAAGCAACATTGCTGGCGATCTGACCTTCAGATGTCCCCACCTGAGAACACGGACACCTCACGTGTTAATGAGAACCAATTCACTCCCCCATTTGTCACACCAGATGGCTTTTTCATGACTGGCTCAAGCTGCCACACCCAGTCTCCTGGGCTGGAATATCAGCAGGAACACCGCCCTGTAGAAGTAGACACAAATGAGGGGTCTTGCTTGTTTGACAAGGCTCGGCCTCTAGTATCCTCATTCAGAACTTCCTTCCCCCTGATTCCCGACGACAGAAGGGAGTCTCAGAATCCCCACTTCCAGAATCCAACAGTTACTTTGGAGAAAATAATCCCTAAAAAGCCAGACTCTCTTCCAATAAGAAGCTATACAGAAGTCGCTGAGGCCGGGAGCCGTCCAACCGAATCGCTGTCTCTCACTGAAGCCCAGCCCAGCATCCCAGTCACAGAAATGAAGAGTGAGAGAGATCTGAGTGAATCCATTTCAGAGGATGAACAGTTAAACAAGATGGGCCAGAAAAAGAAGGTGAGTGGGCTATCCCAATCTGTTTCACACACAGCGGTCTCTAATGATTTACGTGATTTTCAAAATGCCCAGGACCCGGCCCAGGATGGTGGGTTTGGCTTTAATGCATCTGCCACAGTAAGTTCCAGAAGGTCACCCAGGGTCTTTTCCAGGAAAGGTGTTTCCCAAATTCATGCAACACAAAGGGATAAAGGCAGTGAACTGAGCAAAAATAAATGTTTTCCTGGGAACAGGGTACTTGACTCAGCAGCTTCCCTGCCTTTCATTCAAGAAAGTGGATCACCATCGTCTCTTTCCAGCCCAAATCAAGATTGTCACCAGAACACAGGAAGTAATGAAGACAGTTCAAGCATCATTACAAAGAACCACTGGTGCCTTGAACCCACTGCTAACCCAAAATCACAGTCTCTAGAGGAGGCTGCTGCTTTAGATCTTGAGCGACAGCAATGTCCTTCCACTCATTCTACCAATGGCAGCAAGCTGGCCACCAGGCACAATGGCTCACAAGATTCCTTAGGTATGTCATCAGGCGTATCCCAGGATTCCTTACCATTGAGCGATTCTTTCCTTGATGCTCTTCGGGTACCTTCTACTACAGTGTTCTCTAGGAGCCTTTCAGACCAAGATCCATCGCAAGAAGAAAGAGAAGAAAAAGGCAAGGCTACAAAGCACCAAAATAATCAGTTGGCTGTAAATTCCGCAGACAACCAAGAGGCTGGAGACTGTCCTGCGCTTCCGCATGATGCTACCCACTGCCATCCATACTCTCCCAGAAACGCGAGGGGGAGAGGGAGAGTAAGACGTCGTGTATCCTGTATTGAGAAGCTAGCCAAGACAGAAAGTAGAGCAGCACCCACGAGCGAAGGCAGGAGCCTCACTGAGGACCAAAGTAGTGTCAAAGCTGAGCTCGGCACAATCTATTGCACCTTGCCAAGAAAATCAGCCGGCTCTCTCACACACAGCAGACAGTTGGAAAGTAAGGTGACGGCCGCTTCCATTAGGAATGGGCCACTTCCATTCCAAATGAAAAATAAAGTGGAAGTTCCAACTGGGAAGAGCACATCTGACAAACCCAGTTCTCCTGAGTCGATGAGTGACGCTTCGGTTTCAGTCGTAGGCACGCCGGAAGCCACCAAGAGGATGACAGATATGAAAGCCATTAGATCTGCTTCTGTTAGGAAAGGGCCTCTCCCTTTCTTCATCAAGAGGGCAATATCATGTCCTTCAGGGGAGCCATGCAGCTTGGCTGAAAGCGGTGGAAGAGAGAAGCCTCCCTTCATGGACATGGATGTTTCTGCTGCAACACCCAGGCCTGGGGAGAGAATCTTTAACTCGCTGGAAGGCGACTCATCTTCTAGAGAAAGTACGTTCTCCAAAAGACACAACCAAAAGGAGCTTGTTCAAGAGTGCAATGGGAAGGATGCTGAGACTCCTGCCCCCAGGATGAGCTCATTTACCCCTTCAAACAAAAGCCCTGATCCGTTGTGTGCAGACGCATCAGGCAAACACAGCTCAAGAGCGTTACACAAGTTGAAGACGACCAGCACGTTTTCTGTCTCTGGTGATGAAGAGAATGTGAAATGTCTTGAGGTGGTTTCAATATATTATACTCTACCAAGGAAACCCAGCAAAAAATTCTGCAGCCTCCTTCAGCAGTATGCACAAGGTAGCGATTCACTTCAAGATGCCTTTCAGGGAGAGACTGGTGCATTCCCTAACGCTTTAGAAAGCGATGAGTTAAATTATCCTGCACAAGTGCAGTCGGGAGCGCCTGCACCCCAACACCTAAAGATGCAGGGTGACGCAGCTCCGTGCTGTCTTTCTCTCAGCAATGAAAGCAAAGCGGTCTCCCAGTTACCAAACAGGAAGGCTACCGAATCTACAGTAGAGGAAATGGCTTCAGTGGGGCCAGATGTTTCTCTTCATAAAGGAGAACCTCAGACCAAAGAGATTTCCCCAGGTAACTTAGCTAAAACTATAGATGATTTGCTAAGCAGGAGAAAGAGAGGAGGGGGAATCCCAAGACAAATCCAACAGACCCACTTACTGCTTCTGGAAAAAAGTGCTGGAGAAGAAAACACTGAAAATCATCAACAATCTTCCAAAGGAGGAAATGGTGGTCCCTCTGGCCTCCCAGCTCACTCGGAAGATAATGTTGAAAACTCCCAAACAAGAAGAAATTCTGGAGCCTGTGCAGATGCCATGGCCATTAGATCAACAGGAAGCGGAAGGTATTCTTGGAGAGATCACATGGCTGTAGTTGTAGATGGCAGATCTAGTGGGTTACAGCCTAGGGAAGCCAGTGGGACAACTGGATCAGACTGCCAAAACCTGACTGATGAAATGCTCTCTGACTCAGAAAGCCAAGCCTTTGATCTCACCCCAGCATTGCATAAGCTGCAGCTTGCCGAAGACGCTCATACAGGGGGAGCAGATCTGCAGTCTGAACCCAGCCAGGTCGAAGATGAAATACAAAAGTTGGCATGGGATCAACCTTTACTTCCTGGACAAAATAATAAAAATAAAACCAACATGGGTGACCTAGAAACAAAAGAAAACAGATACTCAGTTAGACACAGGTTGGCGGCTATGGCTAAAGCAAGCAGAAAAATCCCCCCAGCAAAGGATTTAAGTCCCAGAAGACACGTAGCTACTATCTTCTCCGAAAATGAAAGCGAATCTGGTTTTAGAGGGTTATCTCTTTGCAGACCAGAGAGCAACCCACAGTCTCCTGAATCTATTGCAAAATCCACAGAGTCCACAGATGAAAGCAGCCTGATGAATATGGACAAATCTGAGACCCATTTCCAGGCTACTGCAATACCCAGCCCAGAACTTCCTTGTAAGTCATGCAATCAGAAGTCTGCTAACATTTCACAACCACACCAGGATGAGCCAAACAATGTTTTAGAAACACCACCAAAGAAAGAGGATTCTAAAGCTCAGATTTCAGGAGAGTCGGGAGCCTCAGCTCAGCTCACACTTACCAGCCCCATAGAAAAAAGCTTCTCTGACCACCAGCAGAGGTTGAGTCCTCTTTCCCCCCTGGAGCCTTCACAGAAATCTGCAATAAACAGGAGTGCCCTATCTCCAGAGTCACAACCAGAGCCACCCCTCTATCGGTCAAAGAGTTTAAAAAACTTCAATGTGCATGGTGACCTGCTGTGCACAAGCCATCCTCCCAAAGCCAGGGGGCGACACTTTTCTGAAAACAATTCCATTGACAGTGCTCTGAGTCAACTGTCCCTTGAGGATGACTCCTCCCACAACACAGCACACAGTCGAAGATTCAAATCTTTTTCTGAGCTTCCTTCCTCTGATGAAAGTGAAAGTTGGGCTTTGTATAACAATAGGACGAGAGCCGGAACCAAGTCCACCTCTTCCATTTCCAGGCCTATTGACTATGGGATTTTTGGGAAAGAGCAGCAGTTGGCGTTCTTGGAGAACGTCAAGAGGTCACTCACACAAGGAAGATTATGGAAGCCAAGTTTTCTCAAAAACCCTGGCTTCCTCAAGGATGGTGTACTGAACACTGCCAACCTGTCGAAGTCAGAGCTGTTAAATTCTCCTGGTGGTCAGGTGCCAGAAGATGGCTTATCCCCAAGTGAACCTCTTAATATCTATGAGGAGGAGCCAGTGGATTCTGACTGGGACACAGACACAACCACAGATGACGAATACTACCTGGATGAAAATGACAAGGAGTCAGAACTGTGAGACTTTTGCAAGACAGCACGTAATATAATACTTTTCATTTTGCTATTTACCAAAAGCTTATAATTCAAATGAGTCTAAATTAATAGATTAACTAAATCTAATAGACAGATTTAAAAAGATCTGTTTTGGGCAATGTCTACACCAAAACAACCCATTCTTTTCTTTTCCATATATATTTTTTCCTTCTGAATTCTAAGAACAATAATTACTAATTTTTGATGGTTTTTATTATTACTATTATTTGTGTGTTTGTTTTCCCTATTATTTTTTTCCTGGTGTGTTTAAAATTGGCTTTTCTTGTCTCTTCACTCAACCTTATCTCTAAGCCACTTTCCAATTTGGGCTATTTTCTTCTCTTTTTTTTTACATCTCTTACTCCCAATAGTTCAGGCACATGTTAAAATTTGCTACTTGTTAGTTACCCAACACAATTGCAAAACTGCATCACTTCTCTCTGTCCACAGCCTGAATTCGAGATATTAAATAAAACACAGGGAAAGCGATAGCCAGATAAAATGCTGTCATTGTATGTGCACTGTATTCATGCAGTGCCCACAGAGTCTAGCAGAGGGCATTGGAGCCCCGGAATGGGAATAACAGATGGTTGTTAGGGGTCACATGGATGCTGGGATCCAAACCTGGGTCCTCTGCAAGAGCTACAAGTGCTTTTAACCACTGAGCTGTCTCTCTAGCCCTCAGATAGAGAGATCCTTACGTTTCTGCTGTGGAGCCTCAATGTACGTTTGGAGC
The DNA here is from genome assembly GCA_026225945.1 of Cricetomys ansorgei. NCBI lineage: Eukaryota > Metazoa > Chordata > Mammalia > Rodentia > Nesomyidae > Cricetomys > Cricetomys ansorgei. The sequence continues at coordinate 7,162,419 of JAMJFZ010004023.1, forward strand.
ACATGTTGAGGTTATAAATGAAGGCTTGGTCCCTCTGGTGCCTTCTGGAATTTCTCTGAAAAAGTTAGTGGTGATTGGCTGAGTTTTTGAGGCCTGAGTTTTTATAAGCTTAACATTTGAGTGAAGCCCGAATGAGGCAAGATGTGTGGGTTGGCCACAGGGATGTGGCTAAGAGATGGAGTTGAGCCAAGAGCTCTTTATAGGATCAGCTTTATTGCTGCTCTCTCTACATTGATTTTTCCCATCTCTCCAGACAGTTGCATTTCTCATTTCCTTATTTATAGCCTGGAATGGGGCCTCTTAAACTTTTCTCACCTAGTTTCTTTATAATTTGGGAATTTTTTTACATGACCTCCAATAGATGCATATATAAAATAGGTATACAAATCAAACATGCACTGATAGCTCAAATTTATTTTAAAAGTTTTCTGACTTACACATAAATTTACCATTTGTTTAAGATAAAAACAAGCATATATTAATGAGACAGATATATCTGTTTGTCTAACACAATGCAGCCCAAGGACTTACTAACGTGATACCCGCACTCTGTTAATAAAGTATAAAAAGTCTTTGTTGTCTGTATCTGCATTTCTATATGAGAAATCTTTGCATGTGCAGTAAAAGCAGTGCAGTTCATAACAGAATATCAGATCTCCTCTCCTCCTCTTTCCCTTCCTCTGCCTCTCCCCCTGTATTTTCTCCTCCTAGTAGAAGGTGTGAATGGTGTGTGTTTGAATCAAGGCTAAAGTCACGCCATGCACAGGGGTGAGTACTTCCAAGACTCATTATGTGTTTAATTCTGAATTAATTTGTGTTCAGTGCACACTCAGCAATCTTTTATTGCTTCCATATTTTTCAACCCCACCTTCAGTTATATAACCCCATATAAATGAGGACCCACAGTTTAAGAAGCTTTGGGCTAGGACACTTTTCTGATGGGGCATTTAGTGGGAACACTGGACGGGTCCTTAAAACACTAGGTCAGATCTGATGTCTAGGAAGCACTTGGCTTCTCTGCTGAACCATCTATCAAACCCTCAGGAGCTTCTAACTCAGAACTCCTAATTTACTGTAAGATACACCAGTGATACCCATTGTTAATTTGGTTCCTACCTCTTTAGTTGCCACACAGAACAGCTGGAGATTTCTCTCCTTGTAATTCAAGGATAGGGTCTACAGATAAGGCTGAGGGTGATTGATCGAGACCTGCAGCAGCATGGGATCCTGGATCTCAATACCAGAGTGGATTTTGTCTTACTTGTTTTATAGCTGTTTTCTGACATATTCTTATCCTCCAGATAATGGAGGCTAAGGACAGGTGTTGACAAATCGTATAGAGAACTGGGGCTGTCACAATGCAAGACAGACCTCATATTCGCAGTCTGGCCTGGAAGCAGGGGCCTGGGCCAGTTTACACCAGACCTATAAAATTCAAAACTTGTGAAGGTGAGGTCACTAACACGAAAGCTTTCCCTTAAACCTGACCTCTCAAACTTCCAGCTCTAGCCAATTTGAAGCTCAAAGAGATGCCTAATAGACTTTTTAATCGGCTGTTCTGAACCGATTCAAACAGGAAAGGTAAAGAGTAACATTCGATTTCTTGCTTAATAGTGTGTGTTTGAGCATATGCCTTCCCTCTTTTGCTATTTATCTGATTATTTAAGTAAACTCTCATACAGTATGACTTTTGTGTAATTCTAAGATATTCAGAGATATTTTAACATTAATATCTTTGTGGTTTTTTAAATGAACACTGTAAGATGTTACTTCAGTAAATATTTGGAGTCTACATGTTTGTTACAAAAGGTGATGCGAAATTAACTTGCTTTACAAGGTGAGGCTCTGAGTGAGGGAAGTTGGGGTCAGAATGGACAAATGCTCTGTGGGCTCAGGCTCTCAGAGCTGGAATCTACTATCCATATTCAGAGGTTCCTGACAGCCACTGCTGTCTGCAGGATGTGTAAGGACTACCTGCTTGTCGGGCTGAAGCATCAGGAAAACAGTAACTTCACAATTAGAATAGCACCTTGACTGTTTTATGGTTTTGTGAAGCACTTCGTTAAAGAAGTACAGCGAATCTCTGTATTGTGATATGTAAACTCCCGCTTTTTAATGCCCATTTTGGGCATAGCCATTGTAACTTAATTATAGTCATTTTATATTGTTTTTTCTAGAATATATAATCATTATTAAGCTTTCTTGTAAATGGAGTAAAGCACTATTTAATCAATACTAATAAGTGCCTAGGAAATTATTGGCTTGCTTAAATATTAGGCTAACACAACTATAAATACTGTGTTGTTAAATTCGTTTAAAATAGGGTTTAATAAGACTATTTTATTTTTTGGATACTTCCTTCTGAATAGTTTACTCCTATGTCATAAATACATTGATCTCAATAAGACTCTGATTGCTACTAACATGAGTTTGGTTAAAAATAAGCTTCAAAAGGGAAAACTGATTTGGATAAGAAATAGAGATAAGCCACAAGGTGCTAAAAGAAGTCTGCTTAGGTTGTGGAAAAGACAAGAATCAGATGAAAGTTCACACCTCTGTGACAGCGCGTTCCACGGCTGAGTGCTGGTGTGTTAAACAGGCTTACTGCGTAGTTCCTTGTCTGCAGCAGAGCTGTGGAATACCCTATCTAAATGTACAGCATAAATATGTAAATATTTTACTTGGTGAGTTTGTATTACTACTTAATGGCTCTTTGTGACTAATAATTCTATTCTGAAACAATAAGCCATAATAAGCACTTTTGTCAAAACTGTCAAATAATCCTTTCATGTTTTTCATCAGATATGTTCCCAGAGTATGGAATATGTTGTAAGGTGAAATTTTAAAATAATGCTTGTGTTGAAATAAAAACTTAAACAGATGAACTGTGCCTATTTGTTGTTTATGCATTTGCATTTCTGGAGATAGAACTCACATGCTAGGCAAGCACTCTGCCACTAAGCTACAGCCTCAACCCCAAATTTACTGTTAGAATTGGTTTTATTTCCTATCCTGATTTTTTTTTTTTTATGTGAATGAGTGTTTTGCCTGCCTGTTTGTCTCTATACCACAGAGGCCAGAGAGGGTGTCAGATCACCTAGAAGTGGAGTTGCAAATGGTTGTGAGTTGTCGTGTGGGTGCTGGGAATCAAATCTGGGTCCTCTGGAAGAGCAGTCACTGCTGAGCCATCTCTCCAGTCCCTTAAAAGATGATTTTTTAAGCGTAAAATTTTTCAGGAAACTACTAAGATACTGTGGGAAATGTGCCCAATCTTTCTGGCAGCAACTGGGAGAGATTTGCCAAATAAGATTATTTAAAATCAAAACAAAAAGAGTAGCTTGCTTCTCCCTTTCATATACACCCAGAGTAGCCAACCAGTTCTGAAACATCAATATGCCTGGCTACACAACAGGAGAGGAAAGAAGGCCCGACATCACTTCCTGGAGGTTCTCGTGTACAATATAAATATGTAATATTTTAAGAAGGTTGCTGGCTTTCGTTGGGGCCACCTCATTTGGTAGCACTGCAGAGAGTTCTTTGTAGTTTAAACGTTCGTTTTTTATTTACTCATTTTATTTGTGAGTGGTTTGCCTGGATGCATGTTTGTGCACCACATGTGTGCTTGGTGCTCACCAAGTTCAGAAGAGGGCATCAGATCCCCTGGAACTGGTGTTACAGATGGCTGTGAGCCACCACTCAGGTGCTGGAAACCAAACCGGTGTGTCCTCTGCAAGAGCAAGTGTTCTTAACCGCTGAGCCATCTCTTGGCCCTGACATTCATTTTTAATTAATTACTTTTAAGTAAATGAACCAATAGATTTCTTGCTAATCCCTCTAGCTATCTCCAGTATTAATGGTAACAACCTTTTTCTGGAAAAACTCAATGCTCTTTTTTCATCAGCACACATATATATACATATGCTGAGATGTATAAATACATGTGTATAATTGTGACTATACATTTAAGTAGAACTATACATCGATGGGTATGCAGACTTAGGGGAAATTAAATTTAGTTATATTTATTATATGAGTATAATATAATATATTTTCAAAATATCTGCTGTTCAGAATCTTTAATCTTGCTTTTTCAAATGACAATTTTACTTGATTTAATGACGCTTTTTATTAGTTGTTAGTTGGTTGACTGATTGAAGTGGTAGGAATCAATTGCTAGATGGTTCTCTATCAAGCACCAAGCAGGTGCTAACCTCAAGTGCTATATAATTTCTTAAGCCACATTTCACTTATCACCCAGCACCATACAACCCTCAGCTCACTTCTCTGGGAAAAGAAATTTTAAATCCAATTTTGGCAGGGTGTGAACAAAATGTGTTCTACACAGGCATGTGTGTGTGTGTGTTTTATTGATTTTTTTTTAATGATAACTGGAGAAGAGCAGGCATTCCATCAAAGTATACAAACAACTCCAGGAAAAAAAAATCAGTGGAAGTCACACTAAGTTATGCTACACTGTTACACAGTTACCCTGCAGTTTGCTAGTGACTTATTACCAGCTCTTGATGATGCTTCTAAACCACAAAGACAGCTCTCCAGTGGTGGGCGCCAGGCTTGCCCACGATCTGGGCACTGTGCAGCGCACATGGGCATCCAAGCCCTTTCTCCTCGCTGACCTCTCAGCCCTAACCGTAGTTGGTAACCTGGGCCCCAGCTCAAAATGCTCAGGAGCCTAATTAAAGCCTGCGAAAGACAGAGGGCAGTTCAAGGCTTGGTTCTGACAAGCTCTGGGTTGAGATCTGCCCGGAGGGGGCAGAAGCCCTGTGTCCATTCTGTTGACTAACTCCAGATTTCTCAGCCTGGGGAGAATCTTTATGTCCTAATATTTTAATGCTACACAAATAACAAGGAGAAAAATAATTAGCAAAAGTGAACAAACTGGGGTTGAGGCAAGACTGTTCTGGCTCTTGAGGCTGAGAAGTGGGGGTAGCCCAGGCCATCCTACCTTTCCAAAGTGGGCAGGGGGAGAAGGTGTCTGGCTCTGAGGAGAAGCTTGCCCACACAGCTCAAGGCAAGGGCCAGCCCTTGTCTCCTGCTGCCAAGTGTCCTGCACAAGTTTAGACTCAAATCAGTGGATACTCAGAAAACACAGTTTGAGGGGAAGTGGGGACTACACTCCAGGGTCTCCAGTGAGGGACGCTGCTACACACAAAATAAGTGGAACAGGCAAGCCTCTGTGTGAACCAAGACCAATGAAATTCTTAACAGCGAGCCTATACCTCTTGTGGCACTGGGAACCAAACACTGGGCCTGCAAGCCAATAACTGTACCACTAAACTGTAACGTTTAAAACCGTTTTTTTTTTTTTTTCGGGCATAGTGGTGTACACCTTTAATCCCAGAATTTGGGAGACAGGCACACGAAGACAGAGTTATAGGGGGCTACAAAGTGAGACCCCATTTCAATCAATTAATGAAAACCAGTTTTCTCCAAAGGGCAAGGTGGCTTACACACATTTAACTCCCTCGCCCTGGAGGAGGCCATCAGTTCAAAACTATCCTGGGCTACCTAGGGAGACTTCTTTCTCAAAAGGAAAAACAAAATAAAATATAAAATAAGTGGAAACTGCCTTCCTCTAAACCTCTGACAAACTCAAGCGACTAGCGGAGCCCGGCCGGGGCACGGAGCTCGCCTGTCCGGGAGTGCGCGAGGCCGCGCGGGGCGGCTCCCGGCCGAGGCCCGCCCCCGGGTCCCCTCCGCCCGGCGCCCCGGCCCCTCCCCGGCCAGCGGAGCTGAGAGCCGGCGACCATGCACCGGGTGCCCCGGGCGCCGCCGCTGCTGCTGCAGCTCGCCCTCCTGGTGGCCGCGGGGGCCGGGGCGCGGGTGAGCGCACCGCGGAGCCTGGCGTGGGGCCCCGGGCTGCAGGCCGCCGCCGTCCTGCCCGTGCGCTACTTCTTCTTGCAGGCCGTGGACTCGGACGGCCGGAACCTCACTAACTCGCCGCCAGGTTAGAGCCCGTCGCCGTCCCCGCGCCCCTGTGCCCACGCGCGGCCACCTCCTCACGGCGGGTGTCACCCTCTGTCCCCTCCCATCGGCGTCCCTTCCCTCCTCCCTGACACCCACGGGGGCGGGAGACGCCACCTAGGCCCGCTGGGTGACTGTCTGCACTCCCGGGGCGGGCCACACGTCCGGCGCGAAGGCTGCCGTCGGGGTAAACGCTGTGCGTGGCGCCCGCGGTGCCCTATGGAGCGCGGCGGGGCCGTCACGTGACACGGACGGTCTTTCCGGCCTGCGGGGAGTGCCTTCCTCCCTGGCTCCGCAGCCCCTCGTCGCTTAGGCGTCCCAGGCCCCTGTGCGGGGCCTTCCTGCACGCTGGACGCTCCTTTTCTTCTTGCTGTTTTGTTAAATACAGACCACCGGGAATCAAAAGAAACGGGGCTAGGGAGAGGCTCGTCCTGAATCTCTGCAGGGTCCTCCACCCACATCTGACAGGTCTCTAGACTTGTCCAGCTGGTTTCAAGTTGTTGCTAGTCAGGATTTGCTAATTTGTTTCTAAATTTAAGGCTGCTCCCAACTGGCGTCCTGTTTTGCCAGCAAAGAGACCGAATAATCCAAGCCGCCTTCCACAGTGCAAATGGGGACTTCACGTACTTGGAGGTCACTGTGTATTTGGTAATCCTGGAGAAAAGGAAGATGGCAATGTCTGCCTATCAGACAACTTAGAATCTAGTGAGAAAATAGATAGCAACCGCCCTATCGGAGCACAGCACGGTGGCTACAATGGCATATGTGCTGCATGGTGTAAATATTGAATAACTGCCCGTAGACTCAGGGAACTCCAGGAAGCTCTCCGGAGTAGGGGTTTGGAAAGCAGAGAGCATGAGGAACAAGTGTTCAGAATAGGAGCCTACGGAGCACGTTTCAGATTCAAACTATGACATAGTGTCACTCCAATTTTGTAATAAATAAATGAACCAAGGCATGCACTCCCATGATTACAGCAAGAGTAAGGATTTGTCCCTATTTTTTTACATTCTTTTTCCTGAGTAAAATTTCCTGCAAAGATAGTTTTTATTTTTTTTCTATTTCTGTGGATAGATGTTTGTGTTTGTACATGCCACTTGTGTGCAGGTGCTCATAGACACCAGAAGAGGGCACTGGATCTGCTGTCGCTTGACTTCTAGACACTAACACAGTTGCTGTATTATGTGTGTATCTGAGTATGTGTCCTCTGGAAGAATAGGAAGCACTCTTAACCAATGAGACATTTTTCCAGCCGCAATGAATCATAATGTTTTTATAGCAAGAAAAAAAAGTAAGAAAAAATAAGACTCAATATGATTGCAATGCACGAGTGGATCTTGGAGTGAGTCCATGGCAGGAAGTCAGACATATTTGGAGGATTATGTAGTCCTAGGGCGTAACACTTTGGACTTCTGGGACACTCCAGTTGGTAATGTGGGGTCCGTGGGGTCCTGTAACTGCAGAGAGCTTTGATAAACTTCCTAAACAGTCATGGGCAAATGAAGTCCCAGAGATTCTCTTCCATTTAAACTCTGCAAAGCTATGATTGCATACTGGCTATGCTGGTCATTAATATATGACTTTCAGTTACTTCTTGGAGCTGGGTTTCTTGATCTGTACAGCGGGGGATGGGGAGGTGGGGGGTGATAAAAACCTACCTGACAAAGCCTTACAGGAAACATAAGAGCTGGGTGTGGCTGTGTGGGCCTATAGTTCAAACACTTAGAAGGCAGAGGCAAAAGGATTATGAGTTCTAGGCTAGCCTTGACTATGTAATAAGAGCTTGATCTAAGAGATAAATAAATAAACAGGTCTGAACGCCAGGACTAGCCCATAGCAGGGGCTAAGTGAATTTTTTTTTTTTTAATGCTTCAGACTTCTTTGAAAATTAAGTGTTCAGAATCTCTGATGTAAACGTTTGATACTGCCAGCCTACTTTCTGCTGTTACATTCTCGTCAGTCAGCTTTTCTTTGAATTTATGGAGAAGGGAACTCAAGCTGAGCTTGGATTCTGTTCCATTATAATAGCCATCCGGGCAAGTGAGAATTCATTTTCCTCCCACTTTAAGCAATTCAGAATTTCTCTCTTCTCTTTTTCTCCCTTATAAAGATTACATTTATGTATTTCTGTGTCAGACCCAGTCAGTGTTATTGTCCATTGACTCCCATATTAATTGCATGCCATCAGTGACCCAGGAATGCAAGATTACTATAAAAATAAGAAATCACTTAAAATACATGTTTCTAATAGTTTTATACGCTATAGTTTAGTTGTTGTTTTGAGTCAACATCTCACTATGTAGACCAGATTGACCTTCGATTCACAGAGATACACTTGCCTCTTCCTCCTGAGTGCTTGGATTAAAGGTGTGCACCACTCCAGTTTTTTTAGTCTGCTGTACTTTTTTAATGTTTTTATTTTATGTGTATGGATGTTTTGCCTGAATGTGTATATGTCTACCATGTGGATGCCTGCCTTTGAGGCCAGAAGAGAGTGTCAGACCCTCTGGAGCTGGAATTACACTACCATGTGGGTACTGGGACTTGAACCTGGGTGCTCTGGAAGAGCAGCTAGTGCTTTTAACTGCTGAGCCATCTCTCCTGACCCTTGGGTTGCCTTTCTGATGTCAAGCTAGAAGGAACACAAAGCATTTGGAAATTCGATTTAAAAAGAGAAATTTTCACACTCTCCTGAGTGCAGGGAACTTTGTAGAAGAGGAAGTGGGAAGCATGCACGAGCCGGCAGGTAAAGCGATGGGCTTCGGAATGCCAGCCTCTGCGTTCATCACAAGTGTGGTCATGAACTCATAACTGCGGTTACTGCACTAGGGCCATACAAGACTGGCCCTGTCAACAGTCAGTCACAGAATGGGGAGGGGCTTATGAGCCCTGACTCTCACTTCCAAGCTATCATGTTCAGTTGTGTACCTGCTGCATCCCCACTGCTGAGCCTACCAAGCTCCAGTGGATAGCTCCAAATCCATGGTCACACAGACAGCCCTGCTTAACTCAGTGGGTCGCAAAACAAAGGGAATAGACGTGTACGTTGGAGATTCGCAGAGAAGGAGGGGGAGAGACAAGAAGGAGGGGATGGAGAGGGTGGAGAGTGGGGCTGGTCGGCAGACACAATGTACCATGCGAAATTGTCAGAGAACAAATTTAATTTTTAAAAAAACCGGACATTTTCTCAGAAACGAAGGTTACTAGATACTTTAGTGGCATTAAAGAACATGTGTGTATTTTATAGAAAGTTGAATTATCACAGGGCCATCGTCTTTAGAGTGTGGACTGCTAACTGTGTTACTCAAAGGAGAAAAGATCAAGTTAGGCAAAATATTACTTTCTTCTTTGCTTTTTTAATGAATTAATTCTTTTCATCCACTGTCGTTATTGAACGGGTAAGTCAGATCCTTGGCGTTAGTGGGCCAGGCATAGTTTCAGGCCTCAGGATCTTCCAGGCTGAAGTAAATGCTGTCTACCATGAACACTGCAGGGCCCAGGAACTTCTGTTCTAGGATGCCTGTTAATCATCAAGACATACTAATCAGGAAATGGTCACCTGGTTTGCATTTCTTTTGCTTCTAGGTCAAACACAATTCAAAGTAGTGGTAAAATCCCTTTCACCTAAAGAGTCAGCCCGGATTTATGTCCCTAAGCCTTTGGACAGAAATGATGGTACATTTTTGGTGAGATACAGGATGCATGAGACTGTCCACGAAGGCATCAAGATAGATGTTCTTTATGGCGGTGAGCATGTGGCTCAGTCTCCCTATATTTTGAAAGGTAAGTGTTATTAGTCACCTGAACCTAGACTTATGGGATGCATGCTTTTCAGAATGGGTTGTAATAACACTGCAGTCAAGTTCAACAAAATAAGCATTGTATATGTACTCCCTCAAGCTCAAATTTCATTTCATTTTTGGCATTTAAAAAATATATCATTTTCTGGATTTTAAAAAAAATACATCATTTTCTAGTTTTGGCAAGCAGTTGCTCTTGCCGAGGACCTGAGTTCAGTTCCCAACACACCCACATGGTAGCTCTCAGTCAACTATAACCCAATTCCAGGGGATCTAACCGCCTCTTCTGACCTCTGTAGGCACCAGGCATGCATGTAGAGCACATACACACATGCAGCAAAACACTCACACACATAAAATAAACACGTCTTTTTAAAGGCCATTTTCTGTTTCCTTTTGTATAGTTCCCATTGCTCTATCTTTCAGTTTGTCCATCTTCTTTCCTGTAGCTGCAAGTTGCCATTAATCCGTACAGTGTATTTTTCATATCTTGATGCCATTTTTTATTTTCCTAAGCTTTATCTCTGAGATGTGGCAGGGTTAATTGGACTTAATTTAATCCTTTTGAGTTATGCTTTTACAGTTTGTTAGGTGAGATTGAGCCTCGTTTAATTTAGGGCTAATTACTTTCAATGACTGAGACATGCCCTCGCCAAGTCCCAAGAATGAAGAGGCTTTCCTGCCTGGCCCATAACAGACACTTTCCCCAGCCCGTGGGAGCGGTAGTCACTGGCTTTCCAGTGTTGTTCTGGATGGTCCTTCCTTGCATTGGGTGGTTTCCTCTCACGCATGCTCTGATCACCGGCCATGCTGGATACTCACCCACAGAGCCCTGCATGTCTCCAAGGCTTCTCCATGTTTAGTTCTCACCCTTCACGTACTGTCTTCCCGGGCTCAGTTGTCTTGTCCTCCCTGCACACCCACACCCTCTCCCCAGTGTCACGTTAAGCAGCAAGTTGTGTGACCCATGAGGCTGACCGCGCTGGTGTCTGCCTCCCAGATTCACTGTCCTTCATTGTGTCATGTCGGTAGTCTGAGAACTGTGAGTCCGTAAGTTATGTCAGGTTTTGTTTACCAGTTTCAAGTGTGAGAATAAATCAGTGCCTCTTATTGGTCTTGGCCTGAAATAGAAACTTTTGGAGACCAGCCTGGGCTACATGAGACTCTTGTTTCCAAAGATCATAAATAAATCCTCAAGAAAATTTAATTTTATATTAAAATAAATACAGTATGTCAGAGCTGGAGAGGTGGCTCAGCAGATAAGAGCACTGGCTGTTCTTCCAGGGGACCTGGGTTCAATTCCCAGCACCTTCATGACAGCTCACAACTTTCTGTAACTCCAGTTCCAGGGAATTTGACGTCCTTACTGTCACAAGCCCTCCTGCCTATGTGCAGGGGCGAATTAAGTACGTATGCCAGCTATCCGACAGCAATCGAAACTCATCTTGGTTATGAAGTCTTTACTTGCACATCAAACAACATCCAAGTCCAATACACACAAAAAGGAGCATCCACCACGGGATGCCCAAAACACACATATCTAGACATTCATGGTACCCGTCCTGTATGCAGCATGAGTTGGTTTTTACTGCAGGTCCTTCTGCGAGGCGGGGTGCTTCCCTCTTTATACTGGCCTGGCCTCAGCCTAGTCAAGTGCTGTGTTCCCGACCAGCGACTCCTCTGTTTTAGACCTGGTCTAGCAGAAAGGCGGAGTCCACAGAGGGTCATCTCAGCGCACTCTGACTTGCAGTTCAAATTTCTCACTTTTATACATTTCTTGGAGGTGTGGTCTGGCCACACCTGTTCACCATAGTTTGATTGGCTGGTTACGGACCGCGCCTGTTCACATTATTCTCTATTGGCTATTGTCTATCTATGTCACACTTACTGTTATCACATCAAACCATACGCACTCTAGGCCACGCATTACTTTTTTACCTACCCTCCAGCTGGTGTTACATTTCCAGCTGTTTACAAAGCTCATTACACTCAATCATGCAGATAAAACACCAATGTGCGTACAATAAAAATTTTTTTAAAATATGGATATGTCCTCAAACATATGTGTTAGATTTGTATACATTGTTTTCAAAATGTATCTTCAGTAAAGTTCTATGCATTCAGCTGCCTGTTGGTCTTTCCTCCCCAGTCCTGTTCCAGGGGATAGCCAAGCAGCTGGGTACCAGCTCAGCCTCGAGGAGGAAAGTGCAGGCAGTACCCCTCCTGAGTTCAGAGATCTTGAGGGAAAGCTGAGAGCTGATAGGAAACAGACTTCCTGGAAGACAGTATCAGTGTTTACAGCTCAGTTTATTGAAGCAAGGGGAATCACATTTATAGGATAGAGAGGGAAGGGTCATTGGTTAAGGCAGTGGTACTTGGGTAGCTCCATTTCCATGTAGGGGGGCGGCTCACAACCAGACCTGAGTGGTCATATTGTCACTGGCTGGGGCCAAAGTCCTGAGGAAGCCTCCTTTGCATAGGCAGAGGTCTCCCAGGGGCCAGAGGAAGAGACCTTATAAGGTCAAATAGGGAGCCCGAGACCCTTCAGTCGCAGTGGTCAGATAAACATTAACCAGGCCACATACCTTGGAGAGGCAGGATCTCATCAGTGACTAGTGACCTAAGGCATGTCAGCACCTGAGGGAGCTTTGCTAGCTGTTAGAGTAAGAAAAAGGGGAGCAGCCAGATGCCTTCTGCTCTCAGGGCTCCAGGGTTCAAAGCATACTTTGAAACCCATTCTTAGCTCTAGGCTAGCCCACAGCTGCCCACTTCTAATTACACTGATAGACCCTTTGGTTTTCTCTTTCTCTCTCTGAGACCAGCTGACCCAGGAAGCTGTAGAGGCTCTGGGGGAAAAGTCCTTCATGTTCTCAAAATCTCATTTCTTTCTACATTTGAAAGCCTGAAAATCAAGAACCTCTCCTTTTCCATGTTAAAATGGAGTCATTTTATATTAACTACTTATACCTCACTAGAAACGACTGTATCATCCAAATGTCTAGAGTATATTAGTTTGGGAGGAAGCATATGCTATGCAGCCTAGCCAAGATGCCTTGGAAGGCAACAGGAGTGGGACTCTGACGTAATCACCCCACTACTAATTTGATTAAGAGAGTTTTGCCTCTGTTAGCAGTTTTCAGACTTACCAAGCTGTCATCCACTGCCCACTGCCCACTGCCCACTGTCTCCTTGTGTCATGATGCTTGTTGCCTCAGGGTGGCGGTGTGTGTGTCTCCTCCCCAGGACCCTTGTACCATGAGCACTGTGACTGCCCAGAAGAGGATCCTTGGGCCTGGCAGAAAACTCTATCTTGTCCAGCCAAGGAACCACAGATCGAGCAGGATTTTACTTCCTTCCCCAGCATCGACCTCCAGCGGATGCTGAAGGAAGTCCCCAAAAGATTTGGGGATGAGCGGGGTGCTGTTATTCATTATACAATCCTCAAAAACCACATCTACCGGAGATCTTTGGGGAAATACACAGACTTCAAGATGTTCTCTGATGAAATTTTATTGTCACTGGCAAGAAAGGTATGAATGAACTGGTTCCAAAAACAGTGTCATTTAAGTTTTTTTGTTGCAACTGCTATATACTTAGAACTATGAAGACCGATGAGAGTGGGGTTTGGGGCTCAGAAATGTGCTATGGAATGTGTGTGAGTTTTGTAACTAACTTTGTTGATGGGTCTTTCTTGCAAGATTTAAATGAAGCTGGGCTTGCTGGCTCTTGCCTGTAATCCTGGCACTCGGGTAATGAGACATCAGTATAAGTACAATAAAAGAGTTAGGCTCTGAATGCCAGGACAGACCATAGGTCTGGTTCCATAGGCTAAAGGTTCTGGTAACCCTAATCATGACATTAATGTGGGGTATAGAGATTTAGGCCGCTATATAGAAAATAGGTTCAAGTTGGGCGAGAGTAGAAACAATGCCTAGTAAAGAAACTGGTGTGGCATTCCAAGCAAGAGATAACAAGGACCTCACCTGAGGTTTGTCATGGGTATGGAAACAGGGTGGAGGGTTCTAGAGGCCAAGGTGGGAGAGGGCAAAGGCTCGGGTCTGACTGCAGACTATGGCACAGGCAGCAGGGGAGGGTCTGCAAAGCCACACATTCACACTTCTCTCTATATGGCCACTACCGTGACATTGCATTGTAAATGCATCTCTGGAGAGAGGTCTTCTAGTTAGGTGAGTTTGCTATATACTACCTTTATCTGGGCTCTCCTGACATATGGTGACCTGACATATGGCTTACTTCTCCCTTAGCCCACTGTTTTCAATGGGCACCTCTATCAGAAGTACTTCAGGGTCCCCAGCTGGGGAAATGGCTCAGTTGGTAAAGAGCTTGCTTTGCAAACATTAGGATCTGAGTCTGGTAGTGAGAACCCATGTGAGAAAGGCCAGTCATGATGCACGTGCTGCTCATCCCAGTGCTGAGGCAGCAGAGACAGGCGGGTCCCTGAGGCGCAGAGCCCAGCCAGCTCAGCCTCCTTGCAAAGGCCCAAGCCAGAGAGAGGCCATGTTTCAAAAACACCGAAGACTGACTCCCATCCTTGCTGTAGAAGTTTATTTTTAGTTGTGTTTAAAATAATTTTTGTGTACTGTTGGGTGAGGGGCTGCCTAGGTCTCTGCATTTTGTATTGTCTGTGGGTGTTGGATTTTTGATTGCACATGATCTGCACATGCTATTAGTAGAACATCTGAGAGTTCTGAATCAACAAAAACACCTGAGCTCAGCTGCTCGGAGTTCCACGGTCCAGTATGGTGACTGTCATGATGGTGGTTTCCTCTGCTGAGGTCTAGAAGTGTTTGCACCAGTGAATATGCCTCCTTGTCACCCTTGCTAAGATCCACAGCAGTGTACAACTACACGTCCTCCACCTACAGGTGTGCTCACACACACACACACACACACACACACACACACACACACACACAGCCAAGAGACTGAGGTGTTTGGTGCCTCCCAGCACTGATGTTTGTGCTTTGTCTTGGTAGGTCCTCCTCCCAGATTTAGAATTTTACATTAACCTTGGAGATTGGCCCTTGGAGAATCGACGGGTCAATGACACCCCTGGCCCTATCCCTATCATTTCCTGGTGTGGCTCCTTGGATTCAAGAGACATTATCCTTCCAACATATGATGTCACCCACTCCACACTTGAAGCAATGAGGGGTGTCACAAATGATCTTCTCTCTGTTCAGGGAAATACAGGTAAGTTAAGGTTCATTCTCTAGGGGAAAATCTTAAGGGTAAAGAAGGTGAAGGGACTGTTTAATCAGAAAGGATAAATGCACTTGCTTAATCATTCTTATTTTCTAACCAGGAATGCTCACCTAGCCTGTACAGGGGCCCAGGCTTCCTTCCCAGCACAGCAAAGTGGGCAAATCACCCTACAACTGAAAGAGAATGTCTAGGATCCTCCTAATTTGAAAATGGAAACACATAGTTTGGGGTAATAGTGCCCAAGCTTATCTATGTTAATGGAGTCTCCTTCGAGTTTAGTCATTTGTAAATGTCTTTTCAATTCCTCATTTCGTTATACTCATATGGAAATTTAAAGCAAAGCAGTAAATACAATTAAATCATACGTATATTTGGTAAACTTCTCACTTACTTCTGATCCCAGTGCTTTTTACTACTGGATGAAATGAGAGCGAATTCTGAAAAGTGTAAGAGAATTGTGATCATGGTGTAATTTGGCCGCTATGAACCATCTTCCAGTTCCAGTGCTTTGTAAGGAATTCTCTCATTTCATTTTTCTGCACTTCTTGAGTCTTTTTTTTTTTTCCCTTTGTTTTCTTTTTTGGGTTTTTTGAGACAGGATTTCTGTTGTAACTCTGGCTGGCTCATTCTGTGTAGACCAGGCTGGCCTTGAACTCACAGAGATCTGCTGCCTCTGCTTCCCAAGTGTTAGGATTAAGGTGTGCACCACCACCGCCCAACTTGAGTCTTTAAAACTGGGATTCCTCTCTTTTTACAGTTCCTTCCATTTATGATACAATACCTTCTTTTTTGGAAACTCACCGAGCTGCAAAAAAAGCTTTGTCCTTTTCAGCCTCTGTTTCTCTTTGTTGCTATTTGAGGGACAAGAGCAGAGACTTGTGCAAAGCACTGAATGTATCATGAGGAGGAAAGAGAATACGAATAAGATGAAGGCAATAGGAATGAAAGTTGGCCTCCTTTCAATTCGATAACGGCGCATCCCTGAAAAAGATGCTCAGAAGACCGGCTCTCTGCCTTCCGCGTCCTACGGCCTCCCTGGGGCAGTGGCAGGCACGCAGCCAGCAAATCTCTCTTTAGAATAACAGGTGCTGTCAGAGATTTAAATCAATTTTTCTAAAACATTTTCCTTCTAAAAAAGAAAATAGAGAGAGAGCAGGGCATAGTGACTCATGCTTATGATTCTAGAACTTGGAAGCCTGAAGCAGGAGAATTGTCATTAGTTAGAGACCTGTCTGGCCTACATAGCAAGTAGCAAACCAGCCAGGGGTGTATAGCCAGATCCTGTCTCAAGGTCCCCATATCCCTGTGTGAATGTAGTGAGCTATGTATAACTGTATTTAATGGCACTGAAGAAAAAAACGTCTTCCCTCTATTTAAAATTAGGAGTAGCTGAGCTAGAGAGATAGTCAAGTGGTTAAGAGCACTCACTGCTCTTCCAGAGGACCCAGGTTCCAAGTCCCAAGTCACCTACTTGGTTACTCTCAACAATCTGTAACTCCAGTCCCAGGGGATCTGGCTCCCTCCTCTGGCCTCTGTGGGTACTTCATGTACATAGTGCGCAGACATTCATGGAATACACACACACATAAAATAAAAAATAAAGTGAGAAATATGGGCTAAAAGTCTGTAGTTATGTTTTTTTTGCTGATCCCATGAAGAACAAAAGCCTGACTCATGAGTGATTGTGAAACATGAAAGGTGGAAGAAGCTATGGCCTTGGGAGTGGGACAAGTTGCAGAACCTCTGCTTGCTCTGCGCTTGGTCTGGTACTGTGCCAGCTACTTCCTAGAGCCGTACATCAGTAAAGAGCAGTGCCTGTGCGAGCTGTCACTGGTAGGTAAGGGGGGGGAGGGTCTGGAGCAAACAGAGGGATGGCCTCTGAAACTGTCTCTGGCCAACTGAGACGCAGTCCCGGGTATTCTGGAAATAGCATCTGTGTTACAAAATGAGTTGGTGAAGGGCATCAGCATTTTAAATGACAATGGTGTATTAAAGGTCATTATACTGTCTTATGATTTCAGATTCTTAATCATAATTTTTTATGGCCTCAAACTTCTAGGGCCTTCCTGGATCAATAAAACAGAGAAAGCTTTCTTCCGAGGTAGAGATAGCCGGGAGGAGAGGCTGCAGTTGGTACAGCTGTCCAAAGAAAATCCACAGCTGCTAGATGCAGGAATTACAGGATATTTCTTTTTCCAAGAGAAAGAAAAAGAGCTTGGAAAAGCCAAGTTGATGGGTTTCTTTGATTTCTTTAAGGTACGAGTCTTCCTATGGGTATGAAGTGATAAACTGTGTCCAAAGTCTACGAAACAGGTGGTTCAAGCCATTGATCTTGTCTCTCTCGCTTTCCTCCAGACCAAGAGGATCACTCTGTTAATTTTGCTTACCGAATAACCTATGTTTAATGCTTCAAATATAAGAGCTAATATGAAGTTTGGAGGTATTTATTGTGGCCTCCCCCCCCCTTTATGCTTTAATAAGCTGGAGAGGGAAGTGTCTTTTACATGAAGTGATCTCAAGTATCTTTGGTAAATAGAGTATTCATTTTATATATGTAAAATAGGAGATGAAGCTGGACTTCGGGTCCTGCCATAGTCTTTCCTCCACTGCCTGTGGTTCCTGTCTCTTAGTGGCTCTGGTGTCCTGTGCCTGCCATGTGTCTGCACTTTCTTTTTTGTATTGATTTTTGTATGTGTGTGTATGTGAGTTTGTATTTGCATGTATATGTGTGACATGGTGTGTGTGTGTGTGTGTGTGTGTGTGGTATATGCCTGCACACACAAGTGTGTGTCCCTCTTTTAGAGTGTTACCATGAGGCTCACACCTAACTGGCTAGGAAACACATGGTACTGATTATTTAAGAACTTATTGAGCAGTTAGTGTGTAGCCCAGGGCAGAGTGCTTCTGTTGCCTGTGTGAGGAGTAAGTTTGAGCTCCAGCACTGAAGAAGAAAGAGAGGGAGAACAAAGGGGAGGAAGAGAGCGAGGCACCATATTTGGGAATGGATCATCTTCATATCGGGGGTTTTACGATGAAAAGAACAGTAAATTTGCAGCCAGAATGTAGGTTTATAAGTTTCTCTGTTTACCAGCTTTCTCACTTGAAAAAAAAAAAAAAAAAAGCTGTGTCATAATTAAATTGGGTTTCAAGCCTTTGATAAATACTTTTGAAATGGAAATCAGAATTTATTAATCCAATATATGCCAACTACTTCTCCAGGTTTCTGTCAATTGTTTTTAATTACACTTACTTACTACGTGTGTGTGTGTGTCTGTGTGTATGTCTATGTATGTGTGTCTGTGTATGTATGTGTATGTGTGGGTGTCTCTGTGTGTGTCTCTGTGTATGTATGTAGATCAGAGGACAACTTGTCAGAGTTAGTTCTCTCCCTCTACCACATGGGTCCTAGGGATTGGTTTGGCTGTAAGCTCCTCCACCCACTGAGCCATCTTACCTACAGTTTACAGGCTGGTAAGATGTAAGCTCTATTGAGACAGTGACTTTTTGTTTCATGGGTTTGGTATTAGGATTAAATGAAATGATATATATGTAAAAATTGATAGTTACTGTCACCTTTCAGATTATTTAATTTTAGAGCCCTGAACAGGTGTCTTTAGAACAACAATTTTAATTCCTGCTTTGGTTACACAAACCTAGACTTCCTGCTTCAGAGACTTAGTTGAAACTTAATTGACATTCCTATGTCCTAAAATTATGTAGTGTCTTATCTTTCAATGTACTGCATTTCCTATAAGGGATCTGTTGAAGCTGTTCATTGTTTTTATACAATGAGAAAATGAAAGCTAAATGAAATGCAAACACAGATTGGGAAAGTAGAAAATCGTCCCTTTGTATTTAATTTTAAAATACTGACGAGACATAAAAGTAAAGCAAATGGCTTTCTGAAGTTTTTGTTTTGTTTTGTTTGCTTTTAATCTTCTAGTACAAGTACCAGGTGAATGTGGATGGAACCGTGGCTGCATACAGGTACCCATATCTCATGCTGGGGGACAGCCTGGTTCTGAAGCAGGATTCGCCGTATTATGAACATTTCTATGTGGCGCTAAAGCCTTGGAAGCACTATGTTCCTATTAAAAGAGACCTCAGTGACTTGCTGGAGAAAGTGAAGTGGGCCAAGGTACGTTCCATGCAGTTGCCCTTTCCTTGGGCAATAACAAAGCTATCAATGTGGGAGGCCTGCATTCCATCAGGACCTAGTATATCACAATGAGATGAAATCAAAAGAAGTATGATTTTCTGAAAAACAGTGTTTTCTTTAAATAGCTAAAGAATCAGCAGTTGGAGAGACAGCTGAGTGGTTAAGAGCACTTGCTGATCTTCCGAAGGACCTTAGTTTGGTTTCCAGCACCTACCCTGGGCAGCTCACAATGGCCTGTGACTCCAGCTCCAGGGAATCCAGGTCTCTTCTGGCTTCTGTGGCCGCTGCACACATGTGCACAAACCCACATGTAGATACACACATGTACACATATAAAAGAGAAAGGACATCAGAATCATTTTGCATATCCTCTATCAACTTGTTGAAGATTAGATTTGAAGTCTAGTGTTGTATGTAACACAGATTTTCTAAATGAATCACTATTTGCACTTATATATGCAAGTGCACAGATACATATATATATATATATATATATATATATATATATATATATATATATATATATATATATATCAAGAACACACAGATGCAAATTACAGATTAAAAAGGCCAGAGCTGAAAGGCTGTATATATCAAGAGAACATGCCAGGAAAATGTGATGCTCTCCTTCTCCTCATATAGGAAAAAAATCCCTAAGTCCTTACCCAGCACAAGCTACAGACATCTCAAGAACAAGTTCTCTATAAAACAGGGATTCCTTTTTTAAGGAATAATATTAAAAATACTGATGGCATTTATTATGAAACTATGAACATTTATCCTTTATAATATTGTTTTCATTTTTTAAGTTTTGAGCAGTAATATTTGGTTATGGAATCATTGTTCTGGCTTTTCCTAAGATCTACAATTGCCAGAAAATAGCTTTTCCCATCAGCTATATGCAGAAAATTAAGCATTGGCTATTCCTGGCACTACAGCCTGTGAGTACTAATGAGTGAATAACTTTTTTACTACATTATAGTGCTTTGCGGCTACTGCTTTGTAACAAAACTTTTTGCCTCGGACTGCATATTTAAATAAAGCATTATGAAAAACATAATTTCATTATTTTTGATTTTACACATGTGTCAGTGTAGAGGTCTGTGCACTTGAGTGCAGATGCCCCTAAAGGCCAGAGACCTCAGATCCTCTGGAGCTGGAGCTGAAAACCACAGAGGTGGATGCTGGGAACTGAACCCAGTCCTCTGCAAGAGCAGTACACACACTTAACTGCTGAGCATCTCCCCAGCCCTGAAGCTTTTAAAAGACATTTTAACATGAAAACTGATTCGTTCTGTTCTTAGGCAGAGAGGGCAATGCTGGGGAGGCAGATGGTGGACCCCAAAGTGTCTCTCTGGGTAGCTAGGAAAGCACCAAAACAGTCGCAGAAGGGGCCAACGAACCTGTGGAATCAGGACCACACCTCTCCCGTTAGCAGATGTCTAGTCTCATTTGCTCGCCTCACTTGGAAGTTACAGTCCATCGTAGTCGTCCTCCTGGTGCCTTGCGTTGGCCTTGCCTCTGCCGCTCACGCACGCACTTAGCTTTCCTTGTGGCTGCAGCAGTGATCGTCATTCTTTTTTTTTTTTTTACCTTTTAGGAAAATGATGAAGAAGCAAAAAGGATTGCAAAAGAAGGGCAGTTAATTGCTAGGGACCTGCTCCAGCCGCCCAGACTTTACTGCTACTATTACAGAGTCCTACAGGTCAGTTCAGAGTGTCCGTCCCGGTGGGCCAGGAGTCCTGAGACCACGCGCATGGCTTGGGCACTTTGTACCACGCTTCCTGAGGGGGCCAGGGGCAGCTTGTGGAAATAATTTGGATTCGGCTGAGACTCCAGCCTGTGGGAAGAAAGGACCAGTGCTGACTCGCTCTGGAGATGCCATACTTTTAATCTCCATGCTGCATGAAAACAGGCTTGGAGCCCTTGCAAGTAGATTAGAGGCTCTTACGCCCCTGGTGGTTGATCCTTGGAGAACTTCCTTGCCCGCCCCTCCTCGCCCCCCCCCCCCCATATGCCTGTCTTGTTAACCTTAGATGGGTTCCATCCTCTCTGTTAATCTATCTTTAATAGTTTTTATTTATTTTATTATTTTATTTATTTATTTATCAGTTTATTACTATTTATTTTGTGGGAGGGCATAGTGCCTGTAAAGGTCAGAGGGCAACTTAACTTGTGGAAATTGGTTCTCCTTCCACTGGCTAGGTCCTACAGATTGAACTAGGGCCTTAAGTCTGGGTGGCAGGCAACTTTACCCACTAAGTCATCTTACCAGCCCTAGATTTAACTTTAGTGGTAGGAATTTCTACCTCTAACATGCTAATTAGGCCCACTTGGTTATATTACTGTTTTGTTGGCATTAGCCCAGTACCAGGATTATAACCAAGTGGACACAGAATGAATAGAGTGAAATACTCAGTTCATAAGGGTATTTCTGGCCAGAGTAGAAGAACATTGCACAGGCCCCTTGGCCTGGCTATGACTCTGGGCCTGTAGGATGGAAGAGGCCATCTATGTGCTCTATCCAGAGATGCTCATCTTGGCTTGCTGATGTGAAAATTCAACAAGACAATCGTCCGTTGGAATGGAAGTAGGGGCATTTGGCTTTGCAGCTCTCTTTTCTAGAGGTGTCCCATTTACACAGATGTGTAGACTAGGGTTCCACACCAGACTAGGAGATGTTACACCAACATTTATAGTAAATAAGTTAAAATGAAACTATGAGATCAGAATAGGCCAGGCCTTTGGTTTGGGTCTGAACCATCAGACATCAGGTGGAGGTATGGGAGAGCTGGGACTAAAATGAAGCATGAGCTAATCCTTCAGTTGCTTTCAAACATATTTCAGAAATACGCTGAGCGCCAGGCCAGCAAGCCCTTGATACGTGATGGAATGGAACTTGTTCCCCAGCCGGATGATGGCACATCCATTTGCCAGTGTCACAGGAAGAGACCCGAGAGGGAAGAGCTTTAAGGTGACCCAGCTTCACACTCCGCGTATGCCGGCCACATCTTTGAGGCTTGTGAAAGATGCTAAGCTGTGAAGAAAGAGAGAAGCCGGGCCTGCTGCATCACGCTCACACCTGTAACCCCAGCACTCTGGGGGTGAAAGAAGAGGATTTCTTTAGTGCCAAGCCTGCCTGAGATATATGGTGACTTCCAGGCCAGCCCAGACTACCCAGTTGGACTTGTCAAAAAGCCGAAACAAAAAAGAAATGTAGAGAGATGCCACACTCAGGAGGCAGAGGCAGGAAGGTCGTGAGTCTCAGTATTGCCAAAAACCTTTGGATAGTCATTTATTTTGAGTGAAAACTGTTCTTTTGAGCATCATAGTAGATGAAAAGGGAATCTGTAGATGTCACATTTACCGGCTTGTTTCTATCATTTTGTTCACGTTTACATACAGTGTTTGGGGAGGGTTTTATTTTCTTCTTATTGTGTAGTTTCTCCCCTTGCAAGCTGTTCCTGATGCTCGGTAATGGCAGCCTCCTTTTGGAAGATCTGATGAGGTTAACTAAGGAACAATTATTGCTATTAAAGGTAGCATGGAGACTTCAGAGGAACACACCACAGCACTTCAGTCTTTTCGGCTAATTTTTTTGCCAAGCGAAAGACAGAATTACAGGGAAATCGTACCTTACGCTGGCGACTCACAATCTGTCTGGGTTGTACACCTATTGAAGACAGCACAACTGTTGATGGAGATGGTGGCATCCTATGGGTATCTCTATATGCCAGGAATGTAAATAATAGCAGTTGTCAAGGTGAGATCTTTAGTTCTTTTTGTCCTTCCAGAAGAGTCCTTGAAAACCTCACCAACCAGCTTCAGGAAGCCTTAGTGTCCTTGGCTAAGGACAGAGGCCGGTACTCGTTCCTGAATCCACAGACCCGCCTCTGTTTTAGTGGGTCATGCCATTAAGATAAAAGCTTTGGAACTTACCTCTGCCTTTTGGACAGGGTCAAAACCTAAGCCTCATACCGTAAATTCATTTCTAATTCTTCAGAGCACCATTAATCTGGATGCAGTTCATGGCAGAATGCACTCTAAAGCAAGAGCTACCCACACCCCCAGAGTAAAAATACTCCCTGAACCGAAATATTCATTTGGTCATATCCTTTCTCCTGAGGACCAATAAGAACACAGGAATTTGTATTTTTAGCTAGATCATACAAATGTATCATCCAGTCAAATGTCCCATCACCTATTTAAAACCTACCTGTTTAGTATGAAATGAAAGATAAGCTGTCCTGAGGCCGTGCACGCCCTAGTGTGTCTGAGTCTGGTTTATACTGTACATGGGAAGTGGGCTTATCAAAATGGGTAATGGAAAGGAAGACTGCCTCCCTCATTTCTACCTCTTTAACACCAGGTCCAGAATGGTGGTTTGTTAGAGACACTTTGAGTCTTTTAAATTGATGTCGTCTGATGCTGAACAGTCCTAACAGTTAAAAGCAAGTTGCAACAAGTCAGGCCATTTCTAATGACTTGTCAGAGCCCCCATGATCCTCATTTTAAACAGCGCCACCTTGGAGCATTGCACTGGAGACAGCCTTCCACAAATGGACCAGCAGGGGACATTTCACATCCAAACTGAAACAAGTCTATCAAGAAATCTACATAATCCCTCATCTCCCCAGCTTGGCCACAGCCTTTGAAATGAGTTTGACATGGCTTTTTGTTTTATTTACTTGAATACATCTTAGTGAAACAAACTGGATTATTAACCCTGATTCTTTGTCTTCCAACTCACCTATTATCCGCATAATCCATTAGTCACTTTTAACATTGAAATTTTTATTAAAATATATCTGGCTGCAGAGGCCATGAGTTGAGAGTAAAGGGGACTACCCGGGGTGAGGGTGGGATTAAAGGAAGGAAAGGGGACAATGATATAATCCTATTTTAATTTCAACAAAAAAAAAACTTAATCTGACTTTTGAAAAGAGAGGGATGTAAAGATGTAGAAATATAGTTGTGTTCATTTGAAGAAACTGTCAAGAATGCTTGTGGCTTCAAACACTCTCGTGGCCATCACCCGTCAGCAGCGAGTTAAGTACCACCACTGGCGAGAACAAAGTAGTTTTAATTGTGCTGTAACGAAAGCTCTCCATAGCGTGTTCAGCAAAAACCAAAGGTGCAGGGCACATAGCGTGACAACGGTTTGCCAAAGACAAAAAGAAAACAATTGCGTTTGAAAGGACAAAAAGGGTATGGAGAGAAGGGAACTTGTGCTTTTCGCTTTGTGCCTTTTTATATTATTTAAATTGTTTTTAACTATGAATATAAATCATGTTGTGAAATAAAGATGTCAGCGTGATAGAAGACTAAATGCACAGAGGATGTAAGGAGGGAAGGAAAACAGATGTTTATGCTTTCCGTGATGCTATATTAAAAACCTGTGTCTAGAATTCTGTCATGAGGTTTGATTATATACTCTTTTTTAAATAAAGTAAATTTTCTTTAATAAAAGAGGAAAACCATGTACTTTGTTTTAAGAAAGATTATCACCACCTGCACCCTGGTATGTCTATGACGGAGTCCAACCTGATTTTTTTTAAAGATTTTATTTTATTTCCTGTGTATGAGCGTTTGTATACATTAGTACCCTACACGCATGCCTGGTGCCTACAAAGGCCAGAAAAGAGAGTCAGATTCTGCCAGAATCTGGAGTTATAAATGGTTGTGAGCTGCCATGTGGGTGCTGGGAACGGAACCTGGGTCCTCTGCCAGGGCCTTCTCTGTAGCCCCTGCTCTAACTTTCGTCTCCAGTATGTCCCCAGGAATAACTGAACTAATATTGCTGTCACGGCCATTCTGTCCCTATTCGGCAGAAATAGAAAATAGGTTTCATGCCACTTTTTTTTAAACTGACTTTTAAAGTTAACATATAGAGTAATGGGTTTCATTATGTTAATTTCTTACATATGTGTCATTACACTCTGTTCTAACCCTCCTGTCTCTTCTGCTTCCTTTCCTCCCCCTTGTGCTTTCTTGACCCTTCCCTCGCCAGTCATTAACCAAGAAAATACAAAAATGTCCCCACAGGCTTGCCTACAGGCTAATCCGATGGAGGTATTTTTCCCAGTTGAATTCTTTTCCCAGATGACCCTAGCTTGTATCAATTTGATGAAGAGCTAACCAGCATAGTCTCCCATAGGCTCATGTATCTGAACACTCTGTTCCCCGTTGGTGGTGCTGTCTGTCAAGGTTATGGGACCTTTAGGAGCTACAGCCTTGAAAGAGAAGAGCATCAGAGCGCGGGCTTTGAGGGTTTAGCTGCCTTAAGGAGCTACAGCCTTGAAAGAGAAGAGCATCACTGAGCGCGGGCTTTGAGGGTTTATGGCCTGCCCGGCTTCTGTTCTCCTATGCTTCCTATGTGGAGTTAAACATCACAAGCAGGCAACCTCCTGCTGTGCTCCCATGTCACCCCTTCCTTTCCACAGGAGCCTCCGGAACCACAAGCCAAAATAAACTCTCTCTTCATCAAGTTACTTCTTGTTCTGGTATTTTATCACAGCAACAGAAAAGTAACTGATTCATGTGGATCTCTTCATTTCCTCTCCTCCCTGGTGCTACCTAAGCTGGGGCCAGCGACACAGCTCCAGGAAAGAAGAGATCCAGTCCGTGTGGGTCCAGTCATGCCTTTGGTTCGAGTTCTGAGAGCAGCAGGGAAACAGACTTCCCAGGGAGACTGTTGTCCGTGGGACATATCAGTTTATTGAAGCATGGGTGATTACATTTATAAGAAAAAGCCAGGGGAGAGTCCTTGGTGCTCAAGGACAGGAGCCACCTTAAGACAGGGATACTGGAGTAGCCCCATTTGCATGTGGGGCTCATTGTCTAAGGGTCAAAGTCCTGCAAAAGACTCTTGCATAAGGCGTGGTCCCATAAGGAAAAGAGGAAGACACCTTATCAGAAAACGGCCGTTTCTGTTTCTTATAAAAGCTGTTGGGCAGCATACTGGTTGAAGTTCCCAGAACAACCTTCCGCACTGGTAGATTCCTGACATCTGAATAGTATTTTTCTGCTTGGCTTGAATAAATCCTACTGACTTTATTGTTCTAGGAAATTTAAGCAATTCTGGCCTAGTCATCAGGGTCTGAAGAGGAGGAACAGTGGCCTCCAGGGGGCCTACACCAGCCCCTTGGTGCTCACTGTTTCCAGACTGCGTTTGAGCATTGTGGGAAAGTTCCCATTCTAAAGTTACTTAGATTTGTGTTTTGAATATCTTGAGTTTGATTATTTGCTCTTGCAGTGAGAGAGCCTGGGGCATTCATGCTTTCTAGGCAAATGTTCTAAAACTGAGGTTTAGAATCCCCAACTTTGAGACATGTTTTTAAAAATCTGGACTGTGAATGACTTAGGGGTTAGCCTCAACTGAACTACCACCACTACCACCCCACCACCTCCCCCCAGAAAAATAAATCTAAACTGAGAATGACTTATGGGGAAGTCCCAAGCCCCCCACCTCCGAAAATCGCCCCGGCCTGCAAGGTTGGAGGCTCAGGGGCCTCACTGACTGATTTCCTCTTATAGAACCCTTCTAGTGCCAGGCCTCCAAGCGCCTCCGGAGAACCATGTTCCAGCCTGCCCGAACCGCCCAGATTCCCAGCGCTCCAAGTCCTTCAGCCCGTGGGCTCGGGTGAAGATCTGTGCACCCCGCTGAGAGAGTATGTACCCACACTGAGCCGCTGGTGACAAAGAAGCTCGTTTTCCACAACTCTTACTTCTTGTGCTGTCACACCAAACAGCCTGGGCCATTAAGCTGCACTGCACAGCACTTTTTCACCAGCTGTTAAAGAGCAAAGACAACCTTAAACAGCACAGGGAGCTCTGGGCCCAGACGGAGGTGGACTCAGGCATCAAGACAGTCTGAGTACTACCACCACTCCCCACCCCCAACCCCTCACAGAGCTGATAGTGGAAAATGACTAGAGGTTGATCTGGGCTTGCGTGGGGAGTGGGGTGAGAAGAGATGAGGCTCAGAGAGGCTATGGGCATAGGACTCGGATTCAGGATTCCTTACTTTTCCCACAGGAAGTGGGGGTTTGGGAAGCAGAACTGAAATTTTCACCATTCTGCTTCCTTCAGCTTATCGTGCCTCACTTACCCTGTGGCTCCCTAAGAGGCCCACAGACTCAGCTTCCCTATTTAGAGGTGCCTTTTCTCCCGCAAGGAGTCCACACACCCTACCTTTCCAAGGAAGCTCCCTCACTGCCACCTGGGCCACCACCACCACCTCCCACCCCCTAGTCCCCTCTTCCCCCCCCCCCACCTCTGCCCTTAGCCTGGTCCTGAGCCAGAGACTGGAGGAAGAGGAGAGTGCCCTCTGCTGGGGTCTTAGATGCCACCAGGCTGGTAAAGAGCCTGCCTCCTAGGAGTCTGGGGCCCCTAGCAACCACACAGCCAAGGCTCTTGCCAGGCTCAGAGCCTCAGCAGACAGAGTCGGCAGTGGCTATGCTCCCCTCCTCTCCATTGTCGTGCAGTTCTGTTTCTGATCAACCCTGTTTTAAACGTGTTTAAGTAGAAAGAGAAGAAAGTCTGACTGTGTTTGGTGGTAGAAACAAGTTGGGTCCTGTAGGGAACGATAGGAAGTCACAGGGTCAGACAGAGCTGAACTGCGTTCAGGTGACTAGAGCTCTCGGAAAGGCCTAACTCGGAGTACAAGGGTTATGGGGGGGATACGGAACAGGTTTTGAGAAAGAATAGGTGGTTTGGAACAAGGCCGGATGAGTTCATCTTGAGAGGACTGACAGCACTGAGTCTTTCTGGACACTCTCACTTAACAAGGACAACTAGAAAGCTCCATTTTGCTGTTTTTCGAGCACCTTCCACTAAATATTCGGAAACCATGTATTCTGGAGTGGTGTTCTCAGAATTCCTCCTCATTCCTTGGGGAGTCCTGTTAATAAGGCAAACCAAGCATAGCGGCTAAGAACCAGCAAGTGGGGACAGAACCTTCCCAAGAACAGTGTGTGGGATCAGAGATATCCAGGGCATCTGCTTCCGGCTCTCCGGGGATCAGAGACGTCCAGAGCACTCTGCTTCTGGCTCTCCAGTAGACTTTCCGGGATATACCATATTGCTTTTAAAACTGCCGCACTGAGAGTATTTTTAGCACCAGGAATTGCAAAAGTAAGCATTCATTGTTTTCTTGGTCTTGTTTCACGCCTGGTAGCAGTACGTCAAGGAGATCCAAAGCCCGTGGCCCTGTTTTATGGTGACTGTGATGATTTTTTTTTTAGATATCTTATTTTTTATTTATTTATTTTATGTACATTGGTGTTTTGTCTGCATGTATGTCTGTGTGAGGGTGTCAGATCCCCTGGAACAGGAGTTACAGACAGTTCTGGATCCTGGGAATTGGACCCTGGTCCTCTGTAAGAGCAGCCTGTGTTCTTAACCTCTGAGCCATTTCGCCAGCCCAACTGTGATGATTTTGAAGGACTTGGAAGCTCACTGAGTCACTGAATTCCCTAAAGGATTTTTTTTTTTCCTGTACAAATGTGTTTAGTATATACGGAAAACATTTCCCTAGAAGTTCATCTTCCTCACAAATTATGTCCCATTCATTGAAGAACATAGAAGAACTGGGCAGGTCCGAATACTCCTTTTATATTGTTACACTCTTGACATCGAGACAGAGTCCCGCATGTGGGATACTCAACATTCAAGCAAATAAAGCCTGCGTTAAATATACAGTATGCTTCCAGGTTCTGTGAAGTTCTCTAGTTTTACTTAAAACCTATGTCACACTAAGGAGCTTACATTTAGAAATAGCTTTGGACTGCGGCCTTATGTCACTAACTTGCCTTCAGCAAGGCCTGTCACATACAGGCCATCCCTCTGAGTTCCTTTCCCAAGTCCTTTGTCTCTATGGCACCGAGAAGAGGGGGCTTCTATCAAAACAAACCATCGTCATACACTATGGCTTAGAAATCTAAGCGAGAATGGTCAGGGTTGGGGGCGGGGCCTAAGAAGAAGGTTGGGACGGAAGGAGATATTAAGTCATTTCCCATTGCGTAGTTACCAAGGAAACAGGAAACACGGAGACTGGCAAGTCAAGGGACGCATCCCCTTCCCGACTCCTTTCTGCTCTGCCATCTGGTCTGAGCTTGGCCTGTTGCAGGACCCTGACCACACACACTCTTAGTATGTTCCTCCATCCTGGTAGAGATGTTCTGCTCCCCCAAACCCCTCTCTGGTGAGCTGCTTTGGTCCGATGGAAAAGCTTTCCTCTTGCTCACCAACCCCTAGTCCAGCCCCTTCATAATCCAGGGGCTGGCAGCCCTCCGGATATTGCCGACCCGCCTCTCACCTCTGGATTCCTCCCCACACACTGTTAAATGCAGATACGCGGCTTTAGATTTTCTCCCTAAAATATTCAGAGATGGGGGAGTGTTCTAAGGAGTACATGAGGAGGGTTTGTGTTGGTTTCTGTCTTGACTCTCAGTAAAAGGTCAATAGGTAAGGAGAAAAAGCAGAATCATGAGAACAAACATGATTTTCTCCACAAGGGAGAAAATAAAATTTGTGGAGAAAACAAAATTCAGGAAACAGACTGGGAAGCCACATGTAACAAGGGTGTGACCTTGGGGTCGGCTTGGGTGAGGTAGTCATGATGAACAACGGTTTACACGTGCTCTTTGTGTCTTAGAATTGGTATTTTTACGCGGTGAGTTTGAAGCCTCATAGTAAATGACTGTTCTCCGACTCAAAGAATTTTACCTCTCCTTCACCTTCCCTTGCACCTTTAATTTCTCCTCTTAACTATTTTCACGTATTTCAGTGCCTCGTATTTAAAAAAGAAAAGCCCTCTTGGGTTCAGCGCAATCTGCCAGCTACTGGGTGCCCGCGTCTGCACACCACTCCAAAATTTATCTCAGTGATCGTCAACCGTCCTGATGCTGCGACC